>CM053582.1:302506760-302524528 GCA_028627135.1 Pseudochirops cupreus | reverse complement strand
GTGTTTTTTGTCTATTCTGAACCAATCAATCATCAAACATTTATTAAGGCCCACTATGTACCAGGCACTGTGAATTCAAAACCAAAAGCGAGGAGTCCATGCCAGAAGGAGCTTACATTTGATTACTGAATATTGTCTGGGACACTGAGGATATTGCCCCACTGTGTGATACCCTTTAATTTAGGTTAGAATCAGTGTTGCCGGGAAAATTCCCATGATGCTAGGTTACCAGATAGAATTTCTAAGGGTAGCAGGTGGCCTTACTACTCCCTATCTCTCCCCCCTAACTGAAAACATGTAGAAATGTTAATTGATTTGCAGGCTACTAGAAAAGGGTCTGTTTTGTGGTGGAATACATCTTTGACTTTAAGATTAACAATTAGATTCTACTACATATCACAAAAGGGATTTTTCTTTTCACCATATGCATATTCTATAGAGACTGGGAATTTGTAATTGGTCATAGATCTCCGAGCTAATCTTCCCAGGGCCAATTTTAATGTCCATCAAGATTCTGGCTAGCAACTTAATGCAGTCATTGTCAACATAGTTACCCCCAATCAAATAAAAAGCAGATGTTTTTTGATGGCTCCTTTGCATGGGGCCTTATTCTACCCTTGGATGCATGCTGATGGAGCGCCTATTGACTCCTGGATGCATGTATGAAAGATTGGAATTTGGCCCAGTACGTGGGAATCTTGTACTGAGTTAGAACCCTTTTTAGCCATGTCACTAGATGCCAAGGAGTCTTTTGATGAAGCAGAATAGAGATTTTTTTTTTAGAAAAATCCACATCAGACAAATTTGGTTTAAATCGAAGAATGTAGAAAATTTATTCTGTCTTTTTATGCTAATGCTTGAGTGTTTGACCAGACACATGGTCTTTTCCTTCAGTCCTTTCCACATCATCTCTCCTCCACTGCTGTGTAGGTTGTGGTACAGTAAGGGGGAAAAGGTATATATGAAAGACCTTCATTTTCAAGGGTGGCGAAAATTCCTACAACCCTGTCTGGCCAAGTGTAGAGCAGGGAAAGGTTTTAGGCTGAAATTCATAAACAGGATTGCAGACTGGTTTTTGAATCGGGGGGGGGGGGGGGACAGTTTTTATGCTGTGATTGTTGCACACTTAGGAATTATCAATATTTATTACATATACTTCTGGCTCGGAGTAGGGATAGGATAGAAAATGCTATCATTGTTTTTGAAGCTTCCTTTTTATGGAGGAAATGTTACATACATATGGGTACTTTACAAGCACTCAAATGCCTTTGGATTTTGAAACACTGAGCTTGGTAGTTGGGGGAATAGGGTTAATTTCTTAATTTGTCAGACCATTACTTTTTCTTTGCACTAACCTTCTCCATTCCCCAGAAGTAAGTAAAAATAAATAAAAATCACTCTTCACTACTCCCTCAGGATTCATTGCATCCTGGAAGAGTTAGTGATTATCTGTTTGCATGACAGTAAATTTCCTTTTCATTCTGTAGAAAGCTGGTTATCTAAATTCTTGAAACCATGTTGGTTGACTGAACTTGAAATTTTATACTTGGCGTATTTCTGTGTATGCTTAGCAGCATATGATTCAATTTTAATTATTTAAATTTTATGTCAGTGTCTTTAAAAAATTTATTTAAATGTTGCATTTAATTTAAATTTTGCTTCCCAGACAAGCACTAAGTCTCTTAAAGGCCAGATATAGGATTAGAAGAATTTAAATAGCAGGAAATGATAAATTTAGTTCTTTTAGGTAGAACCAGTGTAATGAAAGTGATGCTGACAACTGGATTAGGTTGCTTTCATACTTTCTCTAGAGTTCCTTGTTCTTATTTTTGGGAGAAGGAAAAGAGATCTTTTCAATCTTGAAGGAGCAATTGGAAACACAGATTAAATAAATTCTACAAGAATGTAACAGAGGGGGATTAGTCTTCTTGACCTTCCTCAGACAAAGGCAATTGTATAATTTTAAGAATTTTGTGCCCAGTGAGCAGAAATCAAACAGCTTAACGCTATCTACCTCTTAACCTTTATTTGTTGAAATAGATACAGAAATTGTGAAGCAAAATAAATATAATTAAAGAAATATATAGATTGGGTTAATTTTTCTGTGCTTAATTTTGGGTTGGTAGAGATAGCCTAATGTAGAATTTTATCAGGTGAAATATGTATCAGATACATGGATCAGATGCATGTTATAGATTAATTTTCACCAACTAAGAAAAATATAATAAATTAAGCACAAACATTTAAAATATTACAACATTTGGGAAACATGAGACATAGGTAAATATAGCAGAATTTTCTTAATGTCCACTTTACCAAATGGAAAAGCATCATCACATTTTGTAGGACTTATGTAAGTGCATAATTTTGCTATTTTTTTTCTTAAGAAGTTCTTCCTCTTCTCCAGGATATTCTTAGTAGCTAATCCTTTTCAGGTGTCTAAGATTTTTTTCTTAGTGGAAAAAATAATTTTGACATCTGAAGGTTTTTCCCTGATGTTTCCTTGTGAAACTCTATATTTAACTGCTATTTGCTCTGGAAGTCTGAAGGCAGATGTCCCTTTCCAAAAGGGAATCATGATTCTATTTGGAGAATTGATTAAAGTCAGCTTCTTTCCTAAGCATTTCACTTATCTATATGTGAGAATAATTTTCCACTCTTAAAATTAGGTAATATAATTTCAGTTGTGGTCATTCTTACTTCACATTTACCAAGTGAGAGGCACTGGGATATAGTAGATGGAATTTTTGGGTCTAGAGTCTGCTTCAAATCCTGCCTCAGACACAACACACTGTGAGATCTTGAGCAAGTCACAATCTCTGAGTCAGTTTTTGCATCTGTAAAATGGGAACCATGCTATCTAGTTCAGAGGGAGTTGTGTGAATATCCACAGTGATAATGGTTATCTACATGTGAACTGTAATTAAAGTACCTTCCAAACCGAGCACTTAGATTCACCAGATGGCTTTACCCATTTTAGCTACGGATAAAATCAGTAAAATTTGTTATGCCTTGCCCTCACTAGCCTTTCTTAGACTATATTATGGTCTGTATTATGGTAAAGTATGTGAGTTCCTTTAAAGACGTCAAGGAATCTTTTCTTGGTTAATAAAATCTATTCTTCAATTTGCTACCAAATTGTTTAGCCTGCCCTTCTCAATTTAGTTTTTTTTTTTCCATGCATGTTGATCTAATTCTGGCCTACTTGTCTTTTACATGGTTCAGCATGTAAACTGACATTAATGAAGCATCTCTAGGTGGAGAGTATTGTGAGGCTAAGGGGAGATACATGATTTTGGACCTCAAGAAACTTACAGTTAGACACAACACACAATATTTAGGGGCTGAAAAACACAAATATCTACACATATAGCTGTAATTTGCAGTATCCTGTGGTAGGTGCATTAGTGAGTTAGAATACAAAGTGTTACATGAGGTATAAGAGGATGCTTGCTACCAGCTAGGGGGGCAGTCTTTGAGTTGGGCTTTAAAAAATAAGGAATTTAGTAGGTGAACATGGGGAGGAAGGGCATAGGGAACAGGGCAACAGCTATAATTAATCTTTACCTTGTACCTGGAAACACTTATTTGGTGCTTAGTGAATGTAAACTGGTCTCCCTTCGCATCCTTCTTCCTACCTAATGATCTCATTAATATTTTGTAAGCTTCAGAAGACAGGGGAACAATAAAACCCATTGGTCTTTGTTTGGAATGAAATATAAATTCAATATTCTTTTCCCTTTTTCTTACAGCTGGTAGGACATGTTCAAGCCAGCAGATGACGTGTCCTAATGGTCAGTGCATCCCAAATGAATACAGGTGTGATCGAGTTAGAGACTGCCCAGATGGAGCTGATGAGAGCGGCTGCCGTAAGTCTTGTGAAATCATAGCATTGTATTTGGTTTCGCCTCTTTCCCCCTTTGGTATTTTAGTCAATTTTTAAGATTAAAGGGGTTGTTGATGGACAGAAATGGCTACAATATGCTTCTTGTTACCAAAATCTCATGGCAAATTCTCTGGTGGATTAGGATTCATGTTCTGATATGGTCCCATCGTTATCAGACATTCTCCATTTGTATTGCCGTAGAATGCTGAGTTCTAGGCAGTTGGAGTGATGAGATTTTATCTTTAAAATAATACCAGGTTAAAACACCTTAAAGGAAAAAAAAGATCACTGGATAAAAACATGGAACGATTAAAGTCCTGTGGAGCTAATTTTAACTTTTTAAAGACATTCTTTAACAAGTTGTTGAATCAAGTGTTCCAATGGGTTTCTACTCTTTTTTTTTTAAAATTTTTTGGAGTGGGGGAAGGCAGGGCAATTGGGGTCAAGTGACCTGCCCAAGGTCACATGGCTAGCAAGTATTAAGTGCCTGAGGCCAGGTTTGAACTCAGGTCCTCCTGACTCCAGCGCCCGTGCGCTCTTCACTGTGCCACCTACCCCGCCCCCCGCTGGGTTTCTACTCTTGTGCGCTTATATTCTGCAAAATACTGCTCAGAAAGATTGCATTTTGAAAATGTGTTCCCCTTATGATCAGTAATATATGTCTTTTGTCTATTAATCATTGTTAAGAGTAGATGTATAAGAAGTGATAAAGTTCTGTTTAAGCAATTTGTTCTTACTCTCCTTTGGGATTTCCTGAGTTTCAGTCCGTAGGTGATATTAATTTTAATGTTTAAGCCGTAAATGTTACTATAAGCAAAGGTTTCCTTATATACTTGTCCTACTCCATTTAGGTTGACAGTATTATGTTGTGGTAATGTAGTGTGATGTAGGTGAGGAGAGAGTATGCTAAGCCTCTGAATTCTTCTTTACATTCCCCATTTATTTCATTGTTAAAATTTCATTTTTGGTCAGACCAGTGGATATTGTAGTCCGCTGTTCTGTATCTTTTAACGGCATAGGGGTTCTCCATGATGTCGGACATAGACGGTTAAAGATATATTCCCTCCAAAGCTCTTTTTTCTCTGAATAATGAGTTGAGGTTTTATTAGTTATCCATGATTCCAGAGGACTAATGATGAACCACTTAATCAGGCACTGTGCTAAGCTGTTGGTGTACAAAGAATGGCAAAAGATAGTCGCTGCTCTCAAGGAACTCACATTCTAGAGGGAGAGACAACATGAAAACAATTATATACAAAATGATACATGCAGGGTAAGTTGGACGTAAATGATGTGTGGATACACTGAAAATATAATAATGGACTCTATTAAATAAAACCACAGCATATCCTTGTCATTTCCTGCACCTCTCCCCCCCCAAAAAACCCCAAAAGATAGATGGAAAGTATCAACTCAAACTTGCAGTTATAAATTAGGCAGCAGGAGTTCTAAAGAAAGCTGAAATCTGTACACATAGCAAATTTAGATATAGTACAAGGAACAGAAAATCTTCAAAGGGATAAAAGAAACTAAACTTCACTGGGAAGTTTATTTTCAAATCCATATCCATGTTTATGAAAGTACCAGAAAACTGGACACCCAGCCTATTGCCTGTCCTTTCACCTTTTACTTACAAATGGGTAGAAATGAATGCTTAATCTGAAATGCAAGTGATGGAAGGAAGTGGTATTTTGAAAGAAAAGGGTAGCCAAGACAGATTATTTGGAGTTCTTCCATGTGTATCACTGGTGGCCAACTCTAAAATCACTAGTATGACTTACTCTTCATGATTTTGCTAGTGGACCATGGAACCTGAGGTCGCTCTTTGCAGGGAAAAAAGAAAAACACAATCTGCCCTCATGACTTGGTATATGAATACCCTAGCCTCACAACAGTAGGCAAAGAAGGGAAGGAGTTTTAGAAATGTATGTAGGAGAAGTAAATTTTGTAAAATAGGGGTTTCTTTTGGTTAGAAAACATAAATCTTGTTGATGGTTATGACCAATGTAGAATTGAAAGGATCAGACTTGCTGCTATTTCATTGTAGTTTATTTTATTAATATTTACTTATTAATAATTTAATTCTATTATATAGAATTATATACTGCATGAACTTGACCAGTGTACACAATGGCCTTTAAATATATCCTTGGAGGAGAGAGGGGAGACGAAAGGGGAAAAAAAAACCCAAAGCAAAAAGTGTACAGCAAAGAACAAAGGAAAACCTGCAAGGAAGCAAAGAAAAGATGGACAGCTTTCAGCACAATGTGTAATATTTAATATATAGGTTTTCTTGAAATGGAAATTTATTGCTATATATTTTGAATCCTCTCTTACATTCTGCTGTTAATATAACATTTCCCCCCATTTTCTATTTAAGTTTGTAATATGCTTCTATTTCTTTTCTTTTTAAGTATTTAAGTTTTTGTATTCAAGTCTAAAATAAAAAAAGGCTAAAAAATCCTTTCAAATATAATAGGTCTGCTTTTAAATATACTGCCTTCTCTTTTCCTTCCCACCATATTTCTTTAGCTAGATTTTCCTTATTAATATGTGTAAAATTTAGTGAATGTTAAGAAAGGACTGTATCTATACATTGGGCTAATTTAACAACCATATCTTTTGTTTTGATTTTGTGGAGAAAAGAAATATTATAGAAAAATGCCAAGGGGAGATCCCGTCATAACAGAGGGTAGGGTTTGGCTCTTTTGTTTTGGTTTGAAGTTATTGTATGAAACATGTCCCTTCGCATTGTGGTCATGGCTTGCTGGATATAATTTAGTTCCTTGGTTCAAATACATTGAATCTTGGGTTCATAAGATTGTGGGTCAGTGAATATATTTTACAATCAAGTAATTTCCTCCAATGAATAGATAGTGCTTCCTGGATATTAATTTATTCAACAAATCCTTATTGACTATAATGAGTGTGTCAACCATATATAAACATTACGTTTGGCACTGTAGGAGTGCGGAGATAAATAAAACTTGATCCCTGCCTTCAAGAGTCTTACAGTCTAGTAGAAGAAATAAGGAAGTCAGCTAGGTGGCGCTACACAGATGTAGTTGGGTCTGCAAAGGGCTAATACTGTCCAAGTCTGACTGTTCTTCCTGTATGGATTCTCTAGGCAATTTCTAAGAATTTTTTTTTAGACACGTCCTTAATTATTAATGCTTTTTAAAAAACTTTATTTGAAAATATCGTTGGTGTTCAGGAGTCAGTTGATGGTTTGGTACTCATAGTTCCTGAAGAAGAAATTTGGCCATTTGCTAATTTCTGCTATTTTAGCACACGGCTCAACACTAAAAACCATCTAAATGATGAAAATAAACAGCAATCAGAGACGAGTGTTGATGCTTTATTTTGATCTGCCTTGGCTGAAGCTACAGAAAGTCACAGAAAATAAAATTAAGTTGTTCCCTCTCAGCTTAAGTGGCACAGCGAATTGAGTGTTGAGCTAGTTGTGTGACCCTGGGCAAGTCATGTAACCCAGTTTGCCTCAGTTTCCTCATCTGTAAAATGAGCTGGAGAAGAGAATGGCAAACCACTCCTTTGTCTTTTCCAAGAAAACCCCAAAAAAGGGTCATGAAAAATAAGATATGACTGAAACAATTGAATCACAACAAAGAGGCAGCTAGAACAGGCAGTAGAGAGAGAATGAAGCCTGTAGTCAGGAAGACCTGAGTTCTAATCTAGCCTCAAATTTTACCTGAGCTGTGTGACCCTGGGCAAGTCATTTCACTGTTGTCTTCCTCAGTTTCCCCAAATGTAAAATGGGAATAATAACAAATAGAAAGACTGTAATGGTGACAGGGAGATAGATGGCTTTGTTCTGGGTGGTAATTATGAATAATAAAGATGAAGGATAAGGAAAACGGTGGTTTAGTAATTCTGGTAGTTTAGGTGGAGAGATGCTAGAGGAGTAAGAATGGAGAAGATTATGGAAGTTGGGAATATTCAGATTCTACTAAAGAGTTTATCCTTGAAAAGAACTCAGGCAGGTGATTATGTTTCTGTGTGTTTGGTTACTTTATCTGGTATATAAACAGGTGGATGAGCCACTGATTTTACACTTTTCCACTATAAAATGTTACAAAATACAAGGTAATTAAAGATTAAAAAAGAGGTAAAAGCTCATTTTTTCTTTTGACTAGGTTATGTTATTATATAGTCTGGTCATCTGCAAAATGCCAACTGATATTAAGCTGCTTGTCAGTTGTGTGTGTGTTTTTCAAATGGGATGGAAAGATTCAAAGCCAATTCTTTTTTTTACTGCTAATGGGATTAACAGCAAGGAAAAACTACCCATGCAGAGCCTAAGATAAACATCCTAACAATGCTGTAGCTGCAGGCCTTTTAATTAGTGTATCGGAGAGACATGGGCTGCACAAGAATCCTACAGTTTCCTTTTAGTTAAGTAAATTGATCATTTTACTTTACTGGTCAACATGCCTGAGTGACTTATGTTTGAGTAAAAATACTACTGATTGCTGTTGGGGCTTCGGACACTTCTTTCTAGATACTTAGGAAGGCCGGAGGAAAGTGTAAAACCTCTTGTTAAAATGCAGGCTTTCTAGCTGGTCATCAGCAGCATTGATTCTGTGGGCTACTGGCGCTGCGGTCTCCTTGGGGGTTTCTTTCATTGATTTTCTGTCCTATGGAATTTAAAACCTCTTTCCCCCATTGCCTAAGCCTGATTAAGAGTAGCAGGTGGAGGGGAATTAGGGGGATAGACCAGAGTCAGGCTCTGGACTCAGAAATTTTGGGGAGTTGACTAACAGCAATAATCATGAAAATGATGACCACTGCTCCTTGAGCCACCCCCCTCCTCCCATTTAATGCCACATTTGGCTACTGCTAACTAGAGTTGGACATGATGAAAAGACTAACAACAATGAACTAGCTCAGTGACCCTGGGCCTGTTAATTTCTTTGGGTCTCAGCTTTCTCGTCTCTAAAATAAGAAATTGAATTAGATGATTTCTAAAGGTCCCTTCCAGTGTCAACATTTTATGCTTCTAGGATTCTGTGCTGGCCAAATGGTATCTATTCTTATCTGTTCTCTCCTTCTACTCCTTGAGTCCTGCATACATTTTCTGGCAGGTCAATACATAAGAAGGGGTTTGGTGCTCTTCAGGGGATAGAGTGCAGGTCAGGATCCAGGAAGACGCATTTTCCTGAGTTCAAATCTGGCCTTACATACCTACTATCTGTGTGACTCTGAGCAAGTCACTTCATCCTGTTTACCTCAGGTTCCTCATCTGCTAAATGAGCTGAAGAAAGAAATGGCAACTCATTCCAGTATCTTTACCAAGAAAACCCAAAATGGGGTCATGAAGAGTTGGACATGACTAAAAAATGACTGAATAATCATATATATGTACATATCCATATATATATGCACATGGCCATATACCATATAATACATACATAATATATATACACATATGTAATAAATAAGTATTTATTAAATGACAACACGATTTTAGTCATTGTACTGTTGGGGATACAAGAAAACAGCAAACAAAAAAACCCAAATACTACCCAAATCCCTGCTTTCAGAGAGCTTACATTTGAATGGAGGGAGACAACTTTTAAATAGGAACATTCAAGACAAATACAGAGTAGTAGCCAGAAGGTAACTTTAGAAGGCAGAGCACTAGCAGCTGGGCAGACCAAGAGAGGCCTCCTGGAGGAGATGGTGTTTGAACTAGGGATTCCCAGAGTCAGAGGTTGACTTGGGAAACCATTCAGGGTATAAGGAAGAGCCCATAGATGTTTATGTGTGTGTGCGCATACAAACGCACGCATGCGTGTGCACACACACACACACACACACACATTCATAAGAATCACACCCCGGTTCCATTTCTTGGTTGGTACTTTTGTCTTTCTGTATAGGAGTACGTCAGCTTGGACAGTGGCTGGTACCTATGCCCTTATGCTATTATGCTGTGCTATTTGGTACAATGCCATTCACACATACCCAGTAGAGGCTGAATATCTGAGCCGATGAGCACTTGTACAAACATTTTTGATTCATTACTCTAAGCTCCTTCCCTCTCTGTCCCTTTTGCTGGGGCATGAACAATTATCCTTCTGGTTCCCAGCATCAGGGGTGCTTGAGCTTCAAGTTATTTTTAGAAAATGACCTCACTGTTGTCCCTGGGAAGTAGGGGAACCAGCTTTCAGGCTTCCTAGAAATGCCTTTTCTGACAAGCTCTGCTCAGCTAAATCACTGAGATTAGTCACATCTCCTAATGCTAAATCAAGGTGTATCATTGGGATCTTAAACATAAATAGGTCAATACCTGTTCCTCAATGCACAAAATGGGAACATTTGACCTGAGGTTAAATTTGAAATGTTTGTACTTATCTCTGACCCTCACTGCTCTTCTGTGCTGTTGTTCAGTTTGCTCCATGGTTCTCTCTCTTTGTGCCCTTTTCTAAGATTACGGGGATGTTTTCTGTCTTAGGTTCTATGACTAGAGGCAGGGTGCTTCAGAATTCTGATTTAAGGATGGTATCTATCTGCAACATTTGAAAGCAATAGAGATCACCCCCTAAAGCCTCTCTTGCCTTTCCTTAGTATTTTGGGAAGCGAATGGGGTTCTACAGGGTTTCTATATTGAATCAAACCATTACCCTTGGAAGAACAAGTTGTGGTTACACTGGAAAATATCCATATGGGCTTACCAAAGTAGAATAGGACAAGACTTGGAGATGGGGAATTTGTAGACGTGAATATGCGAGTAGTTCTCCAGCCCTTAATAGCTTTGGAATCATGGAAGAAGAGCAGAGGTAGGCAACCAATGTAAGTGAAGAAGGAAATAATCTAATAGTTGTTTATTCATGTCAGTTGTTTATTCATTCATCCACCACGTGGACTTTTGCCCATGGGTTTTCTTGGAAAGGTACTGGAGTGGTTTGCCATTTTCTTCTCTAGTATGCCTCATTTTACAGATGAGGAACTGAGGCAAATAAGGTTTAGGTGATTTGCCCAGGGTCACACAGTAAGTGTCTGAAGCAGGATTTGAATTTAGATCTTCCTGATTCCTAGCCTGGTGCTCTATCAGCTGCAGTAACTAGCTGCCCCAATGGCATGGTACCATCATATTATAGAAAGATCTATCTATCTATATCTATCTATCTATCTATCTCTGTCTGTCTATCTATACATACACACACATTATAAAAAAGCTATCTATATCTTTCTTTTCTTCTCTTGCTAATTCTTTCTTTTTACTCTCTCCCATTTCCTGTTCTCCTTACAGATTCCTTAGGTTTGCCAATGACGCTATGACCTGCAAACCTCAGCATTGGGGCTAATGAGATTGCTAGACCCTCAATAGAGAAAGTTTTTTCCCCCTGTCTCTGACTCCCTCATCTCATCTCTGTACCCTTTCTCCTGTGGCCTTTCCATTTCATTTCACTAATTTTCTCTTTTCCTCATGGTATGTATCTTCTTTAGCTAATGCTAAACCAATCTTGTTGGTGGCACTCACCAGCGAAGAGTTGCTGACCAAACTAAAAAGTTGATGACTCCCAGGTGAGAAAATCTCTCCTCTGAACATAGGGGGCCTGCCCTAGAGCTGAAGTAGCCATCTGTCTTAAAAAGTATGACCTGAGAGCTACCAAGAGAGAATAGGGCGTATCGCCCGTTGTCCATTTTGAACCTTTTGGCTGAACCTTATCTACACAAATCTGTTCAGATACAGCCTCTTTCTTCAGCGTGTCTACTTTTATTGCTATTATCTTTTTGCCATTTTGTCAAGCATTGAAGATGGACCTAATTGAGAGCATGACTGCCTGATTGTTGAACGTCTTATCCCTAGGACAGATGTATAGCACTTTGTCCTTTTATAGCCCATCAATGTGTCTGTTACTTCATTGTATTTAGAGAGGGTAAAGAGGTCTTCAAACTGTGTTTTCTCTGCCAACTCTTCAATAAATACTTACTATTCCCCTGCTGTGCACAGATTGCAGTTAGGCAGTATAATTAAGATTAAATAAGACTGTCCCTGTCCTCAAAGAGTTACTAATCTAGTCTAAAGACAGTCACATACAAACATAACTATAACACAAAAATGAGACATGATATGGGGTCTCATTATAAGAGAAATGCAAACTAAGTTCTATTTAAGATGATGATTTTTTACTGTTAATTATGAATTCTAGTTTCTAATTTTATATAGAAAGAATAGGGAAACTTTTTTTATTCTTCCTTAATTATATAAGCTATCATCTTAATGATTGTTTTTAATCAGCTAGATTGCTAATGTTAAAATAGCAGAGGAACATATAGTATATGTATGTAAGCATGTGTAATATGGAAAAGTGAGGACCACAATTATAAGAAATTTAAAATGTAATCTAGGTGACTTTTTCCTATGCTGTTTGTTCTAAGGAATGGCTGTATTTAATCACTGTTTTATAAAGGATGTATGTTTGGGCTGTCAGACTCTGACCTTGCAGAAGGAACAGAACCATAATATAGAATTAAAAAAAACCAAAACAAAAACAAGTCCCAAACTTGTCATGCACTATTCAGTGAAATGGCATATACATCCCGGAGTGTATTTAAATAAATAAATAAACTTGAATTTTTAGGCATAAAATTTTACATTGACATCTACACTTTAAGCTTTAGAATTTGTGGATTAGTGACTAAGATCCTTACAAATTTCACATGAGAAAATCCAGAATAAAGACCTAGCCCAGTATTCATGGGTATATTCTAAATGAATCCATGCGTATTTCCCCCCTGCTTAAAATTCTGCGGCGTACTTCAGTGGCATGACAGATCTGTCTATAGAAAAAAAGTTACAATGCTCAGACTCAGTCTTGCCAAACAAACAAGCAAGCTTTCAGAAACAGCCCAATGGGGAGGTAAGGGAATGGTGGCCCTCTCTTTCTTGGGCCAGAGAAAAGCTCATTAATTAACGCAATGCTTGTAGCAATAGGGATGAGGTTCAGCACAAACTCAGCACAGTTTAGACCCATTGCTTTTGTGTGGGTCCCCAAAAGGGAGAAAGGAAGGCTGTTCTCTCTCTCTCCTTTTTTTTTTTGTATTCCCAAATATTTGGCTGAATTTCATCTAGTCCTGATGCAAAGCTATCTTGGGGCAATGTGCCTCCTTTCTCAGCCCTCTGTGTTGTATCTGCTCTGTGTGGGGGCAAATCCTGGGCTGAGGCTGTGTGCAGGAGAGATCCAAGAGGTGTGCGTATGGGGAGGGGGCAATGTGATCCCCAGTTGATTGAGAGAGATTCGTTATCAGCATGGATAGAGACAAGAAAGCGTTCCATTCATTTGGCGTGTCAAACTGCTGACCTCTGACCATCACAACACTTCGCCTGACGACACAGAGCCGGGCTTTGTTGTTCGTTCAGAGAATGAGCATGTCAGTAACCTTAAAGTCGTGTCAGTTTGGGCTGCTTTAGTTAGTTTCCTTTCTTTTTGATGGCACGGTCTCTCAAAAGGCCGGATTGGGGAGAACAAGGGACCTGCCAAACAAATTTGCCTCAGAGTCCCCACATCTACAATCACAATTATAAATGGAGCTGCCTGAGCCCAGCGCCTAATAAATTCCACTCTCCTCACAGTGGTGTGTGTGTCTGTGTGTGTGTGTCTGTGTGTGTGTGTGTGTGTGTGTGTATGTGAGACATAGAGGAGAGACGCAAAAAGAAAGAGACAGAGAAAGAGACACAGATACAGAGACACACACAAGAGAGACAAAGAGACAGAGACAGAGTGAGACAGAAACAGAAAACACACAGAGAGATAGAAAAAGACAGACAGAGACAGAAACAGAGATAGACACACACACACTGAGACAGAGACAGAGATAGGCAGAGACAGAGAGAGAGCTGGGGTGCCCGAGTTCTCTCTCGACTGGGGGAGGGGGTGGAGGCTGCTCTTAGTGTCCTTGATAAGATGCTTGCTCTGTGAGGGATCGAGACAAACTAGGGGGCGGGGAATCATTTAGGTATTATTTGGCCCCCAAGACGCTCAAGACCTGAGTCGTGATTTCTGTGCAAAAGCAAGTAAAAGGTTGTGCGACTCATCAGGTTGACACGACCACAATGCCGAGGGAACACATTTCGAAAGACATCACAACATCACAACCATAACAAATGGCAAAGAAAAACTTTAATTCTGAGTCAGTTCCCTCCCCTTCTTTGAGCTCTTTCTGGTTTACAAAGTACTTTCCTCAAAACAACACTGTCAGGTAGGATATGCAGGTTGTACGTAATCACAAACACAAGTGTTTATTTTTATATATAATATAGACATACGCATCTCTGTGTCTATATATACACCCGTATATTAAACACGCGTATACGTATGTGTATTTGTCTGCATGTATTTAGTCTAGATCTCTGACTTCGCTGGGATAGTGTGAGCTTCCAGCGAGAGGTGCCTCTAATCAGCCCGATCAACAATGACTCTCTACAATCTTTGGGGATAAGTTGCCTGGGGCCACTGAGAGCTTAACTAGAATGCTCATGGCCACATGGCCAATATGTGTCAAAGATAAGACTTGAACCTAGGTCTTAACTACCAGGCCTGCTTTCTCTCAACTCTTCTGCGGCACAAATCTTATTATTCCCATTTTACAGATGAGGAAACTATAAGTTCAAAGCGGTTATGACTTGCCGTGGGTCACTTAATATAGGCGCCGGGATTAAACCTAGGCCTTGCATGATTCCAAATCACATTTTCCACTGTTCCACACTGTTTCCCTAATTCTAGCTTAGCTATATAATTTTGTTCAATTATTTTTGCCATTTGTCTTTCTACATGACTACAAAAGTGCCATTCTTGCTTCCATATTATATATATACACATGTAAATAAGGAAATAGGACTAGATAATCTGTAAGGTTTCCCTTGTGCCTCTGAAATTCTAAGATCTATTGATCTATAGAAACTGGCAACCCAGTTGTTAAAATGCTTTTCAGGTACAAGCTTAAGTACCTCCTGAAGAGTTAGGAATTTGGTCTTTTTGTATTCAAAAATAGAAATATAAAAATGTTGTACAAGAATTTGTCATTCACAGTAAAAAAAATTATAGCCACATGAAGTTATGGAACGCCTTTTGTATAGATGAAAGATTTTAACTGAAAAAAATTTCGTTCAGCTTCTGAAGAGGCTATTATCCATTGCCACCTGTTAAAGGGGCTTAGAGAAGTCTGCTTTGGGATCATCACAGAAGGCGTCTGAATGTATCGACATTTGTCCAGGAAACCGCAAACCTAGTCACTCATGCTCATGAGAGCATGAAAATAGGACAATGCTCTTGGTTTTCTGAGTCATTGGAATTTTTTTTTTTCACAGATCCTCTTTCCAGATCCTAGACAAGTTAGATAGACAAAGCGAAACTTTCTCTTGGTTAAAAACCTCTGAAGACAATGTGTTCCATATAGAATCACTATAAACACAATCTTTAATTACATTAGAAAAACAGGAGGATCAAGGAAAGAAAATGATAGAAATAGTCATGAGAATAGATAGCATTTATAGACTGTTTACCATGTGCTCAACACTTTATAGATGTCTCATTGATTCTCACAATAACCCTGGGAGGGAAGTGCGAATATTATTCCCATTTTACAGATGTGGAGACTGAGTCAAACAGAGGCTAAATAATTTGTCCAGGGTCATATAGTCAGTAAGTGTCAGAGAGGTTAAATTCGAACTCAGGTTTGCCTGACTCCAAGCCTGTTGCTGTATCCTCTATACCACCTAGTTGCCCCAGAGAAATGAGAAGAGAGAGATCATTTTAAATGCATAGGTTTTAAAATACTTTTAAAAAAAGTGTCTTTTATGAACAAGTTTACCTTTATTACCAAAGACTTGTGGAATTGTTGAGTTTATAGAAACTTGGAGGTCAATTGAGGCAGTGTTGTGGAAAGACAGATCTGGAATCAGAATAGTTATGGATTCAAATGATGCTTTGTTGTTCAGTTGTTTTCAGTGGCATCTGTCTCTCTGTTGAGCCTTTTTTAGTTTTTTTTTTTTTGGCAAGAATACTGGAGTGGTTTGCCATTTCCTTCCCCAGCTTACTTTCCAGATGAGGAAACTGAGACAAACTGGGGTAAATGACTTGCCCAAGGTCACACGGCTGGTAAGTATTTGAAGGCAGGATTTGAACCTGACTCCAAGTCCTTCCTCACTCCCAGACCCGAGCTCCATATAATCACACCACCTCGCTACCCCTTCAAATGCTTTACCGGACACATATTTGGCTATGCATGGCGCAGTCATTTAATCTGTCTTAGCTTCATTTTTTTTTCATTTGTAAAGTGGAGATAACTGTACTGCTTGCCTCCCAGGGCTGTTAAGAGGATCAAATGAGCTAATGTATGTAAAGTACTTGGCATATCTTAAGTGCTTTGTAAATGTGAGCTACTCATTTTTATAGAGGAGGACTCTGAAGCTCAGAGCAGTAAGCATGTGAGACACGCAAGAGCTTTAGGGATCACCTAGTTTAACTGTGCTTTTTTCACAAGTGAAGAAACAGACAACCAGAGAGGTGGTGACTTGCCCAGATAGTAAACTGCAGAGCCAGAGCGTAAACCCAGGTCTGCCTACTCTAAGTCCAGTGTTTTGACCACTATACCAGGGTCCATCCTGCTGCTCTTTAGTGGCAGAACTCTGTATGGGATAGTTATAATAATGTTAATAATATAGTGATGCTGTAATAATTCATGCTCATATAAATCTTAACAATTGTTAGTGTCTTCATGTATGTTATTTCATTGACTTCTTATAATTGTCTTGTGAAGTAGCTTAGGCAATTATGTTCATTTTATAGATGCATAAAAGGCTAGCTCCAAGGCCATGTAGCAACTCATGTCAGAGTTTAATTTAGATGGTCACAGTAAAAAAAAAAATCATGGAATAATCTTTTAAAAGGCTTTATTTGTTTTTTGACTGTCCTTAAAGCAATGGCAGATTCTTTCCTTTCTCCCTCCCTCCCTTCCTCCTTCCCTTTTTCCTTTCCTTCCTTCCTTCCTGCCTCCCTCCTTCTTCTCTTCTCTCTCCTTCCCTCCCTTCATTCCTTGCTCCCTCCTTTCTTTCCTTCCTTCCTTCCTTCCTTCCTCCCTCCCTTCCTTCCTTTCTTCCACAGATACTGGAGTGGTTTGTCATTTCTTTCTCCACCTCATTTTTACAGGAAACTGAGTCAAATAGGGCTAAGTGATTTGCCTAGGGTCGCATAGCTAATAAGTGTCTGAGGCTGGATTTGAACTCAGGAAGATGAGTCTTCCTGACTTTAGGCCCAACACTCTGTTCATTGCACCACTTAGTATGTTCATTGAAGTTAATAGATCAAAATTATTATTTTTATTTCAAGAAAATAGAAGAAATGATGATCTTCTGTCAACTCAACTTTTTTTTTATGTTGAAAGACTAGTTCTAAAATCAAGAAGTCAATTTGAAATCATGTAGAACTCTATCCAGTAGCAATAGTGGCTTGTGAAGTATCATGTTAGTTTGACTTCATTTCCTTTTGTGATAGATGAAGAGATTGTAGTTGTTTCCCCAAGACTTTAGTAATTTCCTTACCTGATACTTTCATCAGCTTCCTAGGGTCTTACTTTTAGGAGGATACACATCTAGTTGGAGGCTGATACTCAGAGGAAGATTATAATTAGCTCTGCTCAGTTTGGGCCTGATAGAGTATGGAGGATGTAGTCAATGCTGTTCCATGATCTGGAATTTGAAATTTTTCAATGCTTTTATCAATGACCATTTTCTTACTGGCTACATTGTATTATATCATTACACTATAATATATTCCTAGTTGTTAATGGTCTTTTACTCAAATTATGTATTTTTTAAATCATGTATATACTTAATAGTACATACGTTGAATTCCTC
>CM053582.1:302453153-302506260 GCA_028627135.1 Pseudochirops cupreus | reverse complement strand
AAGCCTCTCTAGGTAAATATGAAGTCCATCTCATCTCCATTTCTTATAGCACAATAGTATTCCATTACATTTATATACCACAGCTTGTTTAGACATTCCCCAATTGATGGGCATCCCCTTAATTTCCAGTTTTTTGCCACCACAAAGAGAGCTGCAATAAATATTTTTGTACATATGGGTCTTCCTCCCACTTCTATGATCTCTTTGGGATACAACCCCAGAAGTGGTTTTACTGGGTCAAAGGGTATTCAATCATTTATAGCCCTTTGGGCATAGTTCCAGCTTGCTCTCCAGAATGGTTGAATCAGTTGTGAACATTTCTTTAAACATATTTTGATAACTGGTCATTTTTATTTTAATAGAATTCATTTTCTCTGTAATCTCATATATTTTATTTTATTCATTTAAAATCATTATTGGGAAAATGGTTCCATAGGTTTTCCTAGCTTACCAAAGGTGTCCATGACACAAAACAGGTTAGGAGCCCCTCCTTGCCTTAGAGACCCGGTACTATGCTTGAGTTGTTAATGTTTCCTACCATCAGCTTTGTGAATGGCATTTAATCCCACATTGCTTCACCCCTACACCTACTCCCTAAATCTTCAGGTTAGCTGTGGAGCTGTCTCCAGCATCTTCCAATTACATAATTTCCTTGCAAATTGCTGCAAACTTTAAGAAAGTAATTGAGCTGGAGAACTCTAGGGACCAAACACTACTGACAAACCCTTGACATTTTGTCGAGGGATTAAAAGTAAATATTTTTTAGTTTGTAGGATATTGCTTAGTAATTGGTTTTAATTTATTTGGACGTTAGTAAGTGTTAGTGGTAATTTTTGTAGCACTGATTCTCCACCTAGCTGACAAATTAGCTTTCAAAGGCACATCCATCCTACTCCCCTACTCCAAAACTGGAAGTGCCTTCCTATCACCTATAAGATAAAATCCAAATCCCTCAACTTGCCATTTAAAACCACTGACAGTCCCCAAATTCAACACTTCAGAAGAAGCCATCTCTTTGACTTCATATAGGCTGTTCTCTCTGCCTAAAATGCACTTTCTCCACACCCCACCTCTTAGAATCCTTAGCTCCATTAAAGCATAGCTCACATATCACCTCCTAAATCTTTTCTTGCTCCCACTAGTAATTAGCACTCTCTCCTTCCTCAAATTATCTTGTGTTTATTTATCCTTGTACATTTTTCATAGATTGCAATTTTCCTGAGAGCACAGATTCTTTGCTTTTGTCTAACATAGTGCCTTATACACAGTCTAACTGATCTTGCTATCATCTACTAGGATACTCACCTGCCTCTTTGGGGCATGGAATCAACCCTATGTTCTTGAAAACCCAAGAGGCAACCTGGCCTGAGTGGAAGCACACTGGACTTGGAGGAAGACCAGGATTCTAATCCCACCCCTGACCCTTGGTGGCTGTGTGACCATGGTGAAGTCTCAACCAACAGTTTCTTCATTTATAAAATGGAAATGCTAATGCTTATAGTGCCAATCTCACAAGGCTGTCGTAAGGTTCAAACAAGATGTTTGTAAAGCACAATATTGATGCAAATTGTTATTAACTATTAAACTGTAGGAGACAATGACTATTAGGGCAGCTAGGTGACACGGTGGATAGAGAGCCCAGCCTGGAATCAAGAAGACTAATCTTCCTGAGTTCAAATCTGGCCTCAGACACTTAATAGTTGTGTGACCCTGGGCAAGTCACTTAACCCTCTCTGCCTCAGTTTTCTCTTCTGTAAAATTATCTGGATGGGGTCATGAAGAGTTGGACATGACTGAAAAATGACTAAACAATAACAAAATTAAGTCATAAAAGTTGCAATATAGGTTGTTTTTGTTTTGTCCCAATCTGATTTCAGTGGAGTAGGGAACGCCTACCAATATACAAATTCCAATGTAAAATGGAAATAGTTCTTTAACTTACAGTCTTATGAAGCCATTCTTATAAATATGAATGAGTTCTTTATATATATGGTAATTTTCACTTCTACTTTTACTATGTTTCTAGGTCATCCAGGACAGGATGGGACTATGGTGGGAGCAGGAATCAAAAGAGAAGCCACCAGTGATGTCATTTCTGTCATTACTAAGTCCTCCATCCAAGCCTCCAACTCAAAGCATTCATTAAGCACCTACGATGTGCCAGGTAAGACTGGGGATTCAAGAAAAGCAGCTCCTGATATCGAGGAGTTTGCAGTCTAATGGGCAAGATAACACGCAGAGAACTAAGATTTATAAAGGACAAATACAGAAAAGGGAAGCTTAGTCCAGTGGGAAATAAAGGACAAGAGGTATGCACGCAGCAAATTCCAAAGAAGCAGAAGAAACAGAGGCTCTTCCTTTCCCCTCCTCCACCCATCCAGCTGCCACAGCCCACATAAAATGATGCAACTCTACAGAAGGCAGGGACCAAAAGGCCTTCCAGTTTGGCCCCTGAGTTTTGATGTAGTCCAGTAAAAAGGCAAAGAATTAAGCCCTTTGTCTCCAGAGTTACTAACACTTACTGACAATTCTTCAACATATTCACACTTTCAATATCACAAGATAATTATTGCACAGGTTTCCTGAATGTAAAAGTATCTTCCTTCATTTGGAAGAGGGATTATATTTGTTCTGCTCAGCCCCAGAGGGCAAATCTGAGAGTAAAAAGTGCAAGTGGCAAAGAGGCAGCTTCCATAGGCTTTACATAAGGAAAAGCTATCTAATAGCTTATCCATAAGAGGAATGGGTTCCATCTTATTGCGGTCTTCAAAAAAAAAGTGGATGACCACTCATGTTACAAGTTTTGGAGTAAGGAGGATTCTTTTTTGGGTCTGGCTTGGACTAGATGGCTACTGAGGTCCCTCCCCATCTATGAAATGCTATGATTCTGTGACTCCTCAACTACTAAGCCCCTTAGTCAATATTTATGAACAGTAAAATATGATCAAATGGTGGCTAGATGGAGCAGTGAATAGAATACCGGCCCTGGAGTCAGGAGGACCTGAGTTCAAATCTGGCTGCAGACACAACACCAAAAAAAAAAACTAGCCATGTGACCTTGGGCAAGTCACTTAACCCCAATTGCCCTACCTTTCCCCCTCCTAAAAGCAAAAAACAAAAAAAGTATGATCAAATGTTCTTGTATCGATAACAAATTAGAATATCGTTCCATGTTCATTCATCAGATATAGAGAGAGCACTGGCTTCAGAGTCAGAAGACCTAGGCTGAAATCCTTGGTTCTGCCAATTACTAGTTATATATATTTGGACAAATCTTTACCTTCTCTGGACCCTCAATTTCTTCATCTGTAAAATGAAATAGTGATATCAGTTGACCTCTAAGATCCCTTGTGGCTCTAAATTTACATGGCCTATTATCCTAATTCAAACAATGCTGTGCTGCTAATACTTACGGCACTGCTGATGTTCATCTGACCCATCATCACAGTCTTCTTCATCATCACAAACCCAGACACGAGGGATACATTCTCCATCGCTGTGACACTGAAATTGGCTAGCAGCACAAGAAGGATGAGCTAGAACAAACCAGAAAAATCACTTAGCATATTGAACATTGAGCAAAAGGGGTTCAAAAATGAACAATTTTAAAGTTATACAAACAAGTTTATATCCATAAAATTCTCCATGATGCTCTTAGGTGCAAAGTATAGCAATACAGTACAAGGGAATTTGTAGTTCTAAATAAGAATAATCACTAAAATATAGGATCCCTATTATTTAGAGATAGAAGGGACCTCAGAGATCACCAAATCCAACTCTGTTAGTTCACAGTCAAGATAGGTGATCTTCCCTTGGGCCCAACCAGAGTTTTACACACACTGATAAGTCACAAAAAATTCAATAAAAATATATGGAAGATATATAACCTATATCAGATTGCTTATTGTCTCGGGAAAAGGGGAAGGAAAAGAGGGAGAGAGAGAACTTAGAACTCAATTTTTTTTAAGAAGTTAAAATTTTATTTACATGTAATTAGGAGAAAATAGAATATTATTAAGTATATATGGAAGATAAAGGTTAGACATAAAACCCCAAAATGCCCTCATTTCACGTTTTAAAAATTATGAAATTGGCTTTATAAGTTTTAAATTAACTTTCAAAAAATTCTTCAACGATGAAGCAATATCTAAAAGGAGAATAATGTTGCATGGATTGCTGTTCCATCACTGTTGGGCAATGGGAGGGGTGTCCCAAATTGTTCCATCTTAATTGTAACTAAATGGGGAAGTAAATGGGCACCACTAATACCTATGAGTGAATTGCACAATGGAATAAGATATCTCCTCATCCTCTTATGCTCAGCCACTCCCAACTAGTATAACAGGAATTCAACTGTTGTACTATTTGGTTCCTCTAACAATTTAAGACTCACTACTTTCTTTTTTTATTTTGTCAATACCTGAGGTAAAAAAGACATAGTGAGGAATCATGGGCGACTACATTTAAATTGGGAAAGATAATCTAACACATGGCCATACTACCAGCTCCTATGGCTCCTTTGTGGTACCTCAAACAGACCATATCATATTACATTTCTTTACAAATGAGGAAACAGAATCAAGAAGATGCAGCGATTTGCCTAAAGTTAAGAAGTTGTAGGTGGCAAAGTCAGAAACCAAATCCAATCCAATCCTTTTATGTAAAAATAGGGTTTCCATCTAGGCCAAGAGCCATAATCATTCAATTACCAATGCTCTTGGTTTTTCTCTTCTGGTAGACAAAATGTCCATAATGAATGAACAAAAATTGCTGTCAGTATGCTCCCAAAAACCTTCAGGAATATTTCCAGAGTTTCTGGGTTTTCTGGCACATGGCCATGGGATAGATCTTAGAATGATGAAGATATGATCAACACCCTAACAGAAGGTGAGGATATGCTCATTTCCACCATAGATATCAAATTCAAAAGACATGGGTCCACCCCTGGATTCCACAGCTAGCATCCAGAGTTTTCAACTGATAATATTTCCTGCATGTTAAAGTTTTAAATGCCCCCAAATTTTTATATTAATGAAATTAATTTTCATACCCCTCTTTACAATCCCCCCACCCTCACCCCTCACTTACGGCAGCCTGCTTCATCTGTGTCATCAGAACAATCCTTGGCTCCATCACACCTCCAGTGTGCAGGGATGCACCGGCCATTCCCGCAGCGGAATTGCCCACTGTTACATGCTGTAATGCAACCCCCCAAAGAAAGAGAAAATTAATCAGAAACTCAAGATGTGATACAAAAATAATTAATTTCTCTTGCAATCCCTTTGCATCACAATCCCATTCTACCTTGAAGACATACAATAATAATAACAACCAATATCTGAATAGCACTTTAAAGTTCACAATGCACATTTCTTGCAACAGCCCTGTGAGTAAGGTAAAGTAAATATTATACCCCTTTACAAATGAGGAAACAGAATCAAGAAGATGCAGTGACTTGTACAAAGTAAAGTAGTTATACATAGGTAACAGGGTCTAATCCTTTCTAGGTGAAAACCCAATGAAACCCAATGTCTTTTCTGCTAAAATGCATTGTCTGAAAGAAAAAAAAACTCTCTTAAGCAAGTAAGATTTTAAACCAAATTCAAGTTGAATTTTTAAATCCTTTAAATTTAGATTAAGTCCTTTTCTTCCCGTCTCTTTTCCCATCTTTTAATAACACATATACACAGGAGAGTAGGCTTATATAACTGTATTAGGGTAACCTTCCAGAATCAGTTGTAGAGTAGAGGTGGGGTAATAGAGACAGAGATGAGTTCTGTCCCAAATGAAGATATAAAGATATGGATAAGGAAATACTATATTCTGGGAAAAGTCAATCTACAATTATCTGAAGAAGTTATAATAATGATGAAGATTTTGTGATGATAGGTCTTGTATCCAAATCTAAGTTCTGTCACTTACAACCTGTGTGACCTTGGAAAAGTCACTTAACCTCCCCGTGCCTCAGTTTCCTTCTCTGTAAAATGAAGGGGCTGGCCTTTAAGGTCTTTTTCATCCTTAAATCTATATTCCATCCTAGTTCAAAAAGGGAAAATAAACTGAAATAGTCTATATTGTTTTTGCTACTATAAGGCCACCTCCATTTTCCAACAACACTTATACCAAATTCTCTTGCATAAGATGACCAGATAATATTGTTAGAACATAATAAACACATAAGTCAAGCCTTTGGAGACAAATTGCTGAACAATCAAAATAACTTATTTCATTAAGTTAATCATCACTGTGGATAACATAGCAGAAAATACGACTTCTAAATAAAACCGTTTGCTACCACCATAATTTTTAAATATTTCCCACCTTCATCATTTTAAAATCTACGTTGATAGAGCTACATCATCCTTAGACTCAGAGAAATATGCCTTAAATAAGTATTTGAGCCATTTTCCACCAAATGCTAGGTCTCAGCTCTTTTCTGGAAGCCAAATTAACTTAGGATCTATCAAAGCATACAAGTTTCTAAAGACAGAAGCATTTCCAAGTCTTCTTGGTAATGTGAGGAGAACATAAATAGTATAATGACTAAAATTCACCCTTCCATCCATTCATTGATTCAACAAATATTTATTGAGATTCTTCATAGGTCTTCTGGAGCAAGTGGCACTAACTTGGCAGAAGTAAATCCTCTGTAGTTAACCCAAATGTCTAGCCAAGGACCTCCCTAAGCATCTTGTGCCAAGCAGGGAATTTTAAAGAAAGCAACTAACACAGAAACATCTTGGAGAGGACTCAAAACCATTCTCTTTACAGAGTCCAAGGTGGCAGGGATAAGGTTGGAGGGAGTTGATTCTTTGGCATTTGTGTGTTTGTATTTTTTTTATATCCCCCCAAGAGCTAATTAGCAATCATGATGAATTACCAATTTCAATTATTTTGTAACTCAATCAAAAATTAGGTAAATATACACCACAGCCACCTACTCCTAGAAAAAATAAACAATGTATTATCCGGACTTCATGTAAACGAAAGGCGTATCGACAGAGTCACATAAACACAGTTAAGTGATCTATTCCTTGGGGATAAAGACTACTTTGTGCATGGAATGTTCAAATCTGATTGTCTGGTTGTGACATCCTGATTTATAATGTATGCTGCAAATGGTCAGAAATTTCCCTTGCCTAAATGGTGGTACAGAGTGGTACAGGAGTACATACACCCAAATACTTTCTATAGACTAATGCATGATGGTGGTTGGTGGTGCAGGTCTGGGGTTGGTGGTGCAGGTCTCTTATCAACTACCTTTAAAACACAACAACCTCCCTTGCAAAAAATGCCCCAAAGGAATGTACAAATTCACTCTGGAATCCCAGAACCTCTCATTGGATTTTGCTCTACAAAGCAATATTTCCATAGGAGATTAGGGACTTTGGGGGTTTAACTGTTAACACAACATATATTAAATCACTTTTATCAATTAGGTCTATTGTTGGTAATCCAACTTAATCCATTTGTAAATTCAGTGTATTTGTCTCACCAGCTTCTAATAACTTCTGATTGAAAAAAATTTAACAATATAAGGTTCAGTCTATTTATAAAGGATTCATATCCCTAAACAAAAAATGTATTAGTTTGCAAAGAAAGTGTTTTCAAGAAAACTCACATAAAAATATATTACCCTTTTAAGTATATATGTATATATGTATATGTATATATATGTATATGTACATATAATCAATAAAATTTCCCAGAAACATTATTTAGTATAGTTAAATTATAAAGGTTAGTTTTAGTTTTTCCTAAAGCATTACATTTAAACACATTCCTAACAAGGCACAAGAGTCATTTATTTAAATATTCTCTTAAACCAAAACCAATCATTAGAAAACACGGGAAAATTGTACCTGTTTGAGCACATTAAATGTTTATTCATTTTTTTCAATCAAGAAAGTTTTTAGGGACTTAATATTTTAAAACACATTCCAAATCACCCTGAACTATCTCAGATAAGCAAAGCAACAAGGTCTATCAGCAAATTCTCTATAACTCATTGTCAAATTCATCTTCCAGAAGGAACCTTCCATGCCTATTTACAACTTCCACATAACTATTGATTAGAAATATCTTTACTGAAAATAAAATAAACTAAGACTTTATCCTTGCCATGAAGCCTCTTAACAGACACTAAATTCTGGCTGAGATAAGCAACCTCAGTATTCACTGAATTAGAAAATGGGAAAACTAGCTTCCCTTGAGAAATGCAAAGGACTTCAAAAACAGTTACAGATACTTGGGTTCTATTTTATCTTCTCTTGATAGGTAGTTTTGAAAAAATTTGCTTTTTCCTCACAAACTACCTACATACTGGTGAGTGATCCTATTCTTAGTTTGTTGTTTGAGAAACCCTTCTTTATTGCCTACTATATGAAAGCCACCATCCTAGGCATTGGTATAATAAGGTGAAGTACTAAGAAGTTAAGTTTTTTTGTCTACAGGTGTCCAGGAGATCTGACAAAAAACAACCTGGCATGCTAAATTCTGACTTAAAGCCTTGGGTTTAAGGTCTTAAGTCTAAGTAAAGTATCTTTAAAAAACCTTTACAAAAATTTATAAAATATCTCTGAAAAAACTCATCTTCAGTATATATCTTTAGGCAAGATATGATTTAACCACTCTCTTTCTTCTGAAATAACTGCAATTGTGCTGGAGCCAGCTCAAACTTGCTTGAGAGACCCAGTTGTTAAATTTTCAATGTGGACATTTACACTTCAGAAACCGACAAACACTATAGATCGTGGTTTGATTTATTAAGAGTATTTTTATTCTATAGAAATATAGGAAACTCTTTCCCATTGTTCATTCCATTGGTTATAATCCTTCTTTACAACCTGACTAATATTTAATGTGAAGGTATTTGTAGAGCCTATATCTGATTGCATGCCACCATTGGGGCTGGGGGGGAGGGGGAAGGAGAGGAAGGTGTAGAAAATTTGAAACTCAAGGGATTGTGGGAACTGAATGTTGTAAACTAAAAATAAATAAATAATTTTTTTTTAAAAATAAATATAGGAAACATATTAATAAAACAGATTAAACTTCAAAGTACATTATGAGTACATTTTTTTTCCCAGAGAGCCACTTGTTAAATATTTACCAGTACATCACTAGCTCAAACCACACTTCAGGTCAAAGTTCTTGTTAAGAGAAACCAAACAGCTTAGAAGAATCATGAATTAAGAATCCCTTTGAATATTAGCCCCTAACCTTCTACCCTAACTCTAGCCACCACCACCACCACCCAAGCCTATTATAATCAAAAATGACATAGGAAGAAATTCAAGCATAGACTGCCTTTGGGTTCTTTTCATTGTAACCTCTCCAATTTACAAATAAGATCCAAAAAGTTCAAGACATAGACTTTCCCAACAATGACAAGTGCATTGAGTGAATGAATTAAAAACTACACAGATGTAGCTGGGTCACCAAAGGTCTAATAGCATCCAAATGTGACTGATCTTCCTACGTGCGCTCTCTAAGGAATTTCTAAGAATGTATTTTAAGGCAAGTCCTTACTTTTAATTTTAAATTATCTGTGGTATTCAGGAGTCAGATGATGGTTTAGTGCTCACAGTAACAAGACATTCCTGAAGAAGAAATTTGGTCATTTGCTCATTTCTGCTACTTTAACCCATGATTCAAAACTAAAAATCCTCCCAAAGGCTAGAGTTGGAGACAAATGATGAGTTATTTTGATCTGCCTCCACTGAAGCTAAAGAAAGTCACAGAAAATAAAATTAAGTTGTTCCCTCTCATGGCAGTTAGGTGGCATAGTAGATAGAGACTGGGCCTGGAGTCAAGAAGATTCCTTTTCCTGAGTTCACATATGGTCTCAGACACTTACTAGTTGTATTATCCCAGGCAAGTCACTTAACTCTCTTTGCCTCAGTTTCCTCATTTGTAAAATGAGCTGGAGAAGGAAATTGCAAACTACTCAAGTATCTTTGCCAAGAAAACCCCAAATGGAATGACGAAGAGTTGGACACGACTGAAACATCAGAACAACAAATGTTCCAAGAATGTGACAAGGCACTGGAGATACAAAGACAAAAATGAAACAGTTCCTGTCCTCAAGGAGCTTCTATTTTGTTAGAGTGAGATAACATACACATGAAAGTGTATGCAAAATATAAATTTAAACATAAATTTATATAAAATATATATAATATATTTTATTATGTATAATATATGTTATATATAATTACATAAAATAATATATATAAAACAAATTTAAATATAAATTTACATTAAAATATAAATAAAATTTAAAAGCTACAAAAAACAAGCTATTTAGGCTTGGAAATGGATGTGTATTTATGCTGTCTGTGGATCAGGTTTATGAAGTTCAAAGAAGCTTATCACCAGAACAGTGGCCAGCAGGTAGTAGATTCTTCTGTTGGCCCAGAAATTCAACAGTCTACTAAGATAAAGGTAAAGGAAGTATTAAGACCAGTGAAATCACAAATACTTTAAAGTACTGAAGTCAGTAATATGTTACCACGTTCAGTCAATCAATAAAATACCTATGTATATGGACTATTGTTTTCATTTCTGAGTATCGTTATTTTAGGAAGGAGGCTGACAAGCTGGAACATGTCCAGAAAAAGACATTCAAGTTGGTGAGAGGATTCAAGGTCTGTGTGCTCCTTAAGGGCAGGGATTGTTTTGCCTCTTTTTTCATCCTCTGAGCTTAGCATGATGCCTAGCGCATAGTAGGCACTTAATAAATGTTTAGTGATTAATTGACATACTACAAGCAGTTGAACTGGAGATGTTTGATGTACAGAAGAGAAGATGTAGGTGGAACATGGTAACTGTCATCAAGTATTCGAAAGGCTTTAATAAGGAAGAGAGATTCAAATTGTCCTACTTAGTCCCATAAGGAACTAGGAGCTATGGGGTGACATTGTAAAGAGTCAAATTTAGGTTTGGTATAAAAAAAAATCCTGAAAATCAAAGCTATCCAAAGAGAAGGAGCTGCCTCAGTAGGTAATGGGTACATCTTACTAACTGAAGCAGTAGCAAGACATGTTCCAGGTGAGTCAAGCCACTGACAATATCTTGACAATTATCTCCCCTCAGACCCTAATGAAGACAGTTCAGTCTGCCAGCCCCAGGAACTACCCTCCAAACTATTGGTCCTGCTTCTAGCAAGGCACCCTCCTCAGTTATCAAGGGAAGTGACCATTGTAAAGAAGACGCCACCAACTCCCAACCAGCTGTTACCAGACACGGAAGCCTAAGAGCCCCAGGTATAGAGATACTCCCGCAGATCACCAATGGTGCTACCAGCCCAGCATAATCTCAGTAATCATCTTCCAGAAAAGCATCCTTTGCAGAGAAGGAACATGCCAACTTTCTGGAACAATTACTGCTCTCCATTCTATAGCCCAAACAGCTACTGAAGACTGAGAAACGAAAGGTCTCACCAACCAGACCAATGGTATTGCCAAATGGTTCAACATTAGAAATGACTATGATTTTTTATAAATAGAAAAGACATTAAAGAAGATGCTTTGCTATTGAACTCTAAGAACCATTGGGTCTTTCCATTTGACTTGCAGCTCAAAACCTCCTAATGGGATATCTTTCCCAACTAGAGTGAGCTCCTTAGAGACAGCTGGGACTATCTTCCTTGTCTATTTGTATCCCCCAGCACTAAGCACAGTGCTTTGCAAGTAACAAGTGCTTAATAAAGGCTTTGATACTCATTCACACAAAGACTATACAACTATTTGTCATATATTGTAGAAATTTCTGTTCAGCTATGCGATACAGACTAGAAGTCCTTTAAATCCAGAGATTATGTGATTGTTCCTCCCACATACTGTCCCACAAGAAGATCCAAAAGAAGAATAAAAACAACACTATAAAGAAAAACAGCTTTGAAAGATGAGAACTCTGATCAATGCAGTGTACTGTAACAAGTAACAATGATGTCTTTGGGTTCACTCAAATTAAAACCAAGGATATCCATAATGCAGGACTGCAGATGGCGGATGACAAAGCATGGACTCACCTCTTGCCTGAGACATGATGCTCTAAGACAAAGAATAAGAACTATGTCTTTAGACACAGCCAATGTGGGAATTTCCTTTCTTTGACCGGGCATATTTCTTACAAGGGCCATATTTGCTTAGGTGAGAAAAGATCGGCAACAACACTGGTGGTGTGGGGGATGCACAAAACTATGAAGAATAGGCCTAGTCTCCAAGAGCTTACAATCTTGACTGGGAAGAGAAGGCATTCTGACATAGAAAGCTAAATAAAAATACGAGGCAGGGTATAATTAAGCACCAAATGTACTGCCACTCACCATTTCCCTTGTTCTCTTATCTGTGTCTTTACTTACGTAGTTCCCTCCATGTCTCTGCTTGTCCATTTCCTACACATTCTTCAAGGCCCAGCTAAAATGCCACTACATAAAGCCTTTCCCAATCCCTCCAAATGTAAAGGACATTTTTCTCCCAAGTCCCATAATACTTTATTGGTGCTTTTCACGTGGACTTATATTCTACCTTACAGTTTTTTTATCCTTGGTTTCTCTCTCTTACTGGAGTATAAGCTCCATGGGGGCAGGTACTATCATTTCTTCTCCTTTGTATCATCCTTTGCAACAAGAATAGTGTCCTGAACAAAACAGGAATATAGTAAATATTTGTTAATGGATGATGAGGGTTTTGGTTTTTATTTTCAGGAAAATTAGTCATGTCGAAATGTTAGAGTGGAGGCAATAAGATCATTTCAATTCCAAACTGTGATGATATCCCACAGTTACCACGGGCAAGTGCCATGCTAAACTAGAATATGGGCCTTGAGACCAAGCATTGGACCAGAATACTTCCACTTCTTTCAGGTCCAGCCTGTACCTGCTCCCTCAATCCCTGTAGACCTAGAAGCCTGCTATATGCCTGTCAGGTGGTCAGTCAGTGACAACAGGGAATGAGTGAAGAAGATTAGCATAATTCAACTTCACCCTTGCGGTCTGTTCAGTGTCTCCAGGTTGCAGTCCATTCATTTGGGCCTCACTTCCAAGACTGGAGGTACCTAAATAATTAAGGAGACTGATGAAATTAGAACCTAGGACAACCGGGTGAAGACAAGCAGGAAGAGAGCAACAACAACAAAATAAAAAAAACCAGACACGCAACGTTGACAACATCAGATTTCTACTGAAATGATTTATCTTCAGTTTTAGACCAATATCAAATGGTTTTCCCTATATTCTCATCTTATGTCTTTTATTTAACCTGACATGTGGCAGGAAATTTTATTTTGTATTTTTTGTGCTTAAAAAAACATATTTCCTCCGAGGATACATAACAGATATTTCACCTGAGTCTCCATTGCAACAAGTAACAATGATGCCTTTGGGTTCCCTCAAATTAAAACCAAGGATATCCATAACAATTGGTCCATCCCTATGAAGGATGAGTTGAAACAACAATGCTCTTCTAAGACACATCTGAGAGAGGAAGTATTGTGTAAGGGAAGTGGTACTACTAGATTCACCGTCAAGAAGATAGAGTTGGGTTATACTAACTAGATGTGCAGACCTGGCTGAGACAGTTTCCCATTCTGTAAAATGTGCATAATAATACAGTAATGAACCTCATAGAGTTGTTGTGAGGCTCCAGTGAGATTGTTTATAAAATGCTTTGCAAATTTTAAAATGCTATGGACATCAGTTATTACATGTTATAAAATCAATCAGTACCAAGGACTACTACATACTTACTTGAGAATACATATTCACCAGGTATATAGGACTTTAATATTACACAAGGCTTTCCTCTCAACAGCTCTTTAAGGTAGATGATGCAAGATAAGGAAACTAAGAATCAAGGAGGGAGGTTCAATGACTGTCCCAGAATCACATAGCTAGTATATACCAGATCAACTCAAGTTCAGATTCATTGGAGCATAGATTTAGAGCTGGATGGAACCTTAGTAGCTGTCAGATTCAACCCCTCATTTTATAGAGAGCAAGGTTAATTCTCTCTCTCTCCCTCTCTCTCTCTCTCTCTCTCTCTCTCTCTCTCTCTCTCTCTCACACACACACACACACACACACACACACACACACACACACACACACACACACACACACACACACACACACACACACACACATATCCCTAATAAGTGTTTAAGATGGGATTAGAATGCAGGGTGTTCAAAGCAACTCTCAAAGGATACAAAGGAAGAATGGTTTTCCATCCAATATTCCAGGGGCAGCACTCCGTCTGTCTACCGTGTTATGCCCTTCAATAATCACTCCAATAAACTCCTTCCCAAAGAAATCAATCAAAAGCTCTAAGAACATAAATTATCACCACCTAGAACTCTCTAGACTCAGTTACTGTGTGTCATAGAATTTTGAGTCAGAAGAGATCTTAGAAATTATCTAATTTAACTCCCTCATTTTATAGCTAATGTTTATGTGGCATTTTAAGGTTTACAAAGAACTTTACATAAATTATTTCTTTGATCATAATAACCACCCTATGAGAAGGTGCTAATATTACCCCCACTTTACAATGGGGAATACTGAGCTGAAAGAAGCTAACTGACTTACCCAGGGTCATACGGCTAGTAAGTGTGTGAGAGGTGATTCAAACTCAGGTTCCCCTGATTACATATCCAATGCTTTATTCACTATGTCAAAGAGAAGAAGCTCAGAGAGAAAAGATATGAATCATACAAACTGGCCATTGTAAGAGACAGAGTCAAGATTTGAAGTAGTTCTTAGAATCCAGTGTTTTTTCCACTCTACCTCACATGTGTGAGTGTGCATGTGTGTGCTCATGTGCATGCGCGCATACACATGCACATTTATTTATGTGATTAAATGGCAAAAGGGAAGGCAAAGGACTTTATTGACCTCATCTGCCTTTTTTACTTTTCTCCTTCTCCTTTCTTCATTTAAACAATAATCTACCTTTTCCCCTTAGCCCTTTCACTCTTCCTATTCCATTTTTTTTTGTCTTTTGGATGAATATATTCAGTTTTCACAATCAGGCTTTCAATCATTTCAATCCAAAGTATAACAAAAATTATAAAGTCCTACATTTTTGGACACTGGGGGTCTCATATTCCTTATCATGAAAGACATAATCCAAGAAAGCCCCTCCGATAAACTCTTCCATCTTCCAAAAGAGAGCAACTTCTAAAGGCACACACACACACACACACACACACACCCCTTCTCACCCATAAATAATGAAATATCCAAAGAGAACCTAGGATTAGGTAATTCTGTGTTTCTGCTGCTAGTACCAGCATGTTGAAATCATCTTACTGAGATTATGATAAAGAATCTTAACTCCGGAGATGCTTGCTTAACTCTGAAATCCTCCCTAGTAGTCACTGAGTCTACATCTGCTTATCCATTCCAGAGAAAGTTATCAGGTAAAAAAAAAAATACAAGACTGAAATCCATAACTTACCCCTCATTTACTTAAAGAATAACTCCTGTAGAAAGCAGAACAATAAACAGATGTAATATCTTTATGGTCCCGTTTTTGTTGGTGGTTTTTGGTTTGGTTTTTTGCCATCTGCCTATCCAACATAAAGAACTTTTCAAATACCTTCCCTCCCATGTTCTTCTCCTCCTCAAAACTAGGTAAATGATGATCAATTTATTTCCTAATGTATCCAAATAATCCTCTAAGAAGTTACCAAGAGTATCCAAAAATTGGATTTAGCAAATTATACTGGACATCTTCATTCAAAATATTAGGAACTATGAACACTAGGGAGAATTTGCAGAGAAATATATTTCTTTGATAAAAAGATAATCTTCCTAACAAAGCTATGCCAGAGAGGGATGGCTTGCCTTGGGAGGTTATGTTTCCCATAACTGGAGGTCTTCAAGCAGAGGACAGATGTTGAAAAAGGAATTGCTTACTACTTCTAGGGCTGTACCCTAAAGAGATCATACAAGTGGGAGAAATACCCATTTGCTCAAAAAATATTTATAGCAGCTCTTTTTGTGGTGGCAAAGAATTGGAAATCAAGGGGATGCCCATCATTTGGGGAGTGGCTAAACAAGTTGTGTTATATGAATGTAATGGAATATTAATGTTCTATAAGAAATAAGGAGCAGGCACACTTCATAAAATCCTGGAGAGACTTACATGATCGGATTCAGAGTGAGGAGAGCAGAACCAGGAGAGCTATGTACACAATTACAGACACACTGTATCTGTGATTACTAACTTTGATAGACTGGGTTCCCTCTCAGCAATGCAAGGTCATAAGACAACTTCAAAAGACTCATGATGGGAAGGGATATCCATATCCAGGCAAAAGAACTATGGAGTTTGAATGCAAATTGAAGCAAACTACTTGCTCTCTCTTTGTGTTTTGTTTCATTCCTTCTTTCTCATTCACTTCATTGGTTATAATTCTTCTTTACAATCTGACTAATGTTTAATGTGAAGGTATTTGTAGAGTCTATATAGGATTGCATGGCGCTATGGGCAGGGAGCGGGGAGGAGAGGAAGGAGGAGAAAATTTGGAACTCAAGGGATTGTGGAACTGAATGTTGTAAACTAAAAGTAGATAAACAAATTTAATAAGATAATTTTTTTAAAAAGGAATTGTTGCTCCAATTTATGTTGATCTAGATGGCCTCTTTCCAACTATTAGATCCTATTGATAGGCCCAGAGTGTTCAATATGTATGCTCCTATGATTCTATTACCTGAACTTTATCTGTAGATACTTTTAGTTAGATGGTTTGCTCTGGGCTTCCCAATGCTCCATAATACACTACATTCAATGGTATCATCTATTTAAGTAACTATTCAAGGCATCCCCCTCCAAACCATAATGCTTCACTGGAAAGAAAACACACACAAACATCCTTCTCTTCCACTTATTATGTATTCACCTCTTGGGGCGGCTAGGTGGTGCAGTGAATAGACCACCAGCCCTGGAGTCAGGAGGACCTGAGTTCAAATCTGGCCTCAGACACTTAACACAAAAATTAGCCATGTGACCTTGGGCAAGTCACTTAACCCCAATTGCCCTCCAAATACATACATACATATATATATTTGGAGCGCCAGAAAACTCATGGGATGTAGAAAAGGAAACTCCAAATCTTGGAGAATTTGAGAGGTTTAAGGGAATAATAAATCTAATATTTAATATACCTACTAACTTAATATTTTACATACAGATACTCCTTCAATAAACTCCTCCAACATCTTCTCATGACATGGAAGTGATCCTGAGACCTCAAAGGCTATGCCAGCGATCTGTAAACTGTGCCTGATCCTACCAAGCTAGAAAGATTTGTAGTAAATGCCTGGCTTAGAACTGTATGCCTCTCCATTTAGGACCACCTCAGCTAATTTCAGAGAGAATCACCCCCAAAGGCTGCCACACCCAAACTCATGGAACCATAACTAAGATATAAAAAGTGGCAACTGATACAAGAAGAAACTATCCTGATAAGAACACAGATATTTTGATGAAGAAGTACAAAAAATATAGAACACTATATTTAAAAGCCAATTTCCTGCCGCAGTCTCCCAAAGGATTTCTATATGATTTCCTAGTTAATGTTTCAAATCTTTATAAGATTGTGGAATGAAATTGAATGCTGAAAAGGAGGAGGAAATCATTCACCAGCACCTCTATGCTTATGAAAAATGAGCTACCAAGCACCCACTCCCCCAGTCATGGTAGCCTACTCATCTTTCAATTACATCTGGTATCATGGGCCAGCTCTCAACTACAACACAATACTCATATCTTTATATTCCATGGTTCCTTATTGTCTCTAGGATAAAATACGAACTCCTAAGTTAGGCATTCTCAGTTTGACTATAGTCAGTCTGTATTCTAGATATTTCATATTATTCACCTTCACACACAACTGCTCCCCAAACTCAAAATTTCATCCCCCACTTTGATGCCTCTGCATAGGCTACACATCTGGAGTGTACTTTTTCTTCACTCTGCTTCTCATCTTTCTCTTCCTTTTAAAGGCTTGACTCAGATGTCATCTCCATCAGGAAGTTTTCTCTGATCCTTCTTAGTCATTAGTATAATCTTCTTCAAATTGTTGTTGTTTGGTCATTTCAGTTATCTTGGACTCTATGACTCCATTTGGGGTTTTGTTGGCAAAGATACCAGAGTGGTTTTCCATTTCCTTCTCCAGTTCATTTTGCAGATGAGGAAACTGAGGCAAACAAGGTTAAGTGACTTATCCAGGATCACACAGCTAGGAAGTATCTGGGCCAGATTTGAACTCAGGAAGATAAGTCTTCCTGACTCCAGGCCTTGCACTCTATCCACTATGCCACATAGCTGCCCATTTCTTCAAATTATATTATATTTATTTATCTAATAAAATGTTGTATTCCTCCTGTTGAACGTATGATCCTTGATGGAAGGGCCTCAAGACTTTGTTTTGTTTTGTTTTTGTTTCCTTTATGTGGAGCTAATGCCTTTCATAGAGTAGATATTTAAACAAGGCTTGTGGAATTGAACTGAATATGTAAAATTAAGTCCATGGTTGATGGATCCATGAATTCTAAAAGCTAGATAATCTATCAAACAGCCACAAACATCTGACATGGAATGGGTCCGTCACATATAATCTACTCAACTGCATATAACATGACTATGGTGACAAAGAAAACAAAAAACACAATTGGCCACCAGATGGCAGATTTAATGCCCGTAACTAGACCCTGTCCAAACTGTTTATGCCCACTATAGGAGCACTTTGACACAATCATATAAGCATCCTATTGATTGTCCCAGAGTGTTCAGAAAGAATAACATTCTTTCTGCCTCTCATCACATTATTTTGTGCTGCTTTAGGATAGTTGTCACATAGATGTATAACCAGCAGGTGTCATAGTCATACTGTAAAGCAAGATTTGGCTAGACATGGAACTTCTTCCAACAGTAAAGGAGATGAGAAGATGCCTTCCCGACCATGCCTCTCTCATCCCATGGGATAGATGGCCCAAAGGCATGACCTTCCCTTTAGTCCTGGTCTCTAACTGGCCTGTAATTTAGAGTTGGTAAATTTGTGAGACACACCTGTGGTCTAAGATATCTGGCTTTAATTGCAATAATAGTGTACACTTTAGCCTAGGGCAAATTTGTAATGTATAAATAAAATTTATTAAGAGAAATCATCATTATAAAATCTTCTCAGGAATTCTCAGTTTAGAAGAAACTCTTAACTTTTGAAACAGATGTCTAAACCTCTGACCTAGTTAAACTCTCTATTTCCAGCTAGTCACTGGTGTCTTCCATTTGTACTCCCTATATGTAACCAATATACAAATATACATTACAAAGAAATTATGATCCATCACAGATCTTACATAAAAGGAAAATACTTTCAAAGATATGAATGAAATCAGAAATTACAAACAGACAACTTAGGAATAAATGTCTGCCTTATGCAAGCAGAGGTAAAAGCAATAAAGGAAGAAGTAAAAATACCTCACCAGCTTCAGCTGTCTCTAAGAGAAGAATAGTTAGGTAATGCCATCCAGGTATTTACTACATCAGAAGAAGCTCATCTTCAACACAGCTCTCATCCCCCCCTTTCAAAATGGATTGATATCTTTCTCCATCCAAGTCCCCTCATGTTCCTCTACTGCAGGTCAACTCATTAAATCCCCTTTCCAAAGCCCCTACTTCAGGAGAATTCTAACTCTTGCCTCACAATAAAATCTCCTCCAGATGAGAGTGTACTACTTCGCTGTCTGGACTCTAGTTCCCAAAAGTCCATACAGCTAATCTGAAAAATGTTCTCTGACCTGAAAGGAATCGGCCCCAAAACTAAGCTACAGATAAAAGTAATAACGTTAATAACAATAGTTCATATTTATTCACAGCACTCTAAGGTTTTTCACAAAGCACGTTGTACATTGTCTCATTAGCCCTATGAGGAAAATAAGACAGATAGTACTATCTTTATTTAGCAGATGAGAAAGCTAAGTCTCAAGAGCTAAATTACTTGCCCAAGATCATAAACCCAAGGTAGCATGGCACAATGGATAGGACACTAGACTTGGAATCAGGAAAACCTAGCTTCAAATCCTGGCTCATACACTTATTGGCTGTGAGTCTTGACCTCTCTGTACCTCAGGGTTTTTTACCTGTAAAATGAGAAGGTTAAACTAGAAGGCTTCTAAGGTCTCTTCGAACTCTAAATTTGTGCTCCTGCAACACTATAAAATGTCTATGGCAGGAGGAATGTGAGAGAAAGAAAAATGCAGAGATGAAGACTAAGATAAAGATACTAAAGGCACGTGAACACTAAAATTCAGTGCTCATTAACTCCCATGTGATCATAAATCACAGTCCTCCATCCCTTCTTCTTCAGGGATGGCACAACTTGGCAATTCATCCATACTCAGCATTGGCCCAATTCCAAATGTGGCCAGCATGTGCTACTTGGATGGAGTTTATGAGTCACTAATTGCATGCCAGGAACATTGAACCTCTTCTAAAAAAATTCATACAACTGCCCTTTTCCCTGGTGGTCTGTAATATTTTAACATTTTAGGAATATTTTATCTTAGCTCACAACAATTCTGAAGTTTTCCAACGTACTCTTTGACCTTTAATGGCACTTTGCCTATCCAAGGATGAATTCATTTAATTCAATCCAACAAACATATTGTGAATACTGTGTGCAAGGCACCATGTAGAAGAGGAAACAATGATGAACAAAAGTCCCTGCCCTCAAGGAGCCTTCATCAATCAAGAAAGATGCACAGAAAAATAAAAATAAGATAAAGTATATTGAGAAGGAAGGAAGGAAGAATGGAAGGAAGGAAAGAAGGAAAGAAGGAAGGAAGGAAGAAAGGAAAGAAGGAAGGAAGGAAGAAAGGAAAGAAGGAAGGAAGGAAGAAAGGAAAGAAGGAAGGAAAGAAGGAAGGAAGGAAGGAAGGAAGGAAGGAAGGAAGGAAGGAAGGAAATGGAAAGATGAACACCATGAGCTTCTTATATAAACCTGAATCCATGTCTATGTGCATGAAGCAAACCTAAAACATAGTTTTAAATTCCTAAATCATAGAATCATAGATTCCAATTTCTAAGAGATGGTTAAGAGATAAGCAGCAGAACAACTTAAAGAGGACTTTCAGCAATGCCTATACTAGGAAATTCCTCTACCAAATGCTCCTAAAGCAGTGACCAAGTCTAGAAAATCACTTTTTATGGCAAAGGGAATCAAAGGTTCATTGATTCAGAACCAGAAGAGACCTTAAAGATCAACTAATCCTACTCCTTCATTTACAGAAAAGAGATTTGAGGTCCAAAGTAGTGAAGTAACAGGTCACCGAGGCAATTAGCAGCAGATCTGTGGTTTGAGTTCACTTCCTCCGACTTCAGATCCAAGCAACTCACACTTGGCCTCAACACTATTAAATAACTTTGATGAAGAAGAGCATAATTGATGGTGGTGGTGGTGGTGATGGTGAAGATGATGATGATAATGAAACTCTCTGGGCTGTTACTTGCTTTTTCTTAGTCCATGCAAAAGCTGTTCCAACATAATGGAAATGGTGGCTATGGAGACATAATGCACTGGTTAGGGAATCAAAGGACCTGGGTTGAAATCTTTCCTTTGCTGTTTACTATTTGGGTCACCCAAGACAATCAATCAGTGGACATTTATTTAGCACTTGCTACATACCCTTCAGTATGCTAGGATTCTGGAGGACAAAAATAACAAGAATGAATGAGTCCCTACTCACAAAGAGCTTATGTTCTAACAGACAAGTCACTTCTGAAGCTCTGCCTCAGTTTCATCCCTTCATATAATGAGGCGGTTGGAACATATGACCTCTAAGGTCTTTTCTTGCTCTAAATCAATGTTCCAAGGACAAAAATACCAGTTGGTTTCACTATATGCACATGTTCATTCTGCAAGCAAAATGAAAATTTGCTCAAACAATTTAGAAATATGGTCATTTTGGTTAAAAAAAAAAAAATACCAGAGACTTGACTATCCAACTGAGACCTGAACAAGAGGAAAAGATTCTTATCAAGCAATACATTCTGATAATTAATTCCCCTGATAACCTATATACAATTGTTTTCTAATACAAATACAAAAATCTGAGCTATTCTGTTTTTCTAATTCATGTACTAATGGCCCCTTTAGTTTTCTGCATTTTCACGCTCTCTGTACACATCTCCCACATGTAAAATAAAAACACTGATACTTCCCTCAGTCATCACAAAAACAAATAAAGAGCTAAATCAGATGGTATCTAAGGGCCCTTCCAGCCCTAGCATCTCTGATATATGAAGGTGTAAAAGTTATTTTAATAGACCTGTGATCTATTTTAAAATTAATATGAAACGTGTGATAGAACAATAAAAGCTATCAAGGGATTTTTCATGCAAATAAGTATTTTCACCTAGAAATATAGCTTGGATATTTGATTTATGGCTAAAATTATTGAATTTTAGAGCTACCAGGGAACTTGAAGACCATAAAGTCCCTCTACCCCAATTTCACAGGTAAAGAAACAGAGTCATAGAAAGGGTGGGTAATTTATCAAGGTTCACAGAGTTAGTTGATGGGTCAGAATTTAGAAGTCAAGTTTTCTGATGTCTAATGCAGAGGGCTTGTCACTCTCTATACCCTGCTGCCTCTCACACCTACATCATGAAATATTGGCTAATAATTACATGTGAGTTGCTTCCAGATCCTCTAGAGTCACCAAGGGAGAGGAGAGAGAGAGAGAGAGAGAGAGAGAGAGAGAGAGAGAGAGAGAGAGAGAGAGAGAGGAGAGAGGAGAGAGAGAATTGAAAAAGGAAAGGCTCAGAGACACAGAGAGAGAGAGAGAGAGAGAGAGAGAAATATGCATATAGATTCAATTTTTTAAAGCAGAATCAATACCATGAGGTAATAATCACCCTCACATTTCTCAGCCCTGATCAGTTCCTATTTGGAGGACATCCAGTTCTGGACTCCACAATTGAAGACAGGCATAGACAAATTTGGAAATCCTTCAGAGGAGAGGTATCAGAATAATTTAAAAGTTGTGAAATAAAGCGTGGAAGAAAGAGGAACTCTGTAAAAGAATGGTTACTAAAGTTGCAAAGTAAATACCAGTATTTTCATTCATATGATTTGCATACTTCAAATACACAGATTTAGCTTTTCTCATGCTGATTCAAGTGAACAGCAGACCTCTTTAACCTGAGAATTCCATATAGTAAAATCCAGTGTGTTTGCAAATGAATCTGAACCTCCATAATCTCTCTCACCATACAGACTTTTAGCAGGCCTGGAGAATAAGCTAAAAAGAAATTGAGGTCAGGTTTCCCTAGCAGGTTATCTCTTGTGCCAGAAGCCCTTTGTCCCTGGTTTGTTATGCCTAGGCTTAGGCAGTATTTATAGGTCTTCAAATCACTTTCCTGGCCCTATAAATGTCATCACTTTGTTCTATAATGTGACTATGATGACCTGAGGCAATACAACTGTGTGTGGACACAGTTTGTCAACATTCTATTACCACTAAACAATGCCCATTTGGGGTGAACCAGTGTCAGACATTCCAACAGTGGCATGACATGGGTGATAGCACAACATGAAAATCACCGACAAGTTGTTTCCAAGTTTATTCCTGGTGATTACAGAAACAACAATCCAAGGCCTGTTTCCTTTTGTTTTGTTTGACCTGTTTGTTTTAACTCTTCTTAACAATGAGCCTAAAAAACAATGTCACACTTAGAGACAGTTATTACTCTATGCTCCCAGCCCATGCTACATACAAACGTGCCACTAGGTCAAGCCATGGAAATATCATTTTCTAGAACTGTGACTTCAGGAAAAACAAGGAGAGACCCATGATTCCAGTTTTATAGTATACTAAAAATTACATGCAGGAAAATTGCATTTCTATTCATTGGAATGCAGCTAATCAGAATTATCTATTAGCTAACATTTTTATGTATACTTTCAAAAGAAAGAGGCAATCCCAAGAAAATTAGGTGATATTGGAGATTTATTTTGTTATTTTAAAAAAAAAAACTTTTCTGATTTTGAATAGATCCCAATCAGTGTCTACACTTCCTAAACCTGCATTAAATGGTGATTAAATTATCCTCGGTACTTTTATTTTCAAAGACAGAAAAGCAGATTACTAAAAATAAGTCATATGTGAGACTTTGTGCAAGTCATGTAACTACTTTGGCCTTTGGTTTATCCCTCTGTCAAATGAGGGGATTACACTATATAAAAAATCATCATCTCATCCATATGGCCCTTCTGGGGTTACAAGGGTTACTTCTAATATCTAGACTTAAGAGTCTCTGATTTCAGAAAAATTTTCAACGTGAAGAGTTGAAATGAAAAGGTGAAGCAGGAGGAGCATTGGGTTGGTTTTCAAGAGACCTGGAGTCTAGACCTATCAATTCACTTTCCTGTCTTTAATTTCACTTTCCTCACCTATAAAAAAATAATAATACTATCCTCAAATCTCTTGTACCCTTGTCTTACTGCTACTTATCCCTTTCAAATACCCAATATTGGATAATCCCTACCATACACACTGCTCCTGTCAGTAGTACTGAGAGCGGGAGAAAAATCACACAACCATGTTAACTGGAGTCCCTACAAATTCATTATCTCCATTGGGCCTTCACAATCACATGTTAATTCTTTTACTCCTCTCCGTTTGACTATCACCCTTCCCACAACATCTGTTCCAAACCTTCTTTTCTTTCTTCAAACCATCTAAACAATCCCTTCACCTCATGCTTTACCAAGATAATTGAAGCCATCAGTCTCTTCTCCCCAATTCTGTACTTCAAAACCCCTTATATCATTGCTCATTTGCTACTATTCTGCTTCAGTCTCAGAGGAAGAGATGGGGCCTTTCTCCTTGCCTAGACCTAAACATGCCTCTATTTGTCTTCAATCCCATCCCCTCCTGTTTCCTCAGGGACGTCAAACCTTTAATAATCCAACATGCCCTCTCTGTCTCTGTCTTTTTCTGTCTCTCTCTGTCTCTCTCTGTATTTCTCTGTCTCTCTTTGTCCCTCTCTATCTATCTATCTCTGTATCTTTTTCTCTCTATATCTCTCTATCTCTGTCTCTCTGTCTCTCTTTGTCTCTCTCTCTCTATCTCTGTATCTTTTTCTCTCTGTATCTATCTCCATCTCTCTGTCTCTGCCTGTCTCTGCCTTTCTCTCTTCCTCTCTCTATCTCTCTGTCTCTCTCTCTCTGTCTCTCTCTCTCTCTCTCTCTCTCTGTCTCTCTCTCCTGTCTCTCTGTCTCTCTCTGTCTCTGTCTCTGTCTCTCTCTGTCTCTGTTTTTCTCTGTCTCTGTGTCTCTCCATTTCTCTCTCTGTCTCACTGTGTGTGTCTCTCTTTGTTTCTCACCTTCAACCTCTTTTTATAGTCAATAAACCATGGGAGCTCAGTTCTGTCACTACTGAATACAAACATGTCCACCTCGTCCCCATTCATATAAAATCTTTATGTGACCCTGCCATTCCCCATTCCCTCAAGCTTTTATCCAATAGCTCTTCTTCCTTTCACAAACAGGCTCCTAGAAAGTCACCTACATTTTCTTTTGCTTCCATCCACTCACCTCTCACATCTTAATCCCCTATAGTCTGTCTTCCAACCCCACCACTAAACTGAAATTGCTTACTCCAAAGTTATCAATTATCTCACAACTGCTAAATCCAATCCTTCTAGGGTCCTGAAGGATTTGGTACTATTGATCATCCCCTCCTCCTAAATATTGCCTCTTCCCCGGATTTTCTTGACACTAACATTCTCCTGATTTTCCTCTTGTTTGTCTGACCTCTCCTTAACTAGTGTCCTTCAGGCCTGCACCCCTCCCCCATATCCAATCAGCAGTGAATCTTGTCCATTCTATCTTCACAGCCTTGCTCACAGATGTCTTCTCCTAGCTCAGACATTTATCACCTCTAACATTAGCCTCCTAATTGATCTCTTTACCTCCAGTCTCTCCTCTTTTCAATCTGTCATTCAGAGAATCAAACTTATATTCCTAAAAGACAGGTGTAATTATGTTACTCCCCTGCTAAGAATTAATTGATAGATTAATTAATTTTTCAAAAACATCTAGTGGTTTCCTGTTGCCTCTAGGATAAAATACAAACTCCTCTGATTGGTATTTAAAACCCTCCACAATGTGGAGGTATTTAAAACCCTCTATCTTTCCATACTTTCTTCACATTTCTCTCCATCATATACTCTATAATTAAGCCAAACTGATCTACTTCTGGCTCCCCGTATATTATATTCCATCTCTCACCTTTGTGCCTTTACCTAGGCTGAACACTATTCCTGCAATGCACATCTTCCCTCACCCTCATTTCTTTAAATCCCTAGGTACATTCAAAGTTCAGATCAAAGGCCACCTCATTCAAAAGCTTTGTACTGACCCAACTGGTTGTTGTGTTCTCTCCTACAGCCCTAAAATAACCAACCACTGTTACTGGAGAGCAAGGGAATCCGAGGGCTAAGGTCTAAAAGGGGGCTTCAGATGGCTGCCTAAGTGTCTCTGTTTCAAGTTACTCTGTGCACTTACGATGTGGAAGATGGTGAGCACATAGTTTCATCATCAAACCTAGTTGACATGATAAAAAGAAGACGTTTAACTTTGATAAAGATAATCTACAATAAGACATGCTCCAGTTCTTCTTATGTAATTACAAAATGGCTTCAGGTTGGTTCCATCCACTCCTGCTTCTACTTCTACATAAACCATAGAATTGAGGGAGTAAAGAAGTTTTTAATCAAAGAGAAACTAAACTGGAAAGATTTGTTGTTTAAAAGGAAGGTGAGGAGGGGAAGAAAGGTCCCCAGCTTCTGCAGTTCTCAAGTTCAAAGGAGTAAAAATAAAATGCCTCCTAGAACTGCTTAAGATATTTGTGATCCTTACTTGATGCTCGCCCTCAGATCTTTTAGCTGAAAATACGCCACAAATGAAAGCAACATGATGGAGATAGCATTGTAAGAAAATGCTCATCCAATTTTTTTCATATGCTCTATTACTAAAAATAAGACATTTTTCATTCTAAAGGAAAATGGTTTTACTTTGAGCAATCAATTCCTAACTGTTGAGCTTGATTCTCTGAAAATAGACTTACATAGACCCATTGGGTCATGCCTCCTTCCTCCAGTACCTTGATGAGAGCCTGCTATGTTTTAGGTACTTAAGATGTGCTTATTAGATTGATTGAGCAACTGAGATTTTTATTTAATAGCACACTAAGGTTTGCAAAGCACTTTATATATGTTCATTCATTTGATCCTTATAGCAATCCTGTGAAGTAGGTAGCGTTATTACACCCACGTTACAGATGAAAAAACATATTGAGGGACATTAAGCAACTTGTTCAGGGAGACGCAGCTATTAAGTCTGAAACAAGATTGGAACTCAAGCCTTCCTGACTCCAGGTCCAACACTCTGTCCATTCTGCTACCTAGCTGCCTACCTAGCCAAGCTGGTAGGAGGAGGGTAAGACAATGCACAAATATCTACACTACCCATCAGAACACATGCCATGAGAAATTCAAGGAAAAATCAATTCTTTCTTGGTGATCAGGTAGCACTCCATGGTGGAGGGAGGGAGGTAGTAGTAGTAGTAGTAGTAGTAGTAGTAGTAGTAGTAGTAGTAGTAGTAGTAGCAGCAGTGGTAGTAGTAGTGGTTGTAATAGTGGTAGTAGTAGTAGTAGTAGTAGTGGTGGTGGTGGTGGTAGTAGTAGTACTAGTACTAGTACTAGTACTAGTACTAGTAGTGGTTGTAATAGTGGTAGTAGTAGTAGTGGTGGTGGCAGTGGTGGTGGTGGTGGTAGTAGTAGTAGTAGTAGCAGTAGTAGTAGTAATAGTAGCAGTAGTAGTAGTAGTGGTTGTAATAGTGGTAGTAGTAGTGGTGGTGGTGGTGGTGGTGGTGGTGGTGGGGTTATTGTTGTTGTTTGTCCTTCATTCTCGAAGAGGATCAACGACAAGCCAGACCTTGAAGGACAAGAAGGCTGGCAACAATGGACAGAGGGGGGAAGGAGAGGAGAGCTCCTTCCAGGTTTAGGGAATGCCATGAGAAAAAAGAAACAGAGGCAGAAGAGAGCAGGACAAAATCATGTACTTGGAGTACATGAAGGGTAGTATAAGGTAAAAATGGAAAGGTAATTCAGGGCCAATTTGTGAAGGACCTTAAATGCCATAAAAAAAAAAAAGAGTTTGTGTTTTATCCTATGGGTAATTGGAAACCACTGGAGTTTCTTGATCAGGAAAGGGGACTGATAGGAGCCGTGTATCGACGAGATTATCCTGGGAACCCAATGAAGGATGGCCAGAGGAGAGAAAAGACTAGAGGCGGGGGATCAGTTAAAAGCTGGTAGCTTTTGTAATAGCGTAAGGTATGGAGAAGTTATGGAGGCCTAAATTTAGATGGTGACAGTGGTATAGAAAAGGAAGCATTAATACATATTGTAATCTGATGTTGACAGGATTTTGCAACTGATTGAAACTAAGGAGTGTGGGGAAGGGAATAGACTAATCAAAGAAGACTTCAAAGTTAACAAACAAGGGAATGAATGGCATTAGCGGAATTCGGTCTTCTAGCCAATCTCCCTCAAGAACTCAACAAGCTATCAGTATCTGACAAAAAGGAAATGGGTATCAGATCCCAGGTATAGGAGCTACATATAACTCACTATGCGATTGTCGTTTTAGAATCTGGTTTCCTCTTTATATGATTCATATGAACCTTCGGGCAATTATCTTAACTTCCTGAATGTCTCAACAAGAAGCATTTGGGAGAGCCCAACAAGCACTCACCCAGTGCTTACTACATACAAGACCTTTTTCTAGATTTGAGAATGGATAGAAAGAAAACAGTTATAGAAGAGGTTCCTAACTTTTTGTGCGTTTTTGTGTGTCATGGACTCTTCTGACAGTCTGATGAAACTGTGGATCTCTTCTCCAAATAATGTTTTTAAATGCATAAAATAAAAGACATTAGATTACAAAGGAAACCATTTCTATTGAAATACAGTTACAAAAAAAATTTAAGTTCACAGAACCCAGGTTGGAAACCCCTGAACTAGAGGAATTAGGAGAGACCACCTGTAGAAAGTGGCACAGGAGCTGAGTCTTGAATGAAGGAAGGGTTACTAAGTGGTAGCGCTAATGAGATATGGCACTCTAGGCACTGGGGAGAGCCTGTGCAAAGTCACAGAGCTGAGAAAAGGAATGCTGTTTGGGGAACAGTAATTGACAATTTTGTATGGAATATACAGTATGCAAAGGAGGAGTAACGTAAAAATGTGAAAGTAATATACTAGAGCTAGAATATAAAGGGTTTTTAAATATTGAGCTGAGGAGTTTATTGTTTGTCCAAGAGGCACTTGGTCTTGGGTTGAGGGTAGGAGAAGGACTAAAAGTTCATAAGCAAGAGAATGACATAGTCAGACTTGAGTTTCAAGAAGATTATTTTGGCGCCTGTATGGGATCCAATTTATGAAGCTATCACAATAGTCCAGGAGAGAGGTAAAGTAAGTCTGAACTGGAGTGATAAATGAATGCATGGAAAGAAGGGAAACAGATATGAGACATGTTATGGAGGTAGAATCAACCAAAAAAAGTTGATGTTGTTAGTAAAATTGTGGAATTAGAAGAAAGGGACTATTTTGGGTAGAAAACAATGAGTTTCATTATATCTAACAATGGGACCATCCAGGTTTATGTGTGCAGTAAGCAGTTGGAAATGAGGGACTAGAGCTCAGGGGAGAAGATAGGGCTAAAGATTCAAGTTTAGAAGTCATGAGCACGAAAGTGACCATTGCATAGGGTTGGATGAGATCAGCAAGCAGGAGAATTTAAAGAGAAAAGGCCAAGGGTGGAACTTTAAAGGCACATTCACATCTAGATGAGTCTGCAAAGCGAATTGGAGAGGTAAATGGGAGAATCCAGTGTCAGAGAAGGCAAGGAAAAAGAGAATATCAACAATGAAAGGGTAGTCATTGGTAATCACAAATTCTTCAGAGAAAAAGATGTGGAGGCAAGAAAAAAAAATCATTGGATTTGGTGATCAGGTCATTCAATAGAGACATTGAAGGAAGTAGTTTTAGTCAGATTGGGGATTGGGGACAACAGGAGGTATTGAAAGCCAGTTAGTTAGGCTAGGTAATTTGCCCAGACTTACATGGCTAGTTAATGGGTCAGAATTTAGAAGCCAGGTCTTCTGATACCTTCTGACCACTTAGCAAAAGCTGGTTAGTAAAAGGTTGAGGACTGCCAGGATAGTGAGAAAAGAAAGGAAACACATGTAAACTATTCTTTCTATAAGTTTTTAAGTGAAGAGGATGATAGAAATTGAATGATATTTGTAATGAAGCATATACGCTTAAGCATGTTTGCAGACAGACGGGGAACAGGTAATCCAGATACAGAAATTAAAGATGCCAAAGAAAGAGGTGGGGATGATAAAAAGAGGGGAGTTGATTAATGGTGAAAGGTCCTTGAAGATATAGAAGTGAGTGGGATTAAGGGCACAATCTTAGAAATGAGCAGCACCTCTGACAACAGGGAGAAGAAGAATAAGATGGGTGATGACACCTGGAAGTTCTTAAGTATGGAAAAAAGAAACTGAGGAAGCTTTGGTAATATGACCGAGGTCTTAGCAAATTAAGAGATCACCTTCTAAGAATGGAGGAAGGTGGAATTAGAGTTGGGGTCTTGAAGGCAGAGGACAGCAGATGTTTTGGGGAACATGATGAAGACTGTAAGATCAATTCAAAAATTGTTGTATATCAATGAGGGCCCAGTTTGTTGTGTTTGGTCAACTGGCAATGGCTTCCTCCCATAATAGTTCGCAGCTTGGGAGTGGGAGTAGAAGTGGACAGTGAGGGTTAGCTGGGGTGGAGGATTAAGCAGAGCAGGTGAAAGATTTAAGGATATGAGATATTTAAGGGTAAAAAAAGAGTAAATGAATCTTAAATTAGTCAAGAGAGAGAAAGGACAGAGAGAAGTGAAAGCAGAATCGGAGCAATGCACTGAGAGAGTATGGAGGAATCAAAGAACTGGAGACCCCAATGATGAGGAAGACAGGTTTGGGGTAAATGAGAATGGAGAAGAGGTGAGAGTAGACTGTACTGGAGAAGGAAACGGCAAACCACTCCAGTATCTTGTACATGACTGCAACAACTGAACAACAGTAGATAAAAAAAAAAAAAGCCACCTGAGTCCTCTAGAAATTTCTTAGGGCACAAATTGATGGCTAACATTTCTCTGTACACTTTTGAAAGTGCAGGGCAGTAGTTCGAGGAGAAAATTTTAAGATCTTATCCTTTTGCCCGTGGCAAAGACAGGGAAATGAGGAAAGGGAAAAAGCTTTTACTAAGTACCTACTGTTTGCCCAGGCATGTGTTAAGTTGTGCTAAGTGCTTTACAAATACTATTTCATTTGGTCCGAACAAAAACCTAAGATACAGGTGCTATTATGATCCATTTTACAGTTGAAGAAATTGAGACAAATGGAAATTAAGTGACTGGCCCAGAGTCACATGACTGAGGGAGAATTCAAACTAGGTCTTCTTGACTCTAGGCCCACAGCTGCATCACCAGCTGCCCCAAGAATCATAGGATCAAAGATCAGAGGCTCATGTTTGTGGGTTTCCTAAAATCATGATATGTAGGTGACTGCATACATCACCTACAAGTAAAATCAGCTCCTCTAATATCAATGACCTCAAAAAAGATTTTTTTTAAAAAACCTGTTAATGTGGGTAAAAACACTTTACAGTGGAATTCATAGCTGGTCCAGAGTAATTCCTCTTTAATGATCCTAATATTTAAAATTAGCCAACCAATCAACAAGCATTTTATAAGCTTTTCCTATGTGCTAAGTACTGAATACAAAGAAAAAGAAAAAAAAAAAACCCTGCCTTCAAAGAATTGACCTTCCAATTAGGAAGATGACACACACATAAATTGGTATATTCCAAACAAATACAGAGTAGAGGAACGCATGGTAGCCTTAGAGAAAGAGGCATCACCATCTCAAAGGTCCCTTCCAGCTCAATGTTAGGTAATTCTATCATTCTCTGTCTCTAGTAATATCATCTATCTTCTAGCTCCACTCATCCTTTTTTTTTCCATTGGAGCCTCAAATCTTATTAATTTTCCTAATCCTTCTGATGAAGAGTAATCAGGAAAGACCAAGTGTAAAAAGTGGTGTTTGAACTGAGCTTGAAAGAAACTAGGGATTCTAATAGTTAGAGGTAAGAAAAGTAGTGTCTTCCAAGACTGGCAGACAGCAAGTCCAAAGTTGACATGGAGTGATCTGCGTGAAGACCAGCAAGAAGGTCTACTTGGTGGGACTATCGAAAGGCGAAGGGGAATAATAAACAAAAAGGCACTTAACTGGGCTAGTCTGGGGATGACAGACACAGTTCTACATTAATATAACAACAGGAATGTATTAAGCACCTACTATAGACCTGGAGATACAAAGTAAAAAATGAAATCATCCAGGCCCTAACATCTAAAAACCAATAGCTCCAACAAAGCACGTAGGGGGGGAAAAAATCCCACTAAAGACTGCAGTACAGTTATTATCCTGGTGTATTGGAATGAATTAAAATAAAAGCTGAATAACTTTACAATGAAGTGTTCTGCTAAATTTTCATTATTTTCCCTTGCTTCTTTAATCCATTGTGTTTGATTTTAGAAAAATAAAACCAAAGAAGGTTATAATTGGAAGAGACCACCAAGGTTATCTGATTCTGCCTGAAACTTGAACCCCACCCCACTTCTCCACACACATGTAAGATCTCAAGTAAGAAGTTCCTAATATTGCAATTATCAGTTGATACCTAGGGCTATTTAGAACGGTTTTTTAAAACTTCCACAAACACATACATTTTGCTAACTCCAGTCAGAATTCAGCAATAGACCAAGCCTCAACTGAAGAGATAGCTCTCTGTTACTATTAACAGGACAGAACCTTCTCAATTCAAAACTGAGCTATCCTTTAAAAAGTTATGGCACTCCCAATGGCACACAACTTGGGATGAAGATACTGCAGTTTCGCCTGAGACTCTCTTCAGGAACTGAGAACCACACAATAGAGACTCCAGCAAGAAAAAAGGCAATTTTTGTTGGACCCTTATTTATGATCAAACTATCTGAAAGTAAACAGGGAAAATATAGGAAAGACACACAAGACACCTGCTCACTTTTCTGGTGTTCAAAGAAACGAATTCTCTTTATCTGGCTCCCTGATAGTACAGGATGCATTTCAAACTCTCTGCCACGTTCATGATCTTGAATTAAGTAGGAAAAATAGGGTACAAATGGAGATGTTGATTTGTAATCTAATTTGATTCACTTAGCAAGAATGAATGTCACAGAATCCTCAAATCTTCAAGCAGAAAGGGATGTCAGAGGCCATCCAGTCTCACCCACACCTCTACAACCAAAAATCCCCTCTGTAAAAGCCAATGAGCAATCATCCAGTCTTTGCTTATGGCAAACCCTATCCTATACTTGTGAAGCTGATTTTGTGAACTCAATCGTAAGATGTAACATTTACACCTGTTAAGTTTCATCTTATTACATCTGGCCCAGGATTCTAACTTGTCAAGATCTTTTGCAACCTGACTTTACCATGCAATGTGTTAGCTATACCTACCAGTTTTTATATCATCAAATTTGATAAGCATGTCATCTACGCCTTTACCCAAATCACTGATTTAAAAAAAAAAAAGGTAAACCATGCATGATCAAGCATAGATCTCTGAATTTTTCTACTACAGTCCTTCCAACTTGGCATCACACCAAACTACTCTTGGGATCTGCCATTGTCCTCAGAAGCCCAATGTCTACCTAAATGAATGCTCATGAAGCCCAATTTCCTACATTTTTCTGCCCCCCCAAAAAAAAGAGTACAAAAATCTTTGCCAAATGCTTTGCCAATGTTTAGATAAACTATGTCTACAGCGTTCTCTTGATCTGGTAGTCTCTTAACCCTGCTTTTAAAAAAAACAAGGAAGAAAACAAAGTTAATCTGACTCAACCTGTTCTTGATGAAACTCTTTGCAATCACTTCCTTTTCAAGATGTTCCCTAAGGATCCCTTATGACAAAACAAACCTCCTAGAAATTTGCCGGGAATCAAAGTCAACCTCACTGACCTGTAGTTGCAGGTTTTATTCTCTTCCCGTATGAGAAAATCATTAAATCTGCCCTTCTCTACTAACAATCCTGTTATCCAAGATCTTTCTTTATCTTTAACATATTTTTATACATTTTGTCTTTACTACAAGTCTTTTAAAGACCAGCATTAGTTACTCAGAAGTCACATACACTAGTACTTTCAGTACTGAAGGATGGGCATAGTTCATCATGGAAGGATGAGTTGAAGTCATCAAGGAAATCTAGGTGCTCATTTATTACCACCTACAACCCTAGATATCAATTTCTAGCTTTTTTTTTCTTTCTAATCCAAAGATCAGTCTCCTTTGAAGAAAAATAGAAATAACATTTTAAAACTACTTCTCTCCATTTGGTCTTATCATTATTCCATCAAGACCAATTGGCAGTCCTATCCCTTCCTTTGATCCTCTCCTTTCCCTCAATAGAGCAAAAACAAGCAAGCAAAAAAACAAAACAAAAGACCTTTTTCGCAAGCTTTCCTTGCCAAACCTCAGCTCATTCTGAACATTAGCTCTTCTGATACTATGTTTTTAAACCATGAGATGTTTTGAAATTTTTACATTCATGAAAATGTATAGATTTCTGTATATTTTAAGGACACTTAGATATGAGGATTTTCCAGCTCTCTATTCACTAGACAGGGCTGTTTGCACAGAAACATTTCCAGAATTAAGCAAATTAAATGTGCATAGAAAATGTTATTCTCCCTAATCACTCTTTCCCTCTTATTATAGGTTAATTAATTAGATTTACAAAACTTGTCCCTGACAGTTGCCTTTGAGCATGTTCACAAAAGAACATACAAAAACAAAAAACAAAACAAAACCCCGAAGTCAAGATCGTAATTCCTCCCTGAAACGAAGAATTCTCCCTACCAACCGGGAAGGGCCACACTAAAGAGACAAGTCTTGCGTCATGCCCTGAAGGTCAATAAACTAAAACTCTGTCAGACTAGGAGAAGTAAGGAAATTCCAAAGTCAGGGTCTCTTCGGGAAAAGGGCCCCAAATTCTGTGCAAATGAAAACTTGCTACTATCAGCAAATGCCCTGTGGCAGGTTTTCATTGTCATCAGAGTAGAAGGGAAGAGAAGCAATCTCTAAGGCAACTCCTTTACCTTCTAGAAAATGAAGTGTGCATTTCCCCCATGTTAAGCATGGTGAACTCTTCTTTTATTCGTGTTTCCTGTTAACTTGGTGCACATACATTGATCATCCTGTCTCCAGACACACATTTTCACAGACCTCAGTTCTTCTCACTTTTTCAATATTTAAATGCCACCCTCTCAATTACAAACATTTTGTGGTTTTTAGTTTTTGAAATTTTTCTGGTGCTATTCTTTTAAGGAAACTTCAATATACTTTCTGTTAATGAATAGCATCATCAACACTGAGAATTTATGAATTTCAAAAAATTAATTTGTAAATATAGGTGACATGTATAGTAAACACACTTACAATTTTTAAAGAAAATTGAATGAATTTTTAATTTTAGTAAGTTACCCGGGAATATTGAAAAGAGCAATGAAAGTAGTCAAATAAAAGATACTTTTCTACTATAGATAGGGAGATAGATAGAGATTGGATCTATGATTCCATTGCTACATGGATGAGGAAACACTCAACCAGAAAGAGTCAGTACACTTTCTGTAGTCTTAAAAAGGTGTTTCAGAGGCAGGCTTTGAACCCAAGTCATTGGGGTTCCAAGGCCAGCTCCCCATCCACCATACTGCCCTGACTCTTTATATTCCATGATAAATATGGGATTGTGTCATTTTGAAATTAACCATAAGATAGCTCCTTAACTGTAATTACTAACCCATGCCCCACCAAATCTAGTTGAAGTCTTATTTCCATAATGTATTTATCCTAATGGAAGTCCCTTTTTGGGGAATGAAAGAATGAACCAGAGACTAGCCTGGTCCCTTTTTCCTTCATTCTTTATTCTCAGAACCACAGGTACCCTTGACTATGCATCAGACTTAGTATTATTGCTCATGTCCACAGGGATCATAGTATGAAACAGCAGTCATATATTATTAAATATAACTAATTAGACTTATATTGGATTCTTAACAAATAGTTATATCAAAAGACTTCAGGTATTATGTCCTAGTTCAGTGTTCTTTCCAGTCTGGTTGGGCATTATCTCAGGAAAGAAAGGCACGATGAAGCTGGAAGAGAGGTAAGAGACATAGTGAGGGTGCTGAGAATAAGGCTCTCTAGGGTTGTAAACTGGCTGCCCTTTCATCCTCTAACCCCTCATAGACCCACTTGATTAAAAAATAAAAATCTGAAACTATTTGCTAAGAATTCAATATAAGTGTAATTAGTTATATTTAATAATAAACCCAAAAATATAAGTCTGCTTCAAATATCTGAGCTTTAATTCAGTTTTTCAGTTTAATTTGGGTGCAGAGGGAGTGAGGAAAATATTGAAAGGAAATTAGTTACATTCTTTTCCTTGTTTCTCTGTCCTATCTCTACTTTTGTATGTACTGGCTTACCTATTAAACTTCATTTTTCCAAACCACTCTCATTAAAAAATGTGCTGAACTAGAAGAGCAAAGAATTCCTGACACTGACTTTTCGGTAAGCAAATGAACTTCAAACTTTATATTGCAAGTTATCTCAGAGCGTACATATTGACTAAAACTTCATTGATATTTCTTATGAGTGATGGGAGGAAGATGAAGACTAGTGAGAAAAAAAACTCTAACTCGTCAACAATAAAACAAATTGGGAAATAACCCATGAATCTGAAAAGTACGTTTGAAAAATTGGGCCATTTATTTACCAAAATTGGGTGGGAACTATTAACAAAGGTTTACTTGATCTGACAACTAATTACACATTCAATTAGTTATACCAACTTAATCTTCTTTGAAAATACAAAGTATTCTTTAAAAAAATGCGAACTATTCATTTTCCTGGAGTCAAGGTAAGAAAATCATTAAATAAAATGTAAACCCCTGCCCTCTTCAAAGGAAGTTTCTAAAGTGTATTTTCTTCCAAGATTCCAATCTATTAAGATTCCAACCTTCAGAAAGCATTGTGTGTTGGCATATGCATATAAACACAGCTATAGGAAAATATATCTATATGCACATTTAAATATATTGGAAAAGTTTCATTTTCCTAAAGAGTTGTTGGTCTACTCTAGCATAACAGTATAAAACTAGCTTTAGAACCAATCCATTCTTGTTATTATTTCAAAAATATGCCTGGGAAATTGTTCCATAAAAATAACCAAAAGATAGCAAAATTGTGTTTTTTTCTAAGGTACTAAGCCTTTAAATTGAAGATCTCAAAAATACATGATAAATGCTGACTCATGGAAGTCCTTAAACACACCCTTGAGAAAATGTAAAATTTTATTTTTCCTACTCTTTACAGATGAAAAAACCGAAAACTTCCTCTTTCCCTACAAAATTACATAGTTAGTGACAGCACCAGAAAGAACATTTTGCAGGTTTCCTTGTCTAGTCCAGGACTCTATCGAGTAGACCAGCTGCCTCTTTGAAAGAAAAACAAAGGCTAGTGGTCTTTGATCTGTCAATAAGCTAACAGTACAAAACCGCATATTTGGGGGAAAGCACAGGTCAGCCTGACAAGTCAATCCTTGGAAGCCCAAAGGGAAAAGAATGGAAGGTCTTTAATGAAATTTCATTCAACTTCCCCTAAAATGAATCTTTCATTCATTTACTGCAGAACACATGAAAAATAAATCTGGATTAAAAAGGGATTTCGTTGCTCATATTTCTGGTCAGTACCAAATATGAAAGACCATTTGATTTTTTTTCTTAGAGGAGACAAACAAGGAATATTAAACACATTGAACATCTTTCTTAACTGGCTCTCCAATGCCTTCTTTGTCTAGGCTACAGCAGCTTAATCATTTACAATTCTAACAGACAGCGAAGAAAAATATAATTTTAACCAAGTATCATTCCATCAGTACTTTCAATTTTTAACTGTGAATTTTGTTTTTCTCTCAATTCTTAGTTTCAAGTGATTACTTAGCAAATTCTTGAAACACCTCATTGCCCTAGATATTGGTAAAGAGGTTGAAAAAGCAATGTCAAGAGGAATTTTTTACAAATGCTTAACCATTATTCTTATAGATAAAAATTAACCATTTAATAGTTAATTTAGATAAGATGTATACTTTGTTTCATTCATTTTTATTTTATTTTACTATTAAGCAGTTCATATGGTACACAAAATGGAGTGCTAGACTTGGAATCAGCTACACCTATGTTCACATCTGATATTTGAAACATACTAACTATATAACCACAGAAAAGTCATTTAACTTCTCTGGGCCTCTGTTTCTTTATCTGTAAAATGGGAATTAAAACGTCAGTAGTACCTACTTCACAGGATTGCTATGAAGTTCAAATGAGTTAAGTGCTTTGCAAATCTTAACACACTATTTAAATGTCAGTTATTACCATGATTATTTTCCTATTTCAAGCTGAGAAGAAAAGTAATGGATTCCCCAACAAACATTCACAGCTGGAGCCTAGGAAATGTGCTACATTAGGAGAAACTAAAAGGCTTTATTCCTATTTTGTCCTTTACATATCAGCTGAACTTTCTATCACTGGATATTTAAGTGAAGATTGATGAAAGAGGTGTAGACAGAGACAGAGAGGACATTATAGACAAAGGAATAGTGTGGGAACTAGAAGCTAAGAGTCCAAAAAGCAGATAAAGAGGAAAAAGGGAAGGCAGCCAGAGAGGATGATTTGGGGTTATAATGATGGGGGATGGTGTGATACCAGTACCTGTGCTAAAAAATTGATATCTTTTCATGCAGACCCATTAATAGGGTTACAATTTGATGTCCCATGGATGAAGAATTCCCTTCCTCCTTTCCACTTGCCAGAGATAACTTATCATCCTCATGTTACAATTTTGAAATGTCTTCAGCCATCTTGATGTGTTTGATCGCCACTCCAAATATCCCATGTTATCATCCCCATTTTACTCAATGTACTTATGGCTCCCTGAAGAGTCTGTGACAGAATGAAGAATGGTCAATATGAAGAATCGATCAATCAGCAAGCATTTATTAGGTGCCTACTGTGTGTCAGACACTGGGAAGACAAAGATGAAAACTGGAAGCATTTGCTTTATTGACCTGAATGGAAGAAAAAGGAATTTTCAACAGTTCAGGTTTCCCTTTACCTTGACCTACTATTTTTCTTCAGTCCCACACAGAACAAGATCTATGAATTTCTTGAGTAGCCCAGAAGTGGTTTTCTCACTATGGGTCATATTGCCTCTCCTATTGGGAAACCACACCCCTCTTTAAAGACAGGCTTTTGTCGGATTAAGGCTGTGTTCCCAGCACCCTTAGCCTCAGATGGCTTGCCTTTGTGCTCTGTTTAAACACAGAATGACAGCTCCCTAACATAATGTCTGAAAACCTTGTCTTATCTCTTTGTGAAAGCTACTATATCAAATTTGTCCTAAAAATAGCAGAATGGCCCATTCTGTACATACCAAGAATTTTCACAGGGAACCAAGCGTTTGGGATGGAAGGAGGAAGGTTGACAGTGAATCAGCTCAAGTACTCTACCCTCCTGAAAGCCCTGGGCATCTACTGTAACACAAGAGACTGCCAGCAAATCAGCAATGTACTTGTTGCATGTATGCTCTGATGAAGGTTACAGTTTTCTTTGGCTGTCTTTATTTCAATCAGTCTCCCTCTTGTACTTAGTCAGGGTCTTACAAGGAGCCACTAGAGCTTCGTATCTCTTCAGCTAGAGTCTAGTTCAGTGCAAAGAATTTGGCAGATGCTTCTTAAGAAATGCTTGTTGGTTGACTGCTCTCCATATTGGGGAATTAAAAAACAGAGAGAGGAGAAATGTTGCAAAAGGCATTGGGGCTCTGATATCATTCAGTGGTCATGAAAGTAGCATCTGGAAGAAATGTCTTTAGTTCTTCCCCTTAGCAGAGACATGAAGGACTACAGACAAACAAATGTGACCTATGTTTTCAGACAGTACTTCATGTAGTAGGCACTTATTAAATGTGTGTTAATTGATTGGCTAATCTTAATTGTTTTTCATTATTTTAAGAAAGGATTTAATGGTGTGTAGGGATAAGACAACTGGGGTGTAAAAAGCAAAAGGCGTCATCACCATAACTTATAAAACTTATAAAAAATATAAGAATAATAGCTAACATTTATGTTAACGCTACCATGTAACAGGCACTGTGCTGAGTGGTTTACAATTACTATCTCATCTGATCCTCACAACAACCCTGGGAGATAAGTGCTATCATTATCCCTGCTTTGCAGATGAAGAAACAGGTTAAGTGACAATACCAGATTTGAATTTAGGGCTTTCTGATTTCAGGCCTACCACTCTATCTAGTGCACCACTTAAATATTCACCTAGACAGTAAAGCCAGGTCTAAAAACCCAGTCATAAGTGTCCTTTAAAAATAGTTCAATCCAAAATTATTAACATGAAGGTACATGATTTATAGCCAGATTTTTTTTAAAGCGTGGTGCTTATATTAGTTTATCAAGGTAGAAACTCTATTTTGAATGAAGAGAGCCAACCCCAAAAAATAAAAAAGAGAGGAAGTCTTTGACTCTTGCCTCCTCCTCCTTCTCCTCCTCCTCCTCTTCCTCCTCTTCTTCTTCTTCCTCCTCCTTCTTCTCTTCCTTCTCTTCCTCCTCCTCTGCTGAATGGCAATGTGGATCAAATGTGGCTATAGTCAAATGAAAAGTTTGATTTTCATCCCATGGTCTCAGTTTGGTACTTCCTCCTAAAATTCATAATGGGCCTGATTTTCCAACTCTCATCCAGGCAAGCTTTCTTATCTTCAATGAGACTATACCACACCAGACAAAAAGAACTGAGCCCAAGATGATGTAGTCATCTCCTTTACACACCTTCTATACTAGATGACAGGGCATTTTTTTAGGGAATACTAAGGGTGTTGATTGCAACTGTGCTTTAACAGAGCCTTAGCCATTTTTTAATCTCCCCTTAGTTTATGTTCCCTCATTATTCTGGTATCACAAGACAGAACAAAAGACTAAATCCCACCTAAGAAAAGAGGAAGTAAATGCAAATTAAGAAGAGCTCCCAGAACAGTTTTGGGGTTTGTTTTCTATTAATTATTAAATGGCTCTTCATGGAGTTTTCTTGGCAAAGATACTGGAGTGATCTGCCATTTCCTTCTCAGTCCATTTTACAGAAACTAAGGCAGACAGGGTTAAGTGACTTGTCCAGGGACACACACCTAGTAGATTGTCTATGGCCAGATTTGAACGGAGGTCTTCCTGACTCCAGATCTGGCACTCTATCTACTGTACCATCTAGCTGCCCAGAATAGTTACCAGAGCACATCCAAGCCCATGCTCTGATGATAGGCCTGGTCAAGGGAGGGGACAGCAGGGGGGGGGGGGGGGGGAAATGCAATGACTTCATCTGTGTCCCTGTAAAGGCGATGGCAGAAAATTAATGCCCATGAAAAGCAGGCATTGCAGGAAAAAAGACAGAAGGGAGGTTTCTTTGAAAAGGTCTCTCTCATGAATCCAGAATTTAGACTTACATCATTGTCATAGAATTTGGAAATACTTTCAGGGGCACACAAAGTCAAGAACAGGCAGAGCGCTCAGCAGTGGAGGGACGGAGGGAGGGATGGGTCCATTATGGCACAAAGCATACCCCAGAAAAGGAGTAGGACAGGGGGCCGACAAAGTACTCTAGACATAGGAGTGGTAGACCAAAGAGAGGCCATGGGGAAGAAGAATGTCCCTCCACTATGATGCCCTGGGGAAAAAGCTCCAGTCACTCTACCCTGCTGATGGCTTTGGCAACACTTTAACTATCTGACAAACTCAGCAATGCAGGGCACAACTCAAAACCTAGAAGGAGGCCCCCAAAAAAGACCTTTGAGTACTCAAACTATATGACACAAAGTTCATCTCCTTTGGTCCTTCAACATACCCAGAATGCATCCAGCACTTGCTCAGAACCTATTAACTCTCCCTTTATAAACAATTGTAAATATCTTGGTTACCTAGTTTCCCAACCCACAGCATACTAGAAATATAAAATTATAAGGAGAGACAGACTTTGATACAGGCACACTGACGATAACAGTTGACAATCTATCAAAAAAGAAGACAGAAATGCTAAAAAGCAAGAATAAAGAATTCAAAAAGCACATTCATCTATTGTTATTTTGGGACAAGCTGTCCTGTGCACTTCAACAGTCACTAAGAATATCACTGTATTACAGCTCAGTACATACAACAACTGATGTTTATAATGATGAACCTGAGTCATAGGAATAAATTATGTCCTGGATCCTCTGAAAAGGAAGACTGAAAAATGCATAATGCATCTTACTTAGAAATATTAAAGAAAAGAGGGGCAGCTAGGTGGAGCAATGAACAGAGCATCAGTCCTGGAATCAGGAGGATCTGAGTTCAAATTTGACCTCAGACACTTGACACTTAACTAGCTGTGCGACCTTGGGCAAGTCACTTAACCCCAATTGCCCTGCCTTCCCCCTTCAAGAAAAAAAAAAGATAAAAAAGAGAGGTGAGGTTAAAGAGTTTTGTTAATACCAATTCACATATAGGACACTTTAAAGTTTACGAAACTTTTCCCCATGAACATTGTGAGGTGGCTAATAAGTACAAGTATTGTTGTTCCCACATTACAGATGAGGAAGTTGAGGTTTAGAAGCAATAAGAGACACTCCTTTAGTTTCAGAGATGGATTTAAACTCGAATCTTTATTACTCCAAGTCTAGCTCCATTTATTATACCTCACTGCCTCTTTTGATATTTCAGAGGGTTGTTTTCAACACAAAGAAAATCACCTCCTGTGAAACATTTCATTTTCTAACCATACCAGATAAAGGCACTGATGAAATGCTTGTTAATTGATTGATTAGTCTTGCTTAGATTGTCCATGGATGTCCCTGCCACCCCCTTCCAAAAAGTACACCAGTGACAAGATGAATGCAATCAGCGTTCATAACAAACCTAAGATAGTACATACAGCATAGAGGGCTGGATGATGAAATGTGTAGAGTTCTGGGTCTGGAATCAGGAAGAGTTTGAATCCTGCCTCAGATATTCTCAAGTTGTGTGACCCTGAGCAAGTAGCTTAATCCGTCTGCCTCAGTTTCCACGTTGATAGAATAGGGATAATTACAGCAACTAAACTCCCAGCGCTGTTGCAAAGATCAAATGAGATAACATATGGAAAGTGCTTTGCAGATCTTACAGTGATATATGCTAACTTTTGTGCATAGTAAGCACAACAAAAAATTTATTAGATTTAATGAATCAGTATTTGTTTCTATTCATCCAATAGAAACTATAACTTGCTCTGAGTCAATGAATAGGTACTTATTTTCAAGGAACCTCTAAGTCTACTGAGACTTTTATAATATAACCTCAACTAGGCCCTCACTGCTATGAGGCAATCTTTTTTTTAACCTCCTCAATTAATTCACTATCCCATCCACCACGATGGTCACCCACTCTTCAGCAGGTCCTCATTACTTCAAGTCTAAACTATTGGAATGTCCTGTGAGCTGGGCTCTCTGACACATGTCTCTCCTCACTCCGGTCCATCTGCCATACTGTTGTCAAACTGATCTTTCTACCATGCAAGTCTGACCATGTCATTCAATAATCTCCAATGGCTCCTTGTCATCTCTAGGATCAAATATTAATCTTCTGTTTGATAAAGTTCTTCATAGCCTGAGTCCTACACACACACACACACACACACACACACACACACACATGCATGCACATGCACACATGCACACATCCACACATGTGCACACACTCACACATGCACACACACTCACACATGCACACACGCACACATAACACACATGTTCACACGCTCAGACATGCACACGTGTGCACCATTGCAGCCTTCTTACATCTTCCACCACCACAGATACTCTTTGAACCAGTGATACCAGCCTTCTTGCTGTTCCTCACACAAAATACCCCATCTTGAAACTCTGGGCAATTGCACTAACTTTTGCCCATGCTTAGAAGGCCCTTCTTCTTCACCTCCACCAAGAGCTTCTTTGGTTTTTTGACCAAAGTCCCATCTTCTACAAGGAGCCTTTCCCAATTCCCTTTATTTGAAATGCCTTCCCTCTACTGATTATTTCCAATTTTTCCTGTTGGTATATAGTAACTTCCACGTTATCCAGCCCATTAGACTATGAGCATCTCAATAGCAGGGACTATCTTGTGTCTTCCTTAGTGTCCCTAATGCTCGGCACAGTGCCAGGTGTTTAACACAGCAGGTGTTTAACAAATGTCATTGACTAATCAATGCACAAGTAGTTGAGTGGTATGCACAGTTAATGGAGCTCCTTCCAGTGTAGAATGCAATTTGAGTCATCAGTATCTGCTCAAGATCCCAGCAATAAACAGGACATTGTGTACAGGGTATCAAGTGACTCAACTCCTTCTATTATTATTTCTCTTTTTAAAACAGCAATAATAATTTTTAAAAAAGAAAAACAAAAAAGTTTTAAATTTTAAAAACCCAGCAATAATAACCATGGTGTCAGGGGTATTTTGATGGTTAATGGCCAAAAGCATGAAGGGCTTCAATGAAACCCTTCAAATTTTCTTAACTGTAATTTGAAATATGGTTTTGCTGTGTTGTTTTTGTCAATAATAGGGAAGGGGGGGGGGAGGAACTTCCCCAAGCTAAAACCTGATAATCTTGCTTCTGAAATGGAAGCACTAGCATTTCAATCTTCCAGTCCCCACCATGAGACATAAACCAGAAACAAAGTCCCAGTTAATTAGCCTCAGGACAAGATCATGATGCAGCACATAGAGATCTGAGATTAGCAATTGATCTCAGTGTCTCTGAGTCAAATGTAGTGTGAAGGTCCCCTGCTTTCTCCCTGCTGAGCATGAAGTCCCTTACAATGCCAAGGGCATGCCATTAGAGTTACAGCTCTAAGTTATATTTTAGAGACTTCTGAAATGCATATTGGCATGGTTTCTGATTTGTCATTTACTCAATAGAAAGCATTTTAATACATTTCTAAATTCCCCTTCTTAATTCTTGCCCCTTATACTGCCTCAGAGGTAAAGACTTGTTGCCTGGAATAGGAACTAAGTACTGGGAATGACAGCAAAGGATTGGGGTGAGTGGGAATGGGACATGTATTGAGAATTTAAAATTTTCCTGGCTCCTGCTTTCTTACTTCATTCTCCAGAAGTTGTTCCCAGAGACAAATCAAGTGAGAAGGAGCCAGTGAAAACTGTTGATTTAGACCAGGTAGTAAGGTGGGAAAACTTTTAGGATACACAAAAAATCCCCCCAAATTATTTTCTTCCCACCCTTCACTAACCTGAAAGAAATACTCCCAAGCAGTGGTATAGAAATATAAGATTTTTTAGCCTGTTTTTTAATATTTTTCTCTCTGGTTGGTGTTGAGTGATTTGTTCGTCCTCAGTAACCCTGACTCAGTGCCTTAACTTTTCCATCCATGTTTCTTTAGGTAAAAATGTAAATAATGCAAACCTCTCTTATAAAGCTGTTACAATTAATAATTTTTTAAAAATTTTCAGTGCTTCAAAATGTTAAAAGTTAAGTAGATATGTTCAATGGTCATAATTGTGCATTCACCAGGTCCACATAGGGTTTATGGCATGGTACCAGAAAGTAATGAGAATGGAAATTGAAGTAATGAAAGGAACTCCTTATGCACAGGAATAAGTGGCAGGTGTGTCATTCATAGAAAAGGCCATCTCAAGGGTATTTTGAATTTAGAGAACATGACAAAATGGAACAATATGTGCATGCTCCCAAGTTTGGGGTGGGGGATAATAGGGACAAGAAGAACAGCAGAGTTTTTTAGTTTAGTGTCTTAGACTAGAGCCAGAAGGAACCTTAAAGATAATCTCGTCAAAACACTTCATTTTACAGAAGAGAAAATTGAGTCCCAAAAAGGGAAGAGCTTTCACCTGAGGGTAAAAGCTGGGACTTCTAGTCTCCTAACACCCATATGGGGCTCTTTCCATCATACCCTACCACCTTTCACACTCCACCTGCAATTTTCAAGAAGGAAGGAAACTCCTATAGAGATGGCATTTATTCACAAGGGCTAGTATGAAAACTAAACACATGACCTAGGATTTTGAAAATGTGACAAAAAACATCAGCATGTTCAATAGGTCTAACTGTTAGCAATGATAGACACCATCTGGTTTGCTCAACTCTTGGCAATATCCTGGCCCAAATTCTTTGAGAACTACTGCTACACAGGATCCTACAAAGTTCAATTGCTGAATACTGGCATAAGTGGAACTCAAGACACACTTTGAAACCTGGCTGATAAAGGAAAACCTTAGCCACTCTCAAAACCTCTATTTTGGTAGACATCAACAAATTACAGTATCTAGCATATGGTCAGTACTAGGCTAGATATTGTGGAGTTATTAAAACTTAAAATTGCACTAAGACTTTTGGAACACCTTGTATAATACACTCTGATCCCCTGGTCTCAAGAAGGTATTCTTACAAAATGGCAAGCAACAGGAGTAGCCCCGGACTTTGCAAGTTTTAAGTATGAATGGTTAAAAAAAATTTCTCAGGATCCTAGGTGATTGTCCTAACTACATGATGATGGTTGGCCACCCAAGTGCCCATGGGCACCAAATCAGAGCTATTCTACAAGAAATGACACGAGGCTACTGGTATTATACTAACAATAAGTCTACTTTTAATAGTCTGGTTTATACCCTTAAGAATACTCAATAAATCCTGAAGAAAGGGTTAGAACATGTTTCTGTTCCAAGGGCTGGGTCTGGAGTCAGGAAGACCTGATTTCAAACCCAAAATCAGACTCTTAGTTGTGTGACCTTGGACAAGTCATTCAACCTCTGTCTCATTACCCTCATCTATAAAATAGGGATAATAGCACCTACCTCCCACAGTTGTGAAGATCAAATGAGATAAAAATTGGAAAGTGCTTAACATAGTACCTAGCATATAGTAGCTGCTATATAAATGGTAGTTATTGTTAGCTACTATTATTATTATTATTATTATTATTATTATTATTATTATTAATTACTTCCCTGGGAAACTCTTCTAGGCCAATAGCTTGTAGAAGTCACCAAGAAATTTGAATATTTCAGCAACAGTTCTACACTGCTAATGACACTACTTTCAAAGTGCATTTAAAATGTCTTGAAAGTATGCAAGAAATCATGGACCCCTATGAGGGCTTAGTGAAAAACTATGACCTAACAATTAATTTGCAGGCTTGAAAATCTAGCTAAGTATCAGCTTGCACTAGGGAAACCCTACTCATAGCCAAAGATCTTCAGGAATGTGCTCTGATAGCCCAAGAATTAGAAAAATGGATCAACAAGGCCAACACAATTTTGGAAGACTAAATTGATACCACTAGGTGTGGTATTGAAATGGTATCAAATCTTAGACCAAGCTTAAGGTTTTCAGGGTATTGATTATATCACAAATTTATTACATGGCAAGACTTACACCTACTACATATAACGTGTCCAATATCTTGAGTTAGTTCACCTTGGTCTTCTACATTAAATTTAGCTTCAGAATGTAAAACAGAATTAAGAATAACCGGTTTCTAGAATTCTGCCAGATCCAAATGTCTAGCCAAAGGTGTGTTCATATTGCAGCAGAAAGACGAAGTCCTGATTTTGACCCTAACCAGCTGGGTGACATTGGGTAAGTTATTTCAATATTCTCAGTTCTCTCATCTTCAGAATGAAATAGTTGGATTGGATGCCTATAAGGTCCCTTCCAGCCCCAATATTCTATGATTCTATCATAAAAACTACATATAACCAAAGGAAAAAAACCAAAGAAACCCTACTGTGATGACCTGAAAGGGTAAAACAAATATTATCTACTGCAGAAAAGAAAGCAGGATTTGGCCATCAGAAAAGTACCTCATTTTAAGAAAGCTCAATGAACAAAACTTCACAAAGAAAGAACCTGCAAACAGCAGCAGGTTCAGCTAACAGCAAGTAGATTTTTACCACGTAGGGAGAGAACAGCTGACGTAACTCAGGCTTTTCAGTCACACTTAGATCAATGAACAAATCAATCAACAAGTATTTATTAAGCACTTGGATAAGAGCACAATAGACTTAATCACTTTTCCCAAGGAGCTTACATTCTAACAGAGGAGACAAAAAGTATACAGAAGAATCTACAGAATAATTACAAATAACAATAAATACAAAATAATGAAATACAAGGTAGGTTAAAGGAGTGCACTAATAATAAACATTTATATAGGACTTGTAGGTTCCCGGAGCACTTTACAAACATCTGATTTTAGTTTTGCAACCACAGTGGGAGATAGTTACTATTATTATCCCTGTCTTATAAATGAGAAAGCTGAAGCAGATAGAAGTTAAGTGATTTGCCCAAGGTCACACAGCTAGCAGTTGTCTTCCACTGAATTTGAACTTGGGTCCTCCTAATTCTAAGCCCAGAAGGCTAACCACTGCACCACCTAATTACCACTAGCTGCTGAAGGAACCAAGAAAGACTTCCTGTAGAAGGTGCTACATGGAGAATGTCACCTTGAACTGAATCCTTTAATTCAAAAGATGACAGAGAGATGCTAGATAGACAGATAAATATATCATTGTGTGTGAGCAAAATATTAAAACGAGTAATCATTTAGCATTCAGTGATTACATACAGTGAAAACTCATTTATTAGTTGTCCAAATTATTACTTTTATCATTCACATAACTACTAGACAACTGCTCCCAGAAGAGTGAAGTCAAGATTTTCCCTCACCCAGCTTTTGCTAGAAGCATCTAATCAATACTATGGCTCTATTTACAAAATAAGAACACTTTATCTCCCACCCTGAGATGGAATGGAACCTTTGGAATAAACTAGGTTTATATTTCTCTGCATTTTCAACATGGAAGAAGAAATACAAAAGAATTATTCTCTATCTTCCCCATCTGATTCCCTTCACATGGGTTTTCCATGACTAGTGCAGTTTGTTCACTGTCTCCAGATTTCTTCCCAGATCTGAGATGGGTTCTGTTAGCAGGAGTTGCTGTATAAATACTTACTTTATTCCCCTAAGGAGCTTACACTAAGAGTTGAGCAAAGAAAGCAGATTAACCATTTGAATTCTCCCCCCCCCCCCAGTTTACCCACCACCTCCTTTCTCCCATCAATGGGGGCCTTCCAGAATCAACACCCCTCCACCCCAATATGCAGCTCAGGGGAATCAATATATTACTTCTGCTAATCCTTCAACAATAAGGGTTTCATATTCATTGTAGGGCAATTAAGTTGTCCCAGAGGGAGGAAAGAGAGGGAGCTAAGAAGGGAGACTCTTCCACCCTCACAGCCAGATTAGTACCAGTGGTGAGCAGCAGCCTACACCGAGCGGAGCTCGGTCTGTTGGTCACATGCTGCTCTCAGCCGCTACCTAGCAACAGCAAAGCCCAAGGAAAAAAGTTCTCCCATTCTCCAGCTCTTCCCTTCTCCTTTACTTTCTTGTTCTCTCTCTCTCTCTCTCTCTCTCTCTCTCTCTCTCTCTCTCTCTCTCTCTCTCTCTCTCTCTCTCTCCCCATCCCTCCCCCTCCCTCTCCCCTGTCCTCTCTATGTTTCTCTCCCCCCTTCCCCTCTTTCTCACTCTCTCCCTTCTATCTCTCCTCTCTCCCTTCTTTTCCCCCTCACTCTCTCTTCTCATCCATATTTATCCTTGCTCCTTTTCTCCCACTTTTTCACCTTTTTCCTTTCTACTCTTCACCGCCATTCTTGTGTGCCTCTTACCTCCTTAACTTTCCTTCTTGCTCCTTTTTCTTCCCTTTTCCCCACTTCCCAATCCCCCCTTCTTTCTCTTTCTTTCTTTCTTTCTTTCTCTCTCTCTCTCTTTCTTTCTCCCCTTTCCATTCAATCCTCCATCCCTTAACTCCTTACCCCCCTCCCCCCGCTCCAGATTCCTGGGTCTGAATCTGCTTGAAAGAAGTTTAAAGAGCCTCAGACCAAACAATTGCGTCTGTATTATATTCTTCAGAATGGTGAGCGGACACGCACACGCGCGAGCGCACACACACGCAAGAGAAGCCCTACAAGCCACATTTTAACAAGAAAAAAAAGAAAAGTCATGCTCCAAGCACCATCATCTCCCCTTTGCACTAGCTAGTTCCCAGACTTTCCCTCTGCTTAGGATTGGTCCCCAGACGATGTGAGCATTACGTGATTCTGTTTCTTTGGATCACAAGGGGCAACGTTTTGCAGGTGCTTCGTAGAGAATGGGGCGGGGGGGAGCGGAAATCACACACTGAAACTCTTGAAGGGGACTCCCTTTGCAATAAATAATACACAAATAGGAGGGGGGGAAAAAGTCGGAATGAATGAATGGCCTCCGATAAGAAAGTCATTCAATGGCAAATCAGAAAATGAGTTCGAAAATCAATCTCAAGTTTCAGAGCTACTTTCTCCGTCCTTGCAATGTCTCCTATAGTCCAGCCCAGGGAAAGACTGATAGGGTGAGGAACAAGACTGTATTTTCAAGTGGGGAAGAAAGAGTCTGTGGATAGGGGACGGAATCCCTGGAGGAACAAAGCCCTAAGTGAATATGAGGTAAACTGTCAGTGAAACTTGCCCGGCTACTCTTTCAAGCGTCTGTCTGTCCGGCTTCACTCCTCCCTTAGGGAAAAGGCCGGGAAAGGGGAGCTTCCAGCTTGTTCTCTAATGGTCTGCAACCTGAACAGCCCCAGGGACAGCGAGAGAACTTGAAAACCCGCTCGTTCCCTGGGGGCCGGGGAGCCTCCTCCCCAGACTTCGAACAGACGATCCGAAGGAGCCCTAGGGCGCTGGGCATTCAGTCTGCAGTAACTCACCCTGGCAGTTGACCTGCGTTGTACAGGCAATAAGGAGTATCAGCAGTTTGCAGGCAGCGGCTGTCCCTCCGTCCATCCTGGATCGACGGCAGCGAAGTCCCATTGGTGCCCTAGGATGCTAGTGTAGCAGCGTGGAGGGCTGGGGAGCCCAGCAGGGGCTCCAGTAGCACAGTTTAGTACCACGTGGTTTGGGGGTGTTTTTTTCGTCTTTTCTTGCTCCTTCTTCGACTTTTTCACCTTATTCCGCTAGTTGTGGTAGAAAAGCCCGTTCTATAGTAGAGACATAGCGTTTCCTAACCAACTCTCCACCCTCCAGACATTGCATAAAGCCATTTATAGTCAGCCGCCCCGGAACTAGCATGAGGGAATCCAATGGGACAGGCCCCCTGTCTCCCGCCCCTCCCTCTTGTACTTTGCAGCTTTGAAAGTAGCGGGGATGCTCATACACACACACATATTCTCTCTCTCTCTCTCTCTCTCTCTCTCTCTCTCTCTCTCTCTCTCTCTCTCTCTCTCTCTCTCTCTCTCTTTCTCTGTCTCTGTCTGCATTCTCTATTCCCCCTGACTTTACACGACTCAGAGTCGAGTTAGCACACTAGGGGACTGATCTGACCTGCAGTGATTTGCAATCTACAAATTGTCTTGGAAATGAAAGAAAATGAAAAGAAAAAGCCTTGCTGGAGAGATACACTTCATTTCCTTATCTGAAATCTCCAGGCTTCACACAAGAGCGTTCCCGCTGACAGGGCCCACACTGATGAGATTCCATTAAAAAGGTGTCCCTGAATTTAGAGAAAGGAACTTTTTAAAAGCGCATTGTCTTGTTTCTTTTAAGTAATTCTGGCATTTTGGCCAGCTAGCTCCTGTTAAAATTCTTTCTTTGGGTATCATTTCATTTTCATTTTGATGCATAAAAGAGAATATTAATTTTTTTGTCTCCAGCTCTCCTGTTCCTCCAGAAGAAAAACTGGAGCGTTTATAAAAAGTATAAAAAGTATAAAAAATAAGCGTTTATAGAACCACACTGGCAACATTACAAGCGACTCTCCCAAAAATTTTAAGTATTATTGGTGGAGAAATGGAAATCTCAGGTGGCAAAGGTCCCCCCTCCTACTCTCAGCAATACAAGAAGGTCTTCTCTGTAATCACTTTAGACATCTTTTCCAACACAATGCATTAATACAAACATTAAAAACAAAGCGTTTTCCCTTCGTCTAACCATATGGTGGAGAGGAAGGACTGAAAGGAATTGGGAAAAGAAAAAAAGAAGAGAAGACTGGGATAAATAAATGCAATCCTGGTTCTCAAGATTAAAGTGGCACCTAAGATTTCAATCATCTTTTCTCTGCAAAATTGTGATTCCCCACCCCCACCCCATCCCCGTTCTGGTAAGTTCCCGGAATGAGTTAAGTGGATACAATGTATAGTTCACTCTACTTCTATAGTAAGAAAAAAGAAAAGTTAGAAATTAGTGTATTCAGAAATACAAGCTTAATTACATTTTTTAAAGGTCAGTTTGGCATAATAACTGAGGTGACTCCCCAACCTAGGCAGTATTGGGATATCTTGAGAATCTGGCCTTAAACTTTGTTGAAAAGGAGCTTCCAGCCAAGGTTCACTTTCCCGGCAGGAATTCTGCACTCTCTTTTTCTTCCTGGTGCCTATTGAATTGCATCTAATGTCTGGGTCTTTAGCTGATCCTTAGAAGCCTGGGTTGAAATTTCCCCGGCATTTTGATTGTTGGTAGTTTTTCATATTGTTTGATTCCAGTAGAGTAACAGCTTAGTTATGGAAATGGCACGGAGATGTTTAGTCGTTTAGTTTATAACACACACACACACACACACACACACACACACACACACACACACACTTTTCTCCCAACAAAGCTAGAATGCTACAATCAGCCCTCTAGATTAATGTTTTCCTCTTGCAGAGACGAGACTTGTTGCGCAAATTGAGTGAAATCTGGGATTGTG
>CM053582.1:302405752-302453053 GCA_028627135.1 Pseudochirops cupreus | reverse complement strand
GTGTGTGTGTGTGTGTGTGTGTCTGTGTCTGTGTGCGTGTGTGTGAGTGTGAGCTCGCGCACGTGTGTGTCTGTGCATGTGTGTGTGTGCGCGCGCGTGAGCGAGAGTGAGAGCGTTCGCCTCTACGTCTGTCTCCTTTCACTGCAGGAGAACGGTGCTCGAAACATTCCTTTCTGCACGGAAGGGCTTTCCCCATTGTTGTTTTCTTTGTGTCGCAGTGTTGCCAACTTACTGGAATTCCTGTCGTAGTTTCACAGCAGGGCTCAGGCCGACCAAACGGAACCAGCTGCGTTTGTGTATGGGGCCGATGCTGCCTTTAATCCCAAATAACTCGGGTGAGGGGAAGCAGCGAAGGAAAGAGTTGGGGTAAGGGGGGTAGAGGAGTATAGGGGCTAGTAACAGAGAGAAGCGCATCTTTCTTCTAAAGGTGCTTATTTAAAAATACATTTTCTCTCACTCTCCTCCAATTCAGGCTCATTGTTAATTTTAATAATCTGTGCGTGTGTGTGTGCCCTCGAGCATTTAATACACAACCAGTGATCACTTGAAGAAATAAAACGTAGTTTGCCTTTTCTACAAATCACACCATTAGTGTTTGGGATGAATAAACTAGGGTCCCCTATTTCCCGAGTCTCAACCCAGTTCAAATATATAATGGTTAAAATGGGACATTTCTAGTTTCCACATTCTCATTGGTCCTTTGGATTTGCATAGTTGTCAGAAAAGGAAAAGGGGAACGTGCGCCAAATTGCAGGGAGGATGGAAGAGTTACATTTAGTTGTTTTTGTTTTTGTTTTTTTGTAAATTGGCTTCTTTGAGGCATTTGGGGTTTTTTTGTAATACTAATTCATTGTGACAAAATACTTCAAGAGGTTTTCTGAATGTCATCTGTTCCTTTTCTTCCTTGAAATGTAGTCAACTGTTAGTGTGAAACTAATGAAAATTGTGGCACATGCTCATGGGAGGATCTGAAAAGCTCCAGAGGGATAAGGTGTCTTGTCTCTTTCCACTTGGTTTGTGCTTCCCTTTCCAAAGATAGCTATGTCTTGTTGTCCAGATGGAGACAGATTACTAAAATGCTCTGCAAAAATTGGCCTTAGACTGAGAAGCAGTGTGATACAGTAGACAGAGAGCTCAAGCTCCAGTCCTGGCTGCCACTTACTAGCTTTGCCACCTGGGTGGCAAACCTGAATGCAAACACTCCTGATATGTTTCCTTATCTGTAAAATGAGATGCTGAAAGGAAGACAGTGGGGTATAATGGGGGGAAAAATACTGGATTTGGAGTCAGAGGACATTCGTTCAAATGCAGCTCATTTGACCATTTGGGCAAATCATGTAACCTCTCTGGGAGTCGGTTTCCTCATCTATAATTCATTCAAGAAGCATTTATTAAGTACCTGTTGTGTACCAAGTATTATGGTGGGTACCTGAGATACAAATATCAAAATGAGATAGCCCTTGCCCTCAAAGAGTTTATATTCTACTAAAGGCAGGTACACAGAGAGAAAGTATTATCAACTGAAGAGGCGGGAGAAGATCAGGCAAGACTTCCTCATAAGAGGTGGCAGCTGAGCCATAGTTGGAAGGAAGTTTAGTGATTCTATGAGGTGGAGGTGAGGAAGGAGACATGGAGGATGGCCTGAGCAGAAACCCTTGAGCAGGAAATGGAATGATAGTGAAAGATAAGTAGGCCAGTTCAATTGGAATTAATTTGTAAAGGAGAGAGGTTCATGATTAACCTACAGAGATGGGTTGAAGCCAGGTGACCTCTAAGGTCTCTTCCAGCTCTCCATGGAGGCTCTATGATTAGGTGAGACTAAGAGACTAAGATCTCTTCCAAATCTCAATTCTTTGTGTTTGGTCTTTGTGTTTCTACTTCTGCTGGTATAATTCCTTCCTACCCTGGATTTTCCAGAGAACATAGAGCAGAATCGCCAGAGGAAAACCTTGTTCCCAGACACTCATTTTCTTTTAGAACACTTGTTACAAATGTTTATTTAGCACCAAGCAGGAAAGCTCTCTACAGGGAGTTTAGCTTAGAGCAATGAAGCGGGTCATGCTTATCCATCAACTGAGTGCCTTGGACAAGAGTTAACAATTGAAAGAAAGGTAAAAGGGCCAGGAAGTATAGAATCAGCTCTCTATTGAAGTTCAAAGTCCCAGTCAGGGAGGGGTTTCAAGTCCTAATGATCTCCTTGGATGACCTGGCCAATCCATGCAAATTATCTCCTTGGATGACCTGGCCAATCCATGCAAAGCCTTTTGAGAGAGTTTGAAAAAACCCAGAAAGCACCTGGCATTGGGGTTCTTATCCACTTGTATAAATGAGGACAGAGTTTCCAAATCAGATAGTATATTCAAGACCAGGTAACTTAACTCCCACCACCCACTTCATTCCAGAACTATCCCAGGTCTAACCCATCCAATTACTTTATGACCCTGGAACTGAACCCCATAGGAAGCATGGCTGTTCTGCTTTGGGTTTTGCTCTTCTTCCTGATCCTGTTGTATAAGCCATTCACCTTTAATGGTACACACATTGAAGGAAATAAGTAACTGAAATCCATAATTACAGTCCCTCCAGCTCCACTTTAACCTAAAAGTTTCACCACCAATCATCAATTACCCATCAAGCACCTACTTTGTGATGATGGAGATACAAATACACTATCACCCCTTCCTTTATCACCAATCCTCTTAGAACTGTTAACAAAGGCAAAATCAACCAAATCCATTAGGAGAAGATATCAGAAACCATTTACTTCAACCTATACCTAAAAAAGAATCCATTTTAAGAAATACCTATCAAACGGTTATCAGGTCTACTTGAAGATATCTAGTGAAAGGGAATCTACCAGTTCCCAAGACATTCCATTTCATTTGTATGTGGCTTTGATTATTAGCAAGTTTTTCCTTACATAGAGCTAAAATGTGCCTCTCTGGAACCTTCCTCTGAGGCCAAGTGGAACAAGTCTAGTTGTTCTTCCATATGATCCCCTAAAATACAGCAATCATATCTTCAGACTAGCTATCACCAGTTTCTTCACTTTATCTTCATATGACATAATCTGAAAGCCCTTCACCAATCTGATCACCATATTCTGGAAGTTCTCCATTTTATCATGGACATTATAAAAACTTGACACCCCAGACTGAAGAAAACATTCTGGTTGTATTCTGATCAAGGTAGAGTACAATGGAATTATCACTATGCTGTGCAGCTCAACACAACCTAAGATTTTGTTAGTTTATTTGGCTGCCATGTCACACCGTTGCTTCATGATGAGTGTGCATGTGGTGCACTAAATCTACCAACTGTTGTTGTTTGTCCTTCTTCTCGAAGAGGACCAATGACATTAGGGGGTGATGTCTTGAGTTGCAGATGAATTGGATTTAAGTGAGGCAGGGCTATGCAAAGTTATCAGCTTCATTCTCTCCTCCAGAGTCATTTGATGAAATCTGCCAACTGGTTTTCAGCTGAACTTCTATCTAGCAACTCTTCTATAACTTTTTATTTGTGATGCTGGAGTTTTTAACGTCAGTATAAGGCCTTACACGTATCCCTACTATTTTGTCTTATTAGATTTGATCCAATGTTTTAGCCTGTCAAGAAATTTTTGAATCTTGATTCTGTCATTTCTCCTAACTTTGAGTCAACTGAAAATCTGATAAGTTATGCTAATTATATTTTATCTATCTAAGTATGCTTTATCCAAATTAGTAATACAAAATGTTAAACAGTAATAGCAAATGTTAAACAAGGCAGCACAGTATACAGCTTGGAAAGTAACATGGTTGTCCTGGGTGGTAGTTGTCCAGTCATTTCTTCCTGTCCTCATTTGGGGTTTTCTTGGCAAAGATAATGGAGTGATTTGCCATTTCCTTCTCCAGTTCATTTTCCAGATGAGGAAACTGAGGCAAAGAGGCTTACATGACTTCGCCAGCATCATATAACTAGTAAGTGATTAAGGATAGATTTGAGCTCAGGAAAATGAGTTTTCCTAACTTTCAGGTCCAGCACTCTATCCACTGCACCACCTAGCTCCGTCTTTATCCTAGGTGCCTTTCTTAAATGGAGGTTTGGGGAGAAGCTATCCAATCAGAGGGAGAGACCACAAGTGCAGAGGGTACTTCCAGTATCTGAATTTCAGAGCCAGAGTGAGCTTCCAGGATGAAGAAGCTTCTGTGGCCAGGTTGCAGACTGGAGAAAAATGAAGTCCTTCCTTTAAAGATGACATTGAAATGTAAACATGTATGTATGCATACACACACATACCTACATATATATACATGCATGCATGTGTGCATGTGTGTGTGAAGAAACAAAATAGATACTAGGTGCCTTATGCCTTGGGCAGTTATTCTAATTCTTGGATCCTCGGTTTCTTTAACTATAAAAGGAAGGAATTGAAACAGAGGATCTCCAGGGTCCCTTCCAATTATGAATCTATAATTCCATTAAACTAAGGAATTTGGCAGAGGAAGCCAGATTCCCTTCCAGGTATTGGGGACTGTATGAGAAAAACTAGGGAGATAAGAATAGGTCAAGAACATGAACCAAGGAGTAATACAACAAGAGCACAGAGTGTGTGAAGAGGAATGGTGGGAAATAAGACTGGTCAGATAAACTGGAGCCAGATTTTTCAGAGCCTTGAACTGAAGCAGCCTTGAATGTCTGGGTGACCAGTTAGGAGATTATTGTAAATAGTTCAGACAAGAGGCAGTGATGACCTGAACTTAGCTAGTGATTGTGTTGACTGAGAGAAGGGAATGATTAAAGAGATTTTGTGGAGATATAATCAAGAAGACTTAGTAACAAGACATGAAAGAAGAGGGAAAGAGGAAGATCAAGAATGACTCTAGGGTTGTAAACTTGGTAATTGGAAGAGTGATGGTGTTCTACATAGAACTAGAGAAATGTGGAGAAAGAGTAGATTGGAACAGGGAAGGGAAGAGACAGTGATTTCCATTTTGGACATATTATATATGATACCTATGGGACATCCAGGTAGAGACAACTGCCAGTGATTCAGGACTCTGAGACTCAAAGCTCAAGAGAAAAACTAGTGAAGATATGTAGATCTTAGAATCATCTGACTAGAGATACGAATTAAATCCATACGGGCTGACAAAAAGTAAAAATAAGAGGACACATGCAAAAGCCTTGGGGGAGGGACATCAATCAATCAGCAAGCATTTATTAATAGATTATTAATGGATGCATGATGATCCAGGAAAAGAGAGTGAAAAGGAAGAGTCAGATAGATAGGAGATAGCAATATTATGGGAGTAAAGATAGGAGAGACATAGTCCACATCTTCCATCCATCCAAAATTCTAGTAGCTGTTGTCTATAAACCTTCAGGACACTCTCCTTCCTTTCTCAATCCCGACTGACAGTCTTTCTCTCCTTGCCCTCATACTAGGGGATTTAAATGTACATAATGACACTGCTTCAAATAACCTAACCACCTAAGTCCTCAACCCGTTCACTTCCCATGATCAACTCTTCCATCCCACTTCAGCCACACCCAAAGATGGTCATATCCTTGACTTTAACATCACCCACAAATACACCATCTCCATGTTCAAGAATTCTGAAATGTCCTTATCTGATCACAACCTATTGGCTTCACACCTCTCCCTTTGCCTTCCCATACCAAATTCTACTCTTCATCCACACTGTTACCTCCAATCCCTCAATGTCTGAGTTATCTGCCAGGCCATCATACCTGCACTAGCCACTCTCTCCGACTCTCTCTATCTCTACTTCCTGGTGAACCAGTTCTACTCTACACTATCCTCTTCTCTTTAGTCCCTGGCCCCCTTATCATATTGCCCATTGTGCCTTGCCAAGCTTCAGCCTTGAATCATTCCCACTATCTGCTCCCTTTACTCCTACACACATGCTGCTAAATAAAAGAGAAGAAAATCACATAATTGTTCTGACCAAGTCCAGTAAATAATTTGTTACACAATCTCAACTAGGCCCTAAGTATTCCGCTCTTTCTACACCTCTATTATTAGCTTACTGTTGCACTCTCCACAGAGGCATTTCCTCCTTTTCATTCTTCCTCAAACCTTCCATAGATCCCACTCCCCCCACCCTACAAGCTGAGACATTTGCCTCATATTTTACTGAAAAAGTTAAGGTCATTCACCAAGATCTCTCTCTTCTCCCCTCTGCTTTATATTACTCAGATGCCTTCTATTACTATCTCCTCCTTTATCCCTGTCTCACATGAAAAAATGGCCCTTCTCCTTGCCAAGACAAACTCATCTACCTGCACAAGCAATCCTATTCCATCCCATCTCCTCCAACAAATTGCCCTCTCTGACATCCCTACTCTCTCACATATCTTCAATCTCTATCTACAGTCTCCTTCCCTACTGCCTATGAACATTACCACATCTCCTTCATTCTCAAAAAACCCTCACTTGATCCTTCTATCCTACTAAACTATCATCCTATCTCTTCTGCCCCTTGTGGCTAAACTCCTTGAGAAGATCATCTACAACAAATGCCCCCACCTCATCTCTTCTCACACTCTTCTTAACTCCCTGAAATCTAACTTCCAACCCCATTATTCAAACAGAACTCCTCTCTCCAAAGTTACCAGCAATCTCCTAATTGCAAAATCCAATAACCTTTTCTCAATCATCATTCTTCTCAACCTTTCTACAACCTTTGATACTGTCAATGATCCTCTTCTCCTTGATATTCCCTTCTCTCTAGCTTTTCAGTACTCGCTTAGTTGTCCTCCTATCTATCTGACCACTCCTTTTTGTCTCCTTTGCTGGATCCCCATCTAGGTCATGCACACCAACCACAGGGTTCTATCCTGGGCCCTCTTCTCTCCTCCCTCTTTACTGTATCACTTGATGATCTTAAGCACTCACATGGATGTAATTATCATCTCTATGCTGATTATTCTCAAATCTACTTCTGTGCTGACCAGCAGTCTCATATTTCCAATTGCCTTTCAGATATTGATGTCCAATTGACTTCTTAAACTCAATATGTCCAAAACTGGAGTCATTATCTTTCCCCTAAGCCCTCCCCCTCTTCCAAACTTCCCTATTACTGTCAAGGACATCAGCAGCCTCCTAATCCCTCAGACTCACAACCTTGAAGTCAGTCTCAACTGCTCACTACCTCAATCCTTTTGTCCAATTTGTCGCCAAGACCTGTTTATTTCACCTTTTGCAACATTTCTCAACTACATCCCCTTCTCTCCTCTGATACCATCACTACTACCCTGGTGCAGGTCCTTATCAACTCACACCTATAATATTGTGACCACCTGATTATTGATCTGCCAGCCACAAGACTCCCCATTTCCAGCACATCTTCCTTTCAGACTCAAAAAGTACTTTCCTAAACTGCCAGTCAGACCATGTCACCTCCATACTCAATGAACTCTAGTTATTTTCTAAGGTCCAGGAACATATACAAAATCCTCTGCTTGACTTCCAAGGTCCTTTGAAACCTAGCACCAGTGGGGCAGAGCCAAGATGGTGGTGTAGAAGCAGGAAAACTCTGTGGGCTGCCCCCATAACTACCTCAAATACCTATAAAATGTGACTCTAAACAAACTTTAGAGCTACAGAACCCACAAAGTGATAGAGAGAAACAAACCTTCCACTAAAGGCAGTCTGGCAGGCCAGCAGGAAGGGTCCATCACAGCATGCTAGAAGCACATTCAGAAGAGTGGATCACCAGCAGGTATTGCAGTTCCCAGAATTATCAACCCATAAATGCCAAAGACAAATTAAAAGTTCAGTGGAACTCAGTTGGATTTGGAGGAGACAGAGAAGCAGATCCCGCCCACTGCCCCCAGAGCTAGAAGTGGCAGAAGCAGCAGCCCTGCAGCCACCTCCACTTGGCTGTTTCAGAGCTCCCAGCCTGCAGATCTTAGGGGGGGCCAAGCAAACATTCAGAGACTGAGCGCTCTTGCCTTAACCTGCTTGGATCAGGATCACAGTCTTGGGTAGTAGTCCTGAGGTGTGTGACCAGTGAACCAAAGCTGGGGGGCGGGGTGTAGAGACAGCACCCTTCCAATAGCTCCAGCAGCTGTGAAAACCCCAACAATTTGGGACAGAGATCTCCCCTCTGGAAGCAGAGTTCTACTGAGCCCAAAAGTCAAGTAATTGACCGGCAACAGCAAAGGATGCAAAGCAAGCATAGCCATCCAACTTTAGATTCCTTTTTTGGGGACAAAAAAAGATCAAAGCATGGAAACAGTCAGAACTCCTGTACCAAAAGCTTCCAAGAAAAATATGAACTGGTTACAGGCCATGGAGGAGTTCAAAAAGGAATTTGAAAATCATGTAAGAGAAGTGGAGGAAAAATTGGGAAGAGAAATGAGAAGGATGCAAGAAAAATCATGAAAAGAGAGTCAACAACCTGACTGAAGAAAATAGCACCTTAAAAAATAGACTAACTCAAATGGAAAAAGAGACCCAAAAAGCCAAAAGGAGAAGAATGCCTTAAAAAGCAAAGTTTGCCAGATGGAAAAAGAATTTCAAAAGCTCACTGAAGAGAATAATTTCTTCAGAATTAGATCGGAGCAAATGGAAACTAATGACTTTATGAGAAATCAAGAAACTATAAAACAGATCCAAACAAATGAAAAAATAGAAGGTAATGTGAAATATCTCATTGGAAAAACCACTGACCTAGAAAATAGATCCAGGAGATATCATTCAAAAATTATTGGACTACCTGAAAGCCATGATCAAAAAAAGAACCTAGAAATCATCCTTCAAGAAATCCTCAAGGAAAATTGCCCTAATATTTTAGAACCAGAGGGCAAAATAGAGATTGAAAGAATTCATCAATCACGTCTTGAAAAAGATCCCAAAAAGAAAACTCTTAGGGAAATTATAGCCAGGTTCCAGAGTTCCCAGATCAAGGAGAAAATATTACAAGCAATCAAGAAGAAACAATTTGAATATTGTGGAAACACAATCAGGATAACACAGGATCTGGCAGCTTCTACACTGAAGGATTGAAGGGCTTGGAATATGATATTCCAGAGATCAAAGGAGCTAAGATTAAAACCAAGAATCACCTATCCAGCAATATTGAGTATAATGTTTCTGGGGAAAATAGGGTCATTCCATGAAATAGAGGACTTTCAAGCATTCTTGATGAAAAAACCAGAGTTGAATAGAAAATTTGACATTCAGATACAAGAAGCAAGAGAAGCATGAGAAGGTAAACAGGGAAAAGAAATCATAAGGAACTTATCAAAGTTGAACTATTTACTACATGGAAAAATGATAACTGTAATTTATGAAACTTTTCTTGGTATGAGGATAATTCAAGGGAATATAAATGTATATATAGGTATACATATATATGTCTAGATAGGAGGGTATATGTGTATATGAATACATATGTGAGTGTGTATATATATTTGTACAGGTATACATAGACAGGGGGCACAGGATCAATTGGATAGGAAAGGATGATACTTAAAGGGTAAAATTAAAAGGTGGGAGAGGAATAGAATGAGACGAGACAGGGAGAGACAGAATGGGGTTAAGCATCTCATATAGAAGAGGCAAGGGATAACTGTTATAATGGAGGGGAAGAACAGAAAGACAAAAGGGAATGGGTCAACCTTACTCCCATTGAATTTGGCTTAGGAAGGGAATGCCATACACACTAACTAGGGTATCTCGTCCTACAGGAGAGTGGAGGGGAAGTAAGGGGGGGATGATGGAGTGGAGGGCAGGTTGGGGAGAGGGTAGTTAGAAGCACACACTTTTGAAAAGGGACAGGGTCAAAGTAGAGAATAGAACAAGTCGGGGGCAGGATAGGATGGACAGAAATATAGTCAGTGTTTCACAATATATCCACTATGGAAATGTTTTGCATAGCTACACATGTGCAACCTACATTGAATTGCTTATCTTCCCAGTAAGGGTGTGTGACAAGGGAGGAAGGGAAAGAATCTGGAATTCAGTTTTAAAATCAAATGCTTAAAAATATTATTATTATTAATTTTTCACATGCAACCAGGAAATAAGATATACAGGCACTGGGGTATGGAGATCCATCTTGCCCTACCTGAAAGTCAGAGGGGGGATGGGGAAGGATATAGGAGAGAACATATTGGGGAAGGGGGTATACAGTGGGATTGCTGTTTTGGGGTGGTGGGTAGGGAAAAGATGGGGAGAAAATTTATAACTCAAAATCTTGTGGAAATGAACAATATAAACTAAAAATGAACATAAAATTTAGTTTAAAAAAAAAAAAAGAAACCTAGCCTCTTCTCAGCCTTTCCAATCTTCTTACACTTTACATTCAATCATGTCCTCTTCAACCCAGTGACACTGACCTCCTGGCTATTCCATGAACAAGATATTCTATCTCTCAGTTCTGTGCATTTTCACTGACTAGGAAAGGTCTCCCTCCTTCCCTCTGCCTCCTGGCTTCCCTGATTTCTCTCAAGTCCCAGATAAAACTCCACCTTCTACAAGAAGTCTTTCCCAATTCCTCTTAATTCTACAGTCTTTCCTCTTTTAATTATTTGCTTTTTTTCCTGTGTGTAGTTTGTACATATTTGTTTGCTTGTTGTCTCCTCCACTCAATTGTAAGCTCCTGGAGGGCAAGGGTCAGCTTTTGTCTTTCTTTGTATCCCCAGCACTTAGCACAGGACCAGGAATATAACAAACAATCAATGTTTATTGAGTTATTGACTGACTGAGGAGATACTAGCGGGTTGGGATGGAGGTTGGGGTGAATACTGTTCAAAATTCCAAAAAGGTCACAACAACCTCAGAATCATCTTTGACTCTTTACTGCCATTCACCCCCTCCATATCCAATCTGTCACCAAACCCTGCAGAATCTCTCTTCAGAACATCTAAATAGTCTACAGTGAATTCAGGCAAGAAAATATGCACATAGATACATTTATCAAGTGCCTGCTACATGCCAGTTACTACACTAAGACCCAGCCTTCAAGGAACTCACAGTCTAATGCGTGGAAACAACATGAAAACAACTATGTTCAAACAGGCTACATAGGGGATAAATTGCAGATAATCTCAAAGAAAAGGCACCAAGATTGAGGAGGATCAATAAAGACTTCTTGTAGAAGGAAGTCAGGGAAGCCAGGAAACACAAAAATGCTGTAATTAATTGGTCTCTCTGCTACCTTTTTTTCAGATAAAACTGCACGCACAAAAACCTTCAAAAATGATGTTAAAGAATGGACACTGAAAAGAGCCAAGGTACGCCCTAGTTTAGAAGCTTTCATTAACTCCCTGTTGCTTTCAGGACAAACTTCCTAGCCTAACACTTAAGAGCCTCCATAATCTGCCTCCAATTGATCATTTTTTCCCCTATTTTTATCCCATATCACCTCTTTTAACACATCTGATGCTCCAACAAAACTAGATTACTATTTATCCCTAAACTCAACAAGGTCATCTCCCATACCTGAAACTCCTTCCTCAGCTCTGCCTTCAGAATCCTTATATTCCTTCAAGACTCATTTCAAATAATAACAGCTTCCTATACTTTTTCCTTATTTCCTCATCTAAAAACATTCTCTCTGTCCTCAAATATTCCTGGAGTACTTTGTCTAGATCTCCTCTTAGCCTCCATTAATCCCTAACTTGTATTATGCTTATCTGTCTCATCTCAGTAAAATGTAGTGAGCTTCTCATGCATAGAAAATGTTTTATTTTTTGTCTCTGTATCCTCAGTACCTAGGGGATAGACACTTAATAAATGTTTGTTGAATTGAATTGGAGAGCAAAGTGTGCAAGCTTAAAAGCAATATGGGTTTTCTAGGACAAAACTCCAAAACTGAATCAAAGAAACAAAGTCCAGCAAAACAGTAAGGTCATTTTTTTTTTAAGGACAGAGTCAAGAGAACACAGTCTATTGTGTCCCCACAGGACTTCATCACTCCTTTCCATAGGAAATGCAGGTCCTTGAGACATGCAGCCATTCTACAATGATCTTTTGTTCACAGCTAGCTAACTTTCTAATATAGAAAAAGAAACAAATATTTGCAAGGACAGGTGGAGGAGCATGAGCACAGAGATAAACAACATAACAAAGGACACTTTCATGGACATCATTTTCATGGGAAAGGAGGGATGTCAATAAAAATATACATATAGAAAAAAGAATACGAAACTTGAGAGTAAATACAGATCTGGCTGACTCAGGAGTTTCCAGTTTCCCTGAAGGCTGGCTTTAGCCCTCTGGTAGAGTGGATACTTAATAAACATTTGTTGATTGACTGATTGATTGGTAGTTTCTAAAAGAACAGATTCTCTCTCAATTCCGCTCAAGCACCATGGCTCATGGACGTATTTTAATCCAGCCCACACTGTGTTATGTACATATGTGTGTGTTTGTGACTTTCTATATATTCAGATTATCAAAGGCTTTACTCTCTCTAGCTCCACATAACCAGGAGTTTCACCATACTAAGGATAGTAAAATAGGACCCTGGGGAAAGTATCACTCTTATTCAGTACTATGATTTTTTAATTAAATTTTTTTTTATTTAAAAAATATTTTTTTTCCCTCCCACATCCCTCCATTGAAAAAGAAAGAAAAATAAAATCACTATAACAAATATATATAGTCAAACAAAACAAATTCCTACATGGGCTATGTCAGATATATAATATATATATATACACATATATGTGCATGTATATACACATACACATATGCATATGTGTATATCAGTCTCTACCTTGAGTGCAGCACATTTCTGACAAGAGGTGTGTGGGTAGCAGATTTCATCATGAGCCCTCTAGAATAATGGTTGGTTATTGCATTGTTCAGAGTTCTGAAGTCTTTCATTGTCATAACAATGTTATTACTATATAAACCCTTCTGGTTCTGTTTACTTTGCTCATCAGTTCATCATCATTCTTCCTAGGTTTCTGTGAAGTCATCCCCTGCATCATTTCCTACAGCACACTAGTATGCCATCACCTTCGTGTATTATTACTTGTTCAGCCACTGCTCAATTGATAGGCATACCCTCAGTTTCCAATTCTTTGTCACCACAAAAAGCTGCTACAAATATTTTGTAACTATGCCTGTTCAGCAGTTTTCAGAAGAAGAAATCCAAGCTATTTATAGACATATGGAAAAAAATCCTCCAAATTCCTAATAATTAGTGAAATGCAAATTAAAGCAATTCTGAAGTTCTGCCTCACATTCATCAGTTTGGCCAAGCTGACCCAAGAAAAGGAAAATGGTAGCTACCAGAAGGACTATGGTGGAAAAAGGTATACTAATGCACTCTTGGTGGAGCCACGAACTAGTCCAGCCATTCTAGAAAGCAAATAGGAACTCTGCCCAAAACGCCATTTAACTCTGTATGCCCTTTAACCCATCAATACTACTACCACTAGGTCTATACTCCCAAAAGATCAAAGAGGAAAAGAACACACATTTACAAAAATATTTATCACAGCTCTTTTTGACATGGCAAAAAAATAGAAACTAAAGCAGTGCCAATCAAATAGGAAATGACTGAGCAAATTATGACGTAGAAGATGATGGAATCCTATTGTGATATAAGAAACGATGAGGGGGATAGTTTCAGAAAAACCTGGGAAGATTTGTATGGACTGATACAAAGTGAAGTGAGTGGAACCAGGAGAATAATTTGCACAATAACAACAATATTATAAAAGCATTGAAAACTCTGATCAATGTAATGACCAATCATGATTCCAGAGGACTTATAATGAAACATGCTAACTGCTTCCTGCTAGAGAGGTGACAAATTCAGTGCAGAATGAGAATTTTTTTTAATGTGGCCAATGAGGGAATTTGTTTTCCTTGACTACACAAGTTTGTAACAGAGACTTTTTCTTTCTTTCTTTCTCAATGGTGGGGGAGGGGAGTGGAAAGGAATTATATGTGAGAAAGAAAAGATATTTTTCTGGAAAAAAATTGATTTAATTTAAAAATAAATAAAACAAAGGAGTAAAATAAAAGAAAAAAGAAAATAACCTGTTCATTTTCTTTGGCCATTCATGAATTGGTGAATGACTCTCATTCCTATAAATTTGAATCAGTTCCCTATATATCTATGTTGAAGAAACATGCTGAAGAGCTATGTCTCCCAGTTACTTGCTTTACTTCTAAGTTTAGTTGCTTTAGGTTTTTTGCTGCAAAAACTTCTTAATTTTATATAACCGAAATTTTCCATACTAACTTCTGTGATTATCTCCTCTGATCTTCTCTGTCTTTTGTTTGGTTATAAATTCTTGCCCTATCTATAAAACTGAAAAGTATTTTTCTTCTGTTCCTCTAATTTACTTATATCTAAGTGATATACCCATTTTGGAAGTTAGCTTGGTTTGTAGTTTGAGATGTTGGTCTATATCTAGGTCCTGCTAGACTATTTCCCAGTTTCCTTAGCGATTTTAATCAAATACTGATTTTCTACCCCAATAGCTGGAATCTGTGAGTTTATCAAACCTTAAGTTAAGGTTCTTGTTTTCTTCTTTGTTTTCTTATGTATTTAATCTATTCCACTGATCTTTCTCTATTTCTTAAATAGCACCAAATCTCTTCAGCAATTGTTGCTTTGCAGTAGAGTTTGAGATCTGTATTGTTAGACTATCTTTCTTCCCACTGTTTTTCATTATTTCTCCTGATATTGCTGACCTTTAATTCCTCCAGCTGCATTTTATTGTAATTTTTCTAGCCCTTTAAAGTAATCCTTTGGTAGGTTGATTGGTGTGACACTGAATAAGTAAATTCATTTAGTCAGTATTGTAGTTTTATTGTATTTGTTCAACCTACCTTTGAGCAATTAATGTTTCTCCAGTTATTTAGATCTGTCTTTATTTGTGTAAAGAGCATTTTGTAGTTGTATTCAAATAGTTCCTATAGGTGTCTTGACACATATTTTATACTTTCTCTGTTTTTTAAATAGAATTTCTCTATCTCTTCCTACAGAGCTTTGTTAGTAATATACAGATATGCTGATTATTTATGTGGGTTTATTATATCCTAAAAAAAAGTGTTCCAATAAAAATTTTAGTTAGCTCTCTTTGCCTATGCTTAATCTCTAATTTTTTTAATCATCACAATAGCTATCATTTCTAGCACTATAGCAAATAGTGATGGCAATAATAGATATCCTTGCTTTATCCTGATTCTTATTAAAAAGGCCTCTAGTTTATCCTCATTTCATACAACAGTGACTGAGTTTTAGACACTACTTATTACATTAAGGAATAATCTATTTATTCCTATGTTTTCTACTGTTTTTAATAGGAATAGCTGTTGTATCTTGTCAAAAGCTTTGTCTGCATATATTGATATAATCATGTTTTTGGTTTTTCTTATTATTGTTATGATTATGTCAATAGTTTTTCTCATATTGAACCAATCCTTCATTCCTGTTATAAATCCAGTCTGGTAATAATATATACTCTTTGTAATATGTTGCTACAGTCTCCTTGATAATATTTTTAAATTTATTTGAAAATTCTTCACCAATATTCAATAGGGATGTTAATCTACATGTGTGTATGTTAGGGATATTTACATATACGAAATCTATATTTTCTTTCTCTGTTTTGATTTACCTATTGTAGTTATCAAAACCACATTTATAACATAGATATAATTCTCCTACTATTGTGTATTATTGCAATTAATGGTTCTTTAAATGTTTGGTAGAATTCGCTTGCAAATCTGGTCTCTGGTTTGTTTGTTTTCTTTTCCTTTCGGAGTTCATTTCTGATTTGTTAACTTTTGGGATTGTTATATTTAAGTCTTCTATTTCTTGATCTGTTAATCTGGGTATTTTATATTTCTTTAAATTAATTTAATTTTTATTTTTGTTTATACATTTTAATTCATTTGATTTAGATGTCAATTTTATTGGCATTAATTAGGCAAAAACATTTCTGATTATTTCCTTTATTTCTTCATTTGTTGTGAATTTATGGTTTTCATGTCTAATACTGGTCATTTCCTTTTCCTCATTCTTTTTTTTATCCAATTAGCTAATGGTTTGTCTATTTTCTATGTTTTTTTAATAGGTTCTATTTTTATATATTAATTCATTGGGGGAGTTTTGCTTTCAATTTTCTTCATCTCTTCTTTGATTTTCAATATTTCTATTTTAGTGTTTAATTGGAGGTTTTTTAATTTGTTAGTTTTCTAAGTTTTTATAATTGCAAGCCCAGTTTGCTTATATATTTTCTCTATTTTGCTGATCAAAGTGTTTGTATAAATAAGTTTTCTTCTGAGAGCTGCTATGATCTTATTCAAAAATTTTTGTTATATTGTTACATTATTAACATTATCCTTAGTGAAATTATTGTTTCTATTGCTTCTTTTTTGACCTACTCATGCTTTAGGATTAAGTCATTAATTAGTTTATTAATCAATTTCCAATTAATTAGTCTCACGTTAATTTTTCATCTTTTCTTCAGTGGCTCTTTATTGAATATAATGATATTGCATTGTGATCCATAAAAGATGTGTTTAATATTTGCTTTTCTCAATTTGTGAGGTTTTATGAACTAATACGGGGCCAATTTTTCTAAAGACGTCATGCACAGCTAATAAATATGTGTACTCCTTTCTACTCATATTCAATTTCTAGAGATGTATCATATCTAGCTTTTCTAAAAAATTCTGTTCAATTTCTTAATTTCTTTCTTTGGGTTTTTTTTTAATTTATTTTATTTACTTTTAGTTTACAAGATTCAATTCCACAATCCCTTGAGTTTCAAATTTTCTCACCTCCTTCCCCCCCACCATGGTGGCGTGTAATCATGTATAGGATCTGCAAATACTTTCATACTGTACAATAGTTTGGTTATATAGAAGGGTTGTATTTGGTTTTGGTTGGTTTTTGGTTTTTTTTGTTTTTGTTTTTGTTTTTTTTTGCTGCTATTGTTGTTGTTAGATTTTTTTTTTTTGCCTTAAAATGAGTACACTGAGATTCCTACTGTCTGGGAGGATCTGTTTATTTCTCCCTGTACCTTGTTTAACTTTTCCTTTAAATGTTTAGACATTATGCCATTTGGTGTCTATATGTTTCCTATTAATAGTAATTCATTATCTATGGTACCTTTCAGCATAATGTAGTTTTCTTATTTATCCCTTTTAATCAATTTCATTTTTACTATTTCCTTATCTGCAATCATGACTGTTATCCCTGCATTTATTGAATTCAGCTGAAATATAATATTTCTCCAGCCTCTTATTTTAACTCTGAAAATCTTTTGTTTCAATTGTATTTATTGTAAATAACACCTTGTTCAATTCTGCTTTCTAATCCATTCTGCTATTCTGTCCCATTTTATTGGTGAGTCCATCTCGTTCGTGCTCCCAGTTACAATTGCTAATCGTATATTTCCTAGTAAGGTATCTTTCACAAAGTCAGCACTATTTCTACAGCTTATATTCTTAGAGAGTTACCTAGAGCACTGAGAGCTTAGTGATTTTCCCAACATCACACAGCGAGTATGTATCAAAGGTGGGACTTGAACCCAACTCTGAGGCTTGAGTCTAAAGCTAGTTCTCTATCCACTATGCCAACTGACTTGATAACTATATTTTACAGTCCTTCATTCTCGAAGAGGACCATGACATCAGGAAGATGATGACATGACTTGCAGTTGGCTTTGATTTGAGTGAGGGAAGGTTGTGCAAGGTCACCAGCCTCACTTTCTCCCTCAGAACCATCTGGGTCCAGTGGTCAGATATTCATCAGAAGGACTGGAGATGGTCCAGAATTCAATGGGAGACCCCGATTCTTTTAAACTAAGATCTTTTCAGTTTCTCACTTTGAATGAGGGACCATTTATTCAATGAATAAGCCTCCTTAAGAAGTTACTCAAGATGATGGCCCCTTTAATTAAAAAAAAATTATCAAACTGGGAGGGTAAGACTCTTGGAGTTCTTGGCCAAAAGAGAAACAGTTACTATTTACTATTTAAGTTCACTCTGTACTAGGAGAATAGGGACCTATTGTTGTCCAAACAAACAGCTCCAGAATCAATTTGGTTTAAGGCTCTTCCTTCTCTTCCCTTCCCCTTACCTGAGGGTGCTCTGCCCAAGCATAGGTACATTTTGATGGCTAAGAGCTACCTTGGTTAACTTAGGGTTTACTGGCTAGATTTCTTCCTCGAAGACCAAACCTTAAATCTAATTTACTCTGGAGCTTGTAGATTGGACAACAATAGGTCTCTGCCCTCTTAGCACTGTGTGAATTTACTATTTACTATTAGTAACTGTATCTCTTTTGGCCAGGAACTCTGAGGGTCTTCCCCTCCCAGTTTGATTCTTTTTTTTAAAGGGGCCATCTCTTGAGAAATTTCTTAAAGAGGAATATTCACTGAATGGGCAGTCCCTCACTCAAAGTGAGAACCTGAAAAGACCTTAAAGCCTGAAAGAACCAGGGTCTCCCACTGAATCCTGAGCCATCTCCAGTTCTTCTGATGACTATCTGGCCACTGGACCCAGATGGCACTGGGGGAAAAAGTGAGACTGGTAACTTTGCATAGCCCTCCCTAGCTCAATCAAAGTCAGCTAAAAGTCATGTCATCATCTTCCTGATGTCACAGTCCTCTTCAACAATGAAGGACAAACAATATTTTTTTACAATTGTAATGGTAATGGAATTTGAAGATCCCTTTGTACTGGAAAGCTAACAACTACTTAGCAGTTTCAAATTAAGCCTCTGTAAAGAAACAAGGAGGTATGAAACCCTGCTGCTAATGTAACAGGAAGGGGCTGAACAGGGAATCCTTGTTGCTGACATGACAGGAAGGGGGTAAACAGGAAGGAGCTATACCGTATATAAAGAAGAGCACAAGCTGGACAGTCAGTACTTCTTGGGGTAAGCATCATGGAGGTAGGGCAGCCGCTGCTGGGGGGAGAGAGAGAAAGAGAGAGAGAGAAAGAGAATTTCTCTCAGTGAGCACATCTGGAGCCTGAGCTGCTACTGCTGGACTGAAGACTGAACTCAGAATTGAGAAGAACTGAGAACTGACACAGAACGTGGTAGCAAAACTCGAACTTATAGTGGAAGACTTCCAAAGGCCAGCTGGAGCTGCCAAAGACTGAGGAAGCATGACTGTGGTGCCAGTACTTTGGACAAATGTTGTTGTGTCTTTGTTAATGTGTATGAATCTTACTGTGGCTTTGTTAAGCTTTGTCTTCCCAGGAAGAGAGACTGTGAGAGATGTGAAGTGGACTGCACACTATGAGCTTCAATATGGAGCAGAAAATGCATGGAGAGCTGGACAAGGAACTGGGAGCTGTCTGCCTTTGAACTCAGGTAGCAGCTAGTTAAATTCAGGTGGGAGCTAGGACCATAGAAGAGGAACCATGGAAGCTGAAAACCTGCCCCAAGTCAAGATGAAAAGACCTCTCTGTGGGTACTGAGTAGTGACTGATTAAATTGACTGAGTAATGACTGATGAAATAGGATACTGAGTAGTGACTAATGAAATTGCAATTTACCAGTGACCTAGGGTGGATGGCTTCTGTACTTTCCACTACCCCTTAAGAGGGTACTGAGCAGTGACTGTTGAAGTTGTAACTTGATTGCATCCCATGGGTGGAGGACTTTGACTTTTGTACTTTTGTGTCCCTTAAGGAGGCCTTGCCTCCTTAAAGATGATTGAGTTAAGGATTAAGGAGGTTTCCCTCCTTAAGACTGACTGAATTAAGGACTTAACTAAATGATTAATTGTCTAAATGAATGCCCCTTGTTTAAAAGAGAATCACTGAATGATTAATTTACTAAATGATTGTACTTTATTGAAAACTACGTGACTACTTTGGTGAAAACTATGTGACCATTTTAGTGATAAGTTGTTGAGTTGTGACATGGTGAATGCTGTATTTTGATCCTCTGTGATAAATTGTAACATTCTGAATGTTGTATCTTGATTTTCTGTGAATGTTTTGCTCTGATTTGTTATTGAATAAATAGAGAGTTTGCTATACTATGTAATCAAAACCTCAAAAGTTGTTTGTGGCAGCAGTCTTCTGGGAAGCTGCTCATGCTTAGCTTTACAACAATTTTTTTCAATATTTTATAACTGTAGTCAGCAGATAAAGGCACAGTGGATAGAGTGCTCAGTCTGCAGTTAGGAAGACCTGAGTTCAAATGTAGCCTCAGATATTCACTAGCTGTGTGACCATGGGCAAGTCACTTAACCCGCTTGCTTCAGTTTCCTCATCTATAAAATGGAGATAATAATTGTACCTACTTCCCAAGGTTGTTGTTAGGATTAAATTAGATAATACTTGTAAGGCATTTAGCACAGTGTCTGGCATATAGTAGATGCTATATAAAAGTTAACTATTATTAGCTAGGAGCTGTCGTTCCCTACATCTCTTCCAAAAGAATTGATTCCCCATTCTCTTAAGTATGCCCTTTCTCCTATCTTTTCCCCTGCCACTTTCTCATCTAAATACATGCCTTCTCTGTATAATTGAGCTGCAGATTACTAGTGGATTTATTAAAGTAATTCCCCATGCAGAGTAATTAACTGTCTAAGCTAATTTCCCATTTTTATAATTATTTGCACATTTATATTTAGAATAAAATTTTCCCCAAAGAGATTAATAAATAATTCTCTACATAAAATCATAAGATCTTAGAAGTAGGTTAAAGTAGGTTAAAGAAATATCTAGTCCCACATTATACTCCAAGCTGGAATTTCCCCCAACAGGTGGTTATACTTAGAATCGTATAATTTCACATTTTAAAGAGACTTACTAGTTCTTTCTTCCAGCTTCTTACTCAAAGCATGAAGCATGTCTTCAGCATGCTGGACAGAGTTGTCATCCTTATTGTTGTTGCTTGTCCTTCATTCTTGAAGAGGGACAATGACATTATGAGGGTAACTCAGCTCTCAGTTTGTCTGAGGCCAAGTTCATTCAATGACTGAGGCCTGGTTAAGAGTTGAGACAAAAGATGGTTCAATGTACCATCACAAAGATGTTAATCTGGGAGGGGAAGACCCTCAGAGTTTGCTTCAAGATTTCTAGTGAAGGAGAAACTACAACCCTCTAAGACAGCTGTTTTCACTTTGGACACCTCTAATTGTCAGGAAAATTTTACTTTTGTGAAATTGAAATCTATCTCTGCAGCTTTCACATAGTTTTGTCCCCTGGGTATAAGTAGAATAGGTATACTCTCTCTTCCATATGACAATTTTTCAAATAGTGTGTGTGTGTGTGTGTGTGTATGTATTCCTTTCTGTGTCCTAAATCTATCACTTCTCTTTGAAGAATTGGATAGTATGTGTAATAAGCAGCCTTAATATAAGAATAAATAATATTTGTTGGAAAGCCAGAAAGGTTTTCATTACATTTATTCTTTCTGAATAAATGAGTAGCTCACTTAATGGAGTACCCTGACTCAGACAAATGTGAATCCCTTTATGCTGCTTCCATTTGAATTTCCCATCTTGTTCTCCATTGGCTAGGTGCACCCTCCCGAACAATCCAGTCATGTTCCCCACAAATGACTCATCAAGCATGGGTACAAGCCTCTAACCCCCTACCTGATGAGAAGCCTGGTTTTGCTAGATCAAAGCTCTGATTAGAACCAGTCACCTCTGACTTTCCTTCTGCTATCACTCAAAGATAGGAGTACTGGAATCTTGTGGAAACAAAATTCCTCCAGTTGTTTCCCGAATATGTTTCATCCTTGGTCCTCTGGAATCATAGATGGTCATTATTTAATTTTTACAGCTTTCTAAGTTGTTTGGTTTTTGTGTTTTTCTGCTTCTGCTCATTTCTTTCTTCATCAGTTTATAAAAGTCTTTAAAATTATTTCTTTTTATAACTGATGTTATAGCTTAAATTCTTCTTGTGGTTCTGCTTGTGTCACTCTGCATAAGTAAAAACAAACCTTTTCCTGTCTCTTTGAAATCATATATTTCCTCACAATAACTTTCCATCACATTCATATACCATAACTTGTTCAATCCATTCTCATTCAGAATGATGCTTCCCTCCCTTTTTTAAATACTTACAAATCATTTCATTTAGAGTATGTTCTGAAATTGTGTCAAGAATCACTATCATGGTCAGTGGCCTATGGTTTGAAAGAAGTATACCTTCTTTCCCTTTTTGAAAACTGGGACAGATGTAGCCTGCTTTAGTCCAATGGCACCTCTCCCATTTCTTCATTATTTTGAAAGACTACTGACAACAGGTACCAATTCATTCATTCTGTACCATGTGATGTAACTCTGCCAAACTTGGCAAGTATTGTAGGTTTAATAAATATGCACTTCTGTTTTGAGGAAAGCATGATTTGTCAGGTACAGTATATCAAGATGCACTATGACCAAGATCAAAAGAGCCTGAGCTTATGAGACTATAGGACCATGTATAATAAGTAAACTACATATGTATGGAATGAGGTTTATTAACATCTTGGTAGGCTATGATGGCTATCCCCTTAAGAGAATCCAACTCTAAAGGCTTTGTGATAAACAATGATTAATTGACTAATTATTTGAATTCAGCAAGCATTTATTAAGTTCCTTCTCTGTATAAGGACCCCAGCCAGGTGCTGAGTACACAAAGATGAAAAAGAGCTTAGACTCTTGGAATTAATCATACTTTGAATGTTAATGTAGTAGTCTTGGGCATTGACAAGGAGATCAGGTTGTTGGAAGTGATGCCTACTGGTCAGGCAAATACTATATAGTACCATACAATTTTTCTCAATCCAATACAATTTTTCTCAATCCAATACAATCCATACAATTTCTCAATCCAACCCCAAGGAATTCATCTAATCTTGAGACTGGCCAGGACCAGACTCTGACAATGTGGCCCACTCCATCCTAAAAGATTTTGGGTAGTAAAAGAGTAAACTTGCTAAGAATGAATGGTTCAAGAGACTCATAACAAACACTAAAATGTTGTAACACTTAGCATTACTAAGACCAGATATGGTGAGCCTTCATCTACCTCTTCCCTTTTCACTCCCTTTCTCTTAAAAGTTTGCTTCCAAAAACTTTTATCTGTTCCTTAAAGAAACTGATTTGCCTTTCTGTTTACTCACATAACTCTTAAGCTGGTGTATTACAATAAACATGGTTAACCTTTTTATTGCTAGCCTATACATGTCGTTACACAAATGCAGCAGAGAAAGACCATAACGTAATGTTCAGAAGGGAAGAAAAACAGACTCTGCAATGTGATATATTTTGCCAGAGTAATCTGTCTGGCTGTAAGTTAAAGGCAGAAAAAAAGAGAAGTAGTAATAATTTTACTTCTCAGAGTAGAGAGAGAAAGAAGCCTTATTCCAGAACCTTTCACTAGACAATGAATAAGTCTTTTGACTGGGGAGATTGGCAGAAGTTGTGATTACTTGGCTAGTATTGGAAGGTAAAAATCATCATTGTTTTGTTTTGTTTTGTTTTGTTTTCTGTTGTTTTCCTTAGCCTGATTTGAAAGAAAAAGCATCCCTCCAGAGGAGAGGAGCAGAGGGAATGACTGAAGAGAAAGTTATGCCCAAAGGGGGCAAAGTGAATAATGAGGAAGAAGCAGCCTACCAACAGAAATCAAACTGAGAGAGAGAGCAGCAACCCAGGCTCACCAGCAGAGAATAGCACCACCTCACACCACCACCGTTAACTGCAAGACCCATGATTTTAAACTAGACTTAGATTTTTTTTTTTTGGAGGGGGAAGGCAAGGTAATTGAGGGTAAGTGACTTGTCCAAGGTCACACAGCTAGTAAGTGTGTCGAGTTTCTTAAGTTCGCATTTGAACTCAGGTCCTCCTGACTCCAAAGCTGGTGCTCTATTCACTGCGCCACCTAGCTGCCCCTAGACTTTGATTCAACAAAGGAAGAGGAATCTGGACTTTTATATCTAGAGGACACATAGAGATCACCTAGTCTAAACTCCTCATTTCATAGTCAAGAAAACAGGCCCAGGGAGTTGAAGGGTCTTTCCCCAAGGTTAACAGAAGTGCAAAGACAAAAATTCCAACAAGCATTTACCAAGCATTTAACATGTGCCAGGCACTGTGCTAACCACTGAGGATAGGAAGAAAATGTACTTAAGATGAAGGATTGAAAACATTATAGGACAGAAGGTTTAAAGAAGAGGAACTGAGTTCCAATTTTAGCTCTACTACTTACTAGTTGTTTTATCTTGGACAAATCAATTATGCTCCCTAGGCCTCATTTTACCAAACTGTAAAATGAGATAGTGGACTGGCTGACCTCTAAAATCAATGATTCTAAAATCTGGGTTAATTATTCAAATGGTTTTTTAGCCATTCTTTTTTTCTCTCTCCAGAAGATACTCTAGATAGACTCTCCTTAATAAGAGAGCTGGTAAATTCTCTGTTTAGCAATTAACAAAAGTCAAGGGAACCCTTTTCTCTCTTTTTTTTTTAACTTGGGGACCTAGAATTTCCATTTATTGCCCTAGCTCCATCATTCACTATTGGTTAAATGTTTTCCTAGAAACTAACACAAACACTTATATCCCATTTAAATATACACACATACACACACAATACATATAATATATATATATGTGTATATATATGCATAAACAATGTATTTCTTTAGTAAGAAAGGTTTATTGGAATTTTTGCAAAATATTATATAGATTCTTTCACAGCAACATAAAAACCCCTGAGTTCTCAACCTTCAAAATATTCTCTAGTGGGAAGCAAGGATTTATGATCTTTCGTATCCTGCTAAAATAGCGATCACACTTCATCAATGATTGACATGTTACTCATTACTTTCTTTAAGTGGAAATTCCTTTTCATGAGTTGTCTTTAATCCCTTGGAATCTCTCAATCATAATCTACCTCTTTTCATTCCCCTGTATTTCTTTTTTTAAATGGTTATTGGAGTTTTTTGCTTTTACATGACTTTCATTTTCTGATATATTTCTCCCCTCCTCTCCCACTTAATCATCTTATAACCAAACTAAAACAAGAAAAAAAAAAAACAGTTCAGTAAAACTACCTAACATATCAGCCGCGTGTGGCGTTATGTATGTAGGTATTCCCATACGTTTTATTTGGAGCCCAGCTCGGTTATTATTTTCATGGCATTCAGTTTCAATTATTGTTATTATTGTTGCTGCTGTTTTCCATTTATATTTCTTCAAACGTTATAGATATTGGCTTTTTCTGATTCTGTGAATTTTGTGTCAGTTCACAGAAGTCTTACATTCACATAAATGTCACATGTATATGTGTTAAGATTTTTTTATAATCCAAGTCATCCCAGTTATTCTTCAGACAACATGAAAGATTGGAGAAAATGACTCAGATGATCACAAATCTTAAGATTATATGTTTTGAAGGCACAGAAATATATTTCCCCCATCTAACAATATTCATTTAACAATTTTTTAGTCCCCACTATGTATAAGGCACTACGGTAATAATGGCTGTGTAGGGTACAAAGTTATATTTGGCAAGGTCTCTGCCCTCAACAAGAACTTATTAGGAAAGATAAGCTATAAATGCAATGTAATGCAAGTCACCATTATGTGATTCAGTGCTCAAATAATTGCTCTAAAACTACAAATGAGGGAGAATAACTTCTGACGAGGATAATGAGGGAAATTGGGAAAACATTTTAGAGGATGTGGTGATGACAGTATACATTAATAGAAACAGAACATCCAAAGCAAGAGACATGTTAGCCCCATTGTCCTCTACCCTGGCCAGACCACAATGAGCAGATAATATTACTGTTAACTGTAAACCAGTACTGGTAGCATGTCATAAAAGGGTCGTTGACAAACGAGCATATCCTGACAAAGGTATATTGAAGGGGATAGAACTAAGAACAACAGGAGGAAATTACAGGAAAGCAGATTTCAGCCTAATATAAGAACAAACTCCTTGACAATTAACTCAAATTGTTGAGTGGGTTGCTTTGGATTAGTAGCTAAATGATGCAGGGAATAGAGTAGTGAACCTGGAATTAGGAAGGCCTGAAATCAAATATGACCACAGATTTACTAGCTGTTTGACTTGGGGCACATCATTTAACCTCTGTCTATCTTGGTTTCCTCACTTGTAAAATGGGTTGACTTGGAGACCAAATGAGTTAATATTTGTAAAATGCTTCGCAAAACTCAAATTACTAGTTATTGTGCTAGTTATTCTTAGTGAGATTCCCAATTTTTAAGGTTTTCAATCAGAGGCTAGATGACTACTCCTTGAGGGTGTAAAGAATGGTTGAACTAGGTGACCTCCTAAACCCCTCCCAGGTCTGAGATTTTGAGATTCTGTGATCTGGTCCTTGAAAGATGGGTGGATTTTTAATAGTTAACAGGAGAAATAATAAACTCAATCTATAGCCTTCATTTCTTTCTAGTCTTCCTTTGGTTCTCTTCTATAAATTTAAAATTTTAACAGAAGAGGGGATGTTAGGCAGAAGAGTAAGCAAAAACCAGAGGCCATGTTGGAAAGTATTATGGGACGACTGGCAGATTCTAATTCTGATTTGTGCAACCAGAGAAAGTGGAGAGAATCAGAGCATACAAATACATGCATCTAAGCTCCAAGGCTGTGAAATGTAAAATATGTGAATGGTTTAATTTTTCATCAGCACTTTGAGCTACATGTTCCAAAAGTTTCCCAAGCTGACTTAATTAAATTTTACCTAATGTAAAAGTAGTGTGGCACCTTAGATTAGCCAGTATTGAAAGATGCTAGAGAAGCTATAGAAAGAAAAAAACCTCACTATACAGATGACCTGGATAAAGCAGCTATAAGCATAAATGTGTGATTTTATTCTCCCAATGGATTACTCTATCAGTAAAGGCTGCCAGAGCTTCTCTTTTGCTACGAGGCTTCAAATTTTCACAGGATTGCCTGTCAAGTATTTTGAAAGACATTTAATGAAAGTGCCTTGATTCCCCATAATCCTTTGCGACTGACTGGTAGATGAACTATGTTAGTAATCCAAAGGTCATCTGCCCCAGGCTTGATATTCACTAAGTAGTCAATTTTTTACCCTTCTTCGAAGGTTTTTGCTTGGTTAAAAATCTTCACAGAAAATCACCTCTAAGAAATAACAAATCTGCAGACCTTGGACCCTGAGATTATTAATAAAGTAACTATTCAGTCAACCATGAAGGAGATTAGAATAAGAAACCTTAAGTTGCTGCTGCCTTTGTACATCATTAAATGTGTGACCAACTTCCCTGTCAACTATGTGATCCATATGAACATAAGATTTATGTGAACTTTATACAGATAATGAAAAAGAACAAAACAATAGAAGATGAATGTCATAAAATTATGACCGTTGAAGCATTTTTAAATGTATAGAAGAAAACAGAAGGAAGACTAGAAAGAAATGAAGGCTATAGATCATTTATTTTTTTAAAGCAAGTCATACATAAGAGAGAATCACAGATTCATACACAATATTTGTTCTATTCTACTATGTTTATGGAAATGCCTATTTTATTTGGTCTGGGTGCAGTGGATAGCATACAGGGCTTGGAGTTCAAATCTGAACTCAGACGCTTACTAGCTGTGTGACCCTGGGCAAGTCACTTAACTCTGTCTCAGTTTTCTCATCTGTAAAATGAGATCGAGAAGGAAATGGCAAATCACTCCAGTATCTTTGCTGAGAAAACCCCAAATGGGGTCTTGAAGAGTCAGAAATGACTGACAAACAACAAAAAGTTCATCTGTTTAATTTCAAAATATCTTTTAAATTTTTGAGAAATTAAAATAAAAACATCCAAGCCCCCCCACCCTCAAAAAAAGAGATATAAGGATGCCCTTCCTTCTCATTCTTTGTTTCCCACCACTTTAGGTCAATAGTGTTCAAGTGGAAAATGGAGAGGTATGCCCTAGGAATGTTTAGGATACTTGGGTGACATTAGGCACTCATTGTAACTGTCACAATCATTTGAAGGAGTATCTCAAACCTGTAAAGCTGCTGTTATTTTGAAAGTAAGAGTCCTGTTAACTTCTTTATGAGTTTAATTTGCAAAATACACTGCTGAGAAAAACTCTAGGGGTCCTTGAGTTCATTTTCCAGTCAGTTCAGGGCAAATGAATTGCTTTAACCCTCTCTGCCATCTTCATGCAGAGAAAAGTGAAGCCTAATCCTTTCCTATGGCTTTCAACCTATTTCCCTGGTTACCAACTCTAGCAATGACCCCTGAAATCACAGGGACTTGTGTGTTTCCTCTGAAAGGCAAAAAAAAACCCCAACATTTTTTTACTAAAACAGCTCAGCAAACATTATGCAGATGGAAAGCTACAACTGTGATTCTCATGAAAGGATTATGTTGATGGTTGGTGTTTTAATAAGTCTAGCCCTACAAATTTGACGTGTCAGACTTGAATTACTTAACATGTAACTGTATAGATCACAATCTTTCGGATAATAATTAAAGGAAATTTTAGAAGCAGGTATATCCATTTGCTGAACAGGGGTCCTACACCCTTTTGGCAGTTTGGTGACCACTTCCCAGAATAATGGTTTTAAAAGCATAAAATAAAATACACAAGATTAAAAAAGAAATCGATTACAAAGAAATAATTATTTTAGGTATTTTAAATAGAAAGTTGTTTGTGGTTTTTAAGCAATCTGGCTAAATGATTTGCCTAGAGTCACACAGCTATTAAGAATCTGAGGCTGGCTTTTTCCTTTCCACCAGCTCCGCCATATTCCAGTGAGTTGCCAAAATGACGAACACAAAAGGAAAAAGGAGAGGGACCCGATACATGTTTTCTAGGCCCTTTTGAAAACATGGTGTTGTCCCTTTGGCTACATATATGCAAATATATAAGAAAGGTGATATTGTAGATATCAAGGGTATGGGCACAGTTCAGCAAGGAATGCCCCATGAATGTTACCATGACAAGACTGGACAGGTCTATCATGTTACTCAGCATGCTGTAGGCATCGTTGTAAACAAACAGGTTAAGGGCAAGATTCTAGCCAAGAGGATTAATGTGCGTATTGAGCATATTAAGCATTCCAAGAGCAGAGATAGCTTCCTGAAGCAGGTAAAGGAAAATGATCAGAAGAAGAAGGAAGCCAAAGAAAAAGGCACTTGGGTTCAGCTGAAACGCCAGCCTGCTCTACCCAGAGAAGCACACTTTGTGAGAACCAATGGCAAGGAACCTGAGGTGTTAGAACCAATCCCCTATGAATTCATGGCATAAGTGACTGTAAAAAAAAAGAACAATAAAAAAAATCTTGGATTATGAAAAAAAAAGAATCTGAAGCTAAAGTTGAACTCAGGTCCTTCTGACTCTAGGGCCAGTGGTCTATCCACAGTACCACCTAGGGGCCCATAAATAGCAGGTATTTCAAAAAGAAGTTTACTGACCCAAGATTAAGAATCATTGTGCAGGAGAAAGTATACTGTCTCTGGAGTTAAAGGACTGGAGTTCAAATCCTGCTCCTAATGCTTACCACCTGTGTAAACTTGGGTAAATCTCAATCCTCCTGCAACCCAGGCTTCTCTTCTGTAAAAATGAGGACTAGATGACCTCTGAGGCCTCTTCCACCTTAAATCTATGATCCTATGATCTGTATTATTCTCCAGACACATAGTCCTTCAAAAAACAGTGATGTAGGAGAAATTCAGTATCCTATGTTTCCTTTTTGAACACTTTTCCCTCTTCAACGGGACCCTCAGATGCCCAGAATCCTCTTATTTTCTAATTTTTCCCAATAAGTCTGTTCTTGGGGGAGGATAGGATCAATTTGTTCATACTACAGTGAAAATGACTGAAAATGATATATAAAATGCTATCTCTCCTCAAAATATTTTCATTTTAATGGAAAACAAAGTTTTAAGCCAAAAGAAGAAAGCTTATAATGATGAAAGGGTAACTAGGTGAATAGAGCATGGGCCCTGGAGTCAGGAGGACCTGAGTTCAAATTTGACCACAAACATTTAACACTTACTAGCCTTGTGACCTTGGGCAAGTCACCTAAGCCCAATTGCCCTGCCCTCCCCCTGCAAAAAAAAAAAAAAGTGAAAAAGTCTTCACCCTCAAGGCATAATAAGAACACACAGGTAAATACAAGGTAATTTGAAGAGGAAAGAAAAACTAACAGTTGAGATGGTTCGGGGAAGGCATCACAGAGTGAATGGCACCTGATCTGAGCTTAGAAGGGAAGATAAAGACTCTAGGAGTTTAAGATGAAACCAAGTGCTTTCTAAGCATGAGAATATATTGCTTACATTCTAAGCATATACAAGCTTTTATATTGCATTGAGGCAAGAGACAGAATGACAAGTTCAATGGTCTAATTTGGCTGGAATATAGCGTATGTAAAGAAGAATAATATGAAATATGAAATAATAATATGATATAAGGATAGAAAGGTAGGGGCCAGATTGTTGAAGGTATTAAATGCTAGGATAAGGTGTTTATATTTTACCCCAGAGGCGACAGAGAAACAATGAGCGTTTTCAGAAGGGAATGACATGGTCAGACCTGGGATTTAAGAAGATTTTGTCATCTATAAACGGGTTTCACCAGAGGAAAGAGAAACTGGAAGCAGGGAAACCGATTAGGAAAACATAATAGTTCAGATGAGGTAGTGTGCGGAGCATCCGCCAACATCCGCGGGTTTGGAGTTTTGTCGGGGGCAGGAGAGGGTGGGGGCTTTTGGGTTCGTGCTGGGAGACCTTGGTGCCCAGAAAAAAGATTCCTTTGGTTCCAGAGAACGTCCTGAAGAAGAGAAACGCTTACCAAGCCCTCAAAGCAACTCAGGCTAAGCAAGCCCTTTTGGAAAAGAAGCAAAAGAAAGGGAGTCAGCTCAGATTCAGGCGCTGGAATCATTTGGCCATAATCCCATCGGATCGTCCGTGAGGTAGCTGGTCTCAAGCGCCTTGATTCGAAGTCTGGGTGGTATATGCTGAAGGATGCACATCGTCTGGCCTTTGTGGTCCGCATGGAAAGGATTAATGGAGTGAGTAATCAAGTGACAAAGACAATAGAGAAACTGGGTCTGAAGAAAATTTATAGTGGCGTCTTCGTTAAAATGTTTCCAACTTCCTTAAAGAAACTGCGCATTATAGAGCCTTATGTAGCTTGAGGATATCCTAACCTAAAATCTGTCCGTGAGCTCATTCTGAAGCGAGGAGAAGCCAGGATAAATAATAAGAAAGTCTCTCTAACAGATAATATTCTGATTGAGGAGCATCTAGGGAAGTTCGGTATCATTTGCCTGGAAGATGTCATCCATGAAATCTGCTCAGTAGGGGAACGTTTCTGTCAGGTCTCAAGGTTCCTGTGTCCTTTCCCCCTTGTCGGTAGCCCGCCATGCTGCCAAGAATAGAGTGGGCTTTCTCAAGGAAATGGGCAAACCTGGCTACTGAGGTGAAAGCATCAATCATATCATTCAGCAGCTGAACTAGGTCCAGGGTCTCAGAAGATTTTTGTCTTTTCTGAGTTTATGCCCAGAATCTTCAAAGAAGATTTCTTTTCTGCTGGAACTTTCTCCAGAAATTAATGAGATAGAAAAGAGTATCACCCATGTAGAAGGAATTTTTCCACCTTCTATACTTTTCCTCAAGGAAGAAACCATATTGGTTTATCCAGACGACTTCATCTTGGATTAGTGTCTCGAGACCAGCGAAGAGGAGTGGCTATTCTTTACATTCTAGATGGAAGTGGATGGAAGTGGCTATACTTCACATTCTAGATGGAAGATGGAATCTGGAAGCTAGATTCAACCCATCCAGTTTTTTCATGGTGGCCTCCCATCCAGAAAGCAAGCAATTGTTAGCCATATGTGTTTTCTACGGAATGTTATAAAATACACTTTGTCACTCTGCTCTTCACTTGGAAACTACTCTTGGAACAAGACAGTGGAACCTGATCTGGGTTTTTTAATGACTTTCAAATATAATGGATCATCGTCACTGAGACTCTTTGCGTTTTTAATGACACCTCTATGACTCATAGGGTCCTGCCTAGCAGTTATGTTAATGGGCTTCCCCTGCTTTGGCACCTCTCCAATGCCACGCTGTGTTCCTTGCCATTAAAGTTGAAACATTGACTGTAGTCTGCCATTAACTTAACCCTTTTTGTGTCAATATGAATCAAATTTACTCTGACTGCTTTTCATTACCCTTAATTTGTGGTCTTCCCTTGCCCTTTATCTTTTCCCCATAATCTAAGGTAATAAGTAACTAATCATTAAAGTATCCAAAAGGGGTAATAGAAATAATAATAGCCAACATAGAGGGCACGTTAAAGTTTGCAAAACACTGTAATTAGATTCTGTCATTTAATCCTTATAGCAGCCCTCTGAAGTAAACGCTCCTTAAGCCTTATCTTACTAAGAGAAATATGTCTCAGAGAATTGAAGTGACTTGCCCAGGGTCACATGGCTAGAAAATGAGGTGGAATTCAAACCCAGGTCTTCCTGATCCCAAGTTCAGCACCATCTACAACACCACACAACAGGTAGATTTCACATGGTCTGAGTCAGTAAGTATGCCCACATTTATGAGATTGCGGGAGAGAAGATGAAATAAGCATTTATTAATTGCTTATGTGCTGAGCACTTTATAGCTGTTCTCTCATTGGATCTTGCCTTGAGAACATGATAGGAATTTTTTCCCTTTCTTTCTAGATGAATCCATCTCACTTTCTGACACACTAAGATGCAGAGCAGACATCTTTGGCACTTGAGAATATGAAGCAGCAAAATTCTTACCTAGGCTGCCGTTTAGTGAAGTCCAGTGATGAATGTACTGTTTTTACAAGGGTACCACCGCTTGCTTCTTTTCAACGGAAAAAAAGAATAAGCAATCTTGAAATTTTGGAGACTATTTTAAAATTCCCTGGAAAATTGAATAGGTTTGTGCTAATTTTATGGTTCATGGTTTAATTAGGTGGAAAATTAGCCAACAACTCCCTTTTCCCAGATTACACTACTTGCTGAAAACTGTCTTCACTGGCATACCTTTGTTAGAGTACATGTCTTTCAGAAGTCATCGACTCATAGACTATATTAAAGCTATTTAAATAGAAGGTTAAAAAATGTCATTTGTACTACCAGTTCCTGAAGTGCAGATTAAAAACTTCGCTTATTACTGGGAAAAAAAATAGTTCAGATGAGAGACAATGAAGGCCTGAACCACAGTGGTGACTATGAGGGAGGTGAGAAATGTGATGGAGAGAAAGCCAGCAAGACTTGACAATTGACTAGATATGGAGTGTGACAGAGAGGTGAGAGTCAAAAATGACTTGGAGATTATGTAGGTTTGCATGACAAAAATGTCAACAACAGCTGGGAAGAAGAACCACAAATAGCAGCTTTGGAGTCACAGAGAAGCCTCAATAGAGCCCAACTGATGGTGGAGAGATTGAGTCAGGAGCCTTATTCCAACCAGGATTCAGTCAGCTCTAGGAATATGAGCTACCCAAAGAATGTTTCCTCTCCCATCAGTGGCTTAAGACAATGCCCTTTTGTGTATTGGAGAGATTTCCCCTTGTTATCTACTTTGTTATTCTGTCCTAATTAAAAACTTTGCTATTTGATGTTGGGTCCCTGATTGTTTGGGATATAATGCATTAGGTGGAAGATGAATCAACATCTATAACTATTATTTCTCAAAATACTCTACTTGGACTTGAAATAGTTAGCAGGTTCCAGATTCCTATTCAACCCTCACTAGGTTGAGTTTTGCATATTTGTAACGGTATTCTTCAAAAGACATCCAAACACCAAAGGCGTTAGAAGCTTTTAAAATGTTATCTTTTGTGCTGGTTTGCTCTGCTTCAAGAAAACATAGATATGTGAACATCTGAATTTATAAATCATGTAAAATGGAGGGTAACATTTGCCATTACAAAAAAGATTCTGTGAGGATCTTTTGAATATTGAGTTATCCTATAGCATTTAATATGGACACTGATTTATCAAAATTTGGTTTATATATAAATTTTAACAACATATCTCTAGTGTAAATGGGAGTAGACTTTTAAATATCCCTAGCAACAAATAGTTGGAGGAAAATAAGGCTAACTTTCACTCTATATTGTTAAATCATATTATTTATCACTTCCATATTTACTGTCTGCTGCTCTTTTAGTATGATATACACCATCAAGATATTCTTTATATAGTTAAATTTTAATTTTTTCCTAATTGCATGTAAAAATAATTTTAACAATTTTGAGTTGCAAATTATCTTGTACCTCCCTCATTGAGAAGGCAAGCAATTTGATAAAGAATATATATGTACAGTCATGCAAAACATATTTACATATTAATCATGTTGTAAAAGAAAACACAGACAAAAAAAACAAGAAAAATTTTTAAAAATTTAAAATACAGTATGCTTTCATCTGCATTCAGATTCCATCAGCTCTTTCCTGGAAGTGGATAGAATTTTTCATCACAGGTCCTTCAGAACTATCTTGGATCTTTGTATTGCTGAAAAGTACTAAGTCATTCATAGCTGATCATGTACAATATTTCTATTACTGTGTACAATGTTCTTCTTGTTCTACTCACTTCACTTAGCATTAGTTCATGTAAGTCTTTCCAAGTTTTTCTGAAAGAATCTGGCTTCTTTCTTTCTTTCTTTCTTTCTTTCTTTCTTTTTGAGGTGGATGTGTTTGTTTATTTTTACATAAAGAATTAAATCTTGACACAACATTTGATAAAGGAAGGGAAGGGAAGGGAAGGGAAGGGTAGGGAAGGGAAGAATAGGGAAGGGAAGGGAAAAGAAGAGGAGGGAAGGGAAGAGAAAAGCAGGGAAGGAAAGAGAGGAGCAGGGAAAGGAAGGAAAGGGCAGGGAAGAAGAGGGGAAGGGGAAGGGAAAGGGAAAGGGCAAGGGGAAGGAGAAGTGAATGGGAAGGGAGGGGAAGGGAAGGGAAAGGAGGGGAAAGGAAGGGAAGGGAGGAAAGGGGAGGGGAAGAGAAGGGAGCAGAGGTGGGAAAAACTTATAAATAAGCATTTATACAGCATCTACCACATACCAGGCACTGTGCTAAGCATTTTACAAATATTATCTCATTTGATCTTCACAACAAACCTGTGCAATAGATGCTCTAATTATTCCCATTTTACAGTTGAAGAAACTAAGGCAAACAGTGGTTCTGATTTGAATTCAGGCCTTCCTGAGGCAGCTAAGTGTAGCACAGTTGATAATGCATCAGAGTTAGAAAGAGCTGAGTATGAATCCTGCCTCAGACACTTACCAGCTATGTGACCCTGACAAGTCACTTGCTATGTGTCTGTTTCCTCCTGTGTAAAGTGGAGATGGTGACAGCACCTCCCTCATAGGCCTGTTATGAGGATCAAATAAGTTGCCATATATAAAGTACTCTGCAAACTTTAAAGCACTCTATAGATGCTAGCTATTACTATTATCATTCTTTTTAACTCCAAGTCCATCTCTCTTACCCATGTATCACTTGAGAGATTAACCAGTCTATTGACCAAGAGACATTGAATGCTGCTGTATATGGTCTTCCATAAGGTAGGAGCCAAACTCTTCCTGCTATAGCCTATGGGAAAATGATCACAGCTCAAATGAAGTAAACTAAAAGTTGTTTACTTGTTTTAAAATCATGGTTAGATGGATATGGTCCTAAAATATCATATTAGAGGAGGGAAATACTTGTTTATAATATGAAAAACAAATGTCTTAACTCATTCTAGACAGCATGATTTGGGTTGGAACCAGGATAGTCCATCCTTTATTCACTCATTCAACAAATATTTACTTTACATTTATTTTGTCTTCAAAAAATCAGATGAGGAAACAATTATTATCTCCTAGGGCAAGGTATAATCAACCCTCAGTCAAAAAAAGTCAAAAAATTCCAAGACTCTGCAACCTGAGAAATACTAACTACCTATAATTCATTCACAGTGTTTAATCCCCTTCACTCTTTAAGTCCAACTTCGTTCCTCCAAGTTGAGTTTAAAGCAATAGTCCATGACCCAAATAAAAACACTATCTTGTTTTTTTTTAATAAAAAAAGACTGAAAATATTCTCATTTTGCATATGGAGATGACTTCTTTCAAGGTTTCCTTACAAGGTTTAAAATAAATTTATGAAAATGAGAGTTAATAAACATGTCCCTAGAGCAACTCCAAGAAAGCCATATCATCTCACTCCTTCCTGTTAAAAGCTTTCTTGCAGGTAGTTAGTAGAGTAGAATAATCAGTTTTTTGCAGGATGTCACTTTGGGGTGGAATTCTAGTCCCTCCCTCCCCCAAGAATGGTAACTTTAAAAGAAAACCCCTCAAGTTGAATTACTGCAAAGAGTAGAAATTCCTATTTATGAAGTCTCCCTCCATTTTAGCTCTCAGATCTCTATGCTAGAGATAGGACTGGAATGTGGATGAAGATTGTGGTGGACTGTTAGCAAAGAATCTCTTCAATGGACAGTTTAGAGGCCACAGATTTTTTTCAAGCAAATTTCCCAACATCAGTCAATGAAAAGTATATATACGCATCTGCTCTCTGGGCCACATATTTCAGTACCTAAGTGAAACTCATTGCCACATTCCATTTGGATCAGCCATTCACATTGGTTATTTTTTTTCTCTCAGCTAAGCATAACTTATAACACTGAGACTATGCAATATAATATGATATGGAAGCACGTTTTCTAAGAATGGTATATGTAGTGTGACAATTGTATTCAAAAGCTGAGGATATTTTTATATACATTTTGAAGAGACAACTTTTTTTTACTTAAACAGAACTGGGCACACAGTCAAAAGTTCAGAGGTTAATTGAATTTGGTGTTAGAAGAGATCTTAGAGATCATTTACTGTAACTCCCTCATGTTAAAGATGTGAAAAGAGTGAGTCAGAAAGGTTGGATGACTTCCCCAAAGTTAGATAGTAAGTTAGTGTCAAATCAAGGACTAGAACCCAGCTAATGTTTATATATTTGCTGATCTGAATAAAATTTTTCAAATCAGTCTGAATGTCAAAAGAAAAAAATGAAACCAAAATGTAGGTTTTGTCTTCTGATAAACCTTATTTTGGGCAAAATGTAACCCTTCTGCACCCCTTCTCTCTTTGCTGATCTGCCCTCCTTGATTATCCCCCCCGAAGCCTCTTTGAATTTCTGTCTGGTTTCATTTACTCATAGGTGCCTTTGATCTGGACCCTGGCTCTGTGATCCATGCAGCCAGAATCCAAGAGCCTCCACATACCTTAAATAGGGAGCAAAGAGGGGTGGTGAATAATTACATGAACCAAAAAGAAATGCTGACAAGGGACGTGCAGTTTCTAGGAGCTTAAAGCAAGTCAGGAGACTCATCTATTCCTTAAACTTAATCTATGTATTCCAAACATGAATACATTGTATCGTATACAAGAAATGGGGAGCTAACAGATATTAAAACATAAAACTTCTCTTCCCTCAAAGAAAAAATCGGAGATTGAAATTAATAGGATTTCCACTATGAAGGGGAAGAAATTTTGAATAATCTGAGATGTTAGAAATAGTTTCCTAATGGGTGCTATCAATTTTTTTAAAATAGGAAATGTAGTCTCCTGATAAAAAATAAAATTGTACTACTGAAAAACCACTGTTTTTGTGCAACTACATTTGCATGTGATTAACTCAGATTTTTAAAATGTGTACAACTCTTAATTCCTAAAGGGTGGATGCTATGTACTATGACTGATTATGCTAGAAAAGTTTCATTTCAGGTGCTGTATTTGCTCTAGTGGGCGCATACTGATGCCATATTTTCTTAAGGGAAGCTCTTAATTAAAACTTGCAAAGGTGAAAATCATGGCAGAAGATCAAACAAATGAAAAATGGGTGGCAGGCTTTGGTCAGTTCCACATCAATAGCATTCAGCCTCCTCCTCCTTTTCCTTGATAAAAACCCATTAATTCCTACTCCCTTCTGCTCTAACATTCATTGCAGGAAAAATATGCTTGGACCTGCCTTGTGCATGCCTTTCAGACTCGCAGGAGCAAGACCATATAATCTTGCTAAAAGTCAATCAGTAAAGAAACAGCCCTGCCTTGCCTTGCACACATATCTGGCATCCATGTATCTCAACGAGGGCTTTCAACTTTCTATCAATCTACGACATCCCTGCAAGGTACAGAATAGGTACAATTAGCTCCACTGAACAGCAGGGGAAAACTAACAGAGTAAAAGTTTATAAAACAATCAAACAGGAAACACAGCTGCTAACCCAGATCTATATTTGCTTGTATCCCTGCATCTCCAAGCATGTTTTGCAAATGGTTGCCAAGGGGTATATTTTTATTAACCACATTTTTTTAAAAAATAAGTAACTTTTAAAAGAATGAGACCTGAAAGAAAAGTGGAAGATTTAAAATGCAATCTTTATTATTCATAATGACTATCTGTGATCACATCGATTCAAGAGTTCTCTGCAGTAGTGCATACAGATCACAACATACAGATACAGGCTGTGTTCTTGTACAAGCCTTGTTCATGTCCTTCCATAAAATCACCACAGCAGATACACCCCATGTGCTTGAAGTCTTCCTTGCTTTCTCCTGACTAGATTAATACTCTGATCATCTACCTTCCATAGCACATTCTTTTTTGGGGGGGTGAGGCATGGGGAAGTAAAGGGAAATTGAGGTTAAGTGACTTGCCCAAGGTCACACGGCTAGTAAGTATTATGTGTCTGAGGCCGTATTTGAACTCAGGTCCTCCTGACTCCAGGGCCGGTGCTTTATTCACTGTGCCACCTAGCTGCTCCCCATACCACATTCTTGCCACATCACCAGTATTCTTCAATGACATCTTTTACTCCTGTTAATCTTTAGAGCTCATCAGTCATATATTACAACTTGTTCATATTCACCATTTGTCTTTTGATTGCCCTCAGTGTGATACTCATCATGTATTCCATGTCTTGCTGCCATATAAAAATACACGTAGAATGTCAGCATTAAAAAGATGGACCTTTGCTTTCATAAGAATCTTGGGGTGAGAAAAGGGGCTTTGTAATTTCCTGAAGGCAATCTAGCCCACTCAACACCTCCATTTCAACTCTGAGCCCAAATCATGGCATCCATCTATATGCATGTTAAAACCAGTACAAGATTATGACAAAATGCAGAAAATATTTGTCCATAAATCTTCCAAAAACCAGAAAATACTTATGTAAATTCATTTAATTAGTCAGAGGAATATTCAGTGTTCATGACTAGGTAATGCTAATACAAAAAAAATTACAATATTGCCAAAGTTAATTTATGGTTATAATGTTATACCAATCAATCCACTTGGCTTTTTCTGTGTGTACAGACCAGCCAAACTTCTTTGAGTGATTACAGGTCTCTTCCAGGAAGCTCTGTAATGATCTGAGGTTTCACACAATCACCACAACGTCATGTTCAGACAGGAGGGTCTGGAGGACTTATTCCTCAGGGAACTCTTCATCTGCCTGAATTTCTTCCTTGAATCTCCTCCAACATAGTGTGAATATCTTTGATAAGCACACATATCCTTTGTTTTATCCCTTTCCAGATCCCTCTCCAGTCAATTATCAATGGGCCATTAAACAGTATTATTTCTGTTGCTCCATATTCCAGGGAATCTTGAATGATTTTGATGTATGGATGGAAGATATTTGTTGTAGAAGAGTCTGTAAGTCAGAATTCCACTTTATAAAAGGGTGCCTTTTTAAATTAAACAACAAACAATAAGCACAGTACAATCTTATGTTCTTTATATTTTCCAGCTAATTTTCAAATGGAAAAAATATGATCTATTGTTGCTATTGTTGAATTCTGATTATGAAAGCCTACTTGTTCTCTGCTAAACTCTCATCAAAAATGCCTTAAACTGGGGCAGCTAGATGATGCAGTGAATACAGCATGGGCCCTGGAGTCAGGAGGACCTGAGTTCAAATCCAGCCTCAGACACTTAACACAAAACTAGCCATGTGACCTTGGGCAAGTCACTTAACCCTAATTGCCCTCCCCCTCAAAAAAAGAATGCCTTAAACTCATGTACAAATGACTGTCATTAAGATTTTTTATATACAGGAGTAAAACAATGATGCCTACTCTTTGGACTATCATTTGTTATAGTACTAAGAATGCTAGAAATAGCAGTAAGATAAGAAAAAGAAATTAAAACCATAAAGATAGACAAAGAAAAGATGAAACTATCTCTACTTGCTGATGACATAATGATTTACTTAGAAAACTCTAGGGAATCAGCAAAGACAGAACAAAAATTGAGACAATTAATAGATTTAGCAAAGTTGAAATAAGCCAAAAAAGTCAAGAGAATCCAAATATAATGATAATAACTAAATCCAAGAGGCAACAATAGAAAGGGAAGTATCATTCAAAATAGCTACCAAATGCATAAAATATTTGGGGATCAGTCTATCAAAACATGGAAATGCTTGTATAGATTCAGTTGTAGAAAATGTCTTAAAGAAATAAAGAACAACTTAAATAGCTGCAGGAATATTCAGTGCTTATGGCTGGATCAATTCAATATGATAAAAAGTACAATGTTGCCAAAGTTAATTTATAGTTTTAATGCCATACCAATAACCTGAAGAAGAAAAAACAATTCATTTGGAGAAATAAAAAGATCTAGACAATCAAAGAAAATAATGGAAAAGGTAGGTATAAAGGAGGATTTTCTGGACATTTGCATTTCTGGACATCAAATTATTTTATAATATATCAGCTCTCAAACCATTTGGTATTGATTAAAAAAATAGAGAAGTATATCAATGGAACAGACTAGACAAGAGAAGCAGATTGAATCAGTGGAGCAGAGCAAACACATGATACAGAGTAGTAAATTATTATAATAACCTTGTGTTTGACAAATGTAAAGATTTAAGTTTTTAAGGTAAAAATTAATGATTTGGTCAAAATTGTTGGGAAAACTGGAAAACAGCCTGGCAGAAATTAGGTATAGATATCATTTACCAAGATAAGGTCAAAATGGATATGTGACCTAGATATAAAAGGAAATATAAGAAAATTAGAACATGAAACATATTAACTATCAGATTTATGGATAAGGAAAGAACTTACAAATAAACAAGCAACAGAGCATTTGTGACATGTAAAATGGAAAATCTTACTTATATTAAATTGAAAAGCTTTGTACAAATAAAACCAATGTAGCCAAGATTAGAAGGAACGTAGAAAATTGAGGTGGGTGGGAATCTTTATAGACAGTTTCTCAGATAAAAGTCTCACATCTCAAATATATGGAGAACTTTGTCAAATTTATAAGAATGTGAGTCATTTCCCAACTGATAAATGGTCAAAAGATATGAGCAGGCAGTTTTTCCATGAAGGAATAAAAACTATTTATAGTCACATAAAAAAAAATGTTCTAAAGCATTGTGGATTAGAGAAATGCAAATTGATACAACTTTGAGATATCATTTCACACCTCTCAGATTGGCCAAAACTATAGAAGGGGGAAATGACAAATGTTGGAGGGGATATGGAAACACTGGACACCAATAAACTGTTGATGGCACTGCGAACTGACCCAGCCATTTTGGAAAGCAATCTGGAATTATGCCCAAAGATTTATAACACTGTGTATATCCTTTGATCTAGTAATACCACTATTAGGTCTCTTTCTCAAGGTGATCAGGGAAAAAGCAAAAGAACCTATATGTTCAAAAATATTTATAGCAGCTTGCTGTGGTGGCAAGGAACTGGAATTTGAGGGGATGGCCATCATTTGGGGAATGGCTGAATCAGTTGTGGTATATGATTGTGATGATATATATATAGTGCTGTAGAAATGATGAGCTGGTTGATTTTAGAAAAACATGGAAAGACTTGCATGAAATAATGTAATGAAATGAGCAAATCAAAAGAACATTGTATATAGTAACAGCAATATTGTTTGAAGAATAACTGTGAACAACCAAGTTATTCTGAGTATTATGAATACTCAAATCAACTACAAAATACCTATGAAAGAAGATGCTCTCCATCTCCAGAGAAATAACTGATAAACATAAGTATGCATAAGTAGCATAGTATGATTTTACATACATTTATATATCTGTATCAAATGGTGGTCTACTACAGGGTGTGGAGGGAAGGAGGGAGATAGTTCAGAAATTAAAATGGAGCAAAAAATTAATTATTTTTAAAGATAGAACCAGAAATAATGGAACTCAGTAAAACCCAATGTCTGACAAACCTAAAAATATAAATTTATAAGACAAGATTTTTAAAAATCTGCTGGAAAACTGGAAAGCAATTTGGAAGAAATTGGGTTTAGAGACAAATCTTATGTATGACCTTAATATTAAAGCTCATACTAAAAAAAATTTAAAAGAAGCAGATCACATACCTTTCACATCTATGGGTAGAAAATGTATTCTTAACAAAATATCAAATAGAGGCAATTACAAAAGATAAAATAGGTAATATTGATTTCATGAAATTTAAAAACTTCTTCACAAACAAAACTGACACTTAAGAAGTAGATGAAAAGGGGAAAAAAACCTTTGTATCAAATTTCTCTGATAAGAACTTGATAGCTAAAATAAATAGACCACTAACATATATATGAGTATGTATTGGGATATTTGTGCAAAGACAGATAGACAGATAGATAGATAGATAGATAGACAGATAGATAGATAGATAGATGGATATACATATAGCCCCAAACCATTCTCCAATAGATATGCAGTCAAAGGATATAAACAAATAATTCTCAAAAGAAGAATTACAAACTATTAACAAGCATAAGAAAGAATGCTCCAAATTATTAAAATAAATGTCAAACAAAACAACATTAAGGCTTGACTTCATACCCCCAAAACTGGCAAAGATGACAAAATACAGGAAATGTCAGTGTTGAAGGGAGTATAGGAAGGTGGAGCTATGAATCAATATATCATTTTGGAAAACAATTAACGGTTCTACAATAAAGTGAACAAAATATCCACACTCTATGACCTAGAGATTCCACTACTAGGAGGTCACTGATAAGAAGAAAATCCCTATATATACCAAAATATTTGTAGCAGTACTTTTTTGTAGTAGCAAAGAAATGGAAACATAGTAGCTGCCCATCAACTGGGGAAATGGCTAAACAAAGAGTGTTACAGTAGTATTACTGTACTGTAAGAAATGACAAAAATGATTAATTCAAAGAATCTGGGAAAGACATAAATTGATTCTGATTGAAACAAACAGAGTCAAAAAAACAATATCCATTATGACTACAACAATGCAAATGGAAAGAACAACCACTACAAAACAGCCAAAAATGAATGCTGTGAAATTACAAAGAACAAGCACGGCCCCAGAGAGGAGGGATGAGAGGACACCCTATCCCTCTCTTTTGCAGAGATGGGTGGTCCACCGGTGTGAAATATTACACATATTTTCAGGTTCTTTCCCTGTATTTGTTGGTTTTTCTGGGAGTTTTCCTCTTCTTTCTCTTTTTTTTTAAATTTAAAAAATATTTTTGCTGTCTGGGATGGCTCTCCAAGAGCGGAGCAGGAAAGAGGTAGGGGGAGAAATGTTAGTCATATGTAAACAAAATATCCAATTCATTTTTTTAAGTTTTGTATAGATAAGAAACTGGCTATATAAGATGGTAATTATTGCTGTTCTCAGGGTCACCTTTTCTCACCTTTGGCAAGACTCTTTCCATGCTTCTAGCATTTCTGACCCTCACCACTCTTTCGTCTCCAGCACAGATCTCTAGATTCACTTAGTCTAATATGGCTGGGGGTGGGGGAGGGGGGGTCATCTCTGTTTTCTTCAGTGTTATTTCTGCCTTATTCACGTGCACCTCTGGGGCTGTGATATTATGATTCCGTTTTATTGGTTCCTCTGACCTTGGTGGAGAAAACCATTTGTTATCGTGATTTTTGAGAATTTCTTCTTCTGTATATAGTCCTTCCATTTTCATCCTGGAATGCTCTTGAGACAACTTTGCTTAGTTAGATGCCTTATCAAAATTTCTTTAAATTGATTTTGCAGCCCAATGTTTCCACGTGGAAGATTTAAGGTTTGGTCTTAATTATGTACTTCATAATGACCAAATCAGAGCAGCTAGTTGGCACAGTGAATAGAGCGCTGGGTCCAGAGTCAGGATGACTCATCTTCCTGAGTTCAAATCCGGCCTCAGACACTTACTGGCTGCGTGACCCTGGGCAAGTCACTTAATCCTGTTTGCCTCGGTTTCCTTATCTATAAAATGAGCTAAAGAAGGCAATGGCAAACCACTCCAGGATCTTTGCCAAGAAAACTCCAAATGGGATCACAAAGCGTCAGACACAGCAGAAATGACTGAACAGAATACCAAAGCAAACTCACAAACATTCCTTAAATAGGTACTATGTAGAGAGCGCTTTACTAAGTACTGGTGGGAATATAAAATTTAGATGACAGTGTGAATGTGCTGAAGAGCAAAACCTGAGTACCTGTCTCATTGTTCTATTTCCATCTATAAGAACTTCTCTAACTGAATTGGGCTACAAATAAAAAGCCAGAGGATACATACATATACATACATACATGTATACATATATACATACATACACATATACATATATGTGTGTGTGTGTATATATATATACATATATATATATATATATGTATATATATATGTATAGGTTCATCACCAATTTCTCTAAAGTCCTTTTTTAGACTAAGTACCTGTCTGAGGCAAGATCTGAACTCAGCTCTTCCTGACTCCAGGCCCAGTGCTCTAACCACTTATACCACAAACACATAAATTACTTTGCTTTTAGTGAAAGCAAGGGGATAAGTGCATCAATAGCTTAGGAAGCAGAGAGAATGTGTTTGCAAAACTCTAAGCAAGATTTTAATTACAACCACAGAATAATATGTCTTGGCTGGAAAGGAGAAATGAATCCTTAAAGGAAAAGATCCTTGGGGAAAGTAGTCCTTAGTTGGATCACTCTAGCAATTATAAGCAAAATTCACTTCTCTTCTCCTCTTCACTCCATTCCCCATCCCATACCACTCCTGCCTCAGCTGCCCACTACTGTGACTACTTCCTTCTTCCCAGATATGAAAAATTGTTCACAGAGGAAAGATTTATTTCATTCCATTCACATTGAGCTGTTACCAATAATGTTTCTTTCACCTTTTGGGGTTGTGTACCCCTCTGGCAGTCTGGTGACACTTGCAGACTCCTCAAATTTACATTTTAAGTGTATAAAATAAAATACACAAGATTATAAAAGAAACCCAGTTAACTGAAGTGACAGTCATTAAAAAATTTTTAAAGAAAAAGTTAATAGACCCCAGATTAAGAAACCTTGACTTAGAATGTGCCTGTCTGGCACCTTGCATTTCTTTCTACAACAGGTATTTAAGAACTCACTGAAGAAGAATTTAAGGCTAAATCTGTACTAAAGTAATTTCAGGTAACAACTAGGTAAAAAGGGAGGCATGGTATGTTGAGAGAATTGTGGAACAACAGAACAGAGTAGGAAGCTAATGTATATTTATAAAGTTGACAAAAAAACCATCCAAAGACAAAATCACTCAGTTGTTCAGTCATATCTGACCCTTCATGACCCCATTTGGGGTTTTCTTGGCAAATATTTGCCATTTCCTTCTCTAGCTCATTTTACGATGAGGAAACTGAGGCAAACAGGGTTAAGAGACTTGCCCAGGGTCACACAGCTTGTGTCTAAGGCTCGATTTGAACTCAGAAAGATGAGTCTTTCTGACTCTAGGTCCAGCACTCTATCTATTACACCATCTAGGTGCCCTCCAACCACTCAGTAAGGGAGACAAAAGGGGCAACACTTCACCTCAATTCCCTCAGTAAAAAGAAGAGAATTGGGCTGTTTCCTAAAGTTCCTTCCAATTCTAATACTCCATAATGGCTATGTCTTCCGTTTGCCTTATTTGACTTGAAGGAATCAAAGTACCTTCAAAAAGGAGCTCCCCTCAATAATCTGGGGTGAGGGCAGGGGATGGAGCCAAGATGGTGGCTTAGAAGCAGGAAAACTCCACAGCTCTCTCCATAACCACCTCAAATACCTATAAAATATGACTCTAAACAAATTTTAGAGCTCCAGAACCCGCAAAAGTACAGAGAAACAAAGCTCCCACTGAACACAGCTCAGCAGCAGGACAGAAGGATCGCAGAACGCTGGGAGCCGAAACCAGCCCAGCCTGAAACCATGGCTTGGCCCCGGAGTGGCCAGGACAAGCTGCAGCTGGAGCTTTCAGTAGAGTGGATCACCAGCAACTGTGGCAGTTTCCAGAATTATCAACCCATAAGAAACAAGGACTAACTGAAAGGTCAGGGGAACTTGGCTAAATTTGGGGGAGAAAAGCAGGTCCAGCCATCCACCCACAAGCTGCAAAGACAGTGGCCCTGCAGCTGCTTCTACATGGCTGCTTCAGAGCTCACAGCCTGAAGATTGCAGGGGGGCCAAGCAATCATTCAGAGACTACGTGCTCTTGCCTTAAGCTGCCTGGATAGAGATTGTGTTCTTGGGTGGTGGTCCTGAGGTACATGAACAGTGAACCAAAGCTGGTGGGGCCTGCAGAGACAGTGGCCTCCTAATAGCTCTGGCAGCTGCGAAAACCCCAGCAATTTGGGACAAAGCTCTCCCATCTGGAAACAGAATTCCACAGAGCTAGAAAGTAAAGTAATTGACTGGCAACATGAGCAGGCAAAGGAAACAAAGTAAGAACAGCAATCCAGCTTTAGATTCCTTTTTGGGGGGACAAAAAGGATCAAAGCATGGATCAGGAAGAAGATAACACAGTCAGAGCTCCCACACCAAAAGCTTCCAAGAAAAATGTAAACTGATTAAAAGCCATAGAGGAGCTTAAAAAGGATTTTGAAAAACAAATAATAGAAGTGGAGGAAAAAACTGGGAAGAGAAATGAGAATGATGCAAGAAAATCATGAAAAGAGAGTCAACAACCTGACTGAAGAAAACAACACCTTAAAAAAATAGACTAACTCAAATGGCAAAAGAGGCCCAAAAAGCCAATGAGGAGAAGAATGTCTTAAAAAGTCAAATTTGTCATTTGGAAAAAGAATCTCAAAAGCTTACTGAAGAGAATAATTTCTTCAGAATTAGAATGTAGCAAATGGAAGCAAATGACTTTGTGAGAAATCAAGATACTATTAAACAGATCCAAACAAATGAAAAAATAGAAGGCAATGTGAAATATCTCACTAAAAAAACCACTGACCTGGAAAATAGATCCAGGAGAGACAATTTAAAAATTATTGTACTACCTGAAAGCCATGATCAGAAAAAGAACCTAGAAATCATCCTTCAAGAAATTCTTAAGGAAAATTGCC
>CM053582.1:302368705-302405252 GCA_028627135.1 Pseudochirops cupreus | reverse complement strand
AAACTGAGTATAATGTTCCAGGGGAAAATATGGTCATTCAGTGAGGTGGAGGACTTTCAAGAATTCTTGCTGAAAAAACCAGAACTGAATAGAAAATTTGACATTCAAATACAAGAAGCATGAAAAGATAAACATGGAAAATAAATCATATGGAACTTATCAAAGTTGAACTATTTACATGCCAACATGGAAAAATGATAACTGTAACTTATGAAACTGTTCTCAGTATGAGGATAGGTGAAGGGAATATAAATATATTTATATATGTATACATACACATTATGTCTATATAGGAGGGTATAATTGCACATGAATACATATGCGAGTGTGTGTATATATGTGTACATAGACAGAGGGCACAGGATCAATTGAATAGGAAAGGATGATATTTTAAAAGGTGAAATTGAGAAGTGGGAGAGGAATAGAAGGAGAGGAGACAGGGAAAGACAGAATGGAATTAATAATCTCATATAGAAGAGGCAAGGGATAACTGTCACAATGGAGGGGAAGAACGGGAAGGCAAAAGGGAATGGATCAACCTTACTCTCATTGAATTTGACTTAGGGAAGGAATGACATATACTCTAAATAGGGTATCTTGCCCTACAGGAGAGTAGGGGGAAAGAGGATGAGAGGGGGAATGACAGAGGGGAGGGCAGGTTGCGGGGGGGGGGGGAGGGTTGCTGGAAGCACACACTTCTTCTGTAAAGGGACAAGGACAAAGTAGAGAAAAGAACAAGTGGGGGGAAGGATAGGAAAGAGAGAAATATAGTCAGTCTTTCACAATATGTCCATTGTGGAGATGTTCTATGTAACTACACATGTACAACCTGTATTGAATTGCTTGTCTTTCCAGTGGGGGTGGGTGACAAGGGAGGTAGGGAAAGAATCTAGAATTTAAAGTTCTAAAAGCAAATGTTGAAAATTTTATATATATATACATATATATATATATGTATGTATGTATATATAATTATTATTATTTACTTGTAACTGGGAATTAAGATATACAGGCACTGTGGTAAGGAGATCCATTTTGCCCTACCAGAAAGTCAGAGGGGAGATGGGGGAGGATATAGGAGAGAACAGATTAGGGGAGGGAGTAAACGTGGGATTGCTCTTTTGGGCTGGTGGGTAGGGGAAAGATGGGGAGAAAATTTGTAACACAAAATCTCATGGAAACAAATTATGTAAAATAAAAATGAACAAAAGTTAATTTTAAAAAATAAAATAAAAAATATTGGAACTCCAAACATAAGAATAATAATCTGGTGGTGGGTCTCTCCACCTCAAGTCATTCCCTGTTTCTGTCCACTCTCCACTTAGCTGTCAAAGCACAAGTCTGACCTCCCTATTCAATAAACTGCATTGGCTCCATATTACCTCCAGGAGTAAAATTCTCTGTCTGTTGCTGAAACCCCTGCAAAACATGGACCCTGCCTACCTTTCCAGTTTTTTTTATACCTTCTCCCTCTCTATGTATCTGTAATCCAGTGACCTGACTGTCCTCCTATCTTTCAAGTCTATGAAATGCAAATAGTTACAAAGTTGCTGAATTGGTTTTGTAGATGTTTAAAATTCAGGGCATAATAATTCATTTTAAGAAGAATATCACTGAGATTTCTATAGATCCTGCAGTAGAAAGTAGAATGGATAGAGTAAGAGCGTGGAAGAGAATGCTGCAAAATCCAACAGCAGTCCCTCCAAAAGTCTGAGTATCATTGGGTTACACACAGAAACTATACACTAACAGGTAACAATTGCATCCATTTTAGACGGATTACTGACATTAGTTGTCCAAACTAGTTTCCAGGCAGGTTGAACATAAGGGAAAGATGAATTTGAGGAGGCAACTGTATGAGTAATTGATGAGACTTATTTGAGCAACCTAGCTTTGGGGTGACAGATATAACCCTTGAAATCCTAATCTGAAATTTTGGAAACATGCTAAATTTGGGCAGCTCAGAGATAAATAAATAGATTCAAATGACATTAATTTGATAGAACAATTTAATTCCACTTGGAAATAGCTGGCTCAGTCTAATTCATTTAGGGGAGAATCTGCAGCCTATTTGGAACCATATCCAGCACCCCCACCATGAGTGTTGTTGCGGTTGTGTTCTTAAGGAGATTTATTCCAGGTCTTATAAAATAAACAAAAGTTAGGTGTATGCTTGAGGTTGATGAGTGTTTGGACATGGGGTTGGCAGGAAACAAAGGGGCAGGGGCAGATCAAAGACTTACAGACCACTAGAGGTGAGTCCTTTCATACATATCTGCTCTCCATTTCTTCTAATCTGGATTGGCAGGTCTGGCCAAATTCTTGCCTTTTGGTGCTGCTTCCTTTTTGAAATCCTAAGAGATAAGAACCTCAGGACATTTGTTGCTATCATTTTTTTAAAAATACACTAAATTTTAAAGGCACTTCAGCCCCCACAAAGAAAGCTATGTTTCAGAGCCAATTAATCACCTAGATGTGACTTACAAAGGGGGATCTGAAAAATCAATCAGCATAAATAATTAGGGCATTATCCAGAAAGGAAATCAAACTAGTCATCTCTGACAAAGACTGCAGCTTAGCAGAAGGTTAATAAATAAAATCCAAATGATACTCAACTTTTTTTTAACTAAATAAAGCCTCACTCCATGGGCTCCATCTTCATTTTTCTCCTTGCACTTTCCAAAGGGAAGATGAAGTTCTGCAGTGATGAGAGAGCAATCACAGAGACTTCAAAGGAGAAGATGTGTCATTATGGTGGTTATTAAATGAGATTGCTCCCCAAACTCTCTGCAGAGATAATTATCAAGAAGCTAAGTCACTGCTTTCCTTTCTAAAATTGTCTGTGTTCACTAACCTTAAACGTGGGTCAAGATTGACACCCAGTGGCCAAATATATTCTACCAAGTTTCCTTTCTCAGGGTGACTAGCCATTTTCTGATGCTTTCCTTATCTTCAATTCAATTCTACAAACAATTATTAATTGCCAACTATATGCAAGACACTAAATATTTTAAATATTCTAAATATTAAGCATACAAAGAGGGAAGATGGCATGCCCTGATCTCAAGAAACTTGTATTCTTCTAGGGTGGAATGGAAGATAGTAGGGAACAAGGAAGAGAATACAGATAAATATAATACAAGCTAAGTAATGATAAGGACAATGAAGATATCCAAAGTATTTAGGAATATTTGAGGAGGAAAGAGAAAATTTTCATCTAGGTGGGATTAGGGAATACAGAGAGGGATGAGGTGCTATCTGAAATAAAACCTCAAAACCTTGAAGGAAGTAATTCTGAAACGTGGGGGTGAGAAGAAAATATGTTCCAGTCTTGGGGCTTAGTCTGTGAAAATTCATGGAGATTTAATAATGAATATGGGAAACAGCCAGTGGTCCTATTTGGTCATAATGTAGTCTGTGAAGGAGGTCAAAAATGTCCTAATGTAAATCTACGTAGTAGTTATTCTTTGAACCTATACTCTATATTTTTTCTTAAAAAAAAAAAGCTAAATAAACAGAGGTGCCACAGTGGATAGAACACCAGGTCTGAAGGCAGGAAGACGTGAGTTCAAATATGACCTCAGACACTTATTAGCCATGGCAAGTCTCTTGACCCTGTTTGCCTCAGTTTCCTCATCTGTAAAATGAGCTGGAAGCTGGAAGCCAGCGTCTCTGCCAAGAAAAGCACAAAAAAGCATCATGAAGAGTCAAACTTGATTGAAATGACTGAACAGCAATAACAAAATAAAGAGTATTCCACAGGTTTTACCAGATATTTATCCATCTTTTTGAGGTATTTATCGAGCCTTAGAATGCAACTAGGTTCATAATATCATAGATTTAAAGCTGGAAGAAACCCGAGGGATCAACCAAGTTTCACCCCCTCATTTTAGGATGAGGCAACTAAGAACAAAAGAAGTTAAGTGATTGGCCCAAGATCACCCAGAGAAGTCCCAGAGACTGGATCTGAACCCAGCACCTCTTGGTTCCAAATTCAGTGCTCTTTTCTACTACACAAAGCTGTTTAGAGTATTATAGAATTTACTTATTAATAGCAAATTTTGAGTAAAATTGCAGTAAGATTTTAAATCCAATTAGATGTGACAGGGGGAGTATCCAATAAGGCCCAGTCCTTGAAGCACATGCAATGTTCTCTGCCTAATATATAAAGAAAGAGAGATAAAGATAGATGTGTGTATGTATGTTTATATATATGTATATATATATATGTATATATATATATATGTATATCCATCATAAGGTCTTTGTAGGATGCAAAAATTAAAGTGCTATAAAAATATTAGTTACTATTATTAATGTTTCTAGTCATCTCCAAAAAAAAATGTTAGCTGATCACCAGGTCCCTTCCAACTCCAAAATTCATGAACCTAACATCATGAAAGAGTTTTTGTAGGTAATTACTGTTTTCCAATCAAATCAAAATATAGCAAAGCAAGGGCATCTCAGTTGCTTTTAGTAGGCCACATAATCAGATGAGGCAGCCAGCTGACATAGCGGATAGAATGCCGAATTCAGAAAGACCTGAGTTCAAATCTTACTTAGACACTTATTTATGTGACCCTGGGCAAGTCATTTAAACTCCCTCAGCCTGTTTCCTTATCTGTAAAAATGGGGATAATAATAGCATGTGCCTCACAGGATTGTTGTGAGGATCCAAGGAGATGCTACACACACATACACACACACACACACACACACACACAGAGTATATATACACATGTATGTACATATACTACTTTGCAAAACTTAAAGTGCTATATAAATAATAGAAGTCATTATTACATTTTAATTATTATTGAAGGATTGTCTTGAACCTTAGAGGCCAACTAATCCAACCCTTCATTTTACAAATGAGAAAACTGAAGATAAGAGAGGTTAAATGATTTGCCCAAAGTTGTATAGAAAGCAAACAATATATCTGGAATTTGAACACAGATACTCTACCTAAAATCAAGAGCTTTTTCCACTGCATCAGGTTGCCTCCACAATTATGCATCTTTTAAAGCTTGCCAATGTGACACCTACCAATTCAGTAAAATAATAGTAGAATCAGTCAGGTAGTTACATCCTAATAGTTAGTACAGTTAAATACACTGAAAATGGCTACATCCAAGGATCAAGTGGACCATACTTGGTTCAAGGGCACCATTTTGAATAGCTACCTGATTACTAGAGCTTTCAGGAACTACAATATAGATAATATATTGTTATAACAATGCTCTATCTCTGTTGACAACTATTTCATATGCTCACAAATTTTTTTACATTATAAAAATATAATAAAAAGTCAAATAATTATACAGAGTCACTGAATATGAATGTGTAAGATGGTGGCAGAGTAAATAATAATAGTGATAAAAGCAAGATATGAGCTGGCAGCTAAAATTACACAAAAGAAGCTTGGTATTTTTCATGGACTTACTGACAGATGACAAGTCTTCATACTACAAATACAGTCTTCAAAATACACTTTGAGAAGTCAACTGATAAATTGTATTGAACTGGAACACATTGCCCCAGATAAACTGTTGCCCACAGTCATCAAGATATAATATTGATTCATGAAAACTTAAGAAAAATGTTTTTAATAGATGTCACTATTTAATAGATGAAACTATATGACAAAGCTTATGTAACATTCTGCCCCTTTTGTATGTGAACACTTTAGTTGCTGAAAGGGGCAGAAAAGGACTTTTGCATACAAAAAAAATTTATTTTAAAAATCCGCTTGCAAAGAAACAGTTTCTCTGATAAAATGTAAGGACAGACATAAACTGAAGTGCACATGCATGTGCACACAAACATACACACACACACATATGCATATACATTCTAGATGAATTACTGAGAGGACCTTTGGACCTTGCTGAGGATAAAGAAATGATTGAAACTGTGGAGCATCTGATCCCTATACTCATTTCCAAGTGACTGTTTATTGGTTTAATTTGAGAGATTATAACTGACAAGTTAGTAAATCATTAAAATAGTTTTGAAGTTATAGGAAGATTAAATAAAAACTGTTGAGTTTATAGCTGATCAAAAAGTAGATTTTTATTTAATAAAGGATAAACAAGTCATTGATCACCAGTAAGCTCTGATATGAGGCACTGGAAGTGATTGTCAGAAGAAACAGAGTTAATAAACCAGCTAAAAACAGTTGGAAAAGCCAACTGGAGGGTCAACCAACAGGAAGATTTTAGCTGCTGTGCTGGGAGCTTGACGATTGGAAGAGAGGCAATGTTTTGCAAATCAGCTGCAAAACAAGGCCATGACACTTGCCAGGAAGCTCATTAGAAGAGAAATCAACTTTAATATAGTTTGTGCTATTGCCCTCCAGCACCAGCTTTAGTTTGAGATCAGTAAAATCTCCCAGAGGTGGTTCCTCTCCACTCTCTGACTCAAGAGGAAGAAATAAAAGGGATAAGAAAGGATTTGTAGCTGCTTTTCTGTGAAAAGATGCAAAGAGATGAATGAAAAAAATAGAATTCTGTTAAGAGTTGGCTAGGTTTGTCTGCCTTACTCAAAAATCCAACCTGAGAGACTTTGCAGTTTTATGGTTTAAGGGAGCTGCTTGCTGACTTTCTCAGTGCCCTATCAAAAGGGTGATTGTGAATTAAAAGAGCTTGCTACTGCTTTATCTGTTCAAGGGCAGAAGAGGAGTGAATTTGCCCACGAGGGAATAGTAAGAATCAGAAGGGGAACAGACAGAAGAAAACAACTTCAAGTGGTATAAATTGTTTCTAAATTATAAAGGACATCAAAGTCTACAATCCAGAGTTGTTGAATTGCCCCAAGCATGTGGATTTCCCCACATACGTACCTACCTACTAGATTTCTATAAGTGTGTGCACACTGTCCCTGAGGGACACAGCATATATTGGTGTGAGAGCATAAATTAAGTTTATGAGTGAATTGTGATATGTTGTTGACTATTACTGCATTTTCTTTATATTGAATAATTCTAATGTAATCATAATTCTTGCTTTTGACTTATTGTTCAATAAATATTTTATGTTTAAGACCTAATGGTGTCATGGTGACTGACTCTACATAATAATAATAATAGTAATGTGGAAATATGTGTACCTGATTGCACATGTTTATAACCTATGTCAGATTCCCTGCTGTCTTAGATAGGGAGTTTGGGAGGTAGGAAAGTTGGAAGGGAGGGAGGGTGAAAAATTTGAAACTCAAAATCTTATTTAAAAATGAATGTTGAAAGCTATCTTTACATCTAATTGGAAAAAATAAAATACTATTTACCAAACAATGAGAGTTAGAAGATATATAGTGCTCCAAGGTTTGCAAAGCACTTTACAAAAGATCTCATTTAACATAGTACACAGTAACACAATATCGTAACAATGCTCAACTGTGAGAGGTTTAACTACTCTGATCAATACAATGATCCCAAATGTTTTCAAAGAACTCATGATAAAAAATGCCTTCTACCTCCAGAGAGAGAACTGATGAACTCCAAATGCAGATTGAAGCATATTATTTTCACTTCTTCATTTTTCATGCTTTTTTTGCAATATGGATAATATGGAAATATATTTTTGCATGACTTCACATCTATAATGGGTATCATATTGCTTTCCTTCTCAGTGTATGCAAGAGAGGCTAAAGTGAGGGAAAAAAATTTGGAACTCAAAATTTTAAAATGAATATTAAATTTTTTAAATGAAAAAAATCTCATTTTATCTTTACAACAACCCTGAGAAGTAGGTTATTTTCTCCATTTTGTAGGCAGATAATGTTAACTGACTTGCCCAGAGTCACACAGCTAGTAAGTACCTGAAACCATACTTGAACACAGATCTTCCTAATTCCAAGTTCAGTATTCTGTACTTGCTGGAAGGATCTCATGGGTTTCAATTGAGTAGGAGAAGTATATACCTTGAACTATAGGACCTTAGACCCTATGAGAGCTTGAGTTATAGCTGTATGGTGGTAGTCTCTCTTTGGGAACCTCAGATCTTCCAATATGAGAACAGGTTAGGGTGAGTCAACCAAAGAGTAGGGATAGTCATCAGTGCCCTATTAAGGGTGATTGTACATTAAAAAAGTATGGCCTACACTCAAAATCTCCAAGCTGCAGATAATTAGAAGCTTTCAAATTACAGAGACATAGCAAAAAAAAAAAATCAACAGCATGTGAAAACAGGATGAAATATTTATTGGTCCCATCATCCACCTATGCAATAATTTGCATAACATTAAATGTAAAATAAAATTAACAAGATAGTGAACAAGGATCATTTCTATTTAAATTTCACCAAATAAGATGAAAAGAATGATTTTTGATAATAACTCCATTAGTTCATCCTGACTAATCTTAAAGGTCACTATGGTTCACTGAGAGGCAACATTGCATAATGTGTAGAGCATTGGACTTAGAATAAGGAAGCTGGCTTCATACCATGCCTTAGACTCAAACAAGCTGTGTGATCGTTGATAAGTAATTTAACCTCTCAGAGGTTCAGTTTCCTGACCTAGAAAATGGGGATAAGCATACGGCACCTACCTAACAAAGATGTTCTGAGGAAAGTGAGTCTATATCAATAGTTAAAACACAAAGCAGTAAGTCATCCTCCCTATTCTAGGGACAACCCAGTCCTCTGATCTGGTGTTGAGGGGGATGCTCTCAGTGATCAGACTACAACAAGGTTATAGGAATCCCCCATCCAGCATTCTTTCCCTATCTATATTTGCTTCTTGCTAATCAGATGTATTTCACCTTTTAGGTTTTTGGAATACTGACATGAAACGTTAATATCAAAATTTCAGAGTTAGGTATGGTGTCCTGTCAAAGAAGCAGGATCTAACATGAGGGGAAAAAATGCCTTTAGCAAAGTATCATATCTTTTCCAACTGTCAAGTAATGTTCCTCTCAGTCTTGAAAAGGTCAGGTAAAGGCTCTACATTTTACTGTATTAAGGAAGCCAAAATGTAGATTTCAAATTCCTTATTCTGATGACAGTTTACATTGTCTACTGAGGGAATAATCAGGTTTCTGGTTGGAAGTAGGGTAAAGGTCTCCCCTGTCATCGGCTCCACCTGCTTCTTTTCAGTCTTGCTCCCAAGTTAACCTGAATGGCAACCAAAGGTGTAGAGAGGAAGGAGCCGTTTGAAAGAATTCTCTTCACCTGGGTCTACCCAGATCCTTTGCAGTTTTCCTAAAGTGAAATTCCCAGGATGATCTGAAGGGGACTCAAACTAGTGAACCAGAGATATTAAAAAGAATCTCTGAGTGTAACTCAGATAGGAATATAGACCGAGTCTGGGATCCCAGGTGACAAAAACACAAAAGAAACTCAAAGGACAGACTTTGAAATTCCACTACAATTCTAGAGATATTCATCGAGGTGTTATATCACAAAAGAGCTATATATATATATATAAAGATAGATAGATAGATAGATAGATAGATAGATAGATAGATAGATAGATAGATAGATAGATAGATAGATAGATAGTTCTTAAAGTTATCAAACTAATCCTACCACCACTCAGGCAGGCAAGGTAGAGAGTCACATCACAATAGAAGACCTGCAGATGGCGGCAAGTCGCAACTGGATAAAGAAGCTGTCCTGCAGGTAATAAACAGCAGAAGGTGTCATTAATTTGGTACAATAAGGGCTTTAATAAATGCTTGTGGACTGCCTTGACTGACAGAGACACTATAATGATATCACCAGAAAAATGGGTGATTCTTTAGCCTTAGAGATATGAATTCCCTTGTCAAGAATGTTGCTGACATGTAAGATACTTTGTATATATTTTTCTGGTTACAGATGTTTTTAATGTCTGTTCTTTCCACTGGAGGGATGTGCATCTCTTTGTGTATCAAAGATATTTTTATTATTACTTGTTTTGTTATGCTATTTTATTAAAATTTGTGCTGTTATTTTCTTAATGTGTTCTATATCATTTGGTCAGTCTAGTAAAAGTGAATGAACGCATAAGCGAGGGTCTGTAAGCTATGGTATTGAGGGGATGCTAACCCAGAAAATTACTTGAACTTTGAGTAGCTTTCTGGGACTTCACATTTGAGAGAAGATCCGGGCGCTTTATCTATGATAACAATTCACCCAAGTCTCAATGATCCATATTTACAATGGCATACTATTTCCCTAACACAAAATTGGCACAATGGACTGACTAAGGATATTCCTTTGGCAAAGTCTCATTAAAATTATATTATCTTCTCTTCTGAATTCAGAACAAACTCAGAAAATCCAAATAATATGGTTGTCATATTTCTTCTTGGAAACAGAAATGGCAAGGATAAAAAAATCCCAGATAATTGAAAAAACTATCTTTGGTCACTCATTTTGACTTCTTATCACTAAACCTTTTTACCAGTTGCTACCAAATCACAAAATTACTGATTTCAGTGTTATCTCTTTCTATCCCTTACATACCATCTTTCACTGAGATTTTAACATCTGGGTTTTATGTGAGTTAAATTGGAAATAACCCTTTCCTTGATAGTTATAGCATTTAATGTATGGGGGTAGAACTGGACTATAGATTATAATATACTTGAGGACAGAGATGAACATAACACATGGCTTTTTCATGACCCCCACAGAGTATACTTAACACAATGCCTAAGATGGGGACTGAGTAAATGTGGCTATTCCAGTTGCTCCCTTGTGGTACCTCATGCTTCCTGCTTCTTGAGATACAGTGTTGTATATAGTCTTAAGTCAAAGGACATAGGTTCAAATCTTCCCTTTTACAGTCACTTATGTCTGTATGACCATGGTTATCCTCTCAGAGACTCAGTTTCCTCAGTTGTTAAAATGAAAATAAATGACTGCCTATTTCACAAGGGTACAAACAGTACTCTGGAAACTTTAAAGTGCAGACAAATGTGAGTAATTATGTGGATACAACTATTCCTACTTACTAAAAACAAAAACTCCAAACTAACATTTCATTTTTTAATGTATTTTATGAGTATATTTTAACAGAAGATGACAGAGTAGTTGTCCAGGTGTTCGTGTTACTAAATGTTAATTCTAAGATGTGAAAGCAGATTTTAAACAATTCTCTTTCAAAATACTCTTTTCCCAGCAGACAACTAGATCACTCAAACCCTTCATTTTGACTTTAGAAAACTAACCACATGGTGCCTCAAGGTTAATAATTACTGCTATTGTTAAATATACCATTGGCAGATGGTGGGAGGAGGAGTCAAGATCATCAAAACCCAAGTTTTTTTCAGTTTCATCTTTTGAACAATAGACTGAAGGAGTGATTCTTATGTTAGGAAATTTGCCTTTGAGTACATTCACTGCACAAACAGGGGAAAGTGATTTGAAGAATATTAGGCAGAGAATTATAGCTTTTGAGAACACTTGCTTTTTAAAATACTGTTCCTGTTCTTAAAATAATTACTATAATTGCTTTTGCATATACTCTGTACAGTTAAAATCCATCCTGAATTTTTTCTAATCCACAGTGAGGCACATTTTTTCCAATGAGATGAATGTTCCAAAGTTCAGAACAGCCTACAGTCTAATTGGTTGCATTCGTTCTGTAAGTCACTGTGAAGCCTCCTGTGCCCCTTCCACTGCCCAAAATCTCAACAATAGGCAACCATCCTCCCAACATTCTCTGCTGGCATTTGCCAAAATCTAGAAGTTTCACAACCATCTTCTAGCAGGAATGGGGAGGGCTTAAAACAGTCAGCTGGGTATAGTGGAAGAAACACTGAATTCAAGAGACCTGGATTTGAATCCGAGCTCCAACATTTACTAGATGTGTGACCTTGGGCATTAGTTAACATCTCAGCACCTGAATTCCTCATATATATATATATATATATATATATATATAAAACAGGGCTTTAACACATGCCCAGATGACTTAATATGGAGGCATCTACATAGTAGATGCCAGGGAGCTGCCCCCAAGTGAAAATGTTCCATATTCCCTTAAACACTAATAGAAATAGACCATCAGGGTCTTTAAAACTACCAGACTGAGATAAAAACCCAGGGGAGCTTTGGACTTAGAACGCAACAGAACTATGCTATGTAAGAACTGAGTTAAACTGTGGGTAGTGTGGAAATTTGTTTTGTTTATACATATTTGCTACAAGGGTTTTGTTTTTATTTCTATTTCAACAGCTGGATGAGCAAGGGGAGGGATAGAGGGTAGAATTTCGATCATTGAAAAATCCTTTTTTTAAAAAGGGAGAATATTTAAAAATCATTGAACTACCTAAAAACCATTACAAAAAAAGAGCTTAGACATAGTATCTCAAGAAATCTTGAGGTGAAATTGCCCATATTTCTTACAACCAGAGAGCAAAATGAAAATAATTATGATCCACTGGTCACCTCTTGAAAGACACTCTGAAAGGAAAACTTTCAGGAATGCCGTAGTCAAACTCCAGTCCTTCAAGGTTAAGGGGGAAAAAACTACAAAGAAACCAGAAAAGAAGAGTTTAAATACTGAGGAACCACAGTCAGGATCACACAGGATTAGCAGTTACCACAACAAAGAAGTAGAGAGCATGGAATACAATATTCCAGATTTACAGCAAGGTTTTCTAACAATTCTAGTTGCTTCTAGGCTGGTCCCTAATAATCTAGCTTGATTAAAGTCACATCCATGCCAAATACATGTAAAATTATTCTCAGCAAATCTGATTGTAATCCTATAGGAGAAAAAAATTTAAAGAGAGGACTTCTAAGTATTTCTAATGAAAAGACCAGAGCTTTAAAAAAAAAAAAAGATCAGGGCTAATTAGAAACTTTGAAAAACAAACACCAAAGTAAAGAGAAACAAAAAAGAGAACATGAGCTAGCGATCAGAAAACTTAGGGTGAATAGGGAGGTATATGATACAAGCATCTTCTGAAAATCATGTTAGGACTAAGATGGGCTCAAGTAAAATGGGAATGATTTTTGTTATATTGTGATGATCTTTTAAAAAGAAGGGGAAATGATACCGTAAGGAAGAAAAGGGGACGGATGAGAAGGGGAACTTATTATCTCATACAGGAGGGTGACCCTCAAGTAGAAGTCCATTCAAATAAAGGAAGAGCTGGAGGAAGCAGGTATCATTTGAACCTCACTTTACCTTGCTGTAGAGTGAAGGGAGCAGAATCATTAATACTGTAAAAAAAAAACATTTTTTTAAGCGAACAATTTTTAAAGACCAAAGTGCTCTGATCAATGTAATGGCCAACCACAATTCCAGGAAACTGATGACTTAGAATGCTGCCTACTTCCTGACAGATAGGAAGTTATGGACTAGATATGCAGAGTAAAACACATTTTTTGGAAATGGTCAATGTGGAGATTTAGTATGCCTGACTAAGTATATTTGTTTTAGGAGTCTGTTTTTTGTTTTCTTTCTTTCACAGTGGAGTGTTAACTGAAAAAAAAAATTTAATTTAAAAAGTAATAAATACTCAGAATTCAAGGTATCTGTCTTCAGTATAATAAGAGAAAATATACCAATATTTATATCACTGTACTTTTAGAATTTGGTCCTACCTTATCTTTTAGATAATAAGAAATTTTTAAAAGTAGTTCATTTTCTAGTCTTTGGAACGTGGTCTTTGGAAGCAAAAGAAAAAAAAATGCATATTCAACTCTTATTTTGATGCTTTGAAAGATCTGTGATTTCGTTAGGGAGTAAACCCTTCCACCAAAGCAGATCACAGTTCTTCTACGTTTTATAAGTTTTTGTGGCCAAAAATCAATCGGCATTCAAATTTCTGATGGCAAGTCTCTCTGCCCATGGACTGGTTCTTAAACATCAGACAACGCAACATGTCAACAAGTTCATGCTAAAAACCTTTCTTGTTTGGTAGGACCTGCTGAAGCTCATCTCTCTGACAGATTATAAATCCTATGAGAATAGGGCCTAAGAATTATCTAAACTAGGTATTTTGACCAGTGCCTCAATAGTAGCCTGTATAGAGAAAACACATATACATATTTGTTGAATTTAACTGAATGTTATCATTTGACATCAGCCAGGTAGTTAGAAGGAACTAACCCTCTGTGAAAATAGATCTCTAATTAATAATGAAGAGAAACCAAAACAGTTTCACCCCTTAGAGCCTTACTGATTTTAAAATTACACTTTCAAAAATTAAGGTTTGTTAAATGCAAAATCTTTACATATCTTGGTTTCCAACATATTTCTCCTGAATCCTAGATGAAAAGCAATAGATCCCTCTTCTAGATTACTCAACATAGATAGAATTGTCAGTCTTTACATACATCTCAGATGTTAAGAGTAAACAGTCAAAATCAGGAAACGTCTTCTGGCTGTTTTTCTAATTGGTGATTGAAATTAAAAAACTAAATTTCTCCAGTCAGACTGATTATTTGAGTTTGTCATAAAAAGCATAAAGTACAGGAGAAAAAAGCAAGTATATAGACATATCACCTGATGAACTGCTAATGTGAAAGGTTCACAGATGTCACTCTGACAAATAGATCATACTAACAGATGAAATATAAACAAATAATTCCTACCTCATGACACTGGAATAATACTGCATGAAATGCAATGTGCAAAATGAATACAGGTTCAATTACAGGATGATTCATTCAAAGAAAAAGGTCAGATTTTTACTTTGGTTGGTTTCAGTAAACAAGATGGAGGGAAGGAAAAATGTTACTTTCTTTTTTATCCACTTGTTTGAAAAAATGGTACCAAAAAGGTGTAATTAGGAAAGAGTTAAATTAATTCTACCAAAGAAATGTATTCAAGGACTGTTGAAAAAATCATTACTCTGAAATAATCTAATGTTACTACTCAAAGTATAAGAAATTCAGTTGTCCAAGATTTGGCTTTGAACTCCTCTACTTTAGGACAACAACAATATACATTTTATTTAGAGTATAGGAATAAAAATGATAGTCCTTCAAATACTTGGACAGTGATCATGTCCTCCTTAAGTCTTTTGTTTTTAAGCTAAAAATACCCAGTTTTTAAAGCCAATTCTTCTATAGCATTATCTCAAAGCATCTTCTCTAACTGTACTCCATCTTGTCATTGGCCTTCCAAAAATAAGGTGTACACAGAGGCAGCTAGGAGGTGCAGTGGACAGAGAACTGGGCCTGGCATCAGGAAGACCCCAAGTTCAAATCCAGCCCTAGACACTTATTAACTGTGTGACCCTGGGCAAATCACTTAACCTGTTTGCCAAAGTTTCCTCACCTGCAAAATAAAGGTAGTAATAGCACCTACCTACTTTCACCTATAGTGAAGATCAAATGAGATAATATTTGCAAAGCACTTGACACAGAGATTGGCACAAAGTATTTAACAAATACTTATTCCTCCTTCCCATAGACCTAAACATAATATGTCTGATCTGGGATAGTATAAAGGGATTATTACTTCTTTCATCCTCAATACTTTCTTGAAGCATAAGATTGTAGCAATTTTTTTTTTTACTGCTGTGTTGCACTACTGACTTATTGAGCTTTGGAAAATATCCTAAAATTCCCAGATCTTCATCACATTAACTATTTTCTAGTCACGTCTTCCTACTTTTGAACTAAAGAATTTTATTTTTTTAACTCAAGTATAGGATTTTATTTCATCTCTATTAAATTTTATTTTATTAAATTCAGCCTATCATTCTAGCTGATTGAGATCTTTCTGGGTTCTGATTCTATCATCCAAAATGTCCCTTCCCACTTAGTGTCATTTACAAATTTGATAATTATTTCAGCTATGCCTTCAACCCAGCTGCTGATAAAAATGTTAAACAGCATAGGACCAAGCACAGATCCCTGGGCCAACTTCACTGGCGACCTCTCCCCAGAATGACATCAACTCCTTAATGACAACCCTTTGGGTCCAGTCATTCAAACAATTCCACTTATGCCTGATTGTACTGGAATCTATCACACATGTCTCCAGGTTGTCTCTAGGGAGCGTATGAGGGGACTGTCAAATGCTTTCCTGAAATCTAGGTATGTTATGTTGACAAAATTCTCTCAATATATCATTGTATTGATCCTGTTAACTTGGATGAAGATGATGGTGGTGATGGTTGGTGATGAATTCAATATCACTATTTTTAATAGTTAATGTCATTTTTTATTTTAATCTGCTAACTGTGTTCTTTTATTCCATCCTCTTTGTGCAAGGAGTCATAAATACTTATTGCTTTCAGATTTTTTTAAAAAGCCTTTATTGAGGTTTAACATTGTTTCTGTCATAGGTTTTATTTATCATACCAAAACAGTCTAAAAGGGAATATTTAAGTAGCAACATGTAGAAAAGCAAGAATATCCAAAAAAAACTTTTAAGTATAACCAGTCCAAATGGTCCAAACCTTTCACATAGATTTTTCTTTCTTTTATTCCTTCCTCCTTTCTAAAACATAAAAAATCTATTATTATAACATAGACATTTTCTTTATTCTGCCATGCCACTTCTGCTTTTCTGGCTGATGAATAAAGTCATGCAAGAAACATACTCCTCACCACTTGATCCCTTTGATTTTCATCTTTAAATGAGTGACTACAAAATATTTATCTCTTGCCCTAACCTCTCTCCCAAGGTCCATTTCAATATCTTAGAAGGTGTACATTCTTCCTATAGCTTTTTCCCCTCCAATGAATTAACTGGCAGAAAGACACATCTAGAATCTGTAAGGTCTCCATATTCACTGTTGTATCCTTACCCATTTATAAGGTAACATGGCTGTTCATTATTAGATGAAAAAGCAGCTAGAACAACTATTATTTGACCAAAGTCCATTCCATTTCCATCTGTGCTCTAAGCATCCAAGTGGTATATCTATCAAATTTACAATCAATGAACTGTCTAAATAGGACATCACTCTAGGAAATATCACTATATTTTAAAGAGTATTATACAAAGGGTCTCAGAAGTTTTAGTCTAAGCTTTCATAGCTTAGAACTGTATTAAGACCTTTGAAATCCCCTGTATATGTGATAAAAACTGATGCTAACAAATCTCCTAGGGAAATTAGTTCTTGAACATTACTGTTACTATTAAAAAGTTAATAAGAAATCCAAAGGATAATCATGTAATAGAACTACTTCTGTTAATTCTCTGAAACCCCATCATAACTGCAAATTATGTAGACATTTTTATAACTATAGATCTAGAAATGCATAGTAAGTTTTGCATTAAACTTGTCACATACCTAGAATTCTAGGGAGAAGACTGTCACAAGTGATAAGCACTCAGCTATAAAACTGCCAAGTTAAAGACATCTTCCAAAGCATTGGTACACTTGAGGCATGATCTGTCCTGAAGGTGATATCCATCCATAACTAAAAGAAAACAACATGGAGTCAAGAATTTCCTCCTGGGTAAGGAAAGGTCATGTCATAAAGATTACTATCTTCACATCAGGCTGAAAATGCATATTGTTAATGAAAGATTGACAGTGTATTTAAATAAATTCCTAATGTAAGAACTTACCTTTTGCCTGGTGACTATCTGTGTGACCACGGGCAACGAACTTAACCTCTCTGGGCTTTAGTTTCCTTTCCTGCAAAATAGGGATGATAATACCTTAGTATCTGCTAACAGAGTATGAGACTCAAGTGAGATAATAGTCACTAGCATTTCTATAGCACTTTTAAGGTTTGCAAAATATTTTGTAAATATTAGCCTCATCTTATTCTCACAATCCTGGGAGGTAGGTGCTACTATTATTAACGAGGAAACTTGGGCAAAGAGATGTTAAATGACTTGCTCAGAGTCACAGAGCTAGTGTTTGAGGCTAGATTTGAGCACTGGTCTTCCTAACTTCCTAACTTGGATCTAACATTCTACCAACCCTGCCACCTAGCTAAGACAATGAAAATAAAGTGCTTTGCAAGACTCATAGTACTATGTAAAATGTCAGTTTTCAGTCAAGAAAAGTAGTTTCTAAAATGTATAGTATTTCTTGAATTTTAGTTGACAACTTGTAATGGGAATGGGAATTTGAAGACCTTCCCTGCCCCTTAATAGATCTAGGGGGAGTTTGAAGACCTCCCCTACTTTGAAAACAAACCTGCCCCCTAATAGGCTGAAGGTAGTCACATGGAGCCTGTGGTGAGAGGAGTTTGCTAAAAGGAAGCAGAGTCCATAGGAAGTTGGTTCAGAGCTAGCCAGATGGGTGGGGGAGAGAGGACACTCAGGCAAGGAGATAGAGAGGTCTGTGAGTAAATATTAATCTTGTATTGGTTTGTGGGAAGGCTGAAGGATGCTGTGGCTCTCAGTGTTATTGTGGCTTCCTGAATATCTTTGGTGCTATGATGGAGTTGGCTTACTGGTTTTGGGATTCAGTTTTCTGGTGTCTAAATAAGTCCTTCAATTCTATCCTCTATCTGGAGAATCTGGTATATTTTGCGATTGAATGTCATGCATACTTATAGTCATGGTCTTTATTGTGATTGTGGGCACTGTAAATATTGCATTGGTGCTACACAACTATCCTGACATTTATTTATAAAATAGTGGGTTTGATTTCTTAGAGATTAGTGACATAATAATTAGACTTTTAAAAGAGAGATATGATTCTCCCTCCCTCCAACTTAGTTAAAGTAGTCATAGAGTATGGTCACAGATAAGGAAGTATTGATGTGATAAGGGTGCTAAAGCCCTGGTGATCCCCTCCCAAAGTGCAAACACCTTTCTCAGATGGAAGTAAATGCAAGTTGCCAATTGGATGATCAAACAAATTGGTAACATTTCTGGTTAAGCCCTGGAAAAATTGATAGTTCAGGTGAGTTGAAGAGAGTCATCAGCTAGAGGAAAACATAAGTCTTCATATCTTGGAAGAAAGCGCAGAATTTTCTCTCCTTCACATTCTTTATTAATCTCGGCATCTAGCAATGGTGCTATTCTCCCAGGAGGAGATACCCCATCCAGCAATCAGAGAGTCAGTTCAAGAGACTTTGAGACAGAGCTGAAGAAACTGACACACACTCCAAATGGGCACAGATACAAAGAGGCAGGCAGTCACTTGAGGCTGAAAGTAGCTTCTAAAAGCAGAATCTCTAGCAGAACAAAAGAAGACTTGGCTATGGATTCAAGAAAGAGGTAGACCTAGCAGTCAGAGGTCTAGCTGTGGAGAGGAGCAGACTTTGGGAGCCCAGCTGAGTAACATATCAAACAGAAATAACATGCTCTGTAAGGAGTGAACCCAGCTTAGCAGTAATGCAAACCGCCCAGAACAGATTCCATGTCTACTGGGGAGCAACTTAAGGGGATCATCAGAAGTCAAAAGACCTCAAAACACTGTAGTACTGGACTTATGAGTTGCTTTGGCCACACATGGACCTTACTACCATTATATTCTAAGGTGATACCCACTCTTTCCATGGATACTATGTGTATTTCTGGTACAATGCATCCCAGGTCTAGCAGGGGATTGTTTTGTAGCTACTGTTATTACTATGTCATTTGAGTAAATCCCTCTACTGAGAACTAACTGTATCAACTTTCTTTCTGTCAAGAGGAAATCTGATGGTGGGAGCTCAGAATTTAGTTTTAGAAGTTTGGTCCTACAGATTATACTCTAAAATCTATGAGAGTAGTCATCAACACTACCCCCCAACAAATCTAACCCACAATTGAAGTGTAATTTGGAGGAACATTCCTTTGGGAGTGCTACCCGCTTAATATATGACCAGATTGTATTAGATGCCAATCTTATCCAAAAATTGTTGTTCATTTTCTAGAAATCTGTACAAGAACTAAACAAAATCTTAAACAGGAATGCTCCTATGTTAACTTTAAAAACTCAAGTCATTTTAGGTACAATGACAATAATTTAAGAAGTGGAATTGTAATTATATTGAATGAATGACAACATATTTATCAAATTATTGCTATACAGCAAGCACTGTGCTAAGCACCAGGAATACAAATAGGAAGAAAGCAAAACAATTCCTACTTTCGAATAGCTCACGTTCTAATGGAAAAGACACTACATAAAAGAAAGTTCAACTTCAGGTCAGATGGAAAAGCCCAGAAGTCCTAAGAGTTCAGCAGGGGCTAAAAAGTAAAGCCTAGAAGTCCTTAGCCTATGTCAGTAATTCAAAAGACAGTGCCTGGGTCTGCAAGGTATAGAGTCAGGGCAGAGGGTAAGTCCTGGTGGTACACTCCATCCTACCAGAAGAAATAGTGTTGGTGACACAACCAGTCATTCCCCACATACACCCTCACCTCCCTCTCATCCAAGCTATATGAGCATTGAATCAGCTAGGATGGATTTGCCCTGGCTGGGGCAAAGATAATGGAAAAATGTACTGCTGGTGGTCTTCCCTCCACCTGGAGTCTTCAATGAGTTCTAGAATCACAGAACTTGGGGTCCAGGAAGAGGTTGAAGGGAAAAGACAAATGATTATTTAAGTATTTGTTCTACTGAAAAAAAAAACCTAAACTAAATAAGTTTTAATGTTCTTTTTGGAATCCTAGAGTCAGACAGATCATTGGAGGTCACCCAGTCCAACTTATACATGAAGGGAATATTCTCTCCAATATGCCTAATAAGTGGCCATCCTGCCTTTATCTGAAGGCCCCAAATCAGAGGAAGCCCACTCCTTCCTAAAGCATCCCATTCCGCTTTTGATAGTTCTAATTGTTAAGAAGGTTTTCCTTATATCAACCTAAAGTTGCCTATTTACAACTTTCACCCACTGTTAGTTCTACCTTCTGTGGTCTAGTAGGACAAATCTAATCCCTCAAATATATGACAACCCTTCAAGGACTTGGCGACAGCTGTCACATCTCCCTCTAAATCTTCTCTTCTTCAGGCTAAACATCGCCACTTTCTTTACCTAATTTTTATATAACATGAACTCTAGACTCCACCACCTCAGGTGTTCTCCCAATGACTTTCCTAGAATGAAACATTCAGAATTGAACACATACTCCTGTTGTAGTCAGAAGAGAGACTAGAATAGGACTATTACCTGGCAAATACTGGATGCAGTACCTCTCAACATAGTGCATTAAGTCAAATTAATCTTCCTAAAGTGTAGCAAACCACATCACTCCCCTGTTTGACAAACCTCAGTGACTACCTATCATCTCCAGGATCACGTGTAAAATCCTCTGTTTGGCATTCAAAGCCCTTGACAATCTGGCCCTCTCCTACCTTTCCAAACTTCTTACCCCTTCTCAACCCATGTACTCTGTGATCCAGTGACCAGCCTCCTTACTATTCCTCGAACAAGACTACAAGCATTTTCCCTGGTTGTCCTCGTGCCTGGAACACTCTTCCTCCTTGTGTCTACTTCCCAACTTCTCTGGCTGCCTTCAAGTCCTAAATAAAATTCCACCTTCTATAATCCTTAATGCTAGTGCCTTCCCTTTGCTGAATATTTCTACTTTATCTTATATAAATTTCATGTGTACACAGTCATTTGCATGTTTTCTATTACACTGTAAGTTCCTCAAGGGCAGAGACTGTCTTTCTCCTATCTTTGTAACCTCAGCACTTAGCACAGTGGCAGACATATTTGTTTGTCCTTCATCCTTCATCTTCAAAGAGAACCAATGATATCACAGGGTGTTGTCTTGACTCTTGCATGAATTGGATTTAAGTGAGGCAGAGTTGCACAAAGTCATCAGCCTCACTCTCTCTCTTTCCAGCCATCAAATTGAAGTCCAGTAGCAAAACAAAAATCAGGATGACTGGCAGTGGCCCATGATGCAGTGTCTTTGATGTTTGACCAAACTCTAAGTGCTACGCAGCTTTTGTTTCAGTCTCCTTTATGGCCATTAGAACAAATTGTTCTCATTTACCCATTATTCCAGGTGAAGTCTTCATATGCTTGGGGTAGACATCTCCCTAACTCTCCCACAAAATTCTTTATTGACTGACTGCAATCTAATATTTCACTCACTTTCCTTGCCTCCATACCACATTTAATTCATTTGGAGCTCTCCGTTCAACAAAGCCCACTTGATCCTTTCCAGATAAACTATTGCCTCTCAAGTGACCTCACCAGATAAACTATTGCCTCTCAAGTGACCTCACCTATCTTATTCTTATGAAGTTGATTCCTTTTAACCCAAGTGTAAAGCATTACACTTAGCCCTTTGAAATTCCATTTTATTCATTTTGATGGAATATTCTTTTTAAATCTTGATTCCATCATATCATGTGTTAGCTGTGCCTTCCAACTTTGTGCTATCTACAAATTTAATAATCATGTCAGTTATGACTTTATCATGTCATTGATAAAAAATATTAACCATAACAAGTCAAGGACAAATCCCCGGGGCATTCCACGAGAGAGCTCTTTCCAAGCTGACATCAAGTAATTAATTAACAGTTGCTTTGAAAGGTTGACCAATCAAAGAGTTCTAGGGCTACCTAATTGTACTATCATCTAGCTCCAACTTTTCTGCAGGAATAACATAGTGGCCTTCGTCAAATGCTGTTTTAAAATCTGAGTAAACTACATCTACAGCATTTTCCTGATATACCAGTATAGTAACTCTATCACAAAAGGAAACAGGTTAGTGTGGCATGACCTATTCTTAAGAAGAGGTATGACTTAGTTGCTAGAGAACTAGACTTGGAGTTAAAAAGAGTTAGGTGTAAATCCTACTTCTTATATTTCCTAGTTATTTGACTATGGACAAGTCAATTAACTTCTCTGAGGTTCAGTTTCTCTATCTGTAAAAAGGAGAATAAAACTATCTAGAGCACCTACCTCACAGGGTTGTTGAGGTAACGTAAGTAAAGTGCTCTGCCATCTTAAAAGTACTCTAAATGTTGGTTATTATTATGAAGCCATGGTGGCTCTGTGTGATGTTGTTGTTCAATTATTTTCAGTCATGTCCATCTCTTCATGACACTATTTGGGGTTTTCTTGGCTAAAATACTGGAATGGTTTGCCATTTACTTCTCTAGCTCATTTTACAGATGAGGAAACTGAGGCAAACAACATTAAGTGTCTTGTCCAGGGTCACACAGCCAAAGTGTCTCAAACTGGATTTGAACTCATGAAGATTAGTCTTCCTGATTCCAAGTGCTCTAACCATTGTGCCACCTAGCTGCTCCTTCTTTGTGATTAATGTTCTCTTTCTTCTATGTTCATTATCCCTTTAATTTATTAATCTGTATGTAATATCTGTAATAATAATAATAGCTAACATTTACACCACACTTACTATGTTCCAAATGCTTTGCAAAGGACTTTACAAATATTATCTCATTTGATCCTTACAATAGCCCTGGGAGGTGGGTGCTATTATTATCCCCATTTTATAGATTAAACAAAATAGAAGGCAAATAGGTAAACAGAAGTTAAGTGACTTGCTCAGGGTAACATAGCTAGTAACATTTGAGGCTGTATTTGAATTCACATTCCAGGCTCCTGGTCCAGCATTCTAACCACTGCGCCAACTAGCTGCCGCTAAAGTATTTTTGTATCAAAGTCAAGTGTATCAGCCTAAAATCAAAGGATGTAGCTAGATGGATAGGCAGACAGATAGACAGATAGATAGATAGATAGGCAAGCAGATAAAACATTTATTAAGCACTAATTATATACCAGGCACTGAGCTAAGAGTTAGATATACAAACACAAACAAGAAAGATAGTGTCTTCCCTCAGGGAGCTTATATTCTAGTGGGAGAAGACAACATATAAAAGGTTGACCAGACACAGGGACTGTCTTGATTGATTGTATCTATATCCCCAACACTTAGCACAGTGCCTGGAACATAATAAGCACTTAATAAATGCTTTCTCAATCTATCTAAATAAATGTAATGAATAATTTTGATCCAAAAAATTGATGGTAAAACACAATTCTGTACTTTCAGTAGAAGGATTAGGTACTACAGATGTGGAATATAGACTATTCTATCAGTTAAAATCACTATATCAGGTAGTTTTGCTTAAATGTTTTTCTTTATTATAAGGAAGAGTTCATTGTGGGAACATGTTAAGAGGAAATGAATGAGATGTGAAAACAAAAGGCAAAAATAAAAATAAACTTTTTCAAATTAATTTTAATGCTCCAAATTAATAAGAGAGGTACACATTAAAACAATAAGTTTCGGTCTGATTCCTGAAGACCCTAACCCTAACTCTACATTTTATGGGTAACCACAACATTTTTATGGTTCTCTGACACTGGAAACACTGCCAATCTCAAGCTCTTCTCCAGCCTGGACTGGAATGCAGATTTCAGAAAAACCTGGAGGGACTTGCATGAACTGATGCTGAATGAGGTGAACAGAACTGGGAGAACTTTGTACACAGTAACAGCAGCATTGTGTGAGGATCAGCTTTGGTGGAGTTGGCCCTTCTCAGCAATGCAGTGATCTAAGACAATTCCAGGGGACTCATGATGGAAAATGCTATCAACATCCAGAGAAAGAACTGTGGAGTCTGAATGCAGATTGAAACACACCATCTTCTGTCTCTCTTTTTCCCCTTTTTCCTATGGTTTTCCCTTATGTTTTGATTCTTCTTTCACAATATGACTAATACGGAAATATGTTTAATATGATTATACATGTATATCCTATGTCAGATTGCATGCCATCTTTGGGAGGGAGGGAGAAAAATGTGAAACTCAAAATCTTATGGGAGTGAATGTTGAAAATTAAAAATAAATTTTGAAAAAAAAACAAAAAAAACCAATAAGTTTCACCTTATACTCAGAAAGGGGGCAGCAATGATAAGATGCAAACAGCAAGTATTAGAAGGGCTATAGCCTGCTAATACACTTTTGGTAAAACTATGTTAGTACTATCATTCTGGAACAATTTGGAATAATGAGAGAAAACTCATGCAGTTGTTCATACCCTTTAAACTAGCAATCCTGATGGGCATATACACCAAGGTCAAAGAAAGAAGAATATCAAAATATTCAAAGCAGCACTTTTTGTAGCAACAAAAAACTAGAAACAAAGTTAAGTGAGAAATAACCTGAAAAAATTATATCATGTGACTATAATAATATTCTTGCACCTTATGAAATGAAAAGGATGAAGAATTCAGAGAAATGGGAATACTTTTATGAATGGAGGGATATAGAGAAAAGAAATTAGTACCACAAGAACAATATCACAATGACTAGAAGTGAGGGGAAATGAGGTGATAAGGCACCAAAATTCAGAGTAATGTAATGACCATTTGATTCCAGAAGACTGATAAGAAAAAATAAATCCTTCTTCTTAATCAAGAGAAAATGGACTATGAATGCAAAATGTTTCATATTCTTTCACACATAGTTAATGCACCCATTCGTTTTGCTTAGTTGATTATCTTTCAAGAGAAGGGTTTGTGGAGGGTTAGGGAGTATAGGAAATGATAATGAAGTAGAAAAAAAACCTTATTAAGACTGTTTTCCCCCAACAATATGGGAAAATAGATTTAGAATAACTGGATCCATAGAATGTTGCTTAGTGGGTCAATGTGAACCTGGAAGGACATTTCTATATAGTGCTATAAAGTTCGGCTATCTTGATTCTGTTTAAGATTTTAATCAATGATATAGATGAACTCACAGATGGCATGCTTATCACATTTGTAAATAACACAAAGCTGGGAAGGATAGATAGCATATGGGATGAGAGAATGAACATCCAAAAAGGTCTTCACAGACTTAGATGTTAGATTATATTGAGTAAAATTAAATATGATAGAGATAAATGTCAAGTTACACACTTGAGTTCAAAAAATTACTGCAATAAAATACATGATGGGCAATACATGACCAGGAAGCAAGGAAATAATAAGTGGTAGACACTTTACACACATTATCTTATTTGATCCTTACAACAACCCTGGGAAATAGGTACTATTATTATCCCCATTCTAGGGTTAAAGAAACTCAAGCAAGCTAAGGAATTTGTCTGGAGTCACATAGCTAGTAAATATCTGAGGCTTGATTTCTATTCTGTCTATTCTGACTCTAGGACCACTTTCTATCCACTGCCCTACATAACTGCCTAGAGAGCAATTAATGTGAAAAAGACATGGGATTTTGTCCGACTGAAACTCAGCAGCCAACAATATATCATAGTTACCAAAAAAATTTTTTTAAAAAAGCTAATTGGGCTTTGTTTTTCTTCTTTATTTTCTCAATGGGAGGGGTGGATGAGAGGAAGAGAGGGCAGGGCGCTAAGATAAGGTAACAGGAAAGATCATTTAAGTAACTTTTTTAAAAAATGCACAGATGAGAATAGAAGAAAGACCAGAGAGATTCACAGACAAGTGGAATAACTTTGAAAGTTACGTACTAGGATATGAGAGAGCAGATTGTGGGAAGGGGTATTCAGTTGGCTCGCTATCTTGAGGTGGGGGTTAGGGGAAAGACGGGGAGAAAATTTGTAACTCAAAATCTTGTGGAAATGAATGTTGAAAACTACAAATAAATTAAAGAGTGCCAATCTAAAGAAAAGAAAAGAAAGTTACATGCTGAATTTGCTATATATTTGAAGAAAAAGCAAGCTGTACCTTAAAGAAATCTGCAGTTTCATGTACAATCCTGTTACGTTATACCGTTTATAACATGTATACAATTCCCCTCCCCTCATATAAGTATATGGATATGCTTGCTTTATTTGGCTTTTGTTCAATTCAGGATTTTTTTTTAAGTTACTTTGCGTCCCCTTTCTCTCCTTGCATCTAGATCTTTTACAAAAGCACTTGCTGTGTCTACAATCTCTCTGCTTCAGGGTCTCAAGCGCTATAATAACTTGTTCTGCCTCTCCAGAAGTAGGTCCAACCTGACTCCACTGATCTGTGGCTCCCACCCTAATTGCCTCTCTCGGACCCGCCTCCTTGGCTCCAGGGGCTTTAGAAGCTCGGGGTTCTCTGGATAAAGTGAGAAGAGCTTTGCATTCCTGCGGGTCCTCAGACAGACGCCTAGCAGATTCCCAGCCTCGGTAAGAGCACTGCAAGGGGAGGACGGTAGGGGATGCGCTGGCTTGGAAAATCGAGCCGGGATGCTTCTACCTTTAGTTGTTTCATATTGGGTGGTGGGCCAGAAAACGGGACCGCTAGAACTCACTTTCCTGCTCAGTCCTTCAGTGAGTGGCTGCCTGGTCGAAGGTTCTCTCTCTCAGGGCTGTGCAGAAAACTGGCCTAGAACTGAAGGTGACTGTGCCCTGTTGCTGAGGGTGGCCCTGGCCGGGGGCCGGGAGGGTGACAGGGAAGAGAGGGGTGGTAAATATATTGGACTTTACCGGGAAAATGGGAAAGTAAAGTTCGTTACCTCTAGTGCCAGGGGAGGACAGAAAGGAAGGCTGGGGGGGGGGGGGGAAGGGGGGGTGAGTCCTTGCGGAATGAACCAGGGAGGAAGAACTAACTGCCAAAGCCTTGCTCAGTCTGATCGTGTCATACCTCTATCACTCTGACTATATAGGATCAAAGATTTAGAGCTGGAAGCAACTCTAGAGGGTCTTGAATCCAACTCTTTTATTTGACAGATGAAAAAATTGAGTTCCAGAGAGGTTAAGCGACCTCCCCACAGTGGCACAGATAGTGTTTCTGAGGTGTAATTCGAATTCAGGGCTATGTAATTTCAGGTTCAGACCTACTCCTTATTATCCTTCCGCCAAGCGGTTCTTACCCCTTGTTATCCTTCCGCCAAGCTGTTCTTACCTCTTGTTATCCTTCCGCCAAACTATTCATGCCTACCCACAATCTCAGAATAGGTACAAATGGAAGGGCTGTCGGAGATCATCTAGCCGTTTCCTCATTTCACAGATAAGGAAATGGACCCAGCAAAGTTAAGTGAGGTGTCCAAGGTCAATCTAGCAGTAAAATAACAAAGTGAGGATTTGAACCCCGGTACCTTGCCTCCAAATCCAGAACTACATAACTGTTTACAGGAGTTTCAGCCTTAGTATCTGAACCTTGAGGCTGTGAGAGATAAGGAGCTAGAATCTAAAAGGGGGAGAAGGATCAGAAAAGCGTCGGATTTAGAGCTGTAAGGTATCGGCATCATTCCTCATTTTGGGACACTGAGCCCCAGAAAAAGGAAACAAGTTATTTAAGCTTACATGTGTAATTAAGTCAGAAAGTGAACCTAGGTCCTCTGTTACAAATCCAGTGCCCTAAGGGCAATTCTAGGTCTGATCATTTTCCACTATAATACAAAGGGAATCCAAATTGTAGGCAGCAACTCCTACTTCTCTCACCAATCCCATGCAATAGAGAAGAAGAGGAATGATTAATGATTTGAATTTTGGACACATGTGCTCTTTCTAGACTATGCTCTTTGTCTCCATAATATTTATTTAATTATATTTGATTATTTTCCTGTCTAATTTGGAATCAGGAAGACCTATCACCCAAGACACTTATTTACTAGTTGGTTTGCCTTGGACAAGTTATTCAATTGCCCTGAGCCTCATCTTCATCATGAATAAAATAAGGACAATCACAGCACAGGCTTCACTGGATAGCTGTGAGCAATAAATGAGATAGGTATGCAAAGCAGCTCACAAACTATATGACCCAAGTCATTGTGTTTCATGTTTTTTGAGGCAACTAGATGATACAGAGGTTAGAGCACTGGAATCATAATCAGAAAGATCTGAGTTCCAATTTAGCCTCAGAAATTTACTAGCTATATGACCCTGGGCAACTCACTTAACCTCTTCCTCAAAAAATATACTAATGTGTAAAATGTGGATGATAGTAATAGCACCTACTTTCTGCGGCTGTGGTAAGGATAAAATGAAATGACATTTGAAAAGCTCTCTGCAAACTTTGGACCACTATATAAATGCGTGTTATTTTTATTACTACCTGGATAACTTTAACAAACTCTGGAATGCGTTCCATGTGAGCAGAAGTGTTAAAGGATTTGGTTGTAGATGCAGTGAGATGGAAGGGTATTTGAGGTTGAGAGAGCTTTCTAGAAAGCCATTTGCAAGTTCCCAAAAAGCAGTCCTTATTAGTGTTTTAATGGACTAGTGTCTTCAACATGTTGTCTCAAGGAAGATGATGGGCATTCACTCAACAAAAAGAAGAAAGTATGGGATGCCCCATATTGTAGAAAGGGTTCTCTGTTTCCGTGGATCAGTGGCAATAATTGAGTAAAATCCCAGAAATAGAGCCTTTCAGAGGTATTGGTGAGCATCATGGCAGCAAATGTGAGAAAGGTGAGTGTCTGGGAATGGCAGATCTGGGGACCTGGATTTTCCCCTTTTAAGCCATATTCAATTCAATTCAAAAAACTTTATTAAGCACCTGCTGCCTGCAAGGCACCATGTTAGATGCCAAGTATACATAGACAAAAATGAAGCAGCTCCCTGCCCTGAAGGAGCTTGTTTTCTATGACTTTCCCAGTTAAGAAAGATGACTGGAGAAGCACACTGACTTGAAGAAACTCAAGAGTCTTTGAGGAATGGGCTTCTTAATATATAGATGCTAATATATGTATAATCATGTCAGATTGTTTGCCCTCTTGGGAGGGAGGAGGGGAAAGAGGGAGAAAAATTTGGAATTCAAAGTCTTATTAAAAAATGAATGTTGACAACTATCTTTATGGGTAATTAGAAAAATAAAACACCAGTTACATTTTAAAAATATAATAGATGCTAATAACTAGCATTTATATAGTACTTCAGGGTTTGCAAAACACTTTACATATGTAGAGTTTGGTGAATGCCTAGAGCACTTAAGATGGAGGCATCCACAAATGGGAATTTACCCTACCCCCATTGTTCATATATTGTCTCATACAACAACCCTGTGAGGTAGGTGCAATAGCACCTACCTCCCTTTAAGTGCCTATGCTATGATGTAACCATTTGGAGAGTGAGTTCTTACCCTTTATGTGGTTGTTTTAATGCAAATCAAGAACATTCCTGAAGTTTGTTCAGTGTAGAAAATTTAGTGGTACATACAATATTAAAGCTCTTTTATTATAAAAATTCTTTTCTCTCCCAAAGAAATCTCAAGGGGGTTGTTTGATTTCGACCAGCACAACATGAGTAGTAGCCAAGAATGTTTGCTTCTTGGGGCTATAAAGTGTTTCACTTTTTGTCTCTGTGTCCCCAGCACCTCGAATGGTTCCCCAGCACATACCAAGAGTTTAATAAATGCTTGTAGAATTGGGAGAATTGGCTTGCTCATTTTGAGAAGGTGAAGATAGATCTCAAAAGATAAATTTGTAGATGATTTCTGGATACTTTCCAGATAGTAATTCATCAGTTGTGTTTTAAAATCTTCTGAGGCTCAATGATAAAAAAAAAAAAAAAAAAAACAACAACAACCAAAAAACACAGATGGACTATGGGGCTGCCCTGGTGAGGCAAGATCGGACAATGTGTTGTCATTCGGTTGCATCTGACTCTACATGATCATGTTTAGGGGTTTTCTTGGCAAAGGTCCTGGAGAGGTTTGCCATTTCCTTCTCCAGCTCATTTTACAGATGAGGAAAAGAGGCAAACAGTTAAATGAGTTTCCCAGGGTCACACAGCTAATAAGTGTCTGAGGTCAGATTTGAACTCATGGAGATGAGTCTTCCTGATTCCAAACCTAGGGCTCTATCCACTGCGCAACCTGACAGTCATATAAAGTCATCAATTTTAAAAAATTTTAAAACATTCAAGATAATTTCATTATTTGTTCATTTCTAAAAGTTGGACCCTTCTTATGAATCACAAACATAAGATTATGAAATAATAAAATAAATAATATTTCATCTGTAATGTATAGTATAAAATGACCTCTCTTTGCATTGTATTCCCCTTTTATAGTGTAAGCTCCTTGAGGGCAGAGGATTTCAACTTTCATATTTGCATCTCTGGCACCTAACACAATCAGGGAAATTATATAAATGTTTGTGTATTGATCTATCTCCACTTTCTACTTCATCCAAGAAGGCTGATTTCTAAGAGTGAATTTGGGAGGGAATTTCAAGATTGTTTGTGAAAGACTTGAAGTGGCCATTTAGAAGGTAGCAGTAACAGGAAAGTTCACCTAGGCAGGAAAAAGAAGGATTAATAGCTGATTTGAGGAGAGTGAACTCTGGTGGCTCTTCTTTTACCATTAGAGTCTTGTGTAGAAATATAACTGTCTTTAGGAAAACTTCAGTGTGAACCATATAGAAATGAATCTGTTTGTTTGGATTACTAGTCAGGCACAGAACTGTTGTCATTTATTCAATATCTACCTGCCACCATGAGTTATCACTGGGCTATAAATGTTTTTTCTTCGTAAAGCTATCAAGTCAGGAGTATATAACTCCATTATTGCTGAAAAAAAAAATCTGTTACATCAATTCAGTAACTTATACCCCAATCTCTCTCCTTCTCTCTCTCTCTCTCTCTCTCTCTCTCTCTCTCTCTCTCTCTCACTCACTCTCTCTCACACACAAACACACACACACACAGAGTAGTTAAGCAGTTAATGGATATCCTCAGTGGTAAGTATAGATATAAATATGATCCTAATTCTTTTTCAGATCCTAAAACTATTTGCCTCATTGCTTTCTTGAGGTAATGATTCCACAGGTTGGCTATTTCAGGTATTTCCCTTCAGTTTTTCTTCCCTCTACTCAACTGTCCTTTTCTCTCATGAGACCATTGTCTAATAAAAGAAAATAAATATTGTCCACCTATATTGTGAATGATCAATATATCCACTCTTTTAAATCTTGGGTTGCTCCCATCCTTTTCTGTCTGCTTCAGTTCAATAGTCTGAAGACAGCTTTGGTGATGATAGTATTCATCCTCTAGGATGGAGCTCTAGCTCCATGATACACTGTTAGGAACCTTCGTTCATTGTGTTCACTCCAGACACAAAGGCAGCAAGAAAGCAGGACAAGACAACGGTTAACAAGCCTAGATTGAGAAGAAGTTAAGAATCTTAAATAAGCTAGATGGGCAATAAGGTAAATTCACCTATAATCATGGTGTCTGGTAATGAGGGAATTGAGGGGATAAGGACAGCAAGTGGTTAATTGCAGGAAATGAGTGAACCACACTGACTCCATCTTAATTGACTCAATACTGACTAGAGCTAGTTCAGTTCCATTTCTATTCAATTATGAGTCTAGTCCAAATTCTTGTCTTGTGAGAAAACTTAATTCAATTGTGAGAATTGGAAGAAAACCTTATTATACTGTTTGAACCTGGCCCTATGTGTCTGGGAAGCTGGACCCCCTTTACCTGCTGCTTAGAGATCTTTAACCAAGGACCTAGATTACTCTGACCAGAAACCCAGTCAGATGTAAAGACTGATGCAAGGAGTTTTCTCACAATTGTACACCTCAAGCATTCTTTAGGTTATATCTGAAAACTGGCCCCATACTAATCAATCAGTTATTGTTTCCATGTTCCTTTGATTGTTTATAGACACTTTGAGGAGTGGGACCCTTTGTTTTCTGATTTGAGGGAATTATACCTGTTCATTTGCCCCCTCCTAACTTGGAAAGTCCTTATTCTTTCCTCCAATTAGAAATCAAATTATGTAATGTTGTATTGTTTCCTTTTAATTAATTGGCTTTATTTGATTAATCGTTTTTAATATAGAAACATCTGTCTCCTCTGTATTCAGGGTCTAGTCCTAAACTGAGAAGGTCTGGTTCTAGTGTGTTGGACAATTGGCATGCATAGCTTAATACATCAGTATGCTCAAAATGAACTTTTATTTTCCTCAGTCATTTCATCTTTCACCCACCACAGCAGTCAGACAGTACTCAAAAACTAAATGTCAGAAACAAATAAATGGTGGTAGGGCAAATTTTGGAAGCTGCATAATCAAAGCAATAAGCTGACTTGGGGGGGTGGGGAGAAAACCTGGATTTAGAGTTAGTATACTTAGGTTCAAATCTTGATTTTGCTATTTACTACCTGTGTAACTTTGGGTGAGAGACAGCAAGGCATTACAATAGCATGCTTCTTGGAGTCAGGAAGACCTGAATTCAGATTGCATTTCTGAAGCTTACTAGACTTTGCACAAAACATATCTATGAGCTCCAGGAAATTGTCTAAGACTTATCTGTTAAGTTATAGACAACTTTTCATCTGTTAATAGAGTGAGTTGCAGATCTTTGAGGCATCGATAAGAAGTCCCTGGGCCTCAGTTTCCTCATCTATAAAATGAAGGAGCAGAACTTTTATGATTTCTAAGACTCTTTTCAATTCTAAAACCTACGATCCTAAGGTGATGGCTATCTTCAGTAGTCAAGGGAACAAGACTATCTTGTCAAAAGAGGCTATGTCTCCACATGCAATGGAACATGGAAAATTGAAGTAATTATCTGAATAAGTGAAGTAAAAGCAAAAAAAAATCTAGAACTTTTTCTTAATTATCTTCTTACTAGATCTCAAACTATACTACAAAGCATTAAACATCAAAACAATTTGGTACTGTTAAGAAATAGAGAGGTTGGGGTAGCTAGGTGGAGCAATGAATAAAGCACCAGCCCTGGAGTCTGGAGGACCTGAGTTCAAATTCAGCCTCAGACACTTGACACACTAACTGTGTGACCTTGGGCAAGTGGCTTAACCCCAATTGCCTTGCCTTCCCTCTTCAAAAAAAAAAGTAAGGTTGAACAGATTAGATATACAATATACAGAAGCAAATGAGCATAGTAATTTATTGTTTAAACACAAAGATTGTAGCCAATAGAGTAGGAACTCACAATTTGACCTATAGATTTTTCAGTCTCTAAAGGACATTGCTGATTCAGACTCCACCCAACCTTATCAGGCATTTAATCTAAAATGGGGAAGCCCATTGTGCTCTGTACAGGTTCTGGTGGGGATGAATTCTTTGATTAGATTGCCCAAGACTGGGTAGAAAATGACATGATCAAAGTTACATCCTGTAGCCCGTCATTAGAATAGGTCCACCTTTCATTGCAATATTCCTTCTCTCGAATTAATTGTCAGGGGTGGGAAACCTGCAGCCTTGAGATCACATGTGACCTTCTAGGTCCTTTGGATTCAGTCAAAAGGCCACGCCTGAGGACTTGAGGTAACAGTTAACCAATGAAAATGGATTACCACCCTTAGGAACACCCACTCTTCTAAGGGCATATAAACTGTGAGCCCATCACCATGACTGGGCTTCAGCATTTGAGGGTGTCACTAACCCTTTTATTAATAAAATGTTTAATTACCCAGAAATTATCTGTCTCGAACTTTTTAAATGTCACACATCAAGTACACATGCGTTGTTGAGACCTGGATCTAAGGAATCGGGCATCTTGACTATCTTTTTCCCTATAAATAGGGGTATCATTTAGGTCATTCTCTAACTAAATGTCTCCAGAAAGACAATGTAAATGTAGTCAATTGGAAGTTATTTCTAAAGTGCTTGAAGAAGATTCAGATGCAACCAGAGTCAGAATTATAGTGGGATGTCTGGGGCTTTGCCCAAGAGTACTAAAATTTAGAGGGTGCTTAGGAGACTTGCATTCCTCTTGCAGCATAGTTTACTACCCATTTAGCAAAAATGAGTTAAAAATAGGAAGCTACCAGATAGATAGCATACTCCCCAAGTGAATGCTTCCCCAAACTGCCTTGCCTTCCCCACATGGTAGCCTCCCCAGCCAACAACATTTTGTATAAGACAGATATAGTAAAACAGAAAAACAGAATCTTGTTATGATATTGCTAAGATTCCTTTCACACAAGGAATTACCAGGTCCTTTTGACTCTTCAGCAAGTATGAGATCCTATTATCTTGATTTATACTAAGTGTTATAACTGAAGGTCCTGGGAGGTGATCTGAGACAGAGAGCCTTTATACCAGATTTCCCCCAAAGGGCCCAGAACAAGGTAAAAAGTTTCCAGCAGATCATCCATTTTAATGAAGCATGAGCAACAAAGTGTTAATTTTGTGAGAGGCTGAAAAAAATCATTCATCTCCTAAGAGCTGAAAGCAGACAGGTTGTCATTCATGAACCTTGTAGCCTTGTGATGTGTACTGTAAATATGGAGGAATATATAATTACTGTCTTTGGGAATCTTTAGGACTGAACAATGCTCATGAAGTCCTGGTGCCTTCTCTTGCTGTTGGAATGCCAGGTGGCTCTGGCCCAGAGTGTCTGTGGTGGAAAAAGAAATGGAGTGAGGAGACCAAAGACTAAACAAGTTTTATCAAATAATGTTGAAAAACTGCCTGGTTTCAGTAACAAAGGTAAGTGGGCTTCCCTTCATATGTTCTTGTTCTAAACTTCGGAGCAAATTACTTAAGAAGGTACTTGTGCTTGCAGCTTTCAACTTCACCAAAACATTTGAAAAAAAATTTCACAGGTCTGCTTGTCAGAATTCAGTTTTAATTATGAGAATTACTGTATGCCTGTGCTACTTCATTCATGAACCTTCAGTCTCTATGAAACATAATCTGCTTTCCCTATTCCACATACCTTTCTCAATATTTCCTTATGGATTTCAACAGGCAGTTGTGTGTGCAGACATTTATTCCAGAATTGTGTCAAAATTAGAATGAGGCCAGGGTAGAAAAGGGATAAGGAAGGACAGATATGGGGAAAGTATTGTTACAACCAGAGTCACAAGTGGGGAAAGGTGACTGGGGTATGATCTTTAGGGTGCCAAAATTTCAAGGGTACTGTTAGCACTTGAAGTTCCTCGGCAGCATAGAAGGAAATTAGTCTAGCACTTAATTAATAATAATAGTTGGTTAAAAATGAGTGCATTGGAATAATTTTAAGGGAATGCTTTCATGAGCAACCATTTCATGGCCCATGTGGTAGCCTCCACGCTCTTAACATTTGAAGATATGTTTTCAGGGGCAGCTAGGTGGTGCAGTAGACAAAGTGCTGGACCTGACATCAGGAAGACTCATCTTCTTAAGTTCACATCTGGCTTCAGACACTTACTAGCTGTGTGATCCAGGGCAAGTCACCTGTCCCTGTTTGCCTCAGCTCCTCATCTGTAAAACAAGCTGGTAAAAGTAGCAAACCACTCTATTATCTTTGCCAAGAAAACACCAAATGGGATCTCAAAGAGTCAGACACAACTGAAAAACTACTGATTTTCATGGGTACAAAAATATTAGTTTACTCTAGTGAAAACATCGGTTACAATTACAAAAATGTTTGTTACAGTTTCAATTACAATTGAAAAAAATCAATCCATGATAGGCCGGGCTTCTCTCCTGTATCAAAGCAATTTCCCAGAGGTAGAAAGGTTTTCTGTGTCCTAACCCACAATGGAAAGGTATATTTGTGATCAAACATATGAAACTACAGTCATATTCAACTCTTTGTGAACCCATTTGGGGTTTTCTTGGCAAAGATACTGGAGTGATTTGCCATTTCCTCCTCCAACTCATTTTACAGATGAGGAAACTGAGGCAAACAGGATAAAATGACTTACCCAGGGTTACACAGCTAGTAAGTGTCTGAGGCACTTTGAATTTGAATTTAAGAAAATGAGTCTTCTGACTAAAGGACTGTATCAGCAAGCACCCTAGCATACCTAGGGCGGCTACTAGCACAGGTTCTTAGATCTGCTTTTCTAAAGGAAAGCAACTCAAAAAGGGTTAACAATCTTACTTTAATCAATCAAACACATATCATTTACCTAGTTCAGG
>CM053582.1:302331820-302368205 GCA_028627135.1 Pseudochirops cupreus | reverse complement strand
TTCGGTAGGGCAGGATGGATCTCCCAATCACAGTGCCTGTGTATCTCAAGTTCCAGTTGGATGTAGTTAATAATAATAATAATTGCATATATATATATATACATATATATTTTTAACATTTGATTATAGAACTTTAGATTCTAGATGAGAAAGAGGGTTTTCAATAGAGTTTCCAGAATGTGGCAAATGGAAAGAAGTAACCTTAATTTGCTATAATTTCTGAAGAAACATTCAGTTGTGATTTCAATGGGAATTTCATTTATTTTGTATCATTCTCTTGTTTTGCAACTGAGTAGACAGTCATCATTATTATAGATTACATAAACATGTAACTATTTACATTATCACACTGTACCTCCATCGAAAAATACACAGGTCTTTATACATTCATCTTCACTGTTAAAGCGATTTGCATTTCCATTACAGCCACCATACCAAAACTGAGCACAAGCATTTGCTTTCTTATCATAGTACCATTTTATAACGTATACACGGCATGATCCTTGATCTAAGTTTAATTGACATTGTGGATTCCATGTATTTTCTAAAAGAAAAACAAAAACAAAAAAGGGGAATGGGGAATTCACCTGTTAATAATTGCATAGCATTAAAGACATTTTTATTATACATTTAGTGCTTATGAACAGAATGAAAAAATACAAAAATATAAGGAATAAAATCCTACAGAAATCCTCAGCATTTTAGAGAGTAGAAGCAAATTAAAATGCATTTGTTCTATATTCACTTCTTGAATTTCTCCTGTGTTTGATTTTTCAGCTCCTCTGGAGCTGATTCACGTTGGTGGAGGGAGCTTTCTCATTGGGTTTCCTGCATCAATATTAATGTACCATTCTCCAGTTGTTGGGTGTTTATTTTTTCCAGTTGTTATTGTTTGCTATTGTAAATAAGGAAAACAAATCTTTTTTCTGTACAAGCAATTTTTTTTTCATTTTTTAGGATAAAATCTTCAAATGGAATTATTTGGTCAAAAGTTATGCTCAATTTATACTTATGCATTGCCATATTATTCTTTAAAATGCTGGCACAAGTCTGCAGTCCCACCAAAAATACATTAAAATGATTTTCCTTGAAGCATTAACATTCAATTTTATAATTTTTTTCTATTTTTGATATTTCTAGTGGGTAGAAGGTGGTATATGAAGGCTGTCTTGATTTGCATTAAGTAATTTAAGGAACTTTTCCCAAAATTGCCAATAATGTCTTAAAAAAAAACCCTATAACAGCAATCAGTTTAGCAGATACTTAGCACTTAGTAACTTAGGGCTAAGTATGGAAGGTGTGAGCCCTGCCCCCTGTTGAGAGGGTGTGAACTCCCCTGTTGATGTGGAAGAAGGGGATTGGCTGAGACAGGAGGCCAGTGTGTGTATATAAAGAAGAATTCCAGAGACAGAGAGACAGAATTGGAATTTTCCTCCTGTTGGAGGAAGCAGGATTGTCCCAGCATCTGGGAGCTGGGCTGCCGGATGGAAGAAGTGAGTTGGAGTTTTCTTGAGAGAGAGAGAGAGTTTCTCTCCCAGTATCTGGAAGCTGACTGAGAACTGAGATGGAGTTTTCCTGAGACCAGAATCTGAGGAAGGCCCCCTGCAAGGCTGAGAGGGCTTGCCTGTAAGGCCTCCTGCAAGGCTGATATTCCTTCTGGGTCCTAGGACCAGCTGAACTGCTGGAAGACTGAAGCAGCATGACTGGGATAAGACTTTGTTCATGGCCTGGCTGATCCTTGAGTTCCAGGCAAGAGAAGGAGAAGTGGTGAAGGGTTTGAGATGTGCCAGACTCTGTGAACTTCAGTGTGTGCCAGGGACTGCCTTGAGGACTGGACAAAGACCTGGGAACTGTCTGCTTCTGAATCCAGGTGACTGTTTGGTGGATTCAGGAGGGAGCTGGGACCATGGAAGGGGATCCAGGGAATCAGAGAGACCACCCCGAGTCACGATGTAGAAAAGGCCTCCCCTTGGATGAAATTGAGGTTTGCTGGACACCGAGGGGTGGATGGTTTGTGTGGTTTTCTAATGATTGTACTAGTGATTAATGATAGTTAGTAACTGGGAATCTAGATTAGTGCCTGATTAAGTTAATGGTTGCCTCATGAGTGGAAGATTGATTATTGTATTGTGAATTGATTGAATGATTGAGTATTGATTACTGTATTGTGAATTGACTGAATGCTTTGTTCTAAATATTGTGGCCACTGCAGTGAAAACTGTGTGGCCATTCTAATGCTAAGCTGTTATGAACACTATATTGTGATTTTCTGTGATAAGATGTAATGTTGTGAATATTATATCATGATTTGTAATGAATGTTTGCCTTGATTTGTATTGGAATAAATGGAGTGTTCACTATACTGTGTAATTTGAACGTTAAAAGCTGTTCACAGTAGTATTCTTTTGGGAATCTGCTTGTACATGGTGTTACAACCCCAAAATCCTTTCCCCCCAATTAACAAGCATGTATTTTTTTCCTTTCCTCTTTCCCATGTTCCAAATTGAAAAGAAAACAAAAACACAGTCTTTGTAACAAATATTCACAGTCAAGCAAAACAGATTCCTTCATTGGCTATGACCAAAAATGTATGTCTTATTTTGTATCTTCAAGAGGTGGGTATCATCCTTTATCATCATCCCTTTAGAATCATGGTTGATCATTACATTGACTTTTTTAGTACAATACTTTCACTTTATTTTATTTTTAGAGTTTTATTTTTTAATTAAAGATTTTCAACCAACAAAAATTTACCATCCCCTCTCACTTTCTTCACCCTCCCAAATGAAAAAGAAAAAAAAACAAAACTCTTATAATCCACATGCATAGTCAAAGAAAACAAATTTCCTCATTGGAGATATAAATGGATGTATATATAAACACACACACATACATGTATATACATAGACAGACATACATGTATATGTATATATTCATATCCATATTCATTTCAGTCTGCTCCCAGAGTCCATCATTTTCTGTTAGGAGGTGGGTATTCCTGACAAAGTGTTTTCTTCAGTTCCTCACTCTCTCATGCCCCATATCCAATTTGCAGCTATGTACTGTCCATTCTACCTTCATAACATCTTTCATATACTCTCTTTTCTCTTCTAATGTTGCCATCACCCTAGTGCATCCATCACTTCACACCTGTATTATTGCAATAGCTTATTGGTTGATCACCTTGTCTCAAGACTCCCCCCACTCCCATCCATCTTTCACTCAACTGCCAAAGACATCTTCCTAAAGCACAGGTCTGATTATGCTACCTACCCTATTCAATAAAATGCAATGTCTCATCCTCACCTACAGGATTGGATATAAAATTCTCTGGGTTTTTTTTTTAATTTTTGTTTATTTTTAGTTTACATGATTCATTTCCATGAGATTTTGATTTACAAATTTTCTCCCCATCTTTCCCCTACCCATCCCCCCAAAACAGTGATCCCACTGTATACCCCCTCCTCCAATCAGCTGTCTCCTATATCCTCCCCCATCATTCCTCTGACTTTCAGGTAGGGCAAGATGGAACTCCCTACCCCAGTACCTATATATTTAAATTCTCTGGTTTTTAAAGTCTTTCACAACTTGACTCCTGCCTACCTTTCCAGACTCCTTACATCTTAATCCCCTCAATTTACTCTGAGATACAAAGACTGTAGTTTCTTTGTTCCTCACACAAGACAATCCATTTCCTGACTCTTGGTATTTGTTTGTATAGCCACTATGTCCATTGATGCCAAGAGCAGGTGAAGGGTTTCTTTGGCTAAGAAATTCATCACCTGCAGACAGCTTGGTGACTGGTCTCTCTGGCCTTAGCTAATCTGGTTGTTAGAAGGTAGACAGAGTTTGTCAAAAATCTCTTTCATTAAACTTTATTAAATTTCTGCTTGGGGAAAAAGAACCACACCCTGCCAGCACCAGATCAAACTCCTCTGGTCTTTTTTTTTTTGGTCTTTTTTTATGTGGGCCCCAAACCAATCCTTCAACTAACATCTTAGCCTGAGAAATTTTTAACAGCAACGGCTTATAATAAGCATACTTTAAGTTACCTAATAACAAGTATGAATTCAAACTGAAACTTTATGTGTATTTCCTAGTATTATTAATGGAAGATAAAATACATGTGCATATTGTGAAACTTGGTAACACCAACTTAGAAAAATAAATTCTCTTGTAACATCATAAAAAATCCCCTTAATTCATTAATACATTAATATTCCCTTTGAGGAAGACATATGTAAAGTTGTCTATAATGTATTCATATGTATATATATCTCATAACAGTCCCCTCAAAACACAGCCCATATCTATGTACTGAGGAAAATGGAACAAAGGTCAAGTATGAGAAAGGCAGCCAGGATACAGCAGGGTCTCTGTATGCCCTAAGGTCATTCCAGCAGCTGTGAAGGCCTGGCAGGAACCCTGACATCCTGGGTTTGTGTGATCAGTCTTATGAATCTAAGAAATAGATAGGACAGCATAGGATTGTATGCTGATCCTACTTAAAAACATTACGACAATTAGTTTGACACAGAGGACTACAGAGTTTGACACAGAGACTACACTTACACAGCAGAGTAAATAGCACTCTTGGGTACTGGTACCAAAAGAAGGTTAGATACAGCAGGATAAATGAGGAATATCAATCTCTCACCTGCTGGAAAAGCAGGGGAGTGAGGGAGATCAAAACATGATTATAGGCTGGAAATGCCTATGGAGTTATGGAATATCTAGCAAGATTGACCTGGTGACTACAATTATACATTTATTGTCTTTCATGGACCAAGAGACCACAAATCCCCAGAGCATAAATACAACTCAAAACGTCCAAGAAAACTCAACCAACAAACTCTACTAGAACAAGACCATTATCACAGAACAAGCCATTGCCTACAATCCGTAGCACTGATTCATGAAAACTTAAGAACAATAGCATAAATAGGTGTCACCATCTCCAAGCTACATAGAATGCAACATTTTCAAAGTATAGACATCTGTTTGAGAAGATCCATATCTTGTGGGAACAGAATGAGATACATGTCAACCCTATTGTCTTGCCTCCTACTGGAGCTCTTCTGAGGATGCTTTCAGTGAGCTATAGAAGCTAAACTGATAATACTTTCATTTAATTGCAAAAATCAATTATATTAGTCAACTATACAATAGTACCTAGAACACTGAATAAGAAAGAGTAATAGCAGGACAGTGACTTGCCACAGGACCATTTCTATCAAAAAATGTGATCTAGATAATAATAACAATAATATCTAACACATATATCTTTAATATTTGCAAATCTTTAATGTTTACATTAAATTAACATTTATGTAATCTAATTACATACATGGTGACCTAACTATGAAATTCACTAGCCTTTTCTCAATTGTAATTCTTTAGCTCTCTTAATTTTTGTTACTACGTACCATTCTTTTCTCTTGGCTACTCTCTTTTTCCTTGGATTCTGTGATATATTCTCTCTCTTTCTCTCTCTCTCTCTCTCCTGTATTCTCCTTATCATCCTTTATAATCTTTGCTAGCTCTTCATTTTCTTCCTGCCTCTCCTATTGCTCTTTCCCAGACTATTCTCTTCTTTCTCTACACTTTCTCCCTATGTACTCATTACTTCTCATGAAACCAATTATCATCTTTATATTGATGACCATTACATCTATATATTGAGTCCCAGTCTCTTTCCCCAACTCTAGTTCTATATTACCAATTGTCTGCTTGACATTTCCACCTGGATTTCCTAGAAGGCATCTCAAATTCAACATGTTCAACACAGCTCTTTTTTTTCTCCTTTTTCCCAATTCATCCCTTCCAAACTTTCTTATTTCTTTTGAGAGCCTCATCATCCTTCCAGTGACTCTGGTTTGGAAACTGGTTCCTTGATTCTTTCTTTTTCCTTACCTCCAATATCCAATAATTTTCCTTGTCTTGTTGAGTCTCTATAACCTTCTTCATAGGCTCCCTTATCTCTCCACTCATACTACCATTACTCTACTAGAGTAATCATATTTAATCATCATGCTTAATCAGGGCAATTGTTAATAACCTCCTAGTTAAACTCTTTGCTACCAGTCTTTCTTCTTTCCAATTCATCTTTCACATAGCTGCCAAATTTCTATTCCCAAAACACAGATCTGACCATGTCCCTTTGCTACTTAAAAACCTTCAGAAGCTCCCTAGTGCCCTTAGAACAAAGTAGAGACTCTTCTGTCTAATATTTAAAGTCCTCCACAATTTCTCCTACCACCCTTTTCAATTATACTTCCTACCATCCCCCTCATGTACTCATCATTCCAATCAAACTGACCTCCAGAGTGTTCCCCATATGTATATACATTTCCCACTGCAAGGACTTTACATCAATGATTAATTCCCTTCCTTCTTCCCTCTTCATGACTGTGTAATCTGCTACCTCATTTTCACCTTTTAGAATACTTAGCTTCTCTCAAGCACAGCTCAGATACCTCCTTTAGTAGCATGTAAGTACCAAGAGTGTAAGGAATGTTTAATTTTGCTTTTATTTCCCCAGCACCCATCATAGTCCTGGTGCTTAATAAATGCTTATTGAATTGAATGAATCATGATCAACTGTCTAATACCTTGCAGATTCACTGAAGATATAGGTAGCTGTTTTACTTTCTTATGTTTTTCTTCATAGTCTTCGTATAGTAATACCAGTGATTCTGTGCTCTGTAAAAAAAAAACAAAAAAAGCTGGTTTTTTTTCATGTACTTACTTAAGCCCATGAAGGACTAAGGTTACATTTATTCTTGGTTGGAGCTCTGGGAACCTCTTTCACTCCTTCCAACTTTCTGATATTTTTTGAACCTTTCACTCTGGAGCCATTCACAATATGATCATGCTCCTTTAATCAATTAACACATATTTATCAAAACTTCACTGTGTTCAAGACACCAAGCTTCAGAAAGACTACATGTACGAGGAAATAACAACACAAATGAAACTTAACCATTCTGGCAATCTTTCTTACGTTCAAAAATATCCAGATATTTTGTGTCTCATAAACAAAACATGGGTTTACTTTTTTGCTTTTCACACAGATATCTGGCATCCATATTTGGCATAGCTAAACTCTAGAAGCCCAAAGTATCCATCCAGGATTGACTGAGTCAGAGTAACAGGATACACAAATCTGTGAATTTCATCTAATTAGAGTTCATCTCTAGTTCCTGATATAGGAAGCTAAATATCAGTTTTGTGAAATTAGATTTAAGTCCTAAGTGTGGATTAGTTGTGTGGATTATTATGAAGGCTAACAGTAGAAAGAAGACTGGATTTGGAGTCAGAAGACCTAGGATAAAATTTTGCTTCTTAGCACTTGTGTGACATTGGGTAAGTCCCTGCACAGCTTGAGAGTTAGATACCTTAACTATATAATAAGAGTATTAGACAAGGTGACCTCTATGGTCTCTTTCTATTCTAAATCTAAGATCCTATGAAATCATGGGCAAGGGGCAGGGGAAGGGGGAGAAGTATATTTCAAATATGTGTTAAACAAGCAAAACTTGAAAAAAAATCACATAGTTGGAAGGGTCCTTAGAAGACTCGAGATTTCTTTATGTTGGTGTTGTTGTTCAGGCTGACTTTTTGTGACCCCATTTGGGTTTGTGGTTTCTTTTTTTGCATACTGGAGTGGTTTGCCATTTCCTTCTCCAATTCAACTTGCAGATGTGGAAACTGAGGCAAACAGGGTTAAATGACTTGCCCAGGATCACACAGCCAGTGTCTAAGGCCAGATTTGAATTCAGGTCTTCTTGACTACAGGCCCAGCACTCTATCAAGTATGCCACCTAGCTACTCTTTTAAATTCTTAGCTAGTTTAAAGACAACCAGGATGTGATGAAGCTGGGACTCTTCTTGGGGCCAGGCTCCAACTTACTTGAGGGATGCCACCTTTATATATTTTTGCAATTTCCCTTCAGTATCTGGGGCATTCTCTTTTGATTATTCCCCATGGTAGCAAATCTTAGGATCATAGGATTACAGATTTACAGCTACAAGGGAACTTAGAAATCATATAGTCTAAGCTGTTCATTTTACAGATGTGGAAACTGGGCCTCAGAAAGATGAAGAAATTTGCTTAAATTCACATGGGTTTCAAACTTCTGTCCATCACCCCAAGTGCAGCACTCTTTCCAATGCACTGGGCTTAGCTCTTAGGAAGTGGTTTTGATTTTTTTTTTTGAAATTGCCAAAAGTAATTCATAGCTAAATGTGATTAGCCAAGTCGTGTAATATTAATTTTACTTTCAAACTGAATGTGGCAATACATAATAATAATTCTGATTTTCTTGCAGGGCTCCAAAGTCCAATTCAAAAATGAACAATGAAAGTATATAGCCTTCTAAGGTAACCACTTGGAAGGATGAATACTAATTCGAAAGGATAATACTTCGAAGGACAAACTTTAGTTTGTAGGCAAAACATAAAGGTGTTGGTTTTTAACACTCTAACAAACATAATGACTAGAACTCAAGGTTATTAACTGGAGAGTTCTATGGCACATTTAATTAAGCAGAGAGATGTATACATACCTACTCATTCATATTTCATTAGAATATGTTTTAAAGAACTGATACTGTACCATTGTGGTTGGTTGAGAATGCTTGTCAGAGCCAAAATAGCTTTCTTGTATATCTGCTTTCTGCTTATTTGACCGAATCATTTGTCCATTCATTCTGTTGCTGTTGTGGAGTACGTTATTTGCAGAATGGAATGATGTAGATTGGAAAGGCTTTCCAGTTATCTTATCATTTCTGGTTCGTCCAGAAATTAATGCATTATGCTCATTAGCACAAAACTGGTTTGCCAACTTGAACTCCAAATCTTTTTTAAAAGAAAAGAAAAAAATAGTAAATAACAAGATGAAATGATGTTCTAAAGCAGGGGTTCTTAACCTTTTCATGTATGCCATGGACTCCTCAGAATACACTTTTCAAATGCAAAGAATAAAATACAGAGGCTTAAAAAAAAGAAAATTTGATTTGATTTGATTCACAAAAAAAAAGGACCCATGACATACTTTCACATTTACTGCATTATTATAATTTTTTCCATTCCTTTCTTAAGTCTAGACAATCAACAGAATAAGAAATCAAGCTCTGATTTATAGCATTTACTGACTGTCAAGGTGTAAATACACACGCTGAAAATTTAGCAAGAGCTAGTTTGAGCTGACTGTCAGGAATATATACATGCACATACATAGTAGTATTGTGTTTTGAGGTACATTGGGAAATCCTAAAGTATCTCTCTCTCCTTCCACTCTGACTTAGAATAGTGAATGAAATTCCACCAATGTACTGCACCCTGATTCTTTTGGGTAATAAAGATTTTTGGTTGTATAGAATTTCTCCAGAAGAAAGCAAATAACTCTGGGAAACATATCATAAGCAGTTATCAGCTAAGAACTTGGGGATATTAATTGACAATTATCTTAGAGCAGGTAGGGATTTGGAATGAGGAGACACAGAAGAGATAAAGATACAAGGAAATGGGGAGAAGAAACTCTTCAGAAGGGGAGGAGGGAGGAGGTTAAAGCAAGTCTTGATGTACAGTATGTTATATTAGGTATAATTAAGGGGATTTCAGAGGAAAGGGTAAGCCTACTTCCAGCTCTTAAGCTGTTAAATACTGGGTCACTGTCAAGAGCATTATTTAATTCTCAGATGTGGCAAGAGCTCATTAGGACAAATGACTTCTTATCTGGGTCCTGGGGCTATGTGTCTTGACCTTTTTGCCTGGTATTTCCTAGACACAGCACATATACATGTGTTTCAAAATCAAAGGAAAGTACTGGATTTTGTACTTTTTCCAGCAATTTACCAGTCAATGAAGGACGACTCTGTCCTATGTAAAGGTTGTATTTCTCCAATGCCTAGCACCATGCTTTGCACATGGTGCTGGAACTGTTCAATGAAAGAATGAATGTAGCTGCTGATAATGATTCCTCTTCGGTAACTGCCAATACATTACTGTAATCAGTCTGGTATGCACTCACCTGGGAGGGCACTGAAGCTGTCAGAGAGGTACATGTGTTCCCTATCTGGATCTGATGCAATCAGGTTTAATTCCCGGACAAATTCATATTGTCTTGGATCTGCCGTATCAATGATTCCAATTGCATATATCTCAACGTTGGCTGCATGAGCTTCCCTGACAGCAGCTTCTAATTTGATAGCTTCACTTTTCTCTGTCTGGCCATCTGTGATCACAACAGCTACTTTCCTGACACCAGTTCGGGCCCCCCAAAATGCTTCCCGGGTTGCTTTGTGGATGGCTGTACCAGTAAAAGTGCCTTTTCCCATATATGATATCTTGCTAATTGAATGTATTACATCCTGTTTGGCAATGAATCTGTCCAGACCAAATCTGAGCTGAACTTCTGAACCATACAGCACAAGGCCAATCCTGGTAGCATTTCTCCCTACAGTGACTCTGTCAACTAGAGAAATGACAAATTCTTTGATGACCTCCAGGTTTTCAGGCCCCATGCTTTCAGGGCTATTGATCACAAAAACAAGCTCCATTGGTACATTCTTACAGTTAATGGTACAGCCTATACAAGAAAAACACAGGGAAACTCAGAATTAGTTTTGGTTTAGCTGATGGTGTGGTCAATTTCTCAATGCTCATACTGCCACTGTTGCTTGAAACACAGTAAAATTCTCAATGTTTAAAGTACTAACACAGGTTTTGTATCAGCTTTGCCAGAAAAGGCCTCTCTTTGTCTTAATAATGATCTCACAATGAATTAGCATTTCTGAATACCTCCCTTGTGCCTAGAAAAAGTGAAGTCCTATGAAGAGCTCTATCCTCACACCAAAAAACTCTCAAATATAATCCTTGCTGCCTTCAACAAGCTTACAGTCTAATTGGGGAGGAAAAATATTAAACAGCTGGAAAACTGAAAAACAAATACATATCCTGAAAGACATGTGCTTTTCTGAAAAGGAAACGGAATTAGATTACAATGTAATACTGCACTGAAGTATTGTGCTTTCTTGACAGTTAGCCAAGAATGGAAACAGTTGTGTGGGGAGTGTGGTAGTTGGACTTGAGATGTCAAAGAATGGAGACAAAGCTTCTCACTAACACAGTCTAACTACAGGGTTAGTTCAGGGAAATAATGGGTTTTTGCCCATTGGAGATTTTCAATTAGAAGCTGGCCACTAGTTGGGTAGGCTGTAAAGGAAATTTGTACTTGGGAGCTCTGGAGGAATGCTGAATAAACAGATGTTCTGAGAAGTATGCTAAGAATTTTTTCTCCCTTATAGAAGAGTCTGTCCCTCAAAAAGCATTTATTAATGTTTTTATTATTATTAAATGTTTTATTATATATTTCTTATTATTAATTAACCTACTATATGCTAGCTACTCTGGTAAGTATTGGGGATACAAAACAAAAGATAGTCTCTAAGGAGCACATAGTCTAATGGGAGAGACAACATGAAAACAACTATGTACAAAGCATATATGTGTAACATATGTACACATATTTGTACTATGTACAAAATATATGCAGATAAATTGGACACAGGGTCTTTTCATCTCAGAATTACCTATATCAATAAGTTCACAAGTTTACTTATTATTACTATTCTTATGCAATTGGTTGGGCATCCTTGAGCCTAGTACACATTTAAGTATTCACATGTGTTTAAACTAGCCATCTAATCAAGTCACCAAGAAGACAAGGAGTCCTTAACCTTGTTTATGTCATGGACACCTGTGGCAGTCTGGTGAATTCTATGGGTCCTTTTTCAGAATAACGTTTTCAAAGGCATAAAGTAAAATACATATAATAACAAAAGAAATTACATTGAACATTTTAAATTATCCAGATATTTAAAAAGACCTGAAGTTCATGGTTCCTAGATTATGAACTTGTTAGTTAAACCCTACTATTATACTTTAAGAAGAGGGCAAAACAATCAGAGTGGACTTTATTTCCATGAGTTTTCTCCCTATTTCTGCCTTTACCATTAAATATCCACTTACTGAATCTTGCCCTCTTGGAAAAGTGAAAGACTGGTTAGTGAAGGGAGTGAGAATATAGAATACAAAGGACCAATGAGACCACATAATGAGAGCAGTGGCTTCCATCATCAGAGTGAGTGGGTGGTGGAGGACATGGACGCGCACACACACACACACACACACACACACACACACACACACATTTTTTGCCCACTCATGCTTTCAGAAAAAGAGTAAAATAAAAGAACCACACATATAAAATGTCAGTTTTATAAAATAAAACAAACTTACCACATATTTCTTTAATTAGTTTAATTATATCTTCTCTCTGTAGAAATAGGATCATTGATTAATAATAAACAGCATTATTTGACCACTTTGGGCAATCTTTAATTCTCAGAGGCAAAATTATTACAATTTTTTGAATTACAAACTTAAAAGTTATGGAAGAAATGTCAAAAGTCATCTCAATAATAAGTATTACTTCTTTAAAGATTTTCCATGTATCTCTATTTTTCTGGCTAAATAAATCAATTTCATGTAACTGCTGAGTTCATAGCAGTAAACTTATTTTTTAAATTCAATTTTATTTTATTTTAGCTTCAGTTCCAGATTCTCTCCCTCACTGACTACCTCCCCCACCAACTGCGAAGGCAGGAAATCATAGCAGTAAACTTATAATATAGTAGCTATAACTATTGCTGTTCTACTGTGTCATTTTGTTGTTTAGTTGTTTTTAGTTGTATCTGACTCTGTGACTCCATTTGGGGTTTTCTTGGCAATGATACTGGAATGCTGTGTCTTTTCCTCTTCCACTGAATTAAGGTAAACAGAGGTTAATTGATTTGCCCAGGGTGAGCCATCTAGTAAGTGTCAAAGCCCAATTTTGAACTCAGGTCTTCCTGACTCCTAGTGATCTATCCACCGAGCCACCTAGCTGCTTCCTCACTAAGCTGATTTTAAAATGAGTATAAGATGAAATAAAGAACATGGTATTTGACACAAGACAGAAAACAAGAGATGAGAAAGATGGGAAGGAAAGGATAAGAGAATATAACAAAACCATAAAACTATGCCGCTCATCCTAATTTCAAATTTTCCAAGCTAGGACACTTACTGTTAGGCCTTGATCATCCTGCGGTCCAGTTCTGCCCTGTATAAAAATTAATTCATTAGTTATTATAAATAAACTTTTCAAGAACATTTTGCCTGAATTGCAAGTCTGTCAGTGATATTTTTGGCCGGGTACTCATGATCTATATCCTTCTGAAATGATGCTGGTCTTGAGGCTTATTAAGAAAAAAAAAAGCCCCAAACCAAGGCTTCAAAATTGCTTATGCACCAGCTGTCTCTTCCATAGCCGTCTGTGCTCTATTCACACAGGGCCTGGTATGTTAATGAGCACTTCATTAGTGTGTTAGGGTATCTGCCTAAAACAGACTGTGGCATTAAATGGAGGTTTAGACCTAGCTCTGGCACAGAAAGGCTCAAATCCAAATGAGAAACATTTGGAAACACAGGGTTGTTGTGAAACTCAAATGTAATGAGCTATGTAAAGTACATCGCAAACTCTAAGGCACTATATAAATGCTAGTTAATGAGAAACACAAAGCTTCTGTCTGGTTTTTAGGACTCTGATGAGGCCAATTCATTCAATGAATCAAGAAAATCAATGACTTGGATATCATCATAAAAGTGTTCATTACAGCTATAGGACACAAATTACTTATGCTGGAGAAGTTAGGAACCATACCTAGAAATCATATTGGAATGAACAGATGATACTTCAAAGCTCTCCAGAATCACCAGGGCTCCCTAATATCACTTTTTCCACTCTTTTGCTCCCTTTCACAATCAATGCCAAGATCATCCTTAGGATAATGAAAGTGTTAGCATTTGCTTATTAGTCATACTTCTCTTAAGTACCTGCTAGTCACATTTTAGCTCCAGATGCTGTAGTCATGGCCAGTCTTTTGGCAGATGAGGTAGGTGACCACATGCACAGGGTGATTTGGGAGAGCCACAAACCTCAATCACAAGTTCCTAGAAGTCACTCCCTTCTAGAGCGTGTTCTTCTCTCCTACCTGAACTGAAATTCTCACTATTAAATAACAAATATACAAGAGCAAAGGTAGGATCTTATCTCCAGAAGGTCACTATTAAATGTTTACATGGTGCCTAGGAGAACTTACTGCCCAAGGTTGTCGTGAGGATAAAATGAGATAATATTTCTAAACTGCTTGGCAAATCTTAACACTCTAATTTTTTTTTAAAAAAATTGTTACTTATTTTTAATTCTTTTCTTTTAAAATTTTGAGTTCCAAATTTTTTCCTTCCTATCCCCTTCTCTACCTTCTGAGGACACAAGCAGTATTATATCAATTACACATGTGAGATCATGTAAAACATAGCCACATTTCACAAAAAAGAATAAAAAATACAGAAAATGAGTATATTATACCGCAATTTGTACTCAGGAGTTCATCAGTTCTCTCTGGAGGTGGATAGCATTTTTTTTTTAAATCATGGGTGCTTTGGAATTGTTTTGGATCACTGTTTGATCAGAGTAGCCAAGTCCTTCATCGTTGATCATCATCACAACTTAACACTTAACACTCTATTTACGTGTTAGTTGTTACCACCACCACTGCCACTACTACTTCTACTACTCATCCTCTGGCTTTCTCCTTTCCTCTGTTCTCTGGCCTTATTCCCAGTTGTGCCACATCAAACTTCCAAAAATTGCAAGTTACCTCACAAGTCATCAGCCAAATATCCAATTACTTTCTGGGAAAGGACAGTTCTCACTTCTTAGTACTGCTAACCCCAAGGTTTTAAGCTTCTGGGTTGGGAAATTTTTGGAGACATTGCATGGGCTTGTAGACAGAGGATAAGACAGTATTAGGAAGAACTGAGTTCAAACACCATTTCCGACATTTACTAGTTGTGTGACCACAGGAAAGTCACTTAACCTCTTTAAGATGAAGTTTCCTCATCTGTAAAATGAAGATAATAATAACTTGATATCTCACTGGGTTGTTGTGAGTATCAAATGAAATAGCATATACAAGGTGCTTTATAAACTTTAACATGATATATAAATGTCAGTCATGAGGACCAACCAACAGTTAATTGTTAAGATCATGCTATATGCCAGGCACTGGGCTGGGGGCTGAGGATAAAGTAATCCAATAGATATGACATTAAGACAGTTCCTCCCCTTGAGAAACTAACCATCTTTAAGGTAGGAAAACACATCAGTAAAAATGTATATACACACATATAAACATATATGAAATATATAGAGAATAAATACATGGCAAGTTTTTTGAAGGAATGTGAGTTACAACTATTAGGGAGGGGAGGGGAATCAGGAAAGGCCTCCATGAAAGGACAGTGTTTGAACTGAGCTTTGGAGGAAAGTAAGGATTCTAAGATAGGGAGGTAAGAGAGTGCATTTGATGCAAAGTGAAATGAGCAGAACCGGAATACTGCATACAGTAACAGCAATATTGTACAATAATCAAATGTGAATGACTTGGCTATTCTCATCAACATAATGCTCCAAGACAGTTCTGAAGGATTTCAGATGAAAAATGCTATCCCTCTCCAGAGAAAGAACTGATGCAGATTTGAGCATACTTTTTCTTTATTTTTCTTGTTTTTTAAAAAATCTGTGTTTTCTTTTACAATGTGATTAACATGGACATATGTCTTGCATAACTGCACAGGTATAACCTATATCAAATTGCTTGCCTTCTCAACATGGCGGGGGAAGGGAAGGAGGGAGGGAGAAAATTTGGAAATCAAAAAATTTTTTAAATGAACGTTAAGATTTCATGTAATTGGGGAAAAATAAAATATTCAATTAAAAGAGTTGTAGAGAAAGAAGAAAGTTAAGGAGAAAACCTTGTGGCATGCCTATATTTAGGAGGCATGAAGAAGAATAGAAGCCAGTAATAGAGACAGAGAAGGGGCAGTCAGAAAACCAAAATGGTTCTGAGTCACGGAAGCCAAGCTACTCTTATTTGCTTAGTTGAAGTAATGGTAAATGCATATCAAGTAATATTAAATAGTATCTAAAAATTGTAAATTTCAATTTGAAAAATGACTGAAAAAGACTTTTATGTTTAGGCAAAAGTTGAATGATCATCTATCTAGGATATTGTGGAGGCAATTAATTTATGTCCCCAAAGGAGACTCACCAGATGATTTCCAGAAAGTTCTTTTTGGCCTTGGGAACCTGTACTTCAGTTCAGTATCTCCTACTAGATGTACAGTCAGCATCTAAAACTCAACCTATACCAGACTGGACGCAATGTTTTCTCTCCTGACAACCCTATGTCTGTTAATGGCTCTACCTGGGATGCTTTCTTTCCTTACCACCATCTTTCAGATTCTTTATTTTCCTTCAAATTCATATGTACTGAGAATAAACTTATGGTCTTTCCTTTATAATTTTTTTTTGTGAGGCAATTGGGATTAAGTGATTTGCCTGGGTGACACAGCCAGTAAGTGTCAAGTGTCTCAGCAGTGATTTGAACTCAGGTCCCCCTGATTCCAAGACTGGTGCTCTATTCACTGAGCCACTTAATTGCCCCCTCCTTTATAATTTACAAGGGTTCTTTGTCAGTACATGCAATAAAACACACAGGTACTCCATTATTTGTTTTTATTTTTGGCTCAACACATTGTACCAGAAGGACATGGTAGCTCTATATCACCCTAAAAATCAGAGTATCAGGATTAGTGTTTTTCTGATAAATAAGATAAGACAGGCAATGTTAGATGCCTATTAAAACTTCTACTAATTTTTTTAAAAGTCTTCTTCAGAAAGGTAAAAGAAAGGAGGAAATGGCCACAATTAAATGAATCCAAATCATTCCTTTCTGGCTTTGAACCCAGAATATTCTGTGCTGTGGTGTGCACTGGGAAATGCAGACAATGTAAAGTCAGATCCAGTTTAACAAATTAAGTTCACTGAGCCACATGAAGGAAGAGTATCTACCACCTGCTGCTGAGTACTCTTCTATGGGGTTTCCCTGAGGGTTCTTTCGCCTGAAGTGTTGATTCCATCTCATTGACTCATAGCTAGGGCCTAGGGGAGATAGTTGGATATAGATTGGTTTCTTTGTTAAATGTCCCAGAGTCATTCCAAAACCCAAATCAAACCTTGCTCCATCTTCCTAGTCCTGATCACCATATAGGGAAATGTACTTTCCCCTCATAGTTAAGCTCCATTTATTTTCTATCAAATGGATGGCAACCAGCCAGGAAAATATCCCTTCTTTTTACTCTGAATCCTTAAATATTTCGACTTCTTAATTTTATAATTATATTGTACTCCATGTTGAAAACTAGGAACTTTATGCTGATCTAGGAAGAGTTAAAAACAACTTCTTTACTTTTTTGTGAATCAATATGAATGGTTCCAAATACATACATAACTGAGCAAATAGATATATTTTTTTGAAACAGCCACCAAGCTCTCTGTGTATCAGAGTCCCATAATCTTTGACAGTCAAATGCCTGAGACCTCTGACATCAACACATTATGTTAGAAGAAAAGTCTCAGAAAATAATGTCAAGGATATCGCTGTGGCTGACCCTGTGACAAAGATTCATCACTCTTTAACCTTTAAGGTTCTTTGGGGACCTAGGTCCACATATAACATGAAGAAATACAAGTATAGACACCCAGAGAAAGACACCCAGGAATATCTGACTCCCCCAACTACATTGTTCCATTATGACAAGGGTGGGGCAGCTAGGCAGCACAGTGAATAGAGCTCTGGCCCTGGAGTCAGGAGGACCTGAGTTCAAATCCAATCTCAGACACTTAACACAAAAAACTAGCCATGTGACCTTGAGCAAGTCACTTAACCCCAACTGCCCTGCCTTCCCCCCTCCAAAAAAGCAAAAACTCTCCCACCCCGCCCAAACCCCATTATGACAAGGCCCCATCTAGATCTCCCTTTCCTTCTAATAAATATTACAAGCGCTAAATCCCACCTTCTACAGGAATCCTTCCCTTACCCCTTTTAAGGCCTCTGAACCCCTCTTCTACCTCTTTTAATTATGGTCTATTTGTCCTGTACACAGCTTGCTTTGTATCTATTTGTATATTATCTCCTCCATTAGACTGTAAGCTAGGGCAGGGATTGTTTTTTGCCTCTTTTTGTATCCCCAGGACTTAGCATAGTGTCTGGCACACAGTAAATGATTAATAAATGTTTACTGATTGATTGATTGTCTATGCTTATGTTTCCTTGGATGACCATTTGTTGTTATGTTGTAAAGGGGATTGTGTTCAGGTGCATACTGGACAAAGATGGCTTTGGAAGCCCCTTCTACATGTCTAGTCTGGGCTATAAGCAATGCCAAGATGATCTGACACTGGAATCAGTGGAGCAGATTTGTTTGGAAGCTGGTCCCTGGTTGTTTGTGATGGAATATAGAGAATTTGAAGATGTAGAGGACTGTTAATATTTGGTTTGAGTGACTGTTTGGAAACAAAAGAGTGATTAATTTATTTTGGGTATCCCAAAGAAACTGGATGATACACACGGAGTCTGTCAGTGTGGGTCCCTGGAGAGTGCATTATTTCCTGTTAGGTGAACCTCTGTTAAAACGTGGGAGTAATTGAGAATTAATTCAGCATTAGGAGGAAGGAGCCCCCAGACTGTATCTAAGCAGTCAACCAGAATGTGCAAGAGAAAGCAGTGCTGATCCTAGCAGAGTGAATACAGTGTTCAGGGAGTGGGATAACAAAACCTTGACAGATGTGAGCTGACTGGCACAGTTCTAATCACCTAATAGCCTCTGTATATGAAAAAGAAAGCTTCTAGGGTCAGGGGCAAATAGACTTAGACTTAGAACCAGAGTCTAAGAAGGTGGAGGTAAGTGGGTGGATCCGTGTCACAGTTACTGTTTTGTTTTGAAATTAAATTGAATTAGAATTGAGAAAGGGAAACAACGCAAAGTCATCATGGTGTAGTGGAACAGCCACTGCAATTAGAGTCTCAGGTCCTGGGTTCAAATTCTAGCTATTCTTCCTACCCTTTATATGAGCAAATCATTGGATCGTATTGTTTCTCAGATTCCTTATTTTTAATCGAAGGGAATTGGACTAGATAATCTTTTTTAACCCTTGCAGGTAAAAATCCAAGATCTTCTTATTCTAGGAGTATTCTAGGGGTATTCTAGACCAATTCTGGTTTCTATTCACAAGATGTTTTTAATATCTTTTGGAATATCTGTGAATGAATCCAACACCAGGGCTCACAGTGGACTTCCTGGGGAAGCAAAAGGCCAAAAAGTATGTTGATTCTTCCCCAATTTAAATCCACAGACTCAGAGAGGGGAACACTCTGAAACCAATCTGGGTTAAGTGATATAAAGCAGTGAGTGTTGTAGCTACTGGTTCATCAATCTACCTCCAACTATTCTAGCTGACAGTCAATGAACACGTACAAAGAAAATGACACTGACTTGTCACAGCATCAGCCACTACATCTATTGATTTGCATATAAAAGTGAAAGTTACTTTAGACCCTGTAGTCCAAGGTGCTCCTGTTGTTTCTGGTAAGTCACGCATGCCTCTCTGACCTTGGTTGCCCTAAAGAAATGAAAAGTTTTTGTTAAACGTTAATCCACACGTTTTACAGACATGTCAATGTATCTATAGCATACACAATCATTCAATAAGTCAGCTGTAGGGTTCAGAGGATAGAGTGCTTAACTGAAAATCAGGAAGACCTGAGTTCAGATCCTGTTTCAGACACAGTAGCTGTATGAGTACGGGCAAAGCACTTAAAACTGTCTTGGCCTTGCTTTCCTCACCTGTAAAATGGAGATGATAATAGCATCTAGTTCACAGGGTTGTTATGAGGATCAAGTGATAACATATGTAAAGTATTTAGTAAACCTTAAAGCACTATTTAAATGCTATTATTATTGTTCAACAAAGTGCAGAATGTTGAATATAAGATATTGAGTGGCAACACCTGGGAACTTGTCTTAAGACTGATATATAAAAATGTATCTCCTTCTTTGAAAATTAGCAAAAATATATGTGAATTACAAGGTTTCAGTGTGTCCCATTACACACACACACACACACACACACACACACACACACACACACCACACCCCAAAGGATATCACGAAGTCATTAAAAACCCTACTTTTTTCTACATGGATCTAGTTTACATGCACACACACACACACACACAAACACACACAATTAAATGAATGAATGTTAATTATTTACTCATGAATAGGAAAACAGGCTAATATATTTGGCATCAGTCTTTTGAAAAGGATGCAAATGAACTCATAAATATGAGTATAAAGTAGGAAAATAGCCACCTTAGGTTTCCTCACATTCTCCCAGCCATTAGTCCTCATCACTCCTCAGCAGTTCCCTGACTGATGAGTAATGTGTGGCTGACATCCAAGACACACAGGCTGATTAATGGCCTAAGTGTAGAAAAAAGGGACTGAAGTCTGGCTTTGTGTTATAACAAGATGTTGCTCAAAAGCACTCCTTGCTCCTTCTGCCAATGTATAATATATGTGTGCCCTGGACGCTTTTAAAGGATATAGACAGAACAAATTGAAAGGCTGATGAATCTTGAGAATGGAAGGAGGAAGAAAAAGGAATGGATATAAAATAAATCTGGCAATCTATGATAATGACTTCTTTTCTTTTGAAAAGTCATCATGGCTTTTTTGGAGGATGAAGCCCTTAGAGCACAGAAATGAGGTTAGGCTCAGTGGGAATTTGAGGGGTTGGAGCACAATTGATCAACATAACAGCTTTTCTGTTGGATAGACTCTTGAGTTCTTTCCCTGAACTACTTTATTTTCCAGCTTCTAATTTTGAAGGCTTTGGTTCTGGAATATCTCCTTTAGACAAATGGTTTTGGGCAACTCTCTAACCTTAAGAACATAGCTTAGAGGATGGCTTGTACTTTGGTAGGTTTTTGAGCCTCAATTGGGCCAATTTTCTGTTGTAAATGACGTGTCAGTGAAGTTTGCAACCCCCAGACTTACAGTCTGAGATACAAGTTCATTCACATGGAATCCTGCCTTTAGTGAGAATCTTTCTGCTTTCCATACAACATATTGTAAATATGCTGGAAAGGAGAAGAAGGGAGGATGAAAATCCACTCAGTGATAAGCTTCTTCCTTTAATGTGTGATGGCATTTTTTTGTGCAAACACTGAGTATGATAAACAGTCACCTCCTTTAGGTCATAGGTATATAAAAAAGTCATAACTAGCTTTTGTTTGGGAGACTTGTACGGGAAGACAAGTTTTAGTATTCATTCCTACCTTTTCCCTTGGGATGTTGATACGTGGAATAACACTTGGACCTTGGACAGCGGGTACCCTTGGATCCTTCTGCATCACAGAAAATGAATTTTATCATTCCATCAATTTCCTTGCAAAGGGATCCTAGCCAATAGCCATATCCTTTCATGGGGACTGCCTAAACAGATTTTAACATTTCAAAAGCATCTTGCAAAAATTTAAAAGCTCATTATCTTTGTTATTATTTGCTTCCAATTCTACTTTTCATAGGAGACACATAAAGAGTAAACTGCATTTTTTGTTTTGTTTTCTTTTTTCTTTCTTGCTGTTCATTCCATTGGTCATAATCCTTTACAACTTGACTAATGTTTAATGTGAAGGTATTTGTAGAACCTGTCTCGGATTGCATGCCGCTGTGGTTTGGGGGAGGGGAGGAGTGGGAGGGTAGGAAAATTTAGAACTCAAAAGCTTGTGGACCTGAATGTTGTAAACTAAAGGTAAATAAATAAATAAAATTTAAAAAAGAATAAACTGCAGAGATAAGAATTTTAACTTTTAAAAGGCTAAAAGCTGTTGGTTTAAAAAAAACAACACAACCAGTTTATGTCAATGTGCCCAGCACATAGTAGGTTCTCAGTAAATGCATGTTGGTTGATTGTTGTTAGGGACCAACCTTTTGTCCTGGTATTCCAACTTCTCTTGGGTGTACAGGCAGACCTTTTGGGCTTGAAGAACCAGGTTCACCCTAAAATAAACATAGTTAAGAAGACATCTGATATCGGCAATGCCAACATCTTTCTTCCTGTTGCCATAAAAACACATTAATTAGTCCTTTTGCTTCTGAGAAAAAACAAAACAAACTAAAACATTTCCCTTCTTTACTTTCCTGGACTCATTCCTTTGGCCATGTTTTGCTTTCTAATTCTTGGCAGCATAAGTGGCTTCTGGCAGGAAATCCCTTATATTAGTGGCATGAAGAAGCTGCTGAAGGAGTGTATGGGACTTCTAGCTCTGTCCCCTTGACAAGCCCTATTCACTCCCTTGTTAATGCATGAACAGTTAGCCATGTGTAGATCTGTAGTATTTTTGCCTAGCGGAGGTGGGGGTGGGCAGAGAATTAGATTCAGCAGATGACCTCTGAAAGGCACCCAGAGAAAATCAGCCAACACACTCCCAGACTTTCAGGGGAATGCAGACTGACCAGCTCCAGTCCCTTCCATGCCAGCTCCAGCTCAGGTTACCCTCCCTGCTGTATTTTTAGGTTGTATAAATTGAGGTATAAACAACGAGATGTTTGGGTCTTATTCTTCTGTTTCTGCACGGAGGGGGAAAAGTTTCTCTCCTCTTGCCCTATAATCTAAGCTTCCATTTGCCATATGTATGTAGTAATAGCAGCTACGCTCCCAGGTGGATAATGTACCTTGCAATTTAGTACTTAAGATTAACCAATAAAGGCCTTTCATTTTCCTTGATTATGTCTGTTCTATTTCCTATTTCAAATGTGTTATAAGGCAGCTAGGCTGTAATAAAACGGACTTCAGCTTTCTGGTTGAACCTATATTAAATGAACCATTCCAGAAAAGCTAATTTCAGCTACTTTTTACATTCAGCTAAAAAAAATCATTTCACTCTGGTCAAATAGTACAGTCAAGTTAAGAAACAGCTACATATAGCTATATCCCTAACAATTTCCAGATTTATGTCTTGAGTGCTACCCTAGAGGTGTTTTTCTGCAGAAATTCATGTGATCTATATATTTCAAGTCATGGTCATGGAAGGGTAAAGAAATTTAATGCACAATTTTCCTGTGTTAGAAATAAAAGAGCTTGTTTCATTTGTTTTATGTTGATGAAAAATACATCTATTGTTAGGTACAAACCTGCAAATCTTGCAGAAGCGGTCCCTTAAGATCCTCAAGACCACTGACTGTTTCATTTTCATGCTCTACTTTCTTCTAGATAGGGATGACTGTCTCCCCTACTTCCTCCCTATCCAGGTAAATCACACAAATGTTCATATTTTACTTGGGCAACTGCGTCTATAATCCCATCCCAAACCCCTCTCCTCTTCCTCAGTTTCCCAGAACTGTGCACTCTGATACGATTACATGTCTTTGAAATATCTAATCGCTCCTGACCTGACTAAAGCCTGCTAGCTTCCCATTCTTGACATGGCTCCCTTAGATCTGTACCTGTATAAATATGGCATTAATGTTCACTCATGCCTTGCTCTGAAGAAAGAAGGAATCTCGCAGGTGCACAACTGTGAGAAATAAATGCTGAGCAGTCCTCCTGATAACCACAGTGTGGCCTTTTAGAGGGGATTCCTATTCAGGTATAGGTTGGACAAGAAGGCCTATAATTTCCTTCTTTCTCTTGATTCTGTGGGTGCTAGAGCTAGAGTGAAATGACCTAACTCTATTACATTTCCCTTAATTTTTCTGAGTGGGTTCTACAGTATCATAAGGTTGGCTCATTTAATGGAATTTCTGATATGATACCTTATGTTAAGAGTTATATTCATTTTAAAAACTCCAGGCCCCCTAATTTACTCCCAGACTTCAGAATATTTATAGCATGTTCTGGCTAATTCCCTGGAACAATAGTGACACCCCCTGGCCAACATTCAAAATCACACAGTTGTCATATTAAAGAGAACTGGTTTTAATTTCAATTCAATGAACTCAGGAGTATCCACCTTTTCATCAATACTACTTGATGAAGCTTTATCCGGCAAATCTGAGGTCACTGTTAATAAACAAACCTCTGTACCTAGAGACATTAGTTTTTCCCCAACGAGCCTGGGGGTCTTCCAGAGTGACTCTAACATAACCGCTAGGATTCTATACCTTCTGATAGATTCCTTGAATCTCCTTTTGCCCAGTTACTGCTATTTCTCTTGGCAAACCTTGATCACCCTATAGAAAAAAAAAGCCTTTTAAAAATACTGAAAAAGAAAAAACTTGATTTGGCAACTGTACTTTTAAGCATATATAATGGTTAGAGAGAGAGAGAAAAAATGTGTGTGTGTGTGTGTGTGTGTGTGTGTATCTAAGTATACTTGCCATTTCCTTCTCCAGCTCATTTTACAGATGAGAAACTGAGGCAAACAGGGTTAAGTGACTTATCCAGAGTCATAGAGTTAGTAAGTAGAATTGAACTCATGAAGATGAGTCTTCCTGATTCCAAGGCCAGAGCTCTATCCACTGTGCCACTTAGTTGCCCTGTACACACACACACACACACACACACACACACACACATACCCCCATACACACACATGCATGAACACACACATATGTGTATATACACACATACATACATATTTTTTGCTTTTACTTTTTAAAATGCTTTCATTTCCAAATTCTCTCCTTCCTTTCACCCCCTTTTACCCATCTAGAAGGTAAGAAATACACTATCCATTATATATATGAAGTCATACAAAAATATTTTAATATATTTGTATTTCTCTATATATGCACGTATTTTTTCACTCTTCCCCCCAATAGAATGTAATTTTCTTGAAGGCAGAGATTATTTCATTTCAGCATTTTTATCCTCAGTTCCTAGCCCAGTGCCTGGCACATAATAAATGTTTGTTTATCCACATAAAAATAAACAAATTTTTATAAAAATTAGCCCAGGCTGTGACTGTGGGGAAAAGGCCAGCAGGGCCATCTGCTGTTTTTTGGAGGTGAACTTGCTAATCTTTTAGCTCTGGACAGGCCTTTGGTAAATATACTTTTCATGCATGACAATTAGAGCATGTAAGACAGGAGTCAAAGACTGAGGTTTGGGGAGTTTTCTGCTGAGTGCCAGGAGTTGGCCTGTATAGTGAGCGAAGTTCCGGGTGTCAGCCAGCTGGGGTTCAATAGGTTGTTTTTTTTATCCTTCTCTGACCTAGTAAAGGAGCCCCGGATTTGGATTTAGGTGATCGGCTCAGAAGCTGTGTGAACTTTGGCAGGTCACTCAGTCTCGTAGGACCTCAGTTTCTTCATAGGTAAATGAAGGTTAAATGACTTGTGCAGTTCTGCCTGCCTCCCAGGTCTGGTGTGAAGAGAGTGCTCTGCCAGCTCTAAAGCCACAAATAAAGGTGAGCTTTTTCTTTAGGGAGGGAATTATATTTGATATTTATTTGATTCCTCTCTCAGCTCATAGTATACATTTGTATGTAGTGAGCACTCAATCCAAACTTGTTGAATACCTGAGTGAATAAATGAATCAACTATTTAAATTAGAAGGAAATGTGTTTATGTAGAAATGGGCTCTTATCTCTGGTCAGAAAGGGGTGGGAGGGAGAGAGAGAGAGAGAGAGGGAGAGAATGAGAAAGAGAAAAGGAGAGAGAGAGCGAGAAAGAGAAAAGGAGAGAGAGAGTGAGAGAGTGGGGGAAACGAGAGAAAGGAGAGGGAGAGGAGAGGGGAGGAGGAGAAAGGGAGAGTGGCAAAGGGAGAGAGAAAGAGAATGCTGGGAGGAAAAATAATCTGACGATGATGAGGAAGAGAAGGAAGGCTCTACCCTCTTCCCTACGATTGTGGGATCTCTTGGGGACTTGTTTAACATTTGGAAACCCCGAGTTAGTTTCGAGAGAACAAGTGCTCTTAGAATATGAGAAGTGAAATGAAGAGGGCTCCTTGGTTGCCACAGATTAATCCAGTAATACATAGACGAGTGAGGCAGTGTGGGAGAGAGGATAAAGGGCTGTCTGTGCAGTCAGGATGACCTGGATTCAAGTCCTATCTCTGATACATCATAACTGTGTGACCTTGGGCAGGGTTGTTTCACTTCTCAGTGACTTAGGCAACTCTCTAAGAGCACAAGTTGCAGAATAATTGCTGATATGCATGTGTAGGGGGAGTTTCCTTACTGGGAGCACCTCACACAGAAGATATCACAGGTCTGCATACCAGCCTCCCAACCCCTGTCCCCCAAATACAGGAGTGTGGGCGAGGCCTTGTTCTGGCTTAGTAGTTTTAATAACCATAATATTTTCCCAAGGGGACAGACAGGACAGACAGGACACCTACCTGGTGGGAAGGTAGGACCTTCCACTTACTTCCTCTAGGGAGTTTTCGAGATCACTGTGCTGCCTCTTCCTAAAGTCCTTAATTTAGAAAACTGACAAGGGCAAAATCAACACTCAATAGCCTACAGGCTAGACCAGAAAGCCTTCTATCCCTCAGCCTGATCTATTGCTTCTTGTCAAGATTTTTGTTTGGCCTTTGGTCTAGAAGAGGACCATGGCATTAGGGAGGTGACACCATGACACACAAGTGAACTGGATTTAAGTGAGGGAAGGCTGTGCAAATCGCCAGCCTCACTTTCTCCTCTCGAGCCATCTTGACTGGCTGGTAACTTGTCCTTTTGACTTTAACTGTCTCTTACTCAGGTCCTTTCTGAGGCCAACTCGTGTTTGGGCTGACTTCTAATCAGTTAAATTCAGATCAACAACTTTTTTTTTTTAAGGCACCTGTTATGTTCAGGGTGCTAAGCACTTGAATACAGAGACAAAATGAAAAACAGCCCTTGTTCTCAAGAAGCTTACATTCTATGGAGACAGCTAGGTGATGCAATGAATGGAGCACTAGACCTGGTTCAGGAAGACCTGAGTTCAAGTCTAGTCTCAGACTAGCTGTGTGACCCTGGGCAACTTAACCTAAGGGTGCTTAACTTCTGTCTGCATCAGTTTCCTTCTCCATAAAATGGGGGTAATAACAGCAATCACCTCAGGGTTGTTGCAAAAAACGAGATAATATCTGTAAAGTGCTTTGTGAATCTTGAAGTTTTATAAACGTTAGCTATTACTCTACTAGGGGGTGGAACAAGGTAAGTAAAAAAAACACCCCACAATTTGAGAATGCAATAATTATTAACAGCTGGGTCAGTTGGAAAAAGATTTCTTATAGGAGAAGTCAATCATTTCTTACTGTCTCTTCTCTTTTCATGGTCCTGCTATCTTACCATTCTTTCTTGGTCTACTTTGGAAATCTTCGTCAAACCCACTGACTGGTATACCCCAAGACTCTTTCCTGTGTCCTCTCCTTTTCTTCCTCTCTATATCTCACTGAACTCATCAGCACCCATGGATCCAATTATCCACATGACTTCCATATCTATATATCCAGCACTAAGCTTTCTCCTGAGCTCTAGATCCATTCATTACCTACTGTCTATTAGATATTTTGAACTGGAGTTCTTGTAGGCATCCCAAACCCAACATGTTCAAAACAGAACTCATTATATTTTCCCCTAAATACATCATCCTTTACTCTTCACTATTATTCATCCAAAATAGGTAGGCACAATAGTAGATAGAGCATAGGGCCTGGACTAAGGAAGATCTGAGTTCAAATATGGCCTCAGACTCTTACTAGTTGTATGACCTTGGAAAAGTCCCTTAATTTCTGTCTATATCAGTTCCCTTAACTATAAAATGGTGGTAAACGATTCCTTACTTCTCAGGGTTGTTGTGAGGATCAAATGAGATAATATTTGTAAAACATTTAGCCCTGTGCCTGGCACACAGCAGGTGGTTAATAAATGCTTGTTCCCTCCCCCAACACATCTAGTCATTTGCCAAATCTTATTTTTATTTCTACAACAACGGTCTTGTTCTTCCTTTACACTAACACTACCATCACTCTAAGTTCAGGTCCTCATAATGGACAATTGCAATGATCTCCTAATATGTCTTCCTGTCTCAAGTCTCCCCCCATCCCAATTCATCCTTCATAGAGCTGCCAACGTAATCTTCCTAAAGTGCAGGTCTGACCCTTACCTCCGACTCTAAAAACTTCCCTTGTTCCCTATTATGTTGAATTACCAAACTCCTCTGTTTGGCACTTAAAACTCTTCACGAATTCTTCCCTTCTTATCTTTCCAGACTTCTTAAGTACCATTCCTTTCTATGCACTTTCCAGTCCAGCAATACTGGCCTACTTGCCATTCTACCCATTGTCCATCTCCATGCTTTTGTATTTGCTATTATCCTCCATGCCTGGAGTGCCCTTCCTCCTCCTCGCTTCTGTATTTTCTACCTCATTTCTCCTTCTTTCTTTTTTTTGGAGGCAGTCAGGGTTAAATTACTCGTTTAAGGTCACACAGTTAGGAAGTGTCTGAGATCAAATTTGAACTCAGGTACTCCTGACTCCAGGGCTGATGCTCTATCCACTGTGCCACCTAGCTGCCCCTCTACCTTCTTTCAAGGAACAGTTCAAATGTCACCTTCTTGCAGAAAGTCTTTCCAAGTTCTTTAGGCTGTTAATGCCCTCTCCACTAGTGTCACCTTGTACCTACTTTATATTTATCTTGCTATACTTTTATATGTTCATGTTGTCTTTTTTTGGGTTGTTTTTTGGGAGGAGGAAGGCAGGGCAGTTGGGGTTAAGTGACTTGCCTAAGGTCACACAGCTAGTAAGTGTTAAGTGGCTGATGTAGGATTTGAACTCAGGTCTTCCTGAGTCCAGGGCCAGTGCACCACCTAGCTGCCCTCCCCCTCCCCCATGTTGTCTTTTCCATTAGAAAGCAGGCTCCTTAAGAACACTGACTGCTTTCACTTTTTCTTTGTGTTCCCAGTGCTTAGCACAGTTCCTGACACATAATAAATATCTAATAAACACTTATTGATTAATTGCTTGAGGAGGCATGGTGCCTGAGCTGGACCTTGAAAGAAACAAAGGATTCTAAGAGGTAGACCTGAGGAAGGAGTGCATTCCAAACATGGAGGACAGCCTATGTAAAGGTCTGGAGAGGGGAAATGTAATGTCAAGTTCTGGAAGCAGCAATGAGGCAAGTTTGGCTGAAATGGAGAGTACACAAATGGAAAGAATGTGAAATAAACCTGGAACCAGATTGTGAGAGGAGTTGAATGCCCAACTGAGTTTATCTTTTATCCTACAGACAATTGGGAGTCATCAAAGATTCTAGAGCTAGTAATGATGTCTTTGGCAGCTTTGTGGGGAGGACAGATTTGAGAATCAAAGACTAGAAGCAGGGAGACAAATAAGGAAGTTATTCCAACAGTCTGCTTAGAAGGTGATGAAGTCCTGAACCAAGATGGTGTCTGTGTGACTGGAGAGAAGACACATGTGGGAGATGTAGTCAAAGTACGATGAATAAGGCTTAGTAACCGATAAGATACGGAACTGGGGAGTGAGGGAGAAGGAAGAGTCCTGGATGCTTACTTGCATCCAGCTCTTAGAAACTCAACCTCTGGTGCTGGCTTAGAGTTCCAGAGGTGAAGGCCCTTACGTGCCTCTGGCTCCTGGAGGCCTGACTAATGTCAAGCCTGCCTGGATCTTGAGGACTGCCTGCTTCAGTGAGTAGCCCTGACAATCCAGTCAGCCTTATGCTGGCTGGAATTTGGATTTAGGTCTTTCAAGAGGTGGTCCAGAGAAAGTGAATAACAAATAAAATATAAAATTGCTGGCATAAAGTAGGTGACATCTACACAGTGTTAGGAAACACAAACAATACCAGAATTTTTTTTTTTTCTGCAGTCACCTGGGTACAACTACATTAACAAACCAGAATATGTCTGAGGACAGAATTTGTGCCCCTGGCTCTAATAGAGAACAAGTGAAATTGGCGATACTGAAAATTTCTTAAGACTTTAACAGTAAATCATTTAGACATGAAGATAACAATGATACATGTTTCCCAGGTAGCTCTCTTCCCTAAACGAGTTACAAAGCAAGCCTAATAACATTACGCTGGGTTTCTGACTAGAAATTCCTAATGACAATGAACAGTTTTTTTTTAAAGAAAAAAGCTGAGCAGGAATAAAGATCATTTAGTATCCAGTACCTTCTAATACAGTTGGAAAATTGCAACAAAGCAGGTGAAAGTGCACGAAGAGAAGGAAAAAACTGATACAAAAACCCAAGACAAACAAAACAAACCTACAAGCTGTAAAAACCAGTTGCTTGTCTTTTAGACGTTGAATATTTCTAGTCTGGTTTATCTCCTAGCAAGCTTGTGAGCTGGATTTACTGTCACATTAGAAACTAAACTGGTATTCAATGACCCTCTGGGATTCTTTGTCCGTATAAAAATATAGTGGAAGATGCTTGGCATCTCTTTAGTCCATTATGAGTGAGAAAATAATGCCTTCATCTATATCCTGAAATGACCAGCCCCACCCTGCTCCTGTGCACTAATGAAAGCTGGGAGGATCCAGAGCACAGCCAGGACTCCAGTGGGCAATTCTATATAACTATTTTGGGTTATTCAGGCAGTTGTGAGTGCACACCCTGTTTCCTAGTGGCATTTTCCTCTCCATGATTGCTAGGAATAATTGATGAAAAAGAATGGAGGAGGAGGAAAATTTCTTCCCCTTCTTGCTCTAGACGGTATCTCTCTTTTGAATGCTGCTATGGAGAGTTATGAGAATATACAAAAGAGCTGTGATTTCCTCCACGTGGGGTAATTCTCAATATGAGAACTCCCTCCACCAGGCAGATTCAACATATTTATGAATTAATAGATGAGCCTTAGCTTTAGTCAAATCACCTTGTTGTAAAATGAGGCATATGGACTAGAATACATCTTAAAATTCTTTCCAGACCTAAATCTATGATCCTGGAGGAAGCTGCTTGAGGCATAGAGAGATTAAGTTACTTCCCCAGCGTCAGATAGCTCATGTCAGAGGTAGGATTGATTTGAAGCCAGCTTTCTTGACTCCAATCCCAATTTTATACCCATTATGCCACAGTGTTGTTCATCCTTAATTTTTCTTTTTTTTGCTTTTTGGAGGGGGGAGGGCAGGGCAATTGGGGCTAAGTGACTTGCCCAAGGTCACACGGCTAATAAAGTGTTAACTGTCTGAGGCCAAATTTGAACTTGGGTACTCCTGACTCCAGGGTGGGTGCTCTGTTCACGGCGCCACCTAGCTGCCTCTATCCTTCATTTTCGAAGAGGACCAATGACATCATGGTGATGACTTGTCCTTGAATTGGATTTAAGTGAGGCAGAGTTGCACAAAGTCATCACTCTCTTCCAGAGTCATTGAAGTCCAGTGGCAAGACAAAATTCAAGATGACTGGCAATGGCCTGGAATTTAGTGGGTGACATTGGTATCTTCAATGTCTGACCAAGCTCTAAGTGTTCCACAGCACCTGCTTCAACCATCTTCTTGGTTGGTGGAACAAATTGTTTTTATCCACCCATTCTAAGAAGGAGTGAAAAAGTGACCTTTCTTGTTAGGCCTCATATAGCACTTTGCTCTGCTGCTCTTACATGCACTTATGTAATACTGCATCTATGTACAATTCTTCCCTTAAATTTCCTGTAATGAGAAGAAGTTAATGAGAGAGATCAGATTTGCTAATCTGGAGAATCTACAGGGGATGGAAGACCTCAGAGAGGTGACTGAAGGTATGAATCTGAAGCTTATTAACTGTGTGACCTTACCTTCCCCTGGATGAAATTTCTTCTTTTAAAAGATGAAGGAATTTGACTAGATGGCCCCTGAAGTCCCTTCAAGCTCATCGTCTATGATCCTATCAAACTGAATCTCATATTGGGGGTATGAAGCTATTCTGGGTCCTTAAATGGTACTAAAAATGTAGAAACTTGGCCATAACCTGGTGGGTGGCAGTGGTATTTATTCTACCTTCTATATGCTATATTCAAATATGTACAGTGTTCATATTTCTCTCATACTAACCTATTTCAGAGTTAAGAGTAACTTTATAAAAAGTAATTTACATATTCAGGTTGTGACCAATTGCAGTAGTAGAAATCCTTATCTTTTCAAGGCTAGGAGTCCTTACCCCACAGCACCCTGGGAGTCAGGCGGATCTTTTTGTCCTACTCCCTCTAACGATTTTTAAGTGAATAAATTATTCTAAAGGTAAATGTTCTTTTCTCTCCCCCCTTTCCCTCAATGAGAAGAACCTCTAGACCAGTGGTTCTCAACCTTCCTAATGCCGCGACCCTTTAATACAGTTCCTCATGTTGTGGTGACCCCCCCAACCATAAAATTATTTTTGTTGCTACTTCATAACTGTAATTTTGCTACTGTTATGAATTGTAATGTAAATATCTGATATGCAGGATGTATTTTCATTGTTACAAATTGAAAATAACCCACAGGTTGAGAACTGCTGCTCTAGATAATGAGAGGAGAACAATACCTTCTCTCTGTGAATCCCAATGTCAGGAAAGCTGGGAGGTAGATGCTGGGGTCCAACCTTACTCTGCAAGAACAGACATAACTATTAATTAGTCCGTCTGGCAAAAGAAAGGTCCCATATGAGAAAGGAAGGGAATAAGCATTTATAGAATGACTACTATGTGCCAGGTACTGTGCTAAGCCCTTTAAATTTTATCTCAGAACTTGGTTCTTCATCTAAGATACACAAACATGGCCACTCCAATAGACTGCTTTGATCTCGTTTCATTTCAGAACTCAGGATTTTCCCAACAGAATCAATCACTTTTAGTTTCAACGCATGTTTTCCTATGAAGAGGCAACAGAATGGTTTTGGATAGCTTATTGGCCATAAATCCATCCATAAACACAGACTTTTTTGGTTGCTATTGTAAACCTCAAATAAATTTTGCCTCAGTGCATCTTTTGTAAGACTGAATTGATCTAGACAGTATATAAAATCACTTATACTTTGTTAGGGAACTGATGGATTTATAGCCCACCTTTTCCCCCCTTCATGCCAATCCCTGGCTGCCCATGAGGTCCTTTCAACCCATCAAAGCTAGAGTTTCCCTGCATGACGAAGTCACATTTATTTAACAATAGTAACCCGCAGTCCCATGTTTGGTTCAGCAGAGTCACTAAAACTTCTGGACCACAAGTGATGCATATTAAAGGAAGAAATGGCAATGACATGAACGGTTCCATCTTTATTTCAAGTTTTTCAGCTCAAGTCAATGAGAGAAACATAATTTCTTCTTGACTTGACAGCCTCCTCATGTTTATACTAATTTTCATTAATGTTGCATGTAGCCTAGCTTTCCCTTCTCTGAAGGGGAAAATGTGGGAAAGTCCTCCTGGTTTTCCATGGAAAACAATTATCTCTTTTCTGTATGAACATATGCAGATATGTCTTACATGTGCCTAGAAATTCACTTCATTTGGAGGAAAAGAGACCAACAGAGCACATATAGGGATTCATATGTTGTGCTCTTGGTAGGGGCATACAGTGGTTGCACGGAATGGATTGTGGCTTAAACTAGTTTCAACAAATATTTATTGCATGCCTACTGTTATAAAGATGCAACATAGTGTGACAGAAAAAGCACTTGATTAGAAGTCAGATGATTTGTGCTGTACTATAAAAGGGAGCCTTTAATTGAGGTTTGGCCTTTTTTCCTTTTCTGGGGGCACATCAGAGTATGGTAGAGATGTAAAAATTGCATGTGCTCTCATCTGTGTGGCTTCAGAGGAGAATTTCTAGACTTTGAATTCTTGGTCCCATCCTCATCAACTTCCTTCAAATATATTTTGAACTGAATTGATCCATAATGGTACAGTGCCATAGAAGTCAAAGGTGGAGTATGTCTGAAGTTGGAGGACTTTGATCAACAGTGTCAAATGGTGCATAAAGATTGATGAAGACTGGGAAAGGATCATTGAATATATTGATCATGAAGTCATTTGTGATTTTCAAGAGTATAGTTTTAGTAGAATGGTAGGGTCCCAACAGAGATTTCAGGGGATTAGTTAAGGATAAAAGTGTTTGGTGAGGAAGTGGGATATAGAGCATAGAACACTTATTTATGAAGTTTGGCTGAGAAAAGAGATGAAGAAATAGTTAGAGGAGACAACAGGGTTTCTGTGCGAGGATCTAAAAGTTGTTTTTTGAAGAAATCTCACTAGTTTAAGTTACTGTAAAACAATACTCAGGTCCAGTCCTAAGTGTTAGAGTTATTAGCTTTAGGGGTAACATCTTGGGGTATGAGTGGAGGTAAAAAAAATTCCCATAACAGGTACAAAATCTAGAGATGACTTATTTCCTAGATTTTCTAGCTCATGGAGAAACTCTTCTCTGATACAATACATCTAGAGACAGAATGGTTGTGGTGTCAAGTATAGTTGCTTTATTTAACGTCCTTTATTTAAGTTTCTGTCTGTCTGTCTGTCTGTCTGTCTATCCATCCATCCATCCATCCATCCATCCATCCATCCATCTCATCCTTGGTTGGATTTCATCCTGAATATTGATGATTTCTGTGTAACAAAGACTGTGCCAGTATTTCTTTAAGCAGTCCATAATGCTGGCCAGGTCAGAGTTGTGGAACATTTTTCTAATTGCTTTTGTTCATTTAAATATGGCCTACAGGTTGTTGGAAAGAGTCAAGGGGTTAAAGATGAGCCATTGCCTAACCAATGGAAAAGAGATCCTGAGATAGGTGGTGAATCTGCTCTTCTATTGTGTACGTTGAAACCACCATCCATTAATTCTCTGACTAAAACCTTTAATGAACCAAAACAGCCTTGTCATTGAATCACGGGTGACCACAAATACGGACACCATTCGGTTCTGTATGAAAATAGAGGCCTGTTTTAGAACCTGGTGATCTGTCAGATTTGTAGTTCCCAAGGCCACCATTGTGAGTTATATATAATTTGACTAGGACTTCCTGGCACTCTACTGAAGTTCATAAGAAGTAGAGAACAACATATTATCGTGGAAACAAATGTTTCTATTGTACAACAGGAATATATTTGCTTTTATGCAACAGAACAACTCTTATATAGTTTTTAGATCTTATTATAGTAAATCAATAGGTATTTCAAGCTATAGATATTTGCTCATGTTTTCATCAGCACAAGCCTTTTAAATAAATTAAATTTAAACACAAAATAGATGAACAAATCCAGCTAACAAGGTTCATGATGTTAGCAAATCTTGGTGCTAACATATCTTGGCAATGGATTCTAAAAATGATGAAAGTAAGAATTATGAGCTTTCTTGAGGCTAATTTCATTCAGATCCATTCTTTAACAAAGTTTCCCTTTAGATTTGGGACCAGTCATTGAGGACATGTCCCTCATTCTCCAAAACATAAAATGATCTTGACTGAAAGTGCCAATAACTATTCAATTTCTGTCCAGGCAGACACAGGGCAGCTAGGTGGCTCAGTGGATAGAGGGCTGGCATGAAGTCAGGAAGACTCATCTTTCTGAGTTCAAATCTGACCTCAGACACTTACTAGCTGTGTGACCCTGGACAAGTCACTTGACCTTGTTTCCCTGACTTTCCTCATCCTTAAAATGAGCTGGAGAAGGAAATGGCAAACCATTCTAATATCTTTGCCAAGAAAACTCCAAATGGGGTCATGAAGAGTTGGATATCACTGAAAAACAACTGAGCAACAACAACAAAAAAGGCAGATATAGCTAAATTACTTTATGAATTTTTTTTACAGACTACTATGGAGGTAATGGCAAGAGTGTTGGATTTGGAATCATAATATTTGGGTTCAAATCCTAGTTCTCCCATTTGCTACCAGTGTGACTTTGGGAAAGTCACATCTCTTCTGGTTTTGGTTTCCTCATCTGTGAAATTAAGGGGTTGGATGAGGTATTCACTAAAATCTCTTTTAGGTCTATATCTGTGACAGGGGTAACTATCTTTTTTTTTTTTGTCATGGACCCCTTTGATAGTTTCATGGAGAATACATACCCTTTCTCAGAATAATGTTTCGTTAATGTAAGTCAGGGAACAAAATGCTAAATATCAGTTAGAGGTCCGTGAAAGTAATGATGTAATTTTTTTCCATTCAAGTTCATAGAGCCCCTGAAATCTATCCATGAGCCACTTGGTCCATGAATCCCAGGATAAGAACTTCTGATCTATTATGTCATATCTACGTATTCACACAAGGTCATTTTCTTAGTGAGTGGAAGCCCTGGTGACCATGAACTAGAAAGAAAAAAAAAGAATAGAATAAAGAATACTGACTATATTAGACTATATACACATTTGTAATGTTAATGGGAGTTGAAGATCTTCCTCACCCATTAATAGGCCTCACATGGAGCCCATCAAGAGAAGCTTGATTAGGGGAGGCTTGTTTTTTAGGAAGGCCCACAC
>CM053582.1:302304209-302331320 GCA_028627135.1 Pseudochirops cupreus | reverse complement strand
CCCTCTGACTTTTCGGTAGGGCAGGATGGATCTCCCAACCACAGTGCCTGTGTATGTCAGGTTCCAGTTGGATGTAGTTAATAATAATAATAATAATAATTGCATATATATAGATATATATTTATAACATTTGATTATGGAACTTTAGATTCTAGATTCTTTCTCTTCCTCCCTCGTCACACACCCCTGAACTTTCTAATACTTGTACTTACCACGAAGATAAATATTTCCACAACTTTCTTATATGGTAATATAAGATAACTCCATGGCATGCATGTATATGTAGGAGCACACACAATTATTTGCATGTCACCACCTCTCATATATGCCCCCTTCTCTCTTTTGACTCTGCCACCACCCTGGTTCAGGCCATCATCACAGATAACCTCAATTATTGCAGTAGCCTTCAGGTTGTTAGCCCTGCCTCAAGTCTCTCCGCATTCTAGTCTGTCCTCCTCACAGCTATCAAATTGATCTTCCAAAATATAGCTCTGACCTGTTACTCCTCCCCAATTCAGTTAATTTGAATAGTTCCCTGTTGCTTCCAGGGTCAAATATAAAATCCTCTGGTTTCAAAGCCCTTCCTAACCTGGCTATCCCCCTCTATCTTTCCAGTCTTTTTTATACCTTACTCAACTTTGGTTGAGGTACTTTGGTACTTTGCAGTCCAATGACCCTCAGTTTCTTGCTGCTTCTCACTGAATACGCTGTATCTCCCAGTTCCATGCATGTTCACTGACTGTCCCCCATTCCTAAGATTCTCTCCCTTCTCACCCCTTTCTCTTGACTTCCTTCTAAGTCTCAACTAAAATTCCATTTTCTACAAGAAGCCTTTCCTCCTTCATGTTAGTGCCTTCCCTCTGTTGATTATTTATCCTATATATATATATTTTGCTTGTACATAGTTGTTTGCATGTTATCTCTCCCATTAGACTATGAACTCTTTGAGAATAGGACTGCTTTTTGTCTTTCTTTGTATCTTCACCATTTAGTACACTACCTAACACATAATAAGTATGTAACAAATGCTTGTTGAGTCTTCCCCAAAGCAATTTTAGGTTAGAGGTGAGCTCTTCATGATGCAAACTCAAAATCTGCGAAGAATATAGAGTAAGAGAAGGCAATATAGCTCAACCCTTCATCACAATTACTCCAACAAAGACTTACAAAGAGCACCACACCAAGTAGTAATTACGAAATCCAAGGAGAAAGCACAGTCATTTTCCAGCCCACATCTGTGTAGCCAGAAAGGTACTGCATAATCAAGGACTGAACTGGAACCTACAGATGTATACAGATCCAGTAGGGACAGAAGCTAGCTGACAATTCTGTCAGTCTGATTTCTAGAACTGGGTAGCAGTTGAATATGGATTGAGGAGATAACCAGAGCCAATATGCTGCTGACCTGCTGCTTGTTCCAGATCACTGTCAGGTCTCTTGCCTGAGGCTAAACAGAAGCAAGCAGCAGTTGTATGGCTCTGTCTCCAGAGCAGGGTCTTGAATTCAGCTACCAACTCTGTCTGAGACGTACAGCTGATTGAACAAGGTAGAGAGCTCAGGCCTAGAGGAAACCTGAAGTTCTGTAACTCTGAAATTGTAGAGCTTTCTAACTAGCTTACACAGGCTTGGTTTAGCAGCAGTCCACTGGTGCTCCAGCCAGTCAACCTACCGTTGTTTTGCCTAGTCCCAAACCAAGTTTACATAGCTTCTAGACCAGTAGTTCTCAACCTTCCTAATGCTGCGACCCTTTAATACAGTTTCTCATGTTGTGGTGACCCCCAACCATAAAATTATTTTCATCGCTACTTCATAACTGTAATTTTGCTACTGTTATGAATCTTAATGTAAATATCTGATATGCAGGATGTATTTTCATTGTTACAAATTGAACACAACTCACAGGTGTTCTGAGAACCACTGTTCTAGACCAAGAGGGCAGTGATCATACTTTTCTCTAAGTCAGACTACTTTGGACCTACAGAAAGCTTTCAGGTCCCAAGACCCTATGAGAAGACAACATCTAGTATCCAGAGAAAGTAGCAGTAGGACCCCAAAGATTACACATCAGGACCAAATAAGACCCAGAAATTCCCTCCATAAGTGTGCTGAGTCTGGCCTTAACAAAAAGTTCCAGTTTGAAAAGTAAGGCTAGAAAAATGAGTAAATAATGAAAAATTCTCTCAATCAAGAGCCTTCTGGTATCAGGGACATCCAAAACACAAACACAGAAGCAGATGACTCAAAAACATCTACAGTCAAAACCTCAAAGGAGAACACAGTATGGACATAAGGTCAACCAAATTCCTGGAAGGTATAAAGTGTTAACAAATGATTTTATAGATAAAATGAAAGTGTTAGAGGAAAAAATTGGAAAAGAAATGAGGGGAAGATTTAACAACTTCGTACAAGAGTTATAAAACCTTACCCAAATAACAGACTCATTGAAAAATAAACAGACCAAACAGAAGCTAATGACTCTTTGAAACAATAAGAGATATTAAAAACAAAGTTAAAAGGTTGAAAATACAAAAGAAAATGTCAGGTATCTTATGTGAAAAACAAGTGACCTGAAAAACAGATGAAGAAAAAATATTTACACTACATGAAAGCCATGACCAGAAAAAAAAAAAGAGTCTAGCTATCATATTTCAAGAAATCATGAAAGAAAACTTCCACATCTATTACAACCCAGAGGTCAGAGTGAAAGTAAAGTCATCCTTCTGAAAGAAACTCTAAATTTAAAGTTTCCAGGAACAAAGTAGCCAAAATCCAGAGCTTCCAGGTCTAGAAAGAGAAAATATTGCAAGTAGCTAGAAAGATTTCAAATCCCAAGGAATCACAATCAAGATCACACATTTGGCAGCCACCTCTATTAAAGAACAGAGAGCTTGAAATATAATATCCCCCAAATTAAAAGATCTAGACTCAACCAAGTATCAAAGAAAAAAATATTAATGGGGTGCTCTGTGTTTTAGGTACAATTGTTTTAGGAAACAATTTTATTTACCAGTAATCTAATATCTTAGCATAGGTTCCCGATGCCCTCTGATGAGTCTCTTGGCACCAAGAATAGTTGACATTTATAGGAATTTTGAACAAAGGAAGCTCACAATATGTTAAAATACAGTTTGGTATTAATATATCAGAAAACAGTTCAGGGGGTGAATAGGTGGTGCAGTGAATAGAGCCTGGCCCTGGAGTCAGGAGGACCTGAGTTCAAATGTGGCCTCAGACACTTAACACACACACACACACACACACACACACACACACACACACACACACTCACACTAACCATGTGACCTTGGGCTAGTCAATTAACCCCAAATGCCCTACCTTCCCCCTCCAAAAAGCAAAAAAAAAAGAAAGAAAGAAAGAAAGAAAGAAAACAGTTCAGTAACAAAAATACTATCTAACTCTTTTTTGGACAACTCCCCTCAAAGAATCAATGGAACTCCACCCAGAGATGTTATCTGTAGCTTTTCTCTATGAAGAAGGGTGTTTTAGCCCAGATAGCTTCAGGGGAAGGGAAACTGAAGACTAAGTTTAGATGAATAATAGTCCCTTGAATTCAGGTAAGTGGAAGGCAATAATATTATTTCCCTAAGAAAGTTCTTAGCTTTTTGTACTACCCACTTTCCTAAAAGGGATTTTAGGCTGGAGAAAACATTATTAATATCTTCTGTTTACCAAAAAGGTTTTTAGTATATTTCCATACAGAATAACCAACCGGGTAAAAGTGAAAAAAGACAAAATATATGGTGGAGGTAGAGGGTAGGGTAGAGTTGGAATGGACTTCTAATGAAATAACAGACTTCCAGGTATTCCTAATGCAACGACTAGAATTGAATAGAAACTTTGTGATACAAACAAAGGAGTCAAGAAAAACAAAAATAGTAGATACAAACCAATGTTTTCATTCGGGGGAGATGATACAAGTGTCTCCTCAGAACCCCAATAGCAGCAGGGGCTACAAAGAGAGTTAAGTGTGACAGAACTTAGGAGGGTTTATGATGTTTTACTAATCTTAACAGAAGAAAGGAAGCAGAGATAAAAAGGAATACACTAGGGATGAAAGGAGTAAGAAACAGGAAGGGATGGGGGACGTAAGTGGAGAGGAAGAGATTGAGGGTGCTTGAACCTCACTTTCGTCTGAACTGATCAGAGGAACATGGAGAAATAAAGCATTTATTAAACATTTACTATACACTATATATACTATATACTATAAACATTACTATATGCTAGGTACTATGCTAAGTTGGGAAACAAAAGAAAACATTATGGTCTATGTCCCTGTAACCTCCATTCATTTGCTTTAGGTCTGACATCTAGAGCCATTTGTAATAAGTCTAATACCATATAACAGCCCTTTCCATTTTTGAAGTAACTATTATGATCCCCTAAGTCCCTTCTTCCTTTAGGTAAACATGCTAGACATCCTTCAGATTATAAGAAGAAGGTTCATTGAGTGGGGAGGACAAAGCACATATCCATTTGCATCACTTCTGCCAAAGAAGCCACAAAAGGGCATGGTCCTCAAGTGTTAGCAGATCATTGGGCCCTGGTTGGGTTTTGTTTTTTTTTTTTGGAGTTAAGTGTCTGAGGTCACATTTGAACTCAGGTCTTCCTGACTCCAGAGCCAGTGCTCTATTCACTGCGCCACCTAACTGCCCCAAAATTGTACATTTTTGTGATTTGATAACTTTCATTGATTTTCTTTGTTTGGAAATTCTATTTGATTTTGATATTGGTGTGTTAATTGATTTCCGTGGTGTAATAATACAGGGAGAAATGGTGGTTGTATTTATCATGCTACATTTATTATATTTATCATGTTGTAGTTATCATTTACCATGAAAAATGGAATTTTGGAATTAAAAGCTTAATAGTATAAGGGAATACTAAATGTTAAATAGTGTTAAATAGTCTTTATCATCAAATAATCAAAAAAATGCATTTTTGTTCCTTTTTCATTTTATAACTAGCGTTCTATAAAGGTCAGAGATTCAAAGTTTGGTCTAGCACTTGTTATAGAGAGCTCTCAACAGGTAAGATATTTGATGTTTTTAACATTGTGTTTAATAAGTACAAGATCTGTGTGTGACAGCCTAGGTCTGAGGGTTTATTAATAATATAATACACTAATCACCAATGGGAAGCATAAGTAAGAAAGGGATTATCTGTATGTGTAAAATTACATAGGAAGACTGAAGGCTTGTTTAGATGTTCCCAGAAAAACAATAATACTTGTTAGGTTAGGAAAATATTATGTGGGTAAATCTTTTTTGATTAGGTGTCATTTAAAACGATTTTACTATCTCTCATTCTACAGATTTTTATGCTTTATTTATCCCAACTTCAGTAGACATTCAGTAAAGTAAAATAATTATTTGGCCAGCTAGGTGATGCAGTGCATTGAGTGCTAGACCTCAAGTGCAGCCCTTTGAATCCAAACTTCACAAAACAAATGCCCCTAATAAAAGGATTTGTTCTGTGAGGTTTGGATTCAGTCACAGGGCAGCATTTCAGCACCATAGAGGGTTGCATGTGGGCTCAAGTCCTCAAGTTCTCCACCCCTGAACTAGAGAAGGAAAGTACAACCCAACCCACTCCAGTGTCTTCACCAAAAAAAACCGAAATGGGTTCACAAATAGTCAGACATGACTGAAATGACTTAAGAAATTATACACACACACATACACACACACACACACACACACACACACACACACACCTCTGTATTTACTCCCTAAATTCAGTCCCCGAACCTGAGTGTCACCCATTCTTCTACTTTCAATCTCAAGCTAATATCTGTCTCCTTCTAAAAGTCTATGATTATTCCCAAGAAATGACTTGATGGGAAGTTGGTCCCCTTGACCATTACCATCTGCTATGCTTTATACGAACTAATCAGTGGAAAAATTTTAAAGTGTTTTTAATGCTTACAGTGTACCAGGCACTATACTAAGTGCTAGAGATACAAATACTAGTAAGTAAAAATAGTCCCTACCCTCAAGGAGCTTCTATTCTAATAGAAGATAACTGGGGAGCTAGAGTTGGAAAGGGAGGTGGAGGATACTCACATGGTATGTGGCTCAGAACTGACCAAAGAAGGGAACCTGAGACTAAAAAAGAAAAAGGGAAAACTTGCCAGTCAGAGCACAGGGTCCCAGGTGGGGCTCTGAGTGCTCAGAGTTCCCCCACTCGGAGGTAGGGGAAAAGAGGATAAGGAAGCCAGTACAGTGGCCTGGCATGGAGATTGTTCTCTAGAGATCAAGGATATTGGAGCTTTTTAATTTCTTATGTGATAGAAATATTACTTCAGGCTTTTTAAAAATTATTATTTCTTGTAGAGTGGAGGATATGTTCTTGGTTTCAAAATAGATCCCGTGGAAAAACTACAAGAGTCAGTAAAGGAAATAAATTCACTTCACAGAGTCTATTCTGCCAGTCCTATATTTGGAGTGGATTATGAGATGGAAGAAAAGGTAATTTCTTCAACTTACTAAATGATCAACTTCCCATATTATATAATGTTTTTATATTCATATTCACAAATAACATCAGAACATTGCATGTAAAAATTGTATTTTAATTTTTTAAATGATGAATAATTCATCAGTTCTGTCTGCCTAGCACTTAGCACTTTTCTTCCTCTACACATGCTTCTTGCCAACACTGATTCTTTTAACCCAAAAATCCCTCTTTTACTTTTATCTCTTCCTATACACTCATCATTATCCATTCAGCCATACTCTACCTCAGTCCTAATTGTTGCCTACCCATCCATCACTCTAGTCTCTTCCATTATGCCTGGTGGAATGCCAATTCTATTGTGGGATGATGTCAGTATATTCTTTTTTATGGACGCTCCCTCTACCTCTGTCTTAACTGAAAGTTGGTTCTTAATCCACAGGCCTCTCCAATGAAGGCTTTTTCTTTTGACACTTTATCTGTATTACAGTAAGAAAAGGGGAGGTCAGCCTTGATGCCCGGTACCATTTCCAACCATTGTTTACCTATCATTAATCAACAAGTTTGCCTCTTTTGGAATCTGTTCATTATAACTATACCTATCTCATTCTTTTCCTAATCACAATTGTCAAGTGACTTCCAAGACACTCTCTTCGCTTCCTCAATAACTTTAGCAATTGTCAGGCTTTCTCTCTGGCCCCTTGCCATAATTTCATCATCCATATTGATAACCCATCTGACACAGTGACCTCATAGTCTCCTTATTTAATGAATCTTCATTTCTATTTTACTTAAGCCATCCACCAGCAGAACTACATATTCAGTCTCATCATTAGAGAGAACTACCCTGCCACAAAGATCTCAAGCTCAGGATTCTCCTCAGATTACAGCTTCTTTATCTTCTACTTCCATTTCCTGCCCCTGCCTAACCACCTCTCTTCCTTCATCCTGACTTCTAGGTCCTTGATGCTCTTCTATTCCCCAAGTTCACTAGCTCTGTCCTAGTTTCACTTACATCTGTACCTAGCTTGGACCTATCCATAGCCATTTCCATCATGACCTCTGTTCTTTAATCCACGTGACACTCACTAGCTGTGTGACTCTGGCAAGTTACTTAATCTGTGTCTGCTACGGTTTCCTTTCCTTAACTGTTAAATGAGAATAATAAGGGTACCTACCTCCTAAGATAATATCCATAAAGCATGCAACACAGTTCCTGGCACACAGTAGGAACTTAAAACATGTTTGTTTCCTTCTTTCTATTGTACTTAATGTGGAGATTCTTAACATTGTATCACCCATCACTCCTTCCATTTTCTGAGCTTCTGCTCTCTGATGCAGGGGAAGCATGGTCCAGCAGCAGGAGAACTGCCCTGAGAACCAAACACCAGGTTCTGATCCAATTCTTCGAACTTACTGTGCAAAGCAAGTAATTTCACCTCTCTGGATCTCAGCTGCCCCATCTCTAACATGAAGGAGTGGCACTTGATCTCCAGAAGCCTTTCCTCCTCTAATATTCTGTGATTCTGGGCCCTCACTGCTGAACAGCAACATTTTTAATTCGTCTCTTGACTTTCTCTTAGATTTTACACATGAGACTTTACAGACTTTCTCCATGCTTCTGAATCTCTGAATCTCCTGTTTTTCTTCCTCACTTATAACAGATGATTTCACCTTCTACTTTACTGTGAATATGGAAACCATACAATACTAATTCCTTCATCCTTTTTTCTTTCTTTTGCCCTTAGATTTCTGTGTATTCATTCATCATCTCATTCCCTCCTAAGATGAAGAGGTGGTCCTTCTATTCCAAACATAATTGTGTTCTTCATTCTACTTCTTCCCACTTCCTCCAGGATTTTACTTCCTAAATTCATTTCTTTCTTTTTTCTTCAAAATTCTGTTCTACTAGTTCAGTCTTTCTGCTAATTAGAGATCATTTCATCCCTCTTTAAAATATAAACATATACACCTTTATTCAACCATGACATTCACTGATACTATCATTTTTATCTCTCTTTTTTACTTCTGGACTTCTCAAGAGAAGTCTTTTCTGTGCTTCTTCCACTTTCTCACTAAACGTATACAAAAAAAACAAACAAACCCAACCTTATATATTAAACCTCTGTGATCTGACTTATTTCCCCATAACTCCACTGAAATTTCTCTCAGAGATTCTCAGGGACTTTTCATTTGCCAAATCCATTTGTCTTTATTGTTAGGTGTCATTCTTCTTAATTTCTCTGCAGCATTCAATAATGTTGAGCTGCCTCTTCCTTTTGTTCATTCACTCAACAAACTTTGACTGAGTATCTTTGTACTAGATATTGTCAGATATAAAGATGAATAATATTGAACTTAATTTCTGAAAGAACTTAAAATTTAGATGGGAAGATGACATAACCACAATTCATTGTAAAAAAAATGTGATATATGCAATGACAGAAATACAAAATGCTTTTTAAAAAACTCTCTTATCCCTTGGCTTCTGTGTCACTGGATTGTTCTGCTTCTCTTCTTAGATCTCTGACTATTTTATCTCCATTTCCCTTGCTTGTTCCTCCTCTTTCTTCTACTTCCCAAGTATGGCACACTTCTCTATACAAGTTTCCTTGTGATCTTACTTGAAGCTTCAAATATCACCTCTAGGTGGACAAGTCTCAAATCTTTGTCCTTGACCACTCACCTGGGTACCATTCCCCTATTTCTAATCACATGTAGGACTTTTCCACCAACATCTCAAAACATGTCCAAAACTACATTCTTCTTTCTAACTCCAGGCTAGCTCTTCTTCCTGGTTTTTGTATTTCTGTTAATTGCACCACCATTCTCCTAGGGCAGTGGTTCTCAACTATTTCTTAATGCCGCGACCCTTTAATACTTGTACGTGGACATATCTGCATGTGGGTGGACCCGCCTGGAGACGGAAAGAGGAGCAGTGTCTCGGTTCCAAAGACCATTGGAAATATGTATTTTCCAATGGTCTTAGGCGATCCCTGTGAAAGGGTCATTTGATCCCCAAAGGGGTCACGACCCACAGGTTGAGAACCGCTATCCTAGGGATTCACATGCGTGACCTCACTGTCCTCTTGCCTTTCTTCATTCCTAACCCCTGTTTAGTCACCAAGCCCTAATAGTTTTTCCTCCACGTGCCTGTCGAATCTGTACCTTTCTTTCTGTACTTATTGTCATCTCCCATTTCAGGCCCTTATTTCTCACATTTGGATTCTTAAAATGGCCTATTCTCCTTATAGATTTTCCCTCTCTCTTTGCCATCCAACATTTTTACTCCCAGATTACACCTAATGCCTATTTTGTTCATATAATTTCCCTGTTTTAAAATTGTCAGTAACTCTCCCCTGTCCATTAAATAAAATCCAAAACCTATAGCCTAGTAGTTAAGGTCCTGGACAGTATAGCACCAGGTTGATTTTCCAACATTACATAGTGCAGACCTATCACATAAATCTCATAACCCAACAAAATCCCACAAAACTGCATTACTTGCCTTTCTTAAGACATGAATTGTTTGCCTTTGTCTTGGCCCGAGCCGTTCTTCCTCCTGGAATGTCCCCTACCGGATCTTCACCTCTCAGAGTCATGCCAGGCATAGCTTAAGTGCTGCCCTTTTGTGAAACCTAACTTCCTCACTACTGGGACGTGACTGGCACCCTTGAATCCTGGGGCTCTTAGTACTTGCTTTTCCTCTTATGATAATTATGTATTTGTTGCTCTGTTAGTATTTCTACACAATTCTTCTCTCTTCTATTAGACTGTAAGCTTCTTTAAGGCAGGAACTGCAGAATACATTTTTGTAACCCACACACATCATGCACATCATAGGTGCTTAACAATACTTTTTGAATGAAATAATATATAACGTCTACTCTCTGATTTAAAATTCATTTCACAAATATTTATCAAGCACATAGTATAGCATTGTGCCAGTGCCATAAATCATAACATTTTATTTGAACTTAACTTGAAAATGTTCCCCCATAACCTTTTTTTGATATTTCACAAATACAGATTCTGTTTAATTACTACTTTGAGGGAAAATTAAAACTTCATACCATCAAAAAAACTAAGTATGTGAAAAAAGTGATCCAAAAAATACTTATACTCTTCTCTCTAAAGTTTCTCTAAGTGTAGTATGTGTAATATTTGCCAGATAAAATAATTTAATGTTGACTTAATTTATTTTTGAAACCTAAATTTCATTTGAAACTCACATAAATGATTCCTTTTAATATTCAAATTGATTTATAATTGAAAATGATTGTGTAATAGAACGTAGCTCAAATAGGAGATTTTTATAAGACAGTAGTCATTATTGTTATTGAAAAGAATTCCCAAATCACATTTTCCTAATGAAAGCTGTTAAATTGTTATTACAACTTTGATATATTTTATCAGCCTGCTTTTCTGTGTAGCCTAATTGACAAAGTGTCTTGTTTTATAGCCCCAACCTCTTGAAGACCTGACAGTTGAACAAATTCAAGATGATGTGGAAATAGAGTCTGATGAACACACTGATGCTTTTGTGGTAAGCATCCTCAAAGAAATCCGTTGAATTGCTATAATTTTTTATCTCTGTGGTTTAACTAAGTAAAGTATTAGTCAATAAAATACCCTAGAACTTGGGACATTTGAGAATGAAGCTATCTTAAGCACATGATTTTTAGGTATAGGATCAAAGATATGTGTATTATCTTCTAGCCTAAGAATATCTTGACTTTTTAAAGTAGAAGTATAGTCATTCAGATGATTTGAGACAAAAAGTGTCTTCAGGCTTTGGACTATTAAAGACAGTAAGTTTATGCTAAAATTGTATATTTCATTGCATTTGCAGCACCTTTCACCAAAAAACCCCCAATAATAAACAACACATTTTTTATTTGTGAATTCTTTCTCTGGTGAATTAAAAACCTTTGCAGAGATTCATTCTTCTGTCTTCTTTTGATTATTCCTTGTTAATTTTATAGCCATATCCTATTTGGAAATGGAGAATGTGCAGTTTTCAAACTGATATTGTTTGAGCAAAAAAATTGAGGAATTTCTCCTCTGTGTTGCTACTACAGGGAACTCTAATAAACACCGGTAAAATTAAATACCTAAGGAGGGAAGGTAGTTTTAAAAAATTAACTTGCGCAGAATATTTCCTTGATAGGCAGTAAGGCAGAAAAATTTTGAAGCAGAAGTGTAAAAAGTGTAGAACCAATTTAATTATTAACATGTTGCTATGCCAAATCATATCCAGAGAAAATATTTTCTGATAGATCATATTAATAATTTTTGCCAACATAGGTGAAACTGATAAGTCGATTATAAGTTAACTCATTTTATCTTTTTAAAAGAAAATAGCGGGGCAGCTAGGTAGCGCAGTAAATAGAGTACCAGCCCTGGAATCAGGAGGACCTGAGTTCATATCTGGCCTCTGACACTTGACACACTAGCCATGTGACTTTGGACAAGTCACTTAACCCCAATTGCCCTCCAAAAAGCAAAAAAAAAAAAGTACTAATAATAGTTAATTCAGCACATACATTTGAATGTGTGTTTGCTTTACTAACAGATCAAAACCCTACCTGAGTAAATGGCTTCATTAGTAGCTGTGGCTAAAAAAAAAACCTCCTCAATTAGTTATCAACCCTTTCTTGTGACGTGGCTTCTTAAACTTTGTTAGTCTGGCCCTTGGAACACCAATAGATTAATCTTCTGTCCCATACTTGGTATTTTCCTGGCCTGCAGAGAGAGACCTGCCAAAGCTTTCAGTACATTGACATAGCCTTTGAAAACTCATACCTCAAGGAGGCAGCAGAATAAAACCTTAGTGGAATGGTAATTATGTCATATATTTATGTTTAAAACTTACAGAAAAATATTTTCATAGCTTCTGTAAAATAGTAACATGAATTAGATGAATTCTCTTATAACAAATTTCAAAAAGAGAAAACATTTATATGGAGAAAATGTGAAATTCGTTTAGTCATAGAATTAGTCTGAAAATTACTTTTTAGACCACTGACCCCATTTAGTCTTGATAATGTTTAGATATGTGAAATTTAATAGATTTCTTTTTCTCATAGGCTTATTTTGCTGATGGCAATAAGGTAAGGCTATTTACCTTATTCTAAAAATTATATATTATCATTTAGTATTCACAAACTTATGTATGATCTTTTGTTTATTCCTTTTCCTTGCCTATGCTCTTTTCTCATCGTACCTGTCAAAAAGCAACAAGATCGTGAACCTGTATTTTCAGAAGAACTGGGGCTTGCAATAGAAAAGTTGAAGGATGGATTCACCCTGCAGGGACTTTGGGAAGTAATGAGTTGACCTTGATTTGTCTATTTAAAGATACTTTAAGATTGAAGATACTAGTGGTCTGGTATAACACACTAAATAGTCATATGTAAAGTATAAACTTTAAAGAATTTAAGAAAAAATGCATTTATCTAAAATGTTATTGCCAGTTGCCTTACCTATCCTAAATATATATAACAGAATTGGATTTAGTTTGTTGAATTTATTTGCTGTACATAGCATTTTAATCTTGTCCATAAATGAGTTTGCTGACATAAAATGACTGTATATGATTGTGTTTAATAAAGAGTATTTGTATAGCACTTTTTAATGTTTTGCAAATATTATTTAGGAGAATAGGACAGGAACTCTGATTGAATCTGAGACTAACTTTTCTGAATTTAGATAAGATAAGAGAAATCTGATGCTGTAGTGGAAAGAGCACTTGCCTTGGGGTAAGAAAATCTGCCTTTGAGTTTCAGCTCTGTTCCTTAGTACCTGTGTGAGCAAGTCCCTTTACTTCCGGGGGCCTCAGTTTGCTCACCTGCTAAAGAAAGGGGGGGACAATGATCTCTATGGTCCTTTTCAACCAGGTTTAATTGTTTTGCTACACTGTTTCAACTATAAACTTCTTGAATATCAATTAGTACCATTTTTTCTCCCTAATTTGGGGGTCTTTTTTTTTTTTGTAAAAGTAAATTTAAAAATTCTGGAACTTGATGTAAATCAGTCTCTACTCAAAATTTTGAGTTACTATTTAGAAGATTATTTTATCAATAGATTTTTAAAAATAAAATATTTCTTTTGCCATTTTATTGTTACAGTGATTTCTGATATTCTCCTTGTTTCTGTTTACTATGGTTTATAGAATAACTTTCAATTCCCAGTTAGTTGCACATTTAATGATGGAAGCTTGTGCTAGCTATACAAGCTTAACAGAGGGTTAAGAGAACAATTTATATTCAGAATTATGCATTTATTGGAAATAATATCAATTTCAAGAGAGAAGTACCATTATGAAAATTGTCGATAACTATGTTTCATTTTGTTTTTTACTAAATTCTATAATATCTTTTTCCTGCTGCATTGTATAAAAGTAGTGTCAACTTAGTCATTGAATTGTATTTGTTATATGTCATGCACAAAGAAAAAGCTACTATAAAAATTGCTGAGTTTTAATGTCTAATTTCAAATGGATCATATCATAGGATTTTCGTCTGACTCATTAAGACCTTTCAAATGTTAGGTGTTATCATGACTCAAGAAATGACTCATTTATTGTTTAAACGGAGGGGGTAAGCAGCTGTTATATGTTTTCTAGGGAGATAAAACCTTCAGTAGTGTCTATAAATGGAAAAGAGTCAATGAGCTCTCCTTTCAGCTGTTGTTTTAGCAGCTGACAGCACTATGGACTTCATTATGATGTAAAATAGAAGTTATCCATTTTTGGAGAACTTAAAAAGTTTAGAAACTTGCTTCTAATGGTTTATGGTGTGTTTGTAGGAATTCAAACAGAATTTGAAATTACAATGTTTGTAAAGCATAGCCAATTGCAGAAAACCTAGAAAATCCAATCATGAAGCACATATAGAAAGTCAAACCATTTTCATAATTGCTATATAAATTGAGCTCTGCTATGTGTAGCAGTTAAAAAGTTGAATCCTTTGTAGTTTCCTACATTTTCCCAAAATTGTAATGTTTGCTTCAGAAAAATGATTTTTTAATTGTATATGTGATCATGACTGTCATTCTGTACAATCTTCAAATGAGTATAAAGTTTTTGTAATGTCCACAAATAAAATGCTTTGATCTTTTTAATGTTTTACAAAATCATTTTCAATATTTGTAAACTATTTGATTATCCATACTTTCTTATAAATTTTCCATTTAAATTAAAGATAATTCAGACCAGTGATTTCTCTCCATTATTTGGATTACAATACATTTGGGTCTTTAAAATTATTTTAAGGATTAATTTTAAAATCATACTTAAAGAATCATAATTTCTTTTGATGAAAAAATTCTTTCCTGTTTTAGCTAGAAACTTGTGGAAAATTTGTTATGAAATATTTCTTCATGTTACATTATTTCTAAGACTATATGAGATCAAAGTTTAAAGTAGCTGACTGATACAGACATATCTCATCCTCCTGTGACTGAGGCATCATTAATTCAGAGGGCCAAATAGTTTCGTTGGTAAACACGTTTTGGAAGAATGACTCATTTTTATAATTCTCTTTTTGTATGAAGAGAGTTTCTTTTCTTTTTATCCCCGTTCACCTATGTGCTAATACTTTAAATACTTTGTCCTCCACTTAATTTAAAGGTCTTGTTTCATAGCTGTTTCCTTAGTGATAAAAAGTTCCAGTTGCTTCTTTCAGTCTCTAACAGCTGCGAGAACAACCCTTCTTTCTAAACTAGCCATCCTAAATTCCAGTTGTGAGAGTGGATATCTATATTTAGCTACTAGCAGGATTAAATTGCAAAGGCTTCAAGCTAAGCAAAGCACATTGATCTGCCTTTTTTACAGCTAGACCTGTGTGCTGCAAGGAGCTAAGGCCTTCAGTTTCCCCTTCCTTACCCAGGTTACTCACAAAATGGATTCCCAGCGGGAACTTGCAGAGGAACTGCGGCTTTACCAATCCACCCTTCTTCAGGATGGTCTAAAAGATCTCCTGGATGAGAAAAAATTCATCGATTGCACCCTAAAAGCAGGTGACAAAAGTCTTCCTTGCCACAGACTGATTTTGTCAGCTTGTAGCCCTTATTTCCGTGAGTATTTCTTATCTGAAATTGATGAGGAGAAAAAAAAGGAGGTAGCACTAGATAATGTGGACCCTGCCATACTGGATTTAATCATCAAATACCTTTATTCAGCCAGTATTGATCTCAATGATACAAATGTGCAAGATATTTTTGCCTTGGCTAGCCGCTTTCAGATCCCCTCAGTGTTCACTGTCTGCGTTTCCTATCTTCAGAAAAGACTTGCTCCTGGTAACTGTCTAGCCATCCTGAGATTAGGTCTTCTTCTTGACTGCCCAAGACTTGCGATATCAGCTCGTGAATTTGTGTCCGATCGCTTTTTACAGATTTGCAAGGAAGAGGATTTTATGCAACTTTCCCCACAGGAACTGATCTCAGTTATTTCAAACGATGGCTTAAATGTCGAAAAGGAGGAAGCAGTGTTTGAAGCAGTCATGAAATGGGTCCGAACGGACAAAGACAACAGGATAAAAAATCTCGGGGAAGTGTTTGATTGCATCCGCTTTCGTCTAATGACAGAAAAATATTTCAAAGATCATGTTGAGAAGGATGACATCATTAAAAGCAACCCTGACCTTCAGAAAAAAATCAAAATTCTAAAAGATGCTTTTGCAGGAAAACTCCCCGAGCCTAACAAACACGTAGAGAAGACTGGCGCCAGTGAGGTGAATGGTGATGTGGGTGATGAAGATTTGCTTCCTGGATACCTGAATGACATTCCCAGGCATGGAATGTTTGTCAAAGACCTCATTCTTTTGATTAATGATACAGCTGCGGTGGCTTATGACCCCACAGAAAATGAATGCTATCTTGCTGCACTGGCTGAGCAGATTCCCAGAAATCATTCCAGCATAGTCACCAAACAAAATCAAGTGTATGTTGTAGGAGGATTGTATGTAGATGAAGAAAACAAGGATCAGCCTCTACAGTCATACTTCTTTCAGGTAGAAGCCTCTTTCTTGCTGTGCAAATGGTGGGATAGAAAGAGAACTCTCAGTTATTTAGGAGCTAATGATCCAATTTGTGGGTTATTCAGACTACTTGCTTATCATTGTTCCTCCAGTCCTTTAATAGCTCTTTAGTACATTTACTAAAAGGTGGGCAGAAGCAAGGAAGAGAGGTGAAACCTTTAGTCAGTTTGGTTATTTTTTTTACATTTCATACAAAAGGTTTCATAAAGGAATGGGGTTGAAATTACTAGTTAAATGATGTTTCAGGATTATCCATATATTGAAATAAATTGAAGTTAGACATGTCATATGTCCCACTGATAAATTGAAAGGTGGTTATAATTCTTTATATAGCATTCTTAGTATGCTACTGAAATACATCATTATTGGCAAAATTAAATTTAGTCTGGCATGGTTCTATTCCTGAAAATTTGGTTAATATTTTCTTTCAAAGAAAAGTGATTTACCTAATTCATATGAGTAAGACCTAATTGGTCAGATAGTCATCTGTTACCCCAAGATTCCATGAGATATTTCGAATGGTGGGTCTGGAAAATATTTTCAGCAGTGAAATTTCATTCATTTTTTTGTATGGTTATGATTCTTATTGTAAATAAACAGATATGGCTTATATATTCCATGTTTTAATTAATGATGTATTTCATTACCTTCTAGAAGAAAATTATCTATTCATGCTAATGTGAATTAGACATATTTTAAAAATTCTTAATTTTTATAACATCACAGTATTTCTTAAAGTTATAACCACCTTGATATTTTTATCTATATCAACTTGACATGATTTATGAAGTAGAAAATTTTCCAGTTTTATACACACATATTTTGAGGAACTTGTGACTGAAAAATCATTGATAAATCATTTGATTTGAGATGTTTATATATAATCAAAGAGAATGACTAACAGTTTTAAATTAAATCAGTGGTTTATCAACTTTAGTATTGCCAGTACCACTACTGTAGTTTATAAGCTCATAAAAGTTTGTTTAGCTTATGACTAATTATGTCATAGAATGACAAACTGAAGGAAAAATAACACCTCAAAATTACTTTCATAGAGCATTTTTAAAATATGTGACAGTATTTATAAAATACTAGCTTTAATCATAGCTAATAATATATCATAGTCACTGCTATTTATAAATGCCTAAATAACATATTGTATATCTTTTCTTGATTTCCATAATTCCAGAGAAGGGCATTGTGAAATGTACTATCTATTTCCAATGCATACACAGGCCATACTCCTCAGAATGTGAATACAGTTTAAAAAATAACATCAAACTCCACCCTCCAGTTTTAAATTCAGCAATTATATCAGTTTCAGAATGAGTAAATTAAATGACAAAGGCCATAATCATACACAAGAAAGTATGATTCACTGAATAACAAGAACAAAACTGAAGACCATTATTACATCATGAGGACTAATTATACCTATAGAATAATTCTGAAAAAATACTTGACTTTGCTAAAGTTTTATTTTGATAAATCTTAGTTGAACTTCATTCATCTAGAACTCGTTTGCAATTTCATTTACTATAATAATAATAATGACTTAAAGTACTTTGACATTTGCAAAGTTCTTTACATATATTATTTCATTTGGACCTCACAATAGCTCAGTGATTATATGTATTACAGCTGTTTTTAATCCAGTTTTACAGATGAGGAACCTGAATCTCAGACAGGTTAAGTGACTTAGTTACTGTTGGTCATACACCTAGTACATATCTGAGGCAATATTTGAAGCAAGTTTCCTCAGACCGGGGAAGTCCAGAGTTTTTGTTCACTACCCTATCCTGCATCCAATGCTAATTTTTTATTTCCTGCCTGCAATTCCCTTTTTTTCTGTCAGTTCTCATTTTTTATTCTATAAGCCTAACTAATGACTTTTTCATACTGAAAGTAATTATGAATAATAATTCAGCTATGGTCCCTATCTCCCTGCCACCACCACTCTTACCATGTCCAAAAAGCAATGTAGTAGAACAGATTGTAATCAAAGAAAGATTTGATAGTAAAACTTCATTAAAACTAGTATTTCTGGCTACACTATTTGATTGATGATTTGGGACTTTGCATTCTATCATTTTAATATTTGTTTAAAACAATAGTTTTGGAATAGCTTAGTTCCTAATTATAAATTACAAACTGGGAATAAGAGAATTTTCATACAAATGTATGAAGTCACACAGCTAGGTGATGCAGTGGATTAAATGCTGAACCTTGAGTAAGGAAGACTCACGAATTCAAAACCAGCCTTAGACACTAGCTGTGTGATCCTGGGCAAGTTATTTAACCCATTTGTCTCAATTTCCTCATCTATAAAATGAGCTAGAGAAGGAAATGGCAAACTGCTTCAGTACGTCTGCTAAGAAAACTCCAGATGGGGTCATGAAGAGTCAGATGTGACTAAACAACAATAAAAGTATCCATAGAAATTAAGCATTCATAGAACTTAGAGTTGGAAGAGACCAGGACCTTCAACATTATCTGGTCCAAACCCCTCATTTTGGTGATAAATTGAAGATGTAAATATTAATATTTTGCTGGAGTTCAGATAATTGAACTAAAACCTGTGTCCTCCAATATTCAGTATTCTGTTCTTTCTACCATACTGGCTTCTTGGTCCAGATATACAAAAATTAAGACCTCAGTGACCTCAGTCACAATCTAGAAGTCACAATTATTAAGTGAAATGCAAACCACATGAGTACATATTGGCATTGAATTCATTCTCCAACATTCAGTAGCATCATGCTGTAACGGATGGAGCTAACTTGTCAGAACACAGATATGCATTCTGAGAGACAAAGAAACATATGTCTTTGAGTACTATCTTCCTATCTCTTAGTTGTGATTATGTAATGATTTTCACCATTCAAAGATTAGAATTTAATTTATTTTTGCTAAGTGGAAACAGCAGGAGGAAAAACAGTCCTACACTACTGCTCCATTCTCTCAAAAGTAGTTAAGTAACTTACCCAGGATCACACAGCTAGTGTCTGAAGCCAGATTTAAACTCAGGTTTTCCTGACTCCAGACTCAGAGCTGTATCTGCTGCACTACGAGGGCCAGCATGGTGGAATGGATTGAGAGCCAGTCTGTAAAATTCAGTAATTCTGATTTAATCCATTCATATGCCTTGGTGTTATGAAACAAAAAGCAAAATCATAAAATTGCCTCATTTTGATCCTGACCCTGAACAAACTTAACATCGTCCACTTTTATGCAAAAGAATAGAGAGGGCAACTTAGAACTGCAGATGTAGCTATGACAGAAAAAGTTATTAGCTTAAAGCAGAAAAGAGAGAAAAAAAAGTATATTTCAAATGACTTCAAACAACAGTCTTTAAGAAATTTAAATCCAACTGAGACTGACATGAGTCAACATCATTAACACTAGAAACCAAACATTTACAAAGTTAAAAGTGAGAAGAAAATCCAAGGAACAAAAAACTGCTGCTTAATTCTCCAGCTGTTCAATGAACTGAGCGATAGGTGCAACTGGCATGGACACTGGCTTAGGGGAAATGCTAATTATAGCCAGGAGGATAAAAACCTTTCAGAACTGATAGTGCTGCCTGTGGCCCGTTGGCTGTTGGATGCCTGGGATCACTCATATCCTTAAAGATGGTTCTCTCCTTCCTCCTAAGACTCCACACACATTTCACATCACTTCACGTCTCCACAATTTTTAAATTATTCTCATGTCTCAGAATGGGAAGGGAGGAAAGGAGCATTTATAATAGCATTTACGATGTGCCAGGTATTACACTAAGCACTTTACAATTATCTCATTTGATCCTCACAACCACACAGTTAAGGAAACTGATGCAAACAGAGGTTAAGTAACTTACCCAGGATCACACAGCTAGCGTCTGAAGCCAGATTTAAACTCAGGTTTTCCTAACTCCAGACTCAGAGCTGTATCTGCTACACCATGAGGGGCAGCATGGTGGAATGGATTGAGAGCTAATCTGTAAAATTCAGTAATTCTGATTTAATCCTGCCTCTGACAGTACTGGTTTTGTAACCCTGGGCAAGTTAATGAACCATTCAGTTCTTCTAGGCAATGCTGTAGTATTTTAAATTGCAGGGTAGTTTCAGATCTGCATTGGTACAGAAGTTTCTTTTAACAGGAGTTCTCTACATCAAACAAATCAGAGGTTTAGTCCAACTTTTAAAAACTAAATGTTCTTTTTTTTTTAAAGTACTGCCAGGATAATACAGCTTAATTTTTAAAGATCAGGAAGGGAAAAGGATAACCTTAAATATGGTTGTGATACCGCTAGATTTTCAGTTTCTTTTAGGGCCTGAAGATGATCCTATTAACATTAGTTAACTCTAGTTTATTGTGCCTTAAAATTATTTTTAAAAATAATTCATAGATGTAATGCTATCCCTTTTTATTTTTGTATTTTTTATATAATTTTGAATGCCTTAATGTACTGTGAAATGTGTACAGCACAGCCTTGATATTTTCATTACCCATCTCTATAACCTCCTTACTCTGTCATTTTTCCAGTTTGATAATGTAGCAGCTGAATGGGTTGGACTTCCTCCTCTTCCATCAGCAAGGTGTCTCTTTGGTCTGGGAGAAGCAGATGACAAAATCTATGTAGTTGCTGGCAAAGATCTTCAAACAGAGGCTTCACTGGATTCAGTTTTATGCTTTGATCCTGTGTAAGTTTGTGTTCTATTTATTTTCCCCCAAGTATCCAAGTATTTATTAAGTGCCTATTATGCCTTCATGTTTTGAAAACCCTGTATTTAATGAAAGCACATACATCCTCTCACCTTCTAATTATACAGGGCTATAAAATGGAATGAAGTAAAAAAGCTTCCTATCAAAGTCTACGGCCATAATGTGGTTTCACATAATGGAATGATATATTGTCTGGGAGGAAAGACAGATGACAAGTAAGTACTCTAAAATTTCTTTATAACTTATACCGGGAGAAGTATTGTAAAATAACCTTCCTTTCTTGCTTTGAATTGATATTTCCAAAATGGGAAGTCCTAATTTGGCTGTGTGAAAGGTAAAATTTTAAAATTGTATGTTGAGAGCAAAATAAAAATTTTCTGAACTTAATTGTCAATAGAGATATAAAGGAATCTGAAAAAAAGAGTTATGTAGGATGCTATGCATATTCTGGCAGAAGTACTACATTAAAATTTAAAATTTTCTAAAGTAGATTGAGGAGAGCGTGGTAGAATGCTGGGAAAAGAGTAAAAAACCCCATTTGAATCTTTCATGTTACAATGAGAGAACTCTACATGGGAGTTATGAGTTAGAATGTTATATCTCCAATCCTTGATATACTGAGCTTCTTTCTGTCTGATTATATGAAAAAAAAAAAAGATAGAAACACAGAATTTAAATATTTCATTTAACTGTAGACAAATTATCTGGCTATTATTTCAAATGTTACTGTACTAAATAATACAGCTGATTTGTATTATATGTTGGTGAGAGAGAATGTCATCAGGTGAGTTTTAATCAGAATAAGCACAGTCCTGAGAATTTAGTATAATAATGTCAAGGTATCGTCTCAGTTTGGCCATGAGTACTTTCTTCATGTTGATTTTTGTATTAATCAGTGATGCCCCCAGTCCCCCAACCACTTATCAGAAATCTAGTTAATGGTTTGTTTGACCCAAGAAAGTTACATAGAACAAAGTTACATATTGTGTTTAACTTTGCCTCCGATCCTGACTTGATTTGTGACTCTTGAAGCTACTTAAATGACACAGAATCAAGAAAAGGAGACAAAAGGAAAAAAAAACTTATTCAGATTACCACCAGGTAATGTTCAGACATTTGACCACAATTTTGCATTTTTAGAAAGGTGGAGTCATTATATGAGATCCAGAAGGGATGTTAGTGGTCATCTTGTCCAACACTTTCATTTTGCAGACAAGAAAACTGAAGCCTAGAAAAGTGATACAGCTTTCTCAAGCTCAGCAAGGTAGTAAGTTAGTATAGCCAGACCTCTGACTCGGAAGCCATGGTGCTTTCCCACAAACTACACTGCCTCAGGAGTAAGGAACAATGCCTGTATTTTGCTACTGACAACACACCTTTTAAAAAATTTTGTCATTCATCAAAGATGACAAATGTAGCACAGAACACTCAGTTAAAAAGCATGAAAGTAACATTTTGTATCCTGTTAAAAGATTCCATCCACATACAAATACAATTTATTGCAATTGTCATGTCTTATTGAGTACCAGCTAAGAGGTCTAAATGACTGCAAGGGAAAGTTAGATCATCACCTCACCAAGCCATGTTTACTCCTCATATTTTCTGGAAACAGACTGAATGAAAAAGTGGCAGGCATGTCGGGCCATGATTTGCAAAGCATTGTAACCTTGCCAAATAATTTAAATGTTTTCCTTTGGCTACTGTTCATTAGTGGTCAGGAAATGATTATGTTACTATGACATGATATACTTAAGAATATGAGGAAAATATAGCCTTGCTTGACATATGCCAAAGAGAAGTCTTTTGAAATGAGACAGTGTGTAAAAGAAGATACCAGATTACACTAGTTACTCTCATAAAACTTGAAGAAAATTAATTTGTTTGCTACCATTTCTAGAGCTTTTAGGTTCAAAGTTATATTCTAGGTAAGCATTAGCTGCAATGCTTATTTGGACCCCTATAGTCAGTCCAAAGACCTGACACTATTCAGAATTTTAAAAGTTTTGTTTCTGGCATTGAATCTATTATTTGATTAGTTTGGGCCTTCTCTCTAATGACTGAAGCAGACTGCGTCTTGTCTATTCCTTTCCAAGAATCCAACAAGAGCTCCAGTTCAGTATTTGTGCTGATTGATTGTCTCTCATTCCTGGTATGTGATTAACCTACCTCTTTTTGGGGTCTTGTGTATTTTTGGAGGTAACTGAATATGGTGAAAAGAATATTGTTTTTTTGAATCAGAAAAACTAGGTTCAGATCCTGATTCTTTCCTTGAAGAAGTCATTTCACATCTCTAGGCCTCAGTTTCCTCATCTGTAAGATGAGATTTAGACCAGATGATTTCTATCTTCCATCTCTAAAATCATTTCTTGCACAAGTAAGATAATGCAGCCTAACCCATACCCACTATACATATATTGCTATATAATTATTTGCATTACTAGTAATTTTGATTCCTCAAAGGTAATTATGTTTCATGATTATCAGACACATAGTGTCAGCAGGAGAATATTGATTTTAAGAGATGGGCTTTTCCTATAGGGAGCAACTTGGAATAATTTAAAGTGCTGTACAGTTTCACAAATAGAATCCAGCCTGCTTTCTCCATCTTATTAAATTCAGAGTCCAGTTCATTGTCCAGCTACAATGCCTTCCAATATTCACATACACAGACTAATTGACACACTAATTCAACCAGCTTCCTGTGCAGACACCTGGTTAGGCAATATGCATTTTTCAATTTGTTGTTCTACCTCCACAAAGTCCTAATGTGTCATGGTGGCATGAAAATGACCCGATGGGCCCAAAGGCTGTGACACTGAAGTCCCCACTCTGGCAAGTTGTATCATACTAGGAAAAAAAATGTTTCTAACAATCACATATTTGTGTAATGCAAATATTTTCAATCCGGGAAACAAGAGAAGACTTGTGTGCAGACTAAAGAAAGCTGAGAGAAAAGCTCAATATAAAGGCAACATAAAACTAAGGGCACACAGTCTACATTTTTGTTAACAATAGGTCAACCACGGAAGTGGAAAATACCACGTACTGTGAGTTGTCATCACCTTTTTAGGTAGTTTTCCTGACTTTTCATTGAATGTATTCTGTTAAGGGAGTTGGTTTGGTTGTTTGTTGGGAAGCATCATTGTGTTGATATACAATGCATCAAGAATTTTTTAGTGAGAGACTAGATCCTAGGAATTCATATGGGAAAAGCAAAATGACAAAGAACTAATATTGCCTAGATTGTGCCACGGAATCGGACAAGCAGCTTGGTCTTTTTGTATAAATACTTTGGACAGGTGCTTAGATGGCATAGATACTAAGCTGGGCCTAGAATTGAATCAGAGGGGGAAATCAAGCTGAACCACACCTGGGAAACTTCATAGTCCTTTAATGGTCCCTAGTTGTTCCGACACAAAACCCCATCTTTCTAACTAGCATTCTCCCCATGATGCTACAACACTGCATATTTCAAAAGTGTCATGGTTTCACGTGAACCAAATGGCAATAGAAAAACATAGTTAGGAATAAACAAGCGATAGCATGTTGCCAGTCATAAGTTACGAGCAAGATTGTAAGAATAACTGGAAAAGCAGAGAGGCAGTACTGAGGAGGGACAACAGAGGAACATCCCGAGTGTCGCACTCTGTATCCATGATGTACTAAAAGAATCTGAGACCATGAGTACGTTAGGCAGATTCTCTACGGAAAACGTAAGGAACACACGGACAGAATCATATAGCGCACGCAGACATGGGTAAGATACAAACTATACTGTTGAAGAAAAGTGCCCTTGTTAATGAAATCCTGGTTCCACTGAAGTATAATCAGAATTCTATTGAAGTTCTTTGGCTGGTGCCTATAAAAATTTATTTCTAAAATTATAGAACATAAAAGCACATACTCAGGAGAATAAGATCAATTTTTTGGGTTGTTGTCAGCATTTAAAAAACAGAAGTAGAACAATCACAGCCCTTTCCTACATTACTCATTAACCACAATGACCATAGTGGTCTATAGTGGGCTTTTTAGTCTATGGTTTCTTTAAAACTATATGTATTGTATATACACATATCTATTTATATGTTTCCTTTGTAGTCTACAATTTAGTATATAGTTTCTTTAAAACACATGGATGCAACATGCAAGATACACTTAAAGAAGATCTGTATAATCTGCTCCTTTGCAAATAAGCTCACAAAATGTTTATGTTAACGCCCAATTTAAACATTCTTCTTTTCGGTTTTCCTGGAAAAACCCCATTCTCTCCTGTGAGTAGAACTGTTCTGAAACTATTTCCATTTGCATATCATCTAGAGATTTTTACTGAGAATGTCATTCCACTATCATCTTTTTAAAGGAGTGGAATAGGCAAGGGACAGAGCTGTGTCAGGGCTTATTCTTAACTGATGACCACTTGACCTGTGTACAAATTAAGAACACTTTAGACAGCAGCATTATAAACATTTGTCTGTCTCCTCTTACCAAATGCCATATTTCATATGAAAACTGCCAAAGGGGTCGATTACTCAGCTGCCTTTTCTAAAAATCCAAGATGTTGAATAATCTCGTTTGTGTATATGTTCACAGAAAATGTACAAATAGGGTATTTATTTACAACTCCAAAAAAGGAGACTGGAAAGATTTGGCCCCAATGAAAACTCCTCGTTCCATGTTTGGAGTGGCAATCCATAAAGGCAAAATTGTGATTGCAGGAGGTGTCACAGAAGATGGCCTTTCAGCTTCAGTTGAAGCTTTTGATCTTACCACAAATAAGTGAGTATGTCAGATCTTACCAGTGCTTATGAGTTGCTATACATGTCAGACTTCTGGCTAACATTTATTTGTTTTTAATAATGCTTAGGTGGGAAGTGATGCCTGAATTTCCCCAAGAGAGAAGTTCTATCAGTTTAGTCAGTATGGCTGGATCTCTTTATGCTATTGGTGGGTTTGCTATGATTCAACTTGAGTCCCAGGAATTTGCACCCACAGAAGTCAATGATATATGGAAGTAAGTTCTGTTTACTCCAATTTTTCTGGTAGTCTTTACCATGTGTTAAATCATCTAAATCTAATGAAAGAAAAATAATCTTTGTATGAAAGAACGAACAGACTCTCTCAGCAAGTAAGCTACTTCTTGGTAGTAATCTATATACTCTCAGAACCCAAATTAAACCCGTGGGCCTCTAATAGGACTATAAAAATTATAATGTTCGTGTCTTAAAATAGTTCCTTAGGAAAGTGAAAGAGTTAATGCTGTTTCCAAAATTGCTTAGCTGACAACTGACGTTTCTATAGCACACTATGCTTTATGAAATGCTTTGTTACATATTTCACTTTATTGGATTTTCAAATTAGTGCTACATTTTATGAATTAAATGCTAAATCTGATTTAAAGAAAACTTCAATTAGTTGAAGGTGGTTAATTTAGTCAGCCAAAGAAAAAGCATTTGAAAGAAGAAAAAAAAAGTTGTCAGTTTCTCAAGTCCAATCTGCAATTCAGTACTGAGCTTGAGCTGCCTTTCAAATTGAGGTTGACAGACAAGGGCCTTGATAAGAATATATCATGGGAGAATAATAGCAGGAGAAAGGCAAAGAGAACATATATCTACTGAAACTAGTACAAACACTAAACTGGTAAATTGAAAAGCCAACAGCCAGATAACTAAGACTGGGCCTGAGTCTCTTACATTTTTTGGAGAGGACAACCTATGCAATCAACCAACAAGCATTTTTGAACTGCATACTATGTTCCAGACACTGAGGATACAAATACAAAAGTGGAAAAAGTTCCTGCCCTCAAGGGGCTTACATTCTAATGGGGAGATTATATCATGTTCATAGCTAGAAACAGGATATATACCAAATAAACATACGTGGGGGGGGG
>CM053582.1:302247740-302303709 GCA_028627135.1 Pseudochirops cupreus | reverse complement strand
CTGATAAAAGCACATATGTAATTTTAAAAGACTTTTTGTACTGGCTGCATCAAACTAAGAGCAAAAATGACTTTAAATGGCATTAAAATGGCATGGTGACATTGGCCTGATGACTTAACTTTGTTCTGTTCTGAGCTTCATGTAATCATTAACTGTTTCAAAGGTTACATTTTAGCACATTTTTGCTTTAGAAATCAAAATGAAAATTCTGACTGGAATGGTCACAAAGAAAGGTATAAAATATATGCAATTATGACAACAATGTTAATAAAATGTTTTAAATTACTATGACATTCAATAATATTTGGCCACTTGAACATCACAGAATTAGTATTACACATATCTGGGCAAGATTGAAGAGAATATCTTTCCTACTGTTCATTTTAAATTGCTCCAAGATAAAGCCTGTATGATCCAGATCCCTGACTTGAAGCAAACAGAAAACTAGGGGGTTATAAATGTTCCTAATATTGGGATTCATCAAGGCCTCAGGTGCCAATAAAGTGCCTGATTACAATGCTCTTAAAAAAATATATTCAGATATAATCATCAACCCACTGTTAGGTCAAAAAAAAAACAACACATGACTTTCATACCAAAAGAAGTAACAGTGCTTCATGGGAAAAAGTATACAATTTTTAAAATCTCTATTTGAAGAACTACAGGTTTGTTACACAGTAACAATCTTATCGTTTTTAATCAGTCTTAAATATTTTACAATATTGTTTTTAATCAAGCTCATATTTTCTATTATAATTTAAGTCTAAAATGTGATGTATCATAAATAAAAACTGTAATTATGATCTGACTTCTGCAAACATATGCTCTCTCAAATACTCCATCCTGGCATCCTTTGTTGATAATTCCATAGAATTCCATGCCAAATAAGGGATCTGTAAGATAGGAAGATCCAGAGTGCATTTGCTTCAGTACTTTGATTCAGATATATAACCTATTTTTACAAAATAAAAGATAAAAGCTACCATAAAGCAGAGTTCTAGCAAGAATCTGGTTCACACCACATCCCAAAGATCTCCTACAGCAGCTAATGGGATCATGTTTCTTATGAATAGCTCCTCTGTTCCCTCTGCTTTCTTTCTTCTCTCTTCTCCCAAAGGCCAATACTGGAAGTTTTCTTTAATGTGTTTAATCCATCTCTCAACCTTACCCCTTCTGGGGAAAGAGCTCCAACTTCAGAGCCAGAAGACCTGGTTTCTAATTCTGCCTCTGACTCTTAGTGCCCTCTGTGAGCCTGGGCAAGTCACCTAACCATTCCACACCTCAGATTCTTCATTTGTAAAATGGGGTATGAGGGAAGAGGTCAGGGGGTTAAAGGGAGGACTGAGGCCCTTGACAGCTCTAGGTCTGTGATTTCATGAGCCTTTTTTAACTCTGAACTAGCCCCCTCGGCTATCAAGTCAATATGTTTTCCAAAGAAAATAACTGAGGAAATAAGACTTTTCTGCTTTTCTTCAAAATAATGAAAGAGAGAATTCTGAAATTTTCAAATAAATGAAATAATTCTGCTCACTTCATATCAGGATAAAACATCAACAAATCGAACAGCATTTACTAAGCACTTAATACCCACCAGGTAGTGTGTGACATGCAGTGCTCCTAAGGAGTGTAGTTTTTATAGTAGGACATTCTGAGTTTGTACTGTACCTGAATCACATGATAACCCAAAATTTCCAGATGTCTTTTTTTCATAGCAGGTTTTCCTTTTAAGTGGGGGATGTTTTTACAAAATGCTCGTGAATCCAGAAATTCCAAAGCAACCCTATATCAAACAAAAGCAACATTTATTTTTGATATCAAAATAAGACACTGAATAATTAAAAGTTTACAAGACGCAAAAATGTTTTCAATTCAACACTTAAATGCCTACCACATACAAAACAGTTTTAAAATAATAAAATTTAAAGGAATTAGAACACCAAATTTCTTAATTACTTATAACTGACAAGCTAGTTTATAGCAAAAGTTCCTTGCTGATTGATAAATTCATTGTATAATATAACTTTGAGCCAACAAAATCTAGGATTTGAATACAATTTACCTTTGTGCTCCTGGTGGCAGCCCTGACCTGGTACCATGGGTATCTGGTCTCCAGTGTACACTTGGCAGCTCATTCAAAACCATACCCTGATTTCTATGAGGAAGAGGCTTTTTCTTTTTATCCAAGATATATTCAAAATCTGTAAGGCAGTATGGTAATCAGATGCATGGACAATGTAAATTTTTTTATTATTCTGATATTAAAAAGACAGAACGCAATATAAAGGAAAAATTGCTGCACTACTAAAAGCGATCAGAGGTTCACGTGGTGCTTCGGGGTTTACAAAACACTTACTTTATACACATTATTTCATTTTATTCTGTGAGTCAGCTGATATCTCCATTTGATAGACGAGGAAATTAAAACTCAAGAAGAGAAAAATGACTTATCCAGGATTAATTACACAGCTAATAAACGAAGGACATGGGAGTGGGACTCGGTTCTTCCCGACTCTCAGTTTAACATTCTAATAAACTAGAACTCATTTCCCCCCCAGCAGAATCTGCCCAACAGAGCACACTTATCTGAAGATTAATATGTGAATCTCTGTAACACTGGGCTAGCTCAGAATACATTAACAGAGTATTTCTTTTAATCCCTAATATGAGAACCAGAAGGTGGGATTAATGATCCTTTCACAATTAGGGAAAATGAAGCACTGACTTGGTCAAATGCTAATTCACCCTTTATTAGCAAATATTGCACCTCCTGAAAGACTAATTATACCACACATACTAAACTTGAAATAGTACAAATTAACCTCTTTTTATATTTTTCATATCTTCAATAAAGGAAGAAAAATCTATAAGACATTTATTATATATCAACTTTAGAATTCATTTATTCAGTCTCCCATCCAATTCTCTGTAAACATCTACTTGAATAAGTACATTTGGTAATGGGGAGCTCATTGATAGGAGACGGAAAGGGACAGGGGTGGGGATGGGGAGGGTGGGAACAAGCATTTATGAAGTACTTACTGCGTACTGGGTACTGTGCTAAGTGCTTTCCAAATATCTCATTTGATCCAACAACTGTATGAAGTAGGTCCTATTATGACCCCCGTTTTACAGCTGAGGAAACTGAGGCAGACAAAGGTAAAGTGACTTACCTGGGGTCACATAGCTAGATAGTGTCTGAGTTCAAATTTGACTCGGGTCTTCCTGACTCCAGGCCCAGTACTCTACCCAATAAGCCACCTAGCTGGCTCACAAAGCACCTCTTTCCATTTTTTAAGGAGAATTCTAACTGTTAATAAGATCTTCTTTATATTTAGCTAAAACCTACATCCCCTACAAGTTTCACCCACTGGTACTAGTTCTGGCTTTTGAAATTACACATAAAATCCAATCCCTTTCCAAATTGCAAGCCCTTTGAATGTTTGAAAACAGTAATCATGCCTCTCCTCCCCTTCAAGTTCTCTCTCTTCTCCAGTTCATTTAGTCATTCTTATGGCATGGTTTTAAGTTCCTTCATTCCTTCTGATCACCCTCCTTTCAGTTCATCACAAAATGCCAAAGTTCCTCATAAAATGTGATGACATTAGTTTAACAGGCAACTGCATCACACTGTTGGCATTCACACTTACTAAGCTAGAAACCGCATAAATTAATCTATTTTTATACTGTTCACATTTTCAATTAAGGAAAATCTTATAAGAAAACTCTATGGGGCAGCTAAGGGGCGCAGTAAATAGATCACCAGCCATGGAGTCAGGAGGATCTGAGCTCAAATCCATCCTCAGACATTTGACACCTAACTAGCTGTGTGACATTGGGCAAGTTACTTAACCAAGGCAACTGCCTTGCCTTCTCCCCTCCAAAGAAAAATCTATTAGACATTTACTGTATATCAACTTTAGAAGTCATCTAGTTCAATCTCCCATACTAGGTGTAATAGTATCTCTAATATTCTCATTTACCCTCTAAAGTCTTCAGTCACCTAAAAGCTCTAAATTTTCTTCCTATGAACTGCTGCTCAGCAGAGTTTACACTACAGTGTACTTGAGTCATTGATTTTTTTAATCCAAATACAGACTTTTACATTTATTGCTATTACATTTTGTTACGTCACAATTCATTCCAACATGTTGAGATATTTTTAAATCTTTTTCTGCCATCCAATGTATTTACCTTTCTTTCCCTATTCTATGTCACCTTAAAAGCCTAATAATCATATTTTCTATGTCTTCATCCAGATCTTTGATAAAAAAAAATTTATTAGGGTAGGACCAAGAGTTCTTATATCCAGTACTGCAAATATTCTTCCACACTGGCATTGATAATATGAGTTAAGGGGAAAAAGATTTTAAAATTCATTGAAAGAAAATTCACCTTCCTTATCTTCACTGAGCTAAAACAGTGTGAGTTGAATTGAAAATGATCTGGAGTCAAAGTTGTGATTCTAGGATTATTTTACATCTACTACCCTGCCAGCATGATTCCTCACCTTCCTCAGCTCCCAATGATCTTTCACTCTACCATACTTCAGCTAGCCACCAAAAAAGCCTCACCTTGGATATTGTCATGGCTTGGAACTGTCCCATCTTCAAATTCTTGAATTTCTCAAAAGTTAACCTTCTATGCCTCCACATAATTACGGAATATCAGAATCAGAAAGGACCTCAGAGACTTCCTATTTCAACCCACGTCTGAGCAAGAATCCTCTTTACATTAACAGCAACAAAGAGTCAGCCAGCCACAAGTCAACAGCCTCTTGTGAGAGGGAGCCTACTACTTCACAATGAAATTCATTCAACACCCAGATAGCTATGTCTGCCTCTGGGCCACCTTCCCCCATTTCTCATCCTTCTCCCAGGGGGAGCCAAGGAAAACAAATCTAATCCCCTTCCTATATATATAAAGAAAACCACCATGTTCTCCTTATGAGATCTGCTCGGCATTTAAAAATCCTTGACAACCTGGCCCCTTTTAAACTCTCCAATCTCTTCTTACACTTGACTCCCCTGCACAAATCTGATAATTCACAGACACGGGCCACCTTGCTAATCTCTGCGACAGCGCTCCGTCTCCTGACTCTATCTTTTCACTGGCTGTCCTCATGCCTGGAAAGCTCTTCCTCCTCACCTCTGCTTTCCTTCAAGAGTCACCTCAAATCCTGCTTTACAAGAGGCCTTTTCTGGTTCCCCCACAATGCTAGTGCCTTCCATCTGAGATTATCTCCCATTTATACTGTGTATTTACACACACACATAAAATCTATACATGTATATATCCATATATATATACATGTATATGAGTATACACATATAGACATCTATACAGATCATTGTGTATGCATGTGTATATACATGTATGTGCACACTCTGTACATGCATGCATATGTATGTATACACACATACATTCACACATACTTCTTTTATGTTTTCTTTCTCATTAGAACATGAGCTCATTTAGGGTTGTAAGTGTTTTTGCCTTTCTTTGTATCCCCAAATAGTTAGCACTGGACCTGGCACATAGTAAATGCTCGTTAAAGGCTTGTTGCCTAACTGTTTCTCCTTTGCAAGCTAAAAATCCTCAGTTCCTTCACGTGATCCCTATCTCAGTATAACCTTGTAGCCTTCTCCATTCTGGCTGTCCTTTGCTGAATGCTCTCTACCTCATTCAATGGCTTTTGCAGAATATGGCAGCAAAAATAGAACACAACATTCCAGATGTAGTCTGACCAAAACCAAGTACGGTAGGACTATCTTCTCCCTTGTCCTGTGCCCTATCCTTCTCTTCATAATATCACAGTAACTTTTGAGGGTGCCATATCATTTTGCCTATGCCTATTAAGTCTGCAGTTCATTGAACCTTCAGATTTTTTTTTCAGATCAAGTGCTATCTAGTCAACTTGTAAAGCTGATTTTTTTTTTTGCTTTTTGGAGAGGGGAAGGTAGGGCACTTGGGGTTAAGTGACTTGCCCAAGGTCACATGGCTTGCTGCCTAACTCTGTTTCTCCTTTGCAAGCTAAAAATCCTCAGTTCCTTCATGTGATCCCTATCTCAGTATAACCTTGAAGCCTTTCACCATTCTGACTGTCCTTTGCTGAATGCTCTCTACCTCATCACTGGTCTACAGCACTCTCTTGATTTCCTTGTCAAAAACAGAAATGGAATTAATCTGGTTTGGCCTCCTCTTCATGAAGCCATTCTGGTCTTCCTTTTTCAAAACTCAGAACATTTTCCCTCCTCTAGGCCTTTCATCATTCGCCCCATTCTCCTTGATTATCCAGAGATCAATTACAGGAGCTCATCAATCACATCCATTGGTCTTTAGGTTCTGGAGATGAAATTTACCTCAGGGCCTGGTGACTAACACTACAAGATTGTACCAAACTTTCCTATTCATCCTCTGTTTCATGACCTTGCATCTACCTTTTGTACATATCTCTTTTAAAAAATTTTCTTTATGACTTTTGTTTTTATCTCACATTTATATCCAAATATATTCCTCCTCCACCCCCTAACAAGCTACCTCTCATAGCAAAGATTTAAAAGGAAGCTAACCAACACAATGACTATTTTTGACAGTGTATGTCAATGTTCCACTGCAATGATACTGCGTTTCTGCAATGAAAAGAATGAGGTGAATTTTCTCAATTCTTTTCCAAGGGCAACCTTTATTATTATTTTGATAACTATAAAAGACCATAAAAGACAAATAACCATGTTATCTGTCTTTTAAAAGTCTGAGTAAGTTTATGAGTTCCCTGTATACCCACATCCACATTAGGCAATTTATCCATATTCTCTTCCTTAAAATTATTAGGAAAAGTAGTCCACATTCACCGCCTCTACTTTTTCACCACCTCCAAGGGATCCTCAAACTCTTGTAATCATCAGGCTTCCACCCCGTTTAATCAAAACATATGAAGGAAAGAAGTGAGAGAGGAATTTCAGAGGTCCTAGAATGGAATTTCAGAGATCCTGAATGCTAGGAGGCTAAGTAGGCTGGACTTTATTCAGTAGGGGCACTTTGGGACTAAAACTGCTCCTTATTAAAACTGTCAGTTGTATACCGATCACCAGATCCAGTTCCCTGTCCTTCAGTCTTCAAGCATGGCCTCCTCCTCTTCCTCTCCCCCTCGATCTCTTTGCAGCAAGACCCTGAGTAATGTCTCCTTTTGATCTTCTCATCCTTTGGTAGGATTAATGACACTCCTCTCTCTAATTTCTTCTCCCTGGACAGATAATGAAAGATGGTTCCCTCCACTTCACAGAAAGGTTAGGGACGAGTGCAGAATTTTGCCTGCCCTGTCAGATATGGTGATACTATTGGTTGGTTTAATATTTAATATCTTTGGCATAAGAGAGTATAATGTTCAGTATAAATCTGAAAATGACCATGATGCAAAGAGCAGAAACTATCAATAAACTTTTTTCTTCAAGCATTAAAACCTCCCCCGGCTCCCAATTTCTCCTCTCACTTCTCTGGCCCTTACCTCTCTCTGTCCCCTCTTCCTCCTCTCTGCATCTTCTTCTTGGGTAACCTCGACTACTCCCCAAAACATATTATCTCCCCCCAGGCTCCCCCAAGCTTCAGGCTCACACTTTCAGTTTCTATAGCTGTTACTCCCTGTACGTTCCACTTAAAATAGTTTATGCACTAAATAAATATCCAGACACATGTGTTTGTATAAAGAGATACATACACACAGTACAGTTCAAGAGTCGTCATGGAATGCAGAAAGTAGGAGTGTTAGGGACAGGGGCTAGAGCTGTGATTTTGTCAACAGAGGGAATTCCTGGATGAAAAAAACCTTTCTCTACTAATGCAGGTCAGCAACTACCCTACAACTGAGAAGGTTTCTTTTTTTTGGAGGCAATTAGGGTTAAGTGACTTGCCCAGAGTCACACAGCTATCTGAAGGCAAATTTGAACTCGGGTCCTCCTGTTTCTGGGGCCAGTGTTCTATCCACTGCACCACCTAGCTGCCCTTAACTTGGAGTCTTAATAGTTGCCCAAAGCACCAAGAGAGTTCTCAGTGATCTGCCCAAGGTCACACAGTGTAACATTAAGGGAATCTGAAGATCTTCCCTGCCTCTTAATAGGAGCACGGGACCTGCTTTGAGCTTTGGCCGAGCCCACAGTTTCAGTCACACGCAGCCCATGGTGGGAGGAGTCTGCCAAATGGGTAGAGCAGGAAGGGCAGAGCTAGGAGAGAGCTGAAGCAGAGCAGCCAGCTTGAGTGAAAGAGGGAGGATTTTTGCCTCGGGGAGCTTGTTTGTGGAGAAGCCTAACAAGGGAAGGCTTGGGGATGTGGTTGCTCCTTGGATTAGTGATGTGTGTATAAACTTCTTTGTTACCATGGTGGAATTGACTTTCTGTTATCTGACTAAATATCTTGATTTCATCTTTGAAGAAGAGAATTTGTTATATTTTGCTATTCAGCCGGGGAAACACACCTGCAAATTCATAGCAGCTGCTATGGGTATTGCATTGGTAATACATACTTAGTGTATGTCGGAGGCAGGACTTGAACCCAGGTCTTGCTGGTCCCAAGGCTGGTTCTCTGTCCACTTATGCTATGCTCCCTCTCTAGTACACATTCATATTTTACAGATAAGGAAGACTGAGACACAGAGAGGTTAAAGCAACTTGTTTGCCATCACACAATCAGGACATAGCTAATCAGGGCTGGAGCTGGAATCTGAACTCGGGTCCCTAGCCAAAGCAAAAAAAGTGAAAAATGAAGTTCATTTTTATTATAATCTTAGAGTATGCTGGTCTTTTTTTCCTCTTTTGAAGGTGGTGTCCTTCAGCAATGTTCTCTTTCCACTAGTGCCTCAAAGTCAACACATTTTAAACTAAATTTACTATCTGTACCCCCTTCCCCCAACTTACTCCTTTTTCTGACTTTTGTATTAGCAACCACACTAGCACACAGGGTAGGCTGCAAGCACAGGTTCTTTGATCTACTTTTCTAAAGGAAAGACAGCTTTAAAGGGGTTAAGGATCTTACTTTAATTAACAGACCAATAAGTACAAATAAGTAGAAAGAAGTATCCAAGAAATAATCCCACAGACAGGGTTCCAGCTTTCTGAACAAAGTAATACAACCACCTGCACCTATTCCATTAACATTGCAACTTTACGTCTGTCAGTTGTCTTAGCCACCTGTGTTCAAAACCCCCAAATTCTCTCTTAGTCCTTCAAATTCCACATGCAAAAAACCTCCAAGCGCTGTCATTTCTATCTTCGCAATGTCTCTTCTATCTGTCCTCTCTTTACCATTTCCAATGCTACATGGCCACCACTTTCATTCAGGGCCCGATTACCTCTCTGCTGGACTTCTTCAACAGCCTCCTGACCAATGTCACTCCTGTCTCCAGGCTCTTCTCACCTCAATCCATCCTAAACACTACAGCCAAATTTTCCTAATGCACATCTGATTATGTCCCTCCCCAACTCCTAAAAACTTCCCATGGTCCCTAACTGCCTTCCAAATAAAAGTTCAGTCTTCTTAACCTACCATTCAAGATACTCCACAATCTGGGAGCAACTCAACGTTGGAAGTTCCTCTCTCACTTCTTCTCTTCATATGTCTTTGTTAAACGGGGCTCCTTTGCCATTACTCAAACACAAGGCCTCCTAACTTCATCCTGCTATTCACAAAGCTTGGAAAGCATTACCCCACTTACTGTGGACATTTTTAATCATAGCCATTGTACAAAGCCCAGTTCCAAGGCTGCCATGCCCAGGATGCTTCCCTTGATCCCTCTGCCTTCCCTAAACTCTCAAAGCACATGGTATCTTTCTCTACCCCAAAGCACAGCTACTTGTGTGAACATCTTATTTCCTCCAAGTGACTATGAGTCTCTTCAAGACTGAGGCCATAACTTAAATATCTTCATTAATCACCTAAAGACTTAACCCTGTGCTTCAGCCAATGTACAGGGAATGAATGAATAAATGAATGCCTAAAGTTTAAAAAAAAGAAGAAAAAAGTGAAGTGATTTTTATATTATTTTGGTCTCGTTAACTATCAACGACTTACCTACTATGTATCCATAAGGTGTGAGAGCTGACGGTTTTGCATAATTGGGGCCTCCTAATATTTCTCCCAACATTTTATAAATCTGGTGTTGTACTGCACTGATGCTGTCATTAGCTAAAAGGAAAGAAAATTGACTTTGTTCAAAGACAGTTTTATTAACCTCAGAATAAAAAGTATTTTAAACAATTAATTCCACAGAATAGAAACAAAATTTTGAGTACTTCTATGAGCCTAAACCTTATAAGAACAGTAATTTCTCATACTGTTTGAAAGATTAAATGAAAAACTAGCCTGTAAGCTGTTTTTCAATCTTGCTAAAACCAGCATGCCTCCCCTATTTAAGCACAGAGATGACTGCCTGGAGTTGAAGAAGGAGCTGTCCATTTTCAGATATAACCAATACATTTATTTGTTGTGATTGCTCACCGTTACTTACTATAAGGGAAGATTTCTATTTGAGGGATGAGGAGAGCTGGCAAATAGTGATGTCTTTTTTTTAAGTGTTAAGATATTTCAAAAATATACTAAATAGAGCAAAAAGATGTTTAAAAGGGACCAGAGACAAGCAGGGGCAGTACTGTTAGGACTTTCTCCCCTCCAAAAAGCAAAAAAAAGGAGAAATTCATGGCAAAGAATTGGAAATTGAAGGGATGCCCATCAACTGAGGAATAGGTGAACAAATTGTGGTATGTGATTGTGATGGAATACTATTGTGCTATAAGAAATGACCAATAGAATGTTCTCCAAAAAAAACTGGAAATACTTAGATGAACTGATGCAGAGTAAATGAGCAGAGCCAGAAGAACATTGTACACAGTACCAGCAACAGTGTAAGATGATCAACTGTGAATGACTTAGTTATTCTCAGCAGTACAGTGATCCAAGATAATTACAAAGGACTTAGGATGAAAACTGCTACCTATCTCCAGAGAAAGAACTGATAGAGTCGAATAGAATAGGTACACAAGAGAGAGCAGTCAATGACTATAGTAATCTACTGTTTGATAAACCCAAAGACTCCAGTTTCTGAGATAAGAACACACTATTTGACAAAAAATGCTGAGAAAACTGGAAAATAGTAGAGCAGAAACTGGGCATAGACCAATATCTCACACCATATAGCAAAATAAAGACTAACTGGGTTCACGATCTAGATATGAAGGCTGACACTATAAGTAATTTGGGAAAGCAAGGAATAGTTTCCTATCAGATTTAAGGATAAGGGAAGAATTCATGACCACACAAGAAAAAGAGAACATTACAAAATGCAAAATGGATAATTTTGATTACATTAAATTGAAAAGTGTTGTACAAAGTCAATGTAACCAAGATTAGGAGGAAAGTAAAAAATTAGGAAAGAATTTTTATAACCAGTGTCTCTAATAAAGGCCTTATTTCTAAAATACACAGAGAACTGAGTCAAATATATAAGAATACAAGTCATCCCCCAATTGATAAATGGTCAAAGGATATGAACAGGCAGTTTTCACAAAAAGAAATTAAAGACATCTATAATCATACGAAAAAATGCTCTAAATCACTATTGATTAGAGAAATGCAAAGCAAAACAACTCTGAAGTACCACATCTCACCAGTCAGATTGGCTAAAGTGACAAAACAGGAAAATGATAAATGCTAGGGAAGATGTGGGAAAATTAGAATACTAATACATTGTTGCTGGAGTTGTGAACTTATCCAACCATTTTGGAGAGCAATTTGGAACTATACACAAAGGGCTATAAAAATGTCCATACCCTTTGACCCAGCAATACCACTTTGAGGGCTATCTTCCAAAGAGATCATACAAGTGGGAAAAGGTCTCACATGTACAAAAATATTTATAGCAGCTCTTTTTGTGGTGGCAAAGAACTGAAAATCAAGGGGATGCCCATCAACTGGGGAATGGCTAAACAGGCTGTTGGTATATGAATGTAATGGAATACTATTGTGCTGTAAGAAACAAGGAGCAGTTAGACTTCATAATTACCTGGAGAGACTTATATAAACTGATGCTGAGTGAGAGGAGTAGAACCAGGAGAATATTGTATACAACTACAGACACATCATACCTGTGATAACTAACTTTGACAGAAGGGGCTCTTCTCAGCAATACAAGGTTATAAGACAACCCCAAAAGACTCATGATAGAAAGGGCTATCCACATCTAGAGAAAGAACTACAGAGTCTGAATGCAGATTGAAGCAAACTACTTTCTCTCTTTTTTGTTTTGTTTTGTTCCTTCTTTTTCATTGTTCATTCCATTGGCTATAATCCTTCTTTACAACTTGACTAATGGTTAATGTGAAGGTATCTATAGAACCTATATCAGACTACATGCCACTATGGGGGGGGAAGAGAGAGGAGAGGGAGGGGAGAAAATTTGGAACTCAGAAGACTGTGGAACTGAATGTTGTAAACTAAAAGTAATTAAATAGATATTCTTTTAAAAAAGAAAGAATTGACAGAGTTTTAATGCAAATCAAAGCATATATACCATGTGTCACTTTATTTTTCTCAGAGTTTTAGTCTTTTTTTTCTCACAACATTTACATGACGGCACATGTATAACCCATATCAAGTTGCTTGTCTCTCTCAAGGGAAGGAGAGAGGGAGAGAATGTGGAACTCAAAATTTTTTAAAAATCAAAAATTTTTAAAAATTGTTTTTACATGTAATTTTGGGAAAAAATACTAAATGAATAATAAAAAAGTTTTAAAAAATATTTGGAGTTGTAAAACGAAAGAAAGAAAGAAATCCAAACCTTTACTGTACTGCTGCTGACAATAACGGTCATGAAACCAAGGAATTTCAAATTCAGGGCATTCCAAACAGACTGCTCTATTAAATTCCATGAGGCGGTTGCAGGCTCTTGTTTTTAAAAAAGGAGGCAAGTCTGAAATTTAAAATACTAATTAGAATTAAAATCTAAACCTGGTGGCTTATAAACACTCTATTAACACAGACTATCTATCCCCCTTACCTAGAATGTATTCCCCACCTCCCCACTTCCTAGAATCCCTAGTTTCCTTCAAAACTCAGCTCAAATACCTTCTACATGAGACCCTTCCTAATCTCCAGATGCTTCCCCCTCCAAAAATATTATATTTAGGGGTGGCTAGGTGGCTCAGTAAATAGGGCACCAGCCCTGGAGTCAGGAGGACCTGAGTTCAAATCTGGCCTCAGACACTTAACACTAGCTGTGTGACCTTGGGCAAGTCACTTAACCCCAACTGCCCTGCATCCCCCCCTCCAAAAAGTAAATATATATACATATTTATTTTGTTTATACTTATGTATGTGTATGGTGGCTCCCCCCCAATAAAATGTAAGCTTTTTTAGAGCAAGAACCATTTCATTTTTGTCTTTGAACTGCCAGTACCTAGGACAGGGATTAAAATTTGGTAATACCTTATTAAGCATTTGATGATAAACACACTATATTAATGATATATTTTGTCATAATTTTTTTAAGCAAAATAGTGAAAAAATGAAGTTCATTTAGTGTCTTCAGCAATGTACTCAATGTTGTATATAAACTTTTTTGGTCACACAGCTATCAAGTGTCAGAGGCAGAAAGCTTTTGCATCCATTACACCTTGCTGCCTCTTGTAATTATTACCTTAATTTACCATATAGTTAAAAGTGACTAAGACCTACCACATGTCCTAACACCTTAAATTACATCAAAAAAAGGTTTTTCAGTTCAGCTGGGGCTGGAGCTGTATATATAAAAAACACATGATGGATTTTTTTTAATGTTATAGATACGCACATTGAAGTTGTAAGTCCAATTTGGCTAGAAATTCAATGTTAAATACTGCCTTTATCAGATCTTCTGGGAAACACTCAGCAAGGGCCAATGTAAAGCCAAGAAACACCAAAAGATGAGGTTCAAGGAAACCTGGAAAGAAGATAAGATTCTTAAAAGAAAATATTCATAAAAATACCAGGATCCTCAATTTAAAAGATGCAGAGCCCTGGACAACTCACAGATTTTTACATATAGGATGTTAAAATTAATTATTCAAAAGACCTTTGAATGGAAAGGGTTAGGGGTGGCACCACGAGTAGAGAGGGAGAGGGGGTGTTAGGGAGGGTGGCACTTGGGAGAAGCTACTACACACAGTCCTCTGGTCACAGTGGAGTGTCCACAGGACTTCTAGCACCAGCTATTCAAGCCATCTCCTTCCTTCTAAGCTGCCTCTCTGAGTCACTTGTCAATAGCACAGGACCAAGTGGCTACACCTGGGGGCAGCTCTGATACATGTGTACACACTTTTACATACATGTGTATATGTGGCATGTGTGTATCTATACACATATATGTCTGTGGGTGATACAGAAAAATAGACCGCTGGGCTTGGCTTTGAACTCTTCCTGAGTTCAAATCTGGCCTCAGACTCTAAACTAGCTGTGTGACCCTGGACAAGTCTCCTAATCCTGTTTGCCTCAGTTTCTTCATCTGTAAAATGGGCTGGGGAAGGAAATGACAAACCTCTCCAGTATCTCTCAAGCAAACCCCAAATGAGGTCACAAAGAATCAGACATGACTGAAACATGAGCATGAACAACTATATGTTTACGATGCATATGTGGGTGCAAAATGAGAAGACAGAGCTAGGTGACTCTTAAGTAATCCCCTAACTGCAAAGTTGTAGGCATCCAATATTCTCAGGTAGCAGCAGTAAAAAATACAGTGACTGCACCTCTACTGAAATAAAACCAGTCCAGAAGGGTAAGGTGACAACTCCAAGCCCTCTTCTTTGTACTAGTCTCATCAAACTAAAAAAGCAACAATGTTTGCTCTGATAATACACTTGCGATTTCCGGGGAAAACGTAAACTCCTTGAGGAAGGAAGGATGTTTTCCATTTTCTCTTTGTACCCCCCCCCAGGGATCAGCTAAGTGGCTTGCATACAACAGATACTTGACGAATGCCTACTGAATTGAAGCTCCTTGATGTGACTACTCCCCTCCACTGACACACAGATCACTGCTCTTCAAGCTTCAGGAGTTGCTATGGTAAAAAACCATCATCTGACAGCCACTAACCAGTGCCTCTCCACTTCTAGATGGCAGACACACAACCTCACACCCAAAGTCCTTCCAGCTGGATAAAATCTTACAAAGTTTATATGCTACTGACAGTTTTTGAGATTCTGGGTCACCTCACTGGTTATCTGTCTATTCTCTGCTAAGCTGGCAGAATTCCTTCCTATAACACATTTTTTCTCACCAACTTGACTCCTTGGACTTGGACTCTGCCACCATCATGCTCCCAAGAAAACTTTTTACCAGTAAACTCATCATCCCTTCTGGATTTCATCAGTGTTCACACCTCTTCAGGACCCTCTGCCCCTCTGACTAACAGGGTAGAGCAGGGGTGCAAACTTTATGGAAGTTTGCATTCAGTCAAAGGGCCACACTTGAGGACCTAGAGGGCCACATGTGACCTCAAGGCCACAGGTTCTCTGCGCCCAGGCTAAAGGAAAGGACAAAGAACTCCTCCAAAAGCTTCTTTTTAAAGACAGTTCAGAGCCCCACCAGTTCTTCGTTTCCCATCAACTGCACTCCTTGGACTAGAGTCCACCACATCCTCCATTTGGGTACCATTTTCTCTCCCTCCCAACTCCTTTTTAGCTTTCTTCTGTGTGTCTCTATCCCACCTCCACCCCCCACTGCAAGCTCCCTAGGGGCAGGGATTATCTTTTTTATTTTCTTATTTGCATTCCCAGCACTTGGCACAGTGTTTGGTAATATCTGGCACTTAATAAATATTTACTGACTAGCACAGATCTGACCATATCACTACTCTGCTCAATAATTCCAGTGGCTCCCTATTACCTCTAGGATCAAATCTAAACTCCTCTACTTGATACTTCAAGTCCTTCACAACCTGGCTCCAAACTACCCTTCTTATAAACCAATTCTCCTTTACATCCTGTACCATCCAGACAGACATTTAGCTTTTCCTCACAGGACAGGATGTCATCGCCCTTGCTTGGAATGCCCTCCCTCCTCACTCCCACCTCTTAGAATACCTTGTTACCTTCAAAATTCAGCTGAAATGACACCTTGTACATAAGACCTTTCCTGTTTCAATCAGCTGCTACTTCCCCCTGACACACACAAAATTACTTCCTATTCATTTTGTATATGTTTTATATGTGTGTGTGTATATACACACATACAGTGTATGTATGTGCATATATATGTAGACACACACACACACACAAACACACTTATATGTGTATATAATGTCTCCCCTAACAAAATATAAACTAAGAAAAGTGTCTAAATCATCCACACCCTGTGGTCCAGCAATTCTGCTCCTGGACATATAATCCAGGGAAGTCAAAAGACAGAAACAAAGGCCCAATCCATGCCAAAGTATGCACAGTAGCACTGTTCACAAAGAAGTAAAAATATAGAATATCTACTAATTGAGGAATAATAGGGAAAAAATTATGATAAATGGGTATAATGAAATATTATTATATGGTAAGCATTAAGGAGCTCCAAGGATTCAGTTTGGGGAAAGTGAGGTCAAGGTTTAAGTCCATCTTCCATCAAATATGACAGAGATTAAATCCATTGGGAATGAAGATAAAGGAAAGAATATAGTTTATAATACATATTGAATATGGATAGAAACTGACCCGAATTTTTTATTTTTAAAAGTATTCAACAACGAATTATTTCTTTATGACCAAACTTTGATGCTCATCTTAAAACTGCACAGCGAAAACAATCCCCAACCCAACAGTTCATTTCAACATAATACACCTACTTAAATGTGAGTTAAGGTGCTGGATACAAACTCCAAAGAATTCATCCTTTTGGGGTGGATCATAGTTAAGGACGCCGAAGGGAAGTAATACAGAATGGATTGCCAAAGGATGGATCTGAACAAAAAGAATAAAGTTAAGTTTTAAATATGAATCCAGTAAAGCAACTAGATGATAAATTCATAGACTTGAAGCTGGAAGGGGTCTTAGAGGCCATCTAGAATAACTTTCTAAAGAAGCTTGATTTTTAAAAATTCTACAGTTATATGCCACTTATAAAGACAGTGGATTTCCTGGTTGATGGATTATCTTCTCCCTCATACTATGATCCAACTAGCCATTTCATTACTTAGTTCTGAACTTCATTAGAGTAACACAAGGATCAGAGAAAGCGCAAAATCTGGAAATTAATGTGCATAAAACTTAATAATAGAATTTATAAGTGATAAATTTCTCTCAGAATTATACTAGATATACCCAAATACTCCAGTAGACCTATGATGTCATCAATTCAGGATTTCCCTCCAATGACGAGGATTTCATCTTGTCCACAAATGAAAAATATACCAATACACTGCTAACATTTGCAATACTTAATATTTTTATATAATCAGATTATTATGCAAGCGGAAGAGGGTTTGTTTTTTTTGAACTCTTAGTAGTCAGGACTTATTGTGCTTCAATAAAATTATTTTATTCAAGTCAACAATTCTCATATCCAGAGTAAAACTGTATCTTTCAAAATGCCAGATGCCATGGCATCTCAAGAACCAAAGATAACCTTAAATTTTCCATAGGAAAAAACATTCTTTAAAAAAAAATACACACTAGAAAATGACCTTCATTTAGTAATTTATATTGAATTCTGAAGGTGCAAATAAGAACAAAAGCGGAAATGACTGAGATTTTTAAAACTGAGAACTAAAATTTATTTACTGCGCTCTGAGATGTAGTCATTTTAAGACATCTAAAGGTAAATGCTAGAAGTTTCTATTATCATCTCATCTAACATTAATATAAAGCTTTACCAGAGATTTCACCTTGACATAAATAATCCGGTCTCCAGAAATGAATCCCATTGTACAATATTTATATCATTAAGCAACACCTGAGTTGAAAGGAATGATTTTCATGTTCATCTTTATACAGTGAATGCTACCCAACAGAATGTAAACTCCTCGAGGGCAGAGAACATTTTATTTTTGTCTTTGTATTCTCAGAGCTTAACGGACTGGGTTGAATTTCCTCAGTCATCTTTCCTACCACCTCAGGAAGATACTCTGACAATTCTCGAGTACTCAAAAGTCACTGGATCACCTACATTCTTTCCTATTTTCAACAGCTGTTTGGCTACTAACGTAGCCAAAGTGACTGTTATTAGATTCTCAAATCATCACCCATGGGTGGCAGGTGAGGAGGGCTGGAGCTGAGAAAGCCAGGCTAAATGCTAATAGTAGAGGATAGAGAACCAAACTAGAAATCGTAGAACGACTTCAAATGTACCACAAGGACTCCGGATGGTTCTACTACATAAACCACACAAAATCACGTAATCATATTTCTACTAGTTAACATAATATTTATACTCATAGCACCAACAGGATCTGTGATTTTACTATTATGAGGAACTACGGTGTGGGGATGCAGATCATACACAACCAGTCTATAACTTAGAGGCACGAAGAGGTCATGGTTTATCCAGGTTGGTATATGACGCAAAGCTCAACCTTCCACTGACTACAACTCCCTGTAATGTTTACATAAGCTTAATATGAAACAATGAAATTCAACCAGTACCTTATTGATGTGCTGAACTGTCACAGAAGCTATCTTGTCAAGCACTGGAGCACTAATGTAGTTAGTCTTGACGATAAAAGCTGAGAAGTTGGTAATGTTTGTGTGTGTGATTTGGTCACTCAAGCGCTGCAAGGTGACAACTGTTTCTTCAAGAAGTTCTTCCTCAAACCATTCTCCACCAACATATTTAAGCTCTTCCCACAATACATTCAAATTGTTGGCTTGTTGTAATCTCTGATAACCGTAGGCATTTAATTGTGGAAGTAGTCTGATGTTTTTCTGACAAATATTGTCCAGATACGAACGGTCATGTCGAATCCACGTCGAAAGAGATAATGCAAACGTATTGAGGTCACTTAATCGACACTGTGGTAAAATGGATTCTACCCGGGAAAGCCCCGATTCATCCAAATGAGGAAACGGAAGCATAGCAATAACACGGACCAGCATAGAAATTTCACTAGGGATAACACTATTTCTCAAATGGCTATAAAAAAATGAAAAATAAAAAGGACAAAACCACCATTACCAAAAAAAGCATTTATACATAAATTACATTAGGTTGAAACAACATTTATTAAATCAGAAATAGTTCACTGTTGTCATCTATTGGAAAGTAAGCACCTTGAAGGGAAGGACTGTTTCATTTTTGTTGGAGTTCTTTTTGAATCCCCGGTGCCTAACATATTACTTAGTCTAAAGTAACCAGGAGATAAATGGTAGCTGAAATAAATCAAACATTATATGTTGACTAGATAAATGATGTCAAACTCTGATAGAAATGGGGCCACTGAACCATACTTAAGGATCTCTGCAGGGTCACATACTGACCTAGAAAAACACACATGTTCTATTGTATTTAATTTTTTTTGTTGTTAAATATTCCCCATTATGTTTTCATCTGGTTTGGGCTCACTTAGGCAACCTGTTTGATTAGATTATGTGGTGGCACAGATCGAAAATACAAAAAAATTTAAGAAGGAAGAAGATAAAAATAAAACAATAATGGGTCACTGAAAGAAACCAGAGACTCATTTGTGGTGGGAAGATGGCCTTTTTTTCTATTCAACAAATAAAAGATGGTTTTTAGGGACAAGAGAAATGTGCTTATGTACAAAAAAAGATTTCTAAAAAAATCTAAACTATGTAAGAAACTGTTCATTTGATTTTTTTTAAAGTAATTCCCAATCTGAAAGACAAATGGAAGAGTAGACAGAAGAGAGACAGGCTTAGAAAAAGGAAGACCCTGGGTCATGTCCAGCCCAGCCTCAGACACATGCTACCTGTGTAACCCAGGGGAAGTCACTAAACCTCTTGTATCCCTGGCAACTCACTAAAACTATTAATTGTAGAACAGTTGCAGATCTGCATCGGTAGAGGAAATTTCAGTACCAGGAATTCTCTAAACCAATGAAATCAGAGCCAGATAAAGAAGAAAAATAACACAAAAAGCCTTCCAAACCACCTACAATCAAACTATATTAACAGATAATTTCCAGAAAATATAGATGGGCAACAGTCACTTTTTAAAACATTCAACCTTGTTAATAATAAAAGAGATACAAGTCAAAACAATGTTGAGGTACCACCTTTTACCTATCAAGTTGCTAAATAATAACTAAAGTCAATAAAACTCAACGTTGACATTTGGCCCTAAGGAAGAGAAGACAGTTCCCCCTGCTCATTTATATAAATGGGAGGTCCATGAGCATGGAACACTGAATATAAGAGCAGGTGGTTTTTTTTAATTTGATGGCTGATTTTGTAGAATCTTTCCTCCTGCTGCTTAAAAAAAATTCCTTTGTTATAAGGAAAGACTCTAAGAACAAGAAAATGGACGGAGACAGGAAAATCTAGGCAATGTAAAAACAAAGAATATGATCAAAAACGGATTTTAAAAACTCTGTGACAACAAGACTGTGCATAAACATATACTCATTCATTGCTAATGGAATGACAAACCTATACAATTTTTTTTTTGGTAAAGCAATATGGAAATTAGTAGTAAAAATTCAAAAACAAACAAACAAAAACCCAACCCCAAAATTAAAAAAGCATGCTTTCACCTAATAATTCTAATGTTTAGATATACTCCCTGTGAATTTTATCAAAAACAAACAAGAAAAGGCAGGGGTTCAAAGATTTTCATAGCCTTTTTATTTTTTTTAACTGAAAAACATCCCAAAATAAGTAAACTGATAAGCTATAATAGAATATTATAATGAAGACCAGCAAATATGAGGAATATAAGGAAATCTAGAAGATCTTTATGAAAGAATGCTGTTTTAAAAAAAAAAGTTAGAAGAACAAAGTGCCTACTATGACCACACTAAAGAAAATTACATGAAAACAGAGACTCCTGATGGGAGATTTAGGTAAGTGACTGAAAAAGTTAAAAGACTTTTTTTAAGCTGAAGTTAAATTTACTTATATGTAAATAGTAACAAAGTGAGGTCAGTCTGATGTACGGTTGCTGAATATTATGTTTATAATAAAGCTTTAAAAAAAAATCAAGAAACCAGATCTGCTTGGGAGTAGGCCCTGAATCATCCCAAGGCCTGACAAAACATGCCAATCACAAAATAATGTCCAGGATAGGTGAGGGGGCTGGAAACACATCAATCCGACCCAATATGCAACACAGAATTCCAGGGACCACCTAGTCTGAGTCCTTCAAAGTGGGAGTAATTATTTCCATGTTATTATTTTATAATATTCATAATAAATAATATTATGCCTTAAAGTTCTCATGGCGGACATAGTTTTAACCCCAGTAGATTCTGCCCTCAAAAGGAAACACATCGCATTTGAACACAGCTACGCTGCCAAAAATTTTGTGGGTGGTTTATCATGAAAACTAAAACAAACAGCTTTATATTAAACTCACCTAAGTAGGAATTTTCTGAGAGTCCTAATAAACTCTGAATTATGAAGTTGCAAGTGCATCAAGGCTGTGGTTATCTTTGCCAGTTCCACTGGTTTATAAACATGCAAGTATTTGTGTAAGACAGAAGCAATTCTGAAAGCAAAAGTCAAACAATGATTATGATAAATTCTTCATTTTTAGCAGCTCATATTAGACAACCAATAACCAGAAAAGTTTCTTGAATTCAGAGCTAATCCCAAACTGATTGTCGCTGTTAAATTTATTTCTTCCAGTCAGCAATCTTTATCAGAGTTACTACTAAATAGCACAATTTATTGCCTTTCCCCCTCTACTCCCAGCCATCTCTCTGATAAAGATGATGATCAAAAGTAGTTAGGTGACCCCAAAGCAAGCATGATGAGAGGAAAGAAATACATAAATAACTGACAACCAGATAACAGAATTGATTCCATTTAATTAACATTAAACAAACTACGCACTTTCTCTTGTTCTAAATTCTTATCTCTTAATTAAAGAGATAAATGTGCATGAAAATTTCAAGGTCACAACACTAGTAGATAATTAATGGAAACTTGTTTCAAAGTCTGTGTAGCCATGAATTCCCTTTAAGAGGAACCAATATTTTGAAAATGAGTGCCTACGTCTTTTGTTTCTCTACATTTTCTGACATTATCATGTTCTTTTTGGATCTAAAAGGATCTATAAATCAGGAAGTTATAGTATCATTGCTACTGTTATCTACTTTGCAAAAGAAAATTATGAAATAGTCAAAGGACAGCTGTCCACATGCAAAAAGAGTTGTACTAAAGTACACATTTTTCTCGAAATGACAGTAAAAGGACAATTCGGTTATAGTATCAGAAATAAAAAGAAAATTACTTTTCAATCAGGTACGAATCTTTGCTATTCATTTCTTCCATTGTGACCACTATGGCTAATGCTTGTTGACTGGTCAGTTCATCCATCATCATTTCAAGAGCTGACATAAGCCTAGAAAAGAGAGAAAAAGTTGAAACCACTGAAAAGCTGACAATTCTCCAAAATTGGAAGGGGGGAATTTTTTCAGAAAAAAAAAGGAAAGAAATAAACTTTTTCCTAAGAATTCAATGGATAATCTCATCCCTATTGTTTTTATTCATATAGTTGGAGAAGGACAGGAATCACTCATTATCTCAAAAAGAAAACTACAGTATTGTGCAATAAAAACTAAAACTATTGCATCTTCTAATTTCATAAGTCAACTATAATAAAAAGAGCTGTTTTGTATTAATACCTTAAAAACTGAAAAATTAGGCTTAGGATGCTGAAATAGAGTGAAATAAGGAAATTATTCAATGCTAGCTGCATAAGTATAACAAGTAATTCTACAAAGTATGAATAGATACGCCTATTATACCTAAATGTTAATACCTGAATAGAAATCTTAAATGCTGGAACCACATTCTAATAATATCAAAGGAAATTTAGAACAGGAAAAATCTATTTTGGATACCATCCAAAGGACTTAGTTAACGAAGTATCAAAAGATTCCATTTATGTTTTAGGACTTCCTATAAGGCAGTTCCAGAGCATGGGCTTGGAAAACATCTGTTCCTGCTTTGTCTTTCGTGTGCAGTGACCTCCCTAATAATCTCTGCCTATATCCAAATTCCACCCAGGTCAAGTCCCACCTCTTCCAAAAAGGCTTTCTTAACTATTCCAATCTATATAGATGTCCTTTCCTCTGAACTAAGATGTTTACTGTCTCTGCCATACAATGTAATATTTAATTAGTCATTTTACTATTATTTCAAAATTTACTTGCACATTATCTTCCCAACAACACTATCAGTTTCCTGAAAGCAGGTACTATATTTTCTATTTCTCCTATATCCCAAACAATACTTAGCACCATGTTATACAAATAGAGGATGTTAAACAACCAGAGCAGCAGCAACAACAAAACCACCCTGCTGAATGAATAGAAGAACTTTAGTATCATTTCATCCAATCATCACATTCCCATTTCTGTGTTTTCTAAGACTAAATTGGCCTCATTGTTTCAGCTTGAACCACTCCTTCCCAAAATGCAAAAATGAGAAATCCCCCTGTGCAAAAAATTCTCCTTGCAAAACTTGAAAAGGGATGAATGTTCCTCTACTAAGTCAACTCCTGTTACACACTTTTTGCTTAAAATAATTATTATTCAGTGACATACCAATCAAATGATCGAGAAATGATTTTATAGAGCTAGAAAAAATAGTAACAAAATTTATCTGGAAGAACAAAAGCTCAAGGATATCAAGGGAATCAATGAGGGGAAAACTGAGAGGTGACCTAGCCATACCAGATCTCAAACTGTATTATAAAGTGGTAAAAATCAAGATAATCTGGTACGGACTAAGAAACAGAGTAGTGAATCAGTGGAATAGATTAGGTATAAATCACATTACAGTGAATGGACACAGTAACTTAGTATATGATAAACCCAAAGATGCAAGTCTTTGGAACAAAAACTCATGATTTGACAAAACCTGTTGGGAAAACTAGAAAACAAAATGGAAAACAGTGAGCAAATCTCACATTGTGTACCAAGATAACATCAAAATGGGTACATTATGTACACATGATACCACAAGCAAATTAAAAGAGCATGGAATAATTTATCAGTTAAATTTATGAATAAGGGAAGAATTTAGGAAACGAGAAGATAAACACAGATTACAAAATATAAAGTAGACAATTTTGATTATATTAAATTGTAAAGTTTTTGCACAAACAAAACCAATGCAAAACCAAAATTTTAAGGAAAACTGGGAAAATAATTTTGCAACAAGTATCTTTGATAAAGACCTCATTTATCAATATAGGGAACTGAGTCAAATTTGTAAAAGTACAAGTCATTCCCCAGTTGATAAACAAAGGATATGAAAAGGTAGTTTTCAGACAAAGAAATCAAAGCTATCTATAGTCATATGAAAAAAATGTTTTAAATCACAACTGATTAGAGAAATGCAAATTAAAACAACTCTGAGGTTACCACCTCATACCTATCAGATTCGCTAATATGACAGAAAAGAAAAATGTTGGATGCTAGAGGGGATGTGGGAAAACTAAGACACTAATGCACTATGGGTGGAGTTATGAACTGCATTCTAGGGCTAAAAACTGTGCATATCCTTTGATCCAGTAATACCACCGCTAGGTCTATATCCCAAAAACATTCAGGAAAAACAGAAAAGGACCTATTTGTATGAAAATATTTATAGCAGCTCTTTTTGTGGTGAGTAAGGCTTGGAAATTGAAGGGATGCCAATCAATTGGGGAATGGCTGAACAAACTATGGTATATGATTGTGATAGAATATTATTGTGCTATTAAAAAAATGACGAGCAGGATTTCAGAAAAACCTGGAAAGACTTACATGAAATGATGCAATGTCCAGGAGGATATTGTGAACAGAACCAGAAGAACATGGTTCACAATAACGGGAATATCGTTCCATAAAGTACCATGAATGACATAACTGTTCTCAGCAATACAATGATCTAAGACAACTCCAAAGGACTCATGATGAAGCATACTATCTGTCTCCAGAGAAAGAACTGATATTATTTGAATAAAGACTGAAACATGTTATTTTTCACTTTCTTTCTCTCATTTTTCTTCTTTTACAGAATGACTAATATGGAAATGTTTTACATAATTGTACACAGACAACCTATATCTGATTGTTTACTGTCTTGAGAAAGGGGAAGTGGAAGGGGAAGGAGGGATAGAATTTGGAACTCAAAACTTTAAAGAAAAATGTTTAAAAATTTAAAAAAAGTAGCGTGTAGTTTCAATGCAGCAGTTAAGAAATTAAACGTCCATTAGTATTGTAGGAAAAGTACCGTACTGGGATTTAGAAGACTAGGACTTGAATGATGGTTTGGCTATCTGAGTAAGCAAGGACGATTATAGGGTAACTTTAAACCTCTCTCTGATTTAGTTTTCTTGTCTTTAAGATAATGTAGCTAGACTGGATGATTCTTATTCTCTCAATGGTCTAAACTCTATGATATATCCCTATATATGTATATCAGTGTATATGTTAACTTAATAAAAAGACACAGTCATGTAATATGAAGACATCTTAAAATTCTAACAAACTAAACTGCAAATAAAACTAAAATTTAAAATTAAATAATTATTATAAGAACTTAATAATACTCTCAAATACCAATAAACCATACAACTGAATCCCCCCTCCAAAAAACATAAAATTCAAACTATCTACAATTTTACTTTAAAGAATGACAAAAGCAGTAAACTAACTAGAAAATAACAATCATTTATTTGTTCTGGACTATGACTTTATATTCACTCAACCATCTAAAAAATGTATCGCAACATTTTAATTTAATTTTGTTTAGTTGCCTTCCTGTCAATATTGTTATCTATTTCAGTGTTTGGCCAATAAGCAACTCTTGCTTGTAGGAGGCAAAAACCAAGTCTAGTTCATATATGTTTATCATGCCACACACACAAAAACACCACAAATCCTTGTGAAAATAGTAAAAAAGCACTGCTTAATGATGAGTATGATAAGATAATTGCATGCATGCATCCTAGCTAACAAAACATCAAAAACAGGCTTTATTTAACCCAACAGGAAACACAAAGGACTCTCCCCCAAGTCCACTAACAGACACGGCTACAGGGCTGCATCTTTCCAAGACACCGGAATGACCAACCAGTGTAAAGTACTGCTCTGGGGTGAGGACCACCCCAACATCGAGAAAGGAACCAGAGTTGCTAGCTTTGTAACAATGCCCTTTTTCCTGTGAACTCAACTACTCCAGAGACCTTCAGACATAGTATAAAAAGGGTCCATTCAGGGAAAAATATTCCTTTTGATATTTTCCATGGCATATTTGTCAATCTCTCTGCATCCTTGCATACGCAGTATTTGGCCAATACTTACTTAGTAGTTTTTAACCATGGTCCACAGATAAGCAATGGAAAAAAGGTGTTTCAAGTATATTTCCATAATTACAAAAAATCCATAATTGCTTTCTGCTCACCTCTGCAACATAACTGGGCATACTGCTTGCCCTCCCAAACCTAGGGGAGAAACTTGAGTTTTAAATCTCCGTATTTCCCCAGAGAAAGAAGCAAATCATCTTCAGATGGACTTACCATTTCTCTTCCGTTGGGCTAGCCCAAGGTCCCAAGGCAACAAATAATTTTACGAAGGAAGCAGGATCCCAGTAAACATCAGTCATTTTAGAGAGCTTCTCTCTGGCTAATACTTGAAATGGAAGATGACTAAATTGCAGAGACTTGTACAATGAAAGAATAAAACCGAGGGTATCCAAATTCACATGAGCAATATTGCTGATGAGTACAGAACTGCACTTTTCTAATAAGGGGTGATAATTGTATCGAGTAATCTGGAGAAATCGCAATATTCTTATCGAAGTATTAAACTGGGAATGGTCCATTGTGTCTGAGAGAAGCTCTGCTTTGTTCATAAGTTGTTCACAAAAATTCTGTGAGATGACAGAAGCTATATTCACCATCAAGACTGACAATGTCCTAAAAAGTAAAGAGATGTTTTTTAAGCATTACACATTATTTTAAGAATCACAATCATTTCTTAAAAAAGAATGATGAGATTTGAAGAAAAATGGGAAAAATATCATAGACATAATATAATGAAATGGTCACATAAAAAGAAAAAACCAACATAAAATCAAATCTAAGACAAGAGAAGTTAAAATATATATATATATATATATGAATACATATGTGAGTGTATGTATATATGTGCACAGTATACACAGACAGAGGGCACAGGATCAACTGAACAGGAAGGGATGATATCTCAAAGGTGAAATTGTGAGATGAGAGAGGAATATAATGAGAGGAGATGGTGAGAGACAGAATGGGGTAAATTATCTCATATAGAAGAGGCAAGGGATAATGGAGGGGAAGAACAGGAAGGCAAAAGGGAATGGGTCAACCTTACTCTCATTGAATTTGGCTTAGGGAGGGAATGACATACACTCTAAATTGGGTATCTTGCCCTACAGGAAAGTAGGGGGGAAGGGGATGAGAGGGGGGATGATGGAGGGGAGAGCAGGTTAGGGGAGAGGGTTGTTAGATGCACACACTTTTGTAAAGGGACAGAGACAAAGCAGAGAATAGAACAAGTGGAAAGCAGGATAGGAGGGAGGGAAATATAGTCAGTCTTTCACAAATATGTCCATTGTGGAGATGTTTTGTGTAACTACATACATATGGTCCGTATTTAATTGCTCGTCTTCCCAGTGGGGGTGGGTGACGAGAGAGGAAGGGAAAGAACTAGAATTTAAAGTTTTAAAGTCAAATGTTAAATAAATGTGTATATATATTATTATTATTATTATTATTATTATTACTATTATTAACATGCAACTGGGAAATAAGATACACAGGCACTGGGGTAAGGAGATCCATCTTGCCCTACCAGAAAGTCAGGGGGGTGATGGGGGAGGATATAGGAGAGAGCAGATTGGGGGAGGGGTTATACAGTGGGATCACTGTTTTGGGGTGGTGGGTAGGGGAAAGACGGGGAGAAAATTTGTAACTCAAAATCTTGTGGAAATGAATGATGTAAACTAAAAATAAACAAAAGTTAATTTAAAAAAAGTTAAAATGATACTTTATTGGGTTTTTAAAACCCTCAATTTTTTTTTCTTAGCATTTCTATGACTGCCAATTGCTATTTATGTATCCCCAATATTAACATTTCAGTAGTCAGGAATAAACTGGTGCTAGCTGCTTACCAAAGTGAAGTAAAATATTCCCATTTTAGCGTGTTTTAAAGCGGTTTTCTCACTAATTAAAAAGTAACAAAAAGGACACCGATACCTTCAGCGTCATTATGTTCACTTTTCAGAGCATGAGTACTCAATACGAAGTGGTGTTGGTTTTAATTTTATTATTATTATTGTTATTAGACATAATAACAGCAGCTAGCATTCATGTCACGCTTTAAAGCTGCAAAGCATTTTACTTATGTTTACTCACTTGATCCTCACAACAACTCTGTGAGCTAAGTGCTGTTATTATCCCCATTTTACAGAAGAGAAACTAAGGCAGGGTGACTTGCCCAGGGTCACATAACTAGGAAGTATCTGAGGCTGGATTCAAACACAGGTCTTCTTGACTCCAAGTTCAGTGCTGTGTCACTGAACTTCCTAGTTTCCCTTTAGAGGAAGGTGCCATGGCACTGGAAAAAGGATGCTAGATGACTAGTCAGAAAGACCTGGGTTCAGATTCTTCCCTGACATTTCTTAGTTGTGTGGGTTGCTACCAGGTAAGTCAATTACTACCTCTGAGTCTCAGTTTCCTTATCTGTAAAATGGGTGTGACACCTATAGCAGCTACCTCGCAGGGTTACCAAATGATTCAAATGAGATACTTTTGTGTATAACATTTCACAAATTTTAAAGAGCTACATAAAGGTCAGTTGTTATCACTGCCATTTTTTTAAATAAAAAACTATTTTCTATAATATAAAAAAATTTTTTTAATTCCATCAACACAGGCATGTGCTGGTTACAAAACCAAGACCTCAGAAACCTGGGCAACACTTTTAAAATATTAATTTCAATAGATCCAGAAATGAAAAAAATCTCATCATTATTGCTTGGGTGAAGTAGGATAGGGAGGTGAGTTATTTTTTTAAAAAAGATAACTGATAAGATCAGTTACATTTGAGGCAATCATCATAAGAAATTAGTGAGAAGGTTGAGGGTAGGTCAGAATAAATATCTGTTGTTAACTATGGCACAAAATCTAAAGAAAAAAGTCTGGGGAAAAAAATGTAATGACATCAGGATTTCATACTTTCCTTTCTTTAGTTACAATGATATCGAACGAATGAAAGCTGATTACTACTCTTAACTCTTAATAATCATTTCCATGGTCATCCCTTTTCCAATCTCTCTCTTATCAGAACAAACTACAACTCTGTCATTTATCTGTTAAGTATAGTTAACAATGTGCATCAAAAACTGTTCATTTAAGCCATTTAAGCCCTTCTATCTTTAATTCTTGGCTTGGTACTCATAGTCATGCTAAAAATGACTTCCGTCTTCCTCTCACTTACTCTTCCCTTAGGCTCAATATCCGCAAACCTCCCTCTAGTTTTCCTATTGCTTACTAAAACTGGAACAAAGAAAGCTGAGCATTTTCAGTACAGTCTTTTTAGTCTATTACAAAAATATAAGAGAGAAAGTTTACTAGACCAAACATTCTAGGAAGGCAAGGGACAGTGTCATCCCACATATTCTTCACAGTTCTCATGATACTCAGAATAGTTAATGGTAGAACCAACTTAACAATATTTGTTGAAGCAGAAGGGCAGGGATTTGAAGGAAGTTCAAGTAACCTTCAGGATTTACTTTTTAATTAACAGAAAAGTCATACCAGTCAACCAAATTAACAACTCCCCTTTGCAATCTGATGGTAAATTATATACATCTTTGGCTGCATACGACTTATTTCGATCTCTTTGAATCTGGCTGGACTGAATTCCACTATTACCATCTTTACCTTAAGTCCTGCACTGAATCCAAGTTCCTCCTTAAAATGTCGGCTATTTTTCCCATTAAAGGACTTAAATGCATATGTTGATCCCCTAGGCAGCTGGAGAATTTTGACAGTATTTTAAGGTCAAACCTATTGTATGAAACACACAAGAAATAACATTAGTAATAACTAGCAATAATTAGTAATAATCCAATACTTAGCAAACACAAATCAATCACTTTTGCTCATCAAGTATTACCTTCTAAATTTCTGAACTAGGACAATTTCAATTCACGGTTACGTATTAAGAAAATAAATTCATCTAAAATACCCCAAATTTTGAGATCCATCCTGCCCTACCGGAAAGTCAGAGGGGCGAGGGGGAGGACACAGGAGAGAGCAGGCTGGGGGAGGGGTTATACAGGGGGATGGCTGTTTTGAGGTGGTGGGTAGGGGAAGGATGGGGAGAAAATTTGTAACTCAAAATCTCGTGAAAATGAATGATGTAAACAAGAAAATTAATAAATTAATTAAAAAAAAATAAAAATACACACCAAAAAAATAAATAAATGAAATACCTCAAATTTGCCGTTATGTAACTTTTCCACTTGATATGATATTAACAGAAAATCCAAACTCCTTACTCTGTTTTAGGAGCACACAATTACCTACTCTATCACACCAGTCACATATTCAATTATTTAAACGGACCTCTGACCTCAATGGTGGGATACTGTATTATTACAGAAAAGTTTATTTTTGCAGGACAAGCTGCATTTATTCAACCACAAGAGGAATATTGCCTAGTAACATTTTAAAGCAGCAGTTCTCAAAGTGTGGTCCACGGACCGAAGATCTGAGAATTCCATCCAATGTGCTATATGATTGGTTGTTTTTTATTCAGTTCCCTAAGTGTCTCAGTTGAACTGACTTGGCTGCCACAAAGAAATATGAAAGTTCTCTGGTCTTTTATAAATAATGCCAACTTTCCTGCAGGTGTAGGATAAGCTGAGGCCCTTTCAGGGGGTGGATGAGACCAACATTATTTTCATAATAATACTAACATGTTCTAATTTTTAGTACAGTAAATATTGACAGATACAGCCCACATAAACAAAAGTTTTGGGGTCCTCAGGAATTTTTAAGAGTACAAAGGAATCCTGAGACCCAAAAGTCTGGAAGTCACTACTTTAGAGTGTGTACCAATAGAAAAAGTCACCTTTTTAAGGTGGCTTTAAAAAATGTCTGCTTCTCAAATTATGAACAATGAGAAGTTAATATTCATTGGACATGCACACGACAGAGAGATTTGGTATATATGTGTTCAGTAACTAGTTATCAGCTAGTATTTTTATTTAGCACTTTACTATGCAAAGAGCTTTATGTTATCTCATTTGAGGTAAAGACTGACATCATTAGACATTTTGCGCACGGCCAAGAATATTTGATATTTTAGGTTATTATTTAGTAGTACTTCGAAAATAAAATTTCCTGACACAAGAACAAAATACCACAGCAGAACATGGTCACGACATTATATGCTATTTTGAAAAGCAGGAAAAAAAAAGAGGAAGAATAGGGATGCCTATCTTCAAAATTCTCTTCTACAGAGTTTTCTTAGTTTTCCCAAAAATATCTTCTTAAATGAAAGGCAGCATGATGTAGTAGAAAGAACCATGGATTGGAGGTCAGGGGAACTGCATTTGAATCCTGGCTGGCTCTACTTACCACCTGCGTGAGCTTTGGCAGTTCCCAACCTCTCTGAGAATGAGTTTCCTGTAAGATGAAAGCCTTTATGGCCCCTTCTAGCATTAACTCTAAGATCCTATGGCAGTAATCTCTCAGCACCATTTAAAAAATTTTATATGACTGCTACATTACTAACACTAAGTACTATAATACAATGACTTTCTTCTTACCTTGTAACCACTAGACCACTTTGTTTGCACTAGATTTTTGGATAGTATTTAAAGGAAGAGTAAATTTGTGCAGGGGTGTTTAGGAAGCAGGTTACTCCAAAATCTGGAAATTTTTCATCACGACCTTATCCTCATTAGATGGCAATTCTGCAGCTATTCCACCAGACTACAATCTAAGAATCCTAGTATCGCCAATTCAGAGCTAAAAGGGACCTCAGAGGCCCTCCATTCCAACCCTCTACATATCAGCTTTAATGTTTGACTTTAACTAGAATTCCAAGCACAACAGCCTCAAATGATATTGTAACAAGACCCAACATCCTGTACAATGTCTGTGGCAGGAACCAACTAAACCTAGTGCAAAAGTGGAGTCTGGAATAACACTAGGGAACAGTAAGATGGTTTTTTAAAAGATTCCTAGACATTAAAGAAGCCTGGGGCAAATTCTAGAAAAATATATAAGTAGAATGGCTTTTATTATCCTTGGGCAAGCTAATAGTTTTGAAATATATCACTGATGAGACAAAAGAATGCTATAAATCTGCAAAACTTTTATCTATTCATAATCCATCCCACTCCACCCCCACTAAAGTACTACTTCAATACCCTAATTCACACATTTTAAATTAGTACTACTCCAATTCAAGCATTCCACCACCCACATAGAAGTACTATCTCACCATAACATAAAGGTAATTCTGGGTCCTCAGAAGCTGTCACAACCAAACTGAAAAGGTTTCTGGAATGGATCTAGAGCAGCTAAAGCACAGGACCTGGTGTCCGGAAGACCTGAGGTCAAATTTAACTTCAGACACTTACTAACTGAAAAAGCTTGGGCAAGTCACTAAGTTGCTGTCTAACTCAGTTTCTTCATCTATAAAGAAAAAAAACAAACAAGGGGGATAAGAGAAACTATCTCCAAGAGTTGTGACAATAAAATGAAATGCTTATTAAAAGTCCTCTGCAAACTTTAAGGTAATAGGTAAATATTAGCTATTATTATATTATTTCACCTGAGGACCAGTCAAGTTAAGCTTGGAAAGGCTCATTATCAGGGTCACCAGTGACCTTTTTTCTTTTCAGTCATAGCTGCTCATAAAGATGAAGCGGAGGGAGGCTCCACCACTATGAAATTCCTAATTGATTCTGGAAGCATTAAGCTCAGCAAAGGGTCCATCAACTGTGATACCTTAGAAAACTCTAGGACAATGCAGCTGTTCTAATCGCCAGATGTTGTGTTTTACGGGGAGTTGTATTACTGCTACAGACAAGAACCCCTAGTATGCCCTTATTCCGCTTAAAGCGGAGGGCATCTGATTCTCCCATACCTACCAGGGGAAAAACTGGCAGACATCCCTAAAACAGATCAGTTTCATAATCACTGGAAAATTGTTCAGAAGACAGACAATGCTTAGAAATAAGTTCTCTGGACGCTGAGAAATAATTCCACATCATAATTCAGTAAGTGTTCTTCATCCATGGCAGTCAGTGTTTTAGTATGCTATTTGAGATGTCAAAGCTATGCTTAGAATCACAGAACGTGAGAGTTGAGAATCAGAGGGCTTTAGAGCTAGAAGGGATTTTGGAGGTTCTCTATTCTCTACCCCTGATTTTACAGATGAAGAAATTAAGGCCCATGGAAATGAACTGACTTGGCCAAGGTCACAGAGTTGATGGCAGACTAGTATGGCCAAACCTTCTAACTCTTGTTCCTGCTTTATTTCCACTATACCATAGTAAATAATATGGCTTAGTTAATTCCATTTGTCAGTAAAATCTTCTGCCTTTTAAAAGACTACTGAACCAGATGAAGGAAGGGATATGCTCAGATCTTTCCAGTGAGAGCCATTCATACCATGGCCTCCATGTTTTTATACAGGAGGGAATCCATCTTAACTGGTACTAATTCCATAGCTTTAGATCTGCAAAGAATTTTTATAGCTGCCTCTTAGTGAACCATGACATCATAGAGGGTATGTGACATCTTAGGCCTGAATACACATGAAATGATATTGTCTTTATCCATTAGCATTTTTCAGGGCTTACCTTTTTCTAACTGTCTATAGCTAGCCATTTTCTCTTCTGAGATTTACGCAAGCCCATCACACTTCTCTTTAATCTACCCTAGAGGGAGATGAGCATCTAAACCCTGGAAGGGCTGCAAGCAGATGTGATATAACGAAAGCAACAATGAGCTAGAATTTAGGAAACGAAGGCTCTATTCCCAGATATGGCACCTACTAGCCCACTGACCTTAGGCAAGTCACCGGACCTCAAGTTCCTCATCTATACAATGAGGGCACTAGAATCATGGATGCTAGCAAGGCTAAGTATCTTAGCTAACACCTTTTTAGATTACTCTTTGTCCTTACCTTGTCATTCTTATGGGGAAGAGGAGAAAGGCTGTTATTGTTTTTTCTTTTTAAAATAAACTTACTATGCTTTCAATTAAAAAATGGTCTATATAAAAAGGCCAGAAAGTAAAGATGGAATATGAACTGGGACTATCATGTACAGCATGGTCAGTTTTAATTTTTTTTATTTGTCAACTACTATATATAATAATGTGGAACCCTATACCTAGAGTCATGCTTTCAGAGCTATGATTTCATGCCTTCAAGAGCTAAAATAAATATCTTGAGGGCACAGATTAGGGGATTTTTTTTTAACATTATAATCCCAGGGACTATTACAGACCTTGCACACAGTAGGAGCTTAATAAATGTTGGTGGAAATGATTTACCACAGAAATTTAAATCTGAAAAGTTCCTTAGATATTAGACCACCAACCCTTTCATTTTATAGCTAAGGAAATCAGGGAGTTAAGGATGTTGCCTAAAGCCACACCAGTAGAAGTAACAGAGGTGAACTATGACCCCAAATTTTCTGACTATAAATTCAGTGTCCTTCCCCTTTCAATACACTGTGCAGCAAAGAGGGCTGTTTTGTACTCCTCCCCCAAAGACATATGGTAGAGGCGCAGACTGACCCACACCATCCAAGATCACCTTCTGACTTGTGTCTGGAACAGTCTGTTGCTCAGTCTCTACTACTACAAACAAGCAATTGCTGATCTCAGTCAGCTGTTTTCTGCCTTTTCTTCCCACTTATCTATTGTTTCCCCTAGCTTATCCTATACCTACAGGAAGGTGGACATTGTTTATAAAAGACCACCAACATTCATCTTTCTTTGTGGCAACTGAGTCAATTCAATTCAAACACTTATTGAATAAAAAACAACCAATCACAACACACTGGGTGGAATTTTCGGGTCTTCAGCTCTACTGAAGCCATGACCACTTGTTTGCAGATGCTTTTTTTTTTTTAACTACTAAAGAGATCTGGGTTTGTTTCATTTTTTTCCCTGCCAGAGCCATGGCTGTTTCCAAAAGCCTAATGTTTCCAAAAGACTGGTCTTTCAATAGCTAATAATTCACTGTATTTATGTTGTAAATTTTTTGTTATATTTATTAACTCAAGTTTTATGTTTCCTGTTCTTAGCCGTAAAAGGGAATGTGTGGAATGCCTGAATTTCTCTCTCAAAACAAACAAACAAAACAAACCCTCAAAAAAAATTAAATTGCTTTTTACATGTGTGACCTTTGATTATTTTCTGTTATTAAAAAAAAAAATCTAAGAAACAGAAAAAAAAAAAAAAGCTCCCAATTCCTGCCCTATTATGTCGCTAAAGATTTCAATCTCCTTTAGCCTTCTGGCCACTAAGAGTGTTATTCTTAGAAAGATCCATCCTTGGTAGGTCTGGTCCCACAGGGATGCAGCTGTTAATAATTCAGGAAGAACATTCAGTGGCAGGAAACTTATGGTAGCTTAAAATGAAACAGAAGATGAAGTAGGGCTTCCTATGACAAATGCTAAGGCTTTAAAATGGAAACATGCTCAGTAAACCAAGCAAGTCAATTTGGAAAATACAGCCCTTCTGAAAGAGCTCAACCACATTTTGGATACCCAAGTCCTTGGACTGCCAACCAAACCTGTTCCTTCTGTACTTGTAGTAGTCACTACTCCAGGATAACAAGCCTGTACATCTAGAACCGGGACATACCTGCCAACTGCATACATGCTACTTAGTAATAAAATTCAACATTAAGGCTTGTTTCTGGCCCCTCAATCCTATGACAGGCATTCCTCCTCCCCTCCATAAAGGCCCACATCAGGATGAACAAGACAGGCTCTCCTCCATGGAAACTATCCACAATACTTGCCTTTCTGCCCTCCTCCATGCTTCCATAACCAGGTGCTCAACTAAAGAATCATGGGCTTCAACAGTAAACCTTCGTGATTAAAGGAGAAAATATATTAGTAGCTCAAAAAGACTTATCAAAACTGAGCAAGTTATTTTTTTTCTTACATAATCAGCTCCCATCCTTTATTAGTCAGTACTTTGCTCCTCTATTCACTTAATGATGCCCAATAAAGATCTATAGAGACAGTACAGTAAGAGCAGGTCCGGCAGTCAGGAAAACAGATTCAGTTCTTACCACTGATGATGGGTATGCTGGTAAATGTTTAAGGAAGATGGAGGAAAGCAACATACACATAGATTTAATTTTTACCTGCCTTGTAAAGTTTAAAGTGTCTAAATTTTAGCTACTACTGTAACATTATTTGTCACCACCTTTACACAGTTATCTCACAGCTTTAGGATATTAAAATATGTTAATGTAATATGTCATGTTCTAGAAACATCATATATACTTTCCAAGAATGTATTATATCATAAAAATGAGGACTTATATTCCTTTGAATGCTGTAATAAATTTAGGGAGGAAAAAGTCTATTCTTCAACTTGCTTCCTTGAACTAAATTAAATTAATTCCAAACATTTATTAACTATGTGTAAAGAAAATGAAAGGTGAGATCCCACAGACTAAAATTCTACCAGCAAAGTTAGCCTAGGACAAACATAAAGCTCTTAAAAATTAAATCTGACAGACACGAAGACATACAATTTCAATGAAAGTCAAAGGGAAAGCTGTCTAAACAGTCAGTCAACAAGTATTTATTAAGCCAGGCACTGGGCTAAGCAGACACAGAGAAAGGCAGACTCAGTCCCTACTCTCAGAGACTTCAGTCTAATGGGAGAGCCAACTCATCAAGTAACTCAGTTTTGCGTGGGTTTTTTGGAGGGGGAAGGCAAGGCAACTGGGGTTAAGGGAATTGCCCAAGGTCACACAGCTAGTAAGTGTGTCAAATTTCTGAAGTCACATTTTAATTCAGATCCTACTGACTCCAGGGCTGCTGCTCTATTCACTGCACCACCTAGCTGCCCCAAAGTAACTCAGTTTTAAAGCAGGTGTGTACAACCACGGAAAAAACGATAAGTAATTGATGTTTTAATATAAGAATGTGACATGGCCCTGGAAAAACAGGGATTGGAGTGAAACTCAGAATGGGCTGAGGCTCAGGAAAAAAGCTATGGACATCAAAAAGGGGGGAGCTGGGAGGACAGGGATAAAGGGTAGGAAGGATTGCTATATCTGAGAAAAGAGGACGTTCAAAGAAAAGACAGGACAGCTGTTCAGGGTACATAGGACTATGTTAAGTGACGACAGAAAGACAAGCCTTATTTTGCTGTCCTTAATGAGTTCATGCACAGATGTGGTGAGCATACTGGCCCAAAGCCTTACATCATATAAGTTATGCTAGTTTTTCTTTAAAAGGTATTGAAACTGTCCTCAAAATTTAATTAACTCAGGGCACTAAGTCTTGTGTTGCTGACTTCCTGGTTGCCCCAGAACAAAAATCAGCAAAAAAATAAAAATAAAGCAAATCTGGGATTTCACCTTAAACCTAACAAACTGGTAAGGATGACAAAAGTGAGGAATAATAAACACAGAAAGGGTTGAAGAAAGACACATTAATAAAATGTTAATGGAGCTGGGAAACTGTTATAAACATTCTGGAAAGAAATTTGGAATTATTCTAAAAAAAAAAAAAAGGACTCAACTGTCCATCAAAGAGCTTACTTTAAAGTATGTAGCCCGAAAGAAGGTCAAAGACAGAAAGATCCCATTCATATCAAAATATTCATAGCAGTGCTTTTGGGGGTAACAAGGAATTGGAAACAAAGTACATGTCAATTGATTAGGAGTACCTAAACAAATTGCAGTGCTGGAATGTAATGGAATATTACTGTACTCTAAGAGAGAACAAGAATGAAGAATATAGAGAAACGTGGAAATATGTATATGGACTGAGACAAAGCGTAAGTAGAACCAAGAAATCAACATGCACCATAACAATGACAATGTAACTGGAAAAATAAAATGAAACTAAAAGCTATGTAAGTTAATAACCAAGCTTGCCCCAGAGAAGAGCTGAGAAAATATGCTTCCTCCTCTTACTTGCAGCAGAACAGGGCTACATGTATGGAACATTATAAATACTGACAGATATCTGATTCTGTGATGAGCTGGTTAGTTTTGCCTAACTCACTTTTTCTTTCTTTTTTATTCTTTCTAACAAGTGATGACTTCCTGCCTGGTGAGGAGGAAGATGTATTAGAAATGAAAGTGCTGCAAAAAGCAAGAGATGGACATTTTTTTAAAAATTAAGGACAAGGGAAAAGAAAAACTAAATAAAAATATAGTATAAGTCATCGGGCCTGAAAATCACATTGCTTACCTTAACATAATGTACAATATGTTCACCAGGGTATCATCATCCATTAATTCCATTTTATCCTTAGCTAAAATACGAAGAGTAAGAAACTGAGGATGGTCCCTGACATAAGGAATATTTCTCATCAGATCAGACTTTTCCTTTTGAAACTGCCAAAGTACTTTACATGCACATCCCACATGTTTTTCTGAAAGCTTGTCTGTATTTTTTCCAACTATATCAAAAATTTGTTCTTCATTCACACATTTATTTATTTGGTTAAGCAAAGGGTCGATGGTTTTAGGTCCACGCTGAAAGACTCTCCAGAAGAATTCATAAGCAGCCCTCAGACGAAGCATGATGGTAACTAATCACTCTATGGATTACTTAAAGAAACCTAGAAGAAATTTTCTCTCTTTTGCATTATTTTTTGCAAGTAAAGGAAACAGCTGTAACCATCATGTGAGATAGGCTGGTACAAAAACATCTGTTCTGGCTCTGCCTTTTGAACTTCCATCATGACTACTCAGAAGTTCATTTCAGTATACAGGACCTGTTAAAAAAAAAGTTAGCACTGTTATATTTGTGTTATCATCTAATTCCAAAGTTCAGATGGAAATGTTATTTTTTATCCTTGATTTGGATTTATCTTATTCATCAAAATTTAATGCAGCAGAATTTGGCCTCAAACCAATTTTTTTCCCTAGACTCTACTTTTTGAATTTGCTCCTAAACCTACTATTAATGGAAAGTTTATAAATTTGGCCATGAAAGCAAAAAAAAAAATTCTATCCTAAGCAAAGGGCATGTTTCCCACTCTATTCTTACAGTGCCCTCAAAGAACTCAAACAATTTAAGCCCTTGGCCTTGGGCAAATCTGTCAATTAAAAGAATGTTTAATCATCAGCCAAGGAACCTAAAAAGTCTAGGACAATAACAAGATACGGTAAATGAATAAATACGAACTCAGAATACCTGACATATAAAAACAAATCTTAATTATGCATTGTAAATTGAATTGAAAAGGGATAGGTGGTAGGTGCTCGGTAATTATACAAGCAATGGCTTGCAACATCTATTAAATAGTATATTTCCTCAATCTATGGACTTTCTCCTAAAATTAATTTCTCATTTAGTCTCAATTTGTTCCTAAGGCCTTCTATTTTATTTTTTCAATTATGTGTTAAGTTAGTATTTAATTCCATCAGGGGAAGCAATAGACTGTCTCTCTCTCTCTCTCTCTCTCTCTCACTCACACTCACACACACACACACACACACACACACACACACACACACACACACACACACACACACACTCGTGCGCACATGTAGTGCTCGCTCTCAGCCAGCTATCTAAACCAGGAGAAAGACACTGATTTCTATTTATGGTAAAGACCAATTTACAGTGAGGGTAGAGAAAATCTATAATGACTCTATCCTGCCATAGTAACATATCCTTTGATTTTAGATCCTGATATTCAAAGATTTGGAAAGCATTATTTTGCAGCAGAAAGTATTTGCATTTTTTTCTACTAATTAAAATGGGTTACAAAATTATCTACAGAACCACAGAATCAAATGATTAGATTTTTGCTGCTTTTCAGTCATGTTTGACTCTTCATGACCCCATGTGGGGTTTTCTTGGCAAAGATACTGGAGTGGTTTATCATTTCCTTCTTCAGTTCATTTGACAGATGAAGAAACTAAGGTAAACAGGGTTAAATGACTTACCTAGGGTCACATAGCTAGTAAGTATCTGAAGCCAGATTTGAGAAAATAAGTCTTCTTGACTTCAGGCCTGGCCCTCTATCCACCATGCCACCTAGCTGCCTAATTAGATTCTTAGTACTCAGTTAAATCTGCTGTTATCTTGACTTGATTCTTTTGGACGAGCCTATGACTGGATGCCTGGAATCCTTGAAAGAATTTCTGATAAAAGTAAAAACAAGGAATTTTTTTTAAAAAAGAAAACGGACAGACAATTGCTAATACTCAGTCCATAGGATACTACCTTTAGAACTGGAAGGGATCTTAAAAGTCATTTAGAACAACATCCTCTTGTTATAGATTTAGGTGAGATGTATGAGATATATATTATGCCTATTTAACAGATTAGGAAACTGAGGCTCAAAGATGTTAAGTGACTTGCCTACAGTCACACTGGCATTCAAACCCAGGTTTCCCCACATTCAACGACCCTCTGTTAAAACCCAACATCCTGCCCTTAATGACAGTCCTTACATTCCCCTCCCTTCCTGGCCACTTTATGTAAGGAATGAAAATTTCTAGACAGCAATAATCCCAGTAGGGTGGAAGCCAGACTTCAGAATGTATATTCTTCTGATTCTGCTTACTCACTCTGTTCATATACAAGTCCTTTCGAATGAATGAAAATTTACTAAAGGCTTATTAAATGCCAAGTACAGAGCTAAGTATTCAGAATACAAAAAACAGAAGTGAGACAGTAAGGCTCTCGAGAAGCATACATTCTAGTACGGCATCAGAATGTATATAGGGGAGTGTTAGCCAGGGAAAGAAGGATATCTTGTTTAAGGAAGTCTCAGAGATGGTGAGAGGAATAGGGAAATCAAGACAGCAAGCATTTAAAAGATGGGTTAAAAAGAGTATCAGCTCTCAAGGAGCTTACGGTCTAACAGAGAGACAACAATATGTTGTTATTTGTCCTTCATTTTTTTGAAGAGGACCACTGAAAGCAAAGCAGAGCTGCACAAAGTCACCAGCCTCACCCTCTCTTCCGGAGTCACTGAAGTCTAGAGGCAGGACAAAATTCAGAGAAGGGGAGATGGCCCAGGAAGCAATGAATGACCTTGGAATCTTTGCCTTCTGACAAACAATTGCACAAACATGTCACAGAGAGGACAAGAGGAGAGGCCTAGAGTTATACTAGGCACTAGGCAGGAGCATTGAGGGTGATCAGTAAAGGCTTCTTGTAGAAGATGAAATTTTGGCTGGTACTGGAAGGAAGTCAGGGAAGGCAGGAGGTAGAGATGAAACTAGAGAGAGTTCCAGGCTTGGGGGCCAGTCAGGAAAAATGCCAGGAGTCAAGAGGTGGATGGTCTTGTGTGACAAACAGCAAGGAAGTCAGTGTCACTGGCCTGCAGAGTACATGGGGGGAGTAAGGGATAACAAGACTGGAAAAGAAGAGGAAGTCGGGTGATGAAAGCCCGAGGATCTTGTGCTTGATCCTGGCTGAAGGTAGTAGGGAATCACTTAAGTTCTCCTTTGAACTGGCAAATGAGACAGGAGGACTTGGACTCTGGGAAAATCAATTTGCCAGATAAATGGAAGATGGACTGGAATAGGGAGAGACTTGAGGCAGGGAGACCCATCAGGAGACTACAAAATAGTCCAGGTGTGAAGTGATGGGGGACTGAAACAAGGGAATGGCAATGTCAGAGGCAAGTGTGTGCTAAGTAATAATAATGATAGTTCACATTATAAAACACTGAACATGTGCCAGGCACTGTGCTAAACACTGCACAAACACCATCTTATTCAACGCTCACAAAAACTCTGGGAGGTAGATGCTATTATGATCCCCATTTTACAGATGAGGAAAACAGAGGCAAAGGTTAAGTGACTTGCCCAGAGTCACACAGTTCATAAGTGCCAGAGGTCAGTTTGAATTCAGGTTTTCCGGACTCCAGGTTTAGCACTCTATATACTGTGCCACCCAGCTGACTCCTAAAATGTTTAACAACCAACTCTCTAGGGGAAGGGGGAATATACCCATGACATACTTTCAGTTTAATGTGCGTGACTAACATTTTCTTCATCACTTAAGTATAGACAATAGACAAAGCCCTGATTTTTCTGAAGTGTAAATGCTCATGCTGAAAATTTAACAATCTTGAATCTGGTATTTACCGGCTCTAGTATTCCACTGAATGGGAATATACATGAGAGATGTTAATAAGGTAAATTAACAGGCCTCAGCAACAGATTAGATATGGGGGTGAGAGAAGAATTGAGGATGACACCTAGATTATTAGTCTAGGATACTAAGAAAGACAGTGTTCCTCTCCACAGTAATAAGGAAGATAGGAAGGGAGGACAGTTTAGGGAAAAGAGTAAGTTCAGTTTCAGAATAGTGTGAGATATCCAAATGGCACTTGGGAGATATGAGCCTGGAGGGTGGTAGCGAGGTTTTGGCTAGTTAAGTAAATTTGAGAATTATCAGCACAAGGAAGATAATTGAATCCTGGAGAGCTGATGAGATCACCAAGAAAAATAACATAATGAAAGAAGAAAAGGCCCAGGACAGAGCCTTGAGCAACATATACAGCAGATGGCCCGGAAGAAGATCCTGAAAAGTTGTCAACAAGCACTTATTAAGTGCTTACTATGTGCCAAGAACCAGGACTACAAATACAAGCAGAAACAAAGCCTCTGCCTTCAAGAAGCTTACAGTCTAAAGGGCAAAGATAAAGGAAGATGAAAAGAAGGTAGAAGGACAATGAAGGTACCTGGATCTGCAGCATGCCCCAGAAAAGAAAGTCCAGGAGATTCAGGAGCACAGACTGGAAAGGAATGAGGACAAGCTGGCCTGCGTATCCTCATTAAAATGAAGTTCTGGAACGAGCCATCCAGACAGACAGAGTGGCCACAGGCCACAACATGTGGATGAAGTAAAGGAGTCTCCAGCATGAAGAAGTTTCTGGGACATGGTAGAGTCAGAAGTACAGCCTAGAGAAGAATGAGAAGACAAGACTAAGGAAGGTAGAGTCCAAGAGGTAGGAGAACCAGAAGAAAGCACAGTCACCAAAACCTACAGAGAAAAGAGCATGAGAGAGAAGAGGGGGATCAACAGCATCAAAAGTTGCAGAGAGGTCCCGAGAGAGGACTGAGAAAAGGCCTTTGGATTTGACCAATTAAGACATCAATTGTAACTTTGGAAAGAGCAGTTTAAATTGAATGATGAGCTCAAAAGCCAGACTATAGAATGTTAAAAAGATAATGAGAGGAAACGAAACCAAAGCATGGATTGCAGATGACCTTCTCAAGGACTTTAGTCACAAAAGAGAGGAAAGGTAAGGAGATATGGACAGATCAAATGAGGGTTTTTTAAGGATGAGGGAGACAGGGGTATGCTTGCAGGTAGTAAGGCAGCAGCCAGTAGACAGAGAATTACTGAAGATAAATCAAAGTGGGGATGAAAGAGGGGCCCAATCTGCCGGAAGAGAAAGAATGGAATAGAATCACTTGTCCATGTAGAGCAGTTTGCCTTGACAAGGAGAAATGCCACCTCTTCAAGTAAGAGAAGGGTAAAGGGGAAGCCAGTGGCAGAAGGCATTTGAATAATGTAAGAGCTCTCCCCAATGGCCTCAATTTTTTCAATTATATATGAGGCAAGGTTCTCAGCAGAGAGGAGGGGCAGAGTTGGGAGGTTTGAGGAGGGATGAAAAAGTTTGGAAAAGTTTCCCAGGTGAGTAGGGTAGTAAAAGGATTACCTAACCCTAGTGAGGATCCAGTAGAAAGTGTGTAACATAAATTTGTAGGGAACTCAGAAGTTAGAGGAATAATAATTGGATTATAGGAAAGAGCATAGCTTGAGTTCTAGGGCCTGCTAGATATGTCTCCCATTTTTCTTTAAAATCCTAGTATTTCTAGTTTCTTACAAAGTAAGCCTGTTCCCTGGGGATACAAGGTGGTGTCATTACTAAATCAAGTTGTGTAAACAGTAAGGACTTTTCTCATGTTATTCCTGAATTGTTTTCCTGAACAACTCCACCAAAAGTATTTTAATTCAATTCAATAACCATGGATTATTCCTATTATGTGCCAGGCACAGTGCTAAACAACACATTAGTGTGCCAGTCTTCCATGAGACACTTCAATAAGGAGCTATTTTGTTGAGTTAAAATAGAAGCCAGTCTAAAAAGAGACCCAACTCTCTACCCCTAGGTACAAATCCTCAAACCCTACTCCACATTCATCAGCAGAACTGATAGCAGCCACCCCCTTACCGCCCGAAGTTAATGCTTGTCGTAATCACTCCCACCCACCAGCCTGGAGAAGCGTCAGAGGCTCCGATTCCGTCTGGATCCTTAAGCATGTCAGTTACCTTCTCTGGGTCTCAGTTCCCTCATCCGTAAAACTATCACTGGATCGGAGGACCTGTAAGGTCCCTTTCAGCTCTAAATCACAGGATGCTCGGACCAGCTCTCTTGCCCAGACAGGCCAGTCATGGTTGGGCACTGAGACCGAGCACACGAGGACTGGGTTAGCCACTGCTCCACTTTGGGGGCTTCCGCAAGCCTAACCTAGACTCCCCCAGGCCCAGAGAGCAGTTAAGAGCTCCCCCTGTGCCTTCTGGCACTGAAAGAGTTCCCCAAACAAGAGGGAGGGAAAAACAAAACCCCATCGCGTACACCATGGATCCCTTCTTCCCTTCCCAACACCCAAAAATTTTAAAATAATCCTTTTCTTCGGGGGACGGAGGTGAACCTCAGCCTGGGGGCGAGTGAGGCTACCCTGATTCAGACACTATAGGCTCAAAACTAGAAGGGCTATTACGGGTCATTTAATCCGAACTCCTCATTTTAAAGAGAAGTTTACTGAGGGTCCGAGTTCCATGCCTTGCCCAGCAGCAGAGCCAGCACGTGAGGTTAAGAGGCGGGGCACACGTGGGTCTGGTGCGGCAGTGACCCTTAACAGTCCCAGGACTTCCCCCTGGACTGGACTAATTTTCACCAAACACCTGCCTACCCCCCCACCCCCGCCACTTTCCTCCAGTCTCACCCTGTCCGGGAAGAGGAATTCCCTCTCCCCTGGTTCAGCAGCGCCAAACGTCCGTCCTGGCACCTTGTACAAAGAGAGGAAATATACTACATATCCCGAAGTGCAGTGCGATAAAGTAAAGTTCGAAACTGGGATTTTTGGCATTCTGGGAATTGTAGTCATATTCATTACAGCAGCTCGCGATCCTGATTGAGGTTATAGATTTTGGCTTTCTCACCCTGTCATTGGCTGTATAATCAGGATACATTCAGAACTTTCACTTGTAAATAGCTGTTTGTGGTGTGTTTTTTTTTCTGTTGCTATTGCAATAAGTCCGGAAAGTAGGCATTCTTTTAGTGACTTTTGTGTAGGCATTCAGTGTGGCTAGACTGAACTCTTTTAATGATTATCAGACACATTTAAGAGACTGCAGTGTTACTAGGCTTGATGTAACCAGTACAATGCTGAGTGGAAACAGGAGCGTTTGGAGGAACTCACCATCTATTGGGAATCATTTTCCACTTGAATTCTGTGCTGGACATCCTCCATGACGGTGACAAATGCCTTTGGGAAGTATATCGCTAACTGTTTTATGCCCAGCTTGATAGTAAAAATCAGAGGGTTATCCAACAAAATTATCTGTTGTTATATTTTTTTCAAGGAATTATGAATGATTTTGATGTGTACATGGTAGATAACTTGTTGGAGAAGAATCTTTAAGGTTGTTTTTTGCTCTACCAAATCAAATAATTTTTAAAGCCAGCTAACAGGCACAATGGGATCTTGTATTCTCTGAACCTTTCAGTCAATTGTGTGACTATAAAGATGTAGTCAAGGGTAGAGTATCAATTACAGAAGCCTACCTTTTCCTTTTCATACCTTTATCAAGGATGCCTTCAGTGAATGTATAGATAATTCTCACAAAGATTTTGTAGTGACTGAAAAGTAGACATATAGGTCAGTGATTATTGATATTTTCTTGGTTACCTTTTTCCTGTAATGTTTGTGATTTTTTCCAAATGTATGGAAAAAAATCCTTACTCCTTTCCCCCCCTTTTAGACCATGATATGTAAGGTACTGCCACTTTTGAATGTGGACATGTTGCTTAATATTTGTGGAAAAACAATTAATAAATCAGGTTAAGAAGAAATATAACCTCTCCAAAAAAATGTTATGAAGAAACAAAGACTCTTTTGAGGACCAGAAAGAAAACTGTCCTTTGGATAAATGTACTGAGAGGACCTTTTTGAAAGCATAATGCTGACTGTAGCAATCATGGCTACAGAGCATGATGGTCTATCACATGTGACTGTTTTCAGAGTTTTTAAAGATATTGATAAAATATAAATCAAATAATTATGGACACTGTGAGAAGATGATATAAGGACTTATGGATCATACCTAATAGAATGGTGGAGTTTTTTAGTTTCACATCAAAAGTATAAATGGGTCATTACTGAAAAGCAAACACTTGTTTGAGGTATTAGAAGATAGAGGAGAGGAAGGACAGAGTATTTAAGTGCTTCCTATGTACTAGGTACTGTGCTAAGCACTGGAAATACAAGTACAAGCAAAAAGGAAAAAAAAAAACCATGCCCTCGAGAAGCTTCCATTCTCATAGAAACCAACACATAATAGGAGTGGGGATAAGGGCAACTGACTACAAGAGAAGAAACCCAATGTAGGACAAATCTGAAAGTCAGGAGGTTGAAAGGTTAAAAGTGAGCATGGCTGGCTTGGACACTTCTCAAATGGAAATTCTGGGAAGGAATTCACCAATCAGAGGAGAAGTCCCATGGGCTAGTTGTTTCCAACTTGAAAAGGCAGCTGAATGGATGTGAGGAAAGAAAGCAGTAGAAAGATTTGAGTTTAGGAAGAGTTCAGGATAGAAGATTTACGAAGCAATGAGAGGAGTTGCTTACAGAAGATACATAGGAGCTGATAATATCTTCATTTGTTTTACCGGGAACTCTGCTGATTGGAAGGGACGAGTTGCTCTGCTAAGAGCTGATTGTCTGGAAAAAGGCAAGATTGCTCTCTAGAGCCACCTATACCCAGAAAGGAAACTTCTTATAGATTTTCTTCTAAGTCTGGCATTAATATAGTGAGCCCCCTGGAGCACAGAGGGATACCAGATATATCACCAATGTGATACCCACAGCTGCTGATATTAATATGTAGACATATTTCCTGGGTTGAATCACAAAATATAACAAACTCTCTTCCTTAAAGACAAAACCAAGAGATTTCTTCAGATAACAGAAAGCCAATTCCACCATGGTAACAAAGAAGTTTATACACGTCACCAATCCAGGGAACACCAACATCCCCACACTTTCCCTCTGTTAGGCCTCCCCACAAACAAGCTCCCCTAGGCAAAATTCCTCCCTCTCTCACTCAAGCTAGCTGTTCTGCCTCACTCTTTCTCAGCTCCCCCTTGCACAAGCTCCTCCCACCATGGGCTCCTCCCACCACAGGCTCCATGTGATTCAAGCTGTGGGCTGGGCCAAGCTCAAAGCAAGTCACATGGGCCTATTAAGAGGCAGGGAAGATCTTCAAATTCCCTTAACATTACACCAGATTGCCTGAAAAGGAAGAACCAGCCCAACTCAGAAGAAGAGAGCATGTTAAAGATTCCCTACCAGTGAGCACTAGGATTAGGCCCATGGGTGACTAGTGACACTTCTTGCAAGATGGGGAGATTTAGTCTCAAAAACAAAAATCTAATAATCAATAAATCAATCAATGAGTAAAATAGTCTGTTGTTCCTTCAGTGGCCCAGAAGCAACAGACTTTGTATAGCAAGAGAACTATGAGAATCAAATGGGGAAAAGATATTGTCCAGCAAGTAACAGGTGATACAAACTGTTCTGTAGAGAAATGCAGGACATCAGGGCCTCCCATCCTAGTCATGTGCCTCCCTGTTGGATTTCTGTAAGCAGGTACCCACTCTCCCCGCCCCTGTATGCACTGGTGGGAAAATGGGACCCAACTTAATGGGAGGACTGTTATGCAGTCATCTCTTCCACATGGCAGGGGTTAGGGACGAGGCACTCTCATGATCTAGAAAATCCACATAAAATATTTTGGCCCTTCCTTCGTACCAGAGAAGAAGTCTGAATTATTATGATGTTAAATGATAAAATATGTTGATATTATACAATACTACCCACTGATATTATACAATACTACATTGCAATTCTGAGTTTCCATACTTTTTCTGTGCCAACTGCTAGCCTTTGTTTTTCTTCGGCAGCTTCCGCAAAACTCCCAAAAAATTACCATTAAATTTCTTATGTCAACCCTTGACATACTGAAACCAAAATGGGGAAAGTCATGATGTAGAAGGGATAACTGTATTTTGATTTTTCCTGTTCTTGTCTTCTATTGAGTAAATATTATCATTGTTCCTGCATTTGCCTTCTAATGAATAAATGTTACGATTATTCTTACTTTTGCCTGACATTTAGTAAATATTTCATGTTTAAGAGTCAATGGTATTACTGTGACTGATTTCATGTAAATGAGAAACACACTGCTGTGGACTCACATACTGCAGTGAAGAGTAGCAGGAGTATATCTTCCCTCTTTCCCCCCAACATCTCACACACACACACACACACACACCACAATTATTCCAGTATCCTGAAGGAGAGTCTGAGTTGTAGCTTTGGCTGGTCCTACTCTAGGAAAGAAACTCAGACTTTTAGATCAGGTCTGCTTCCAAAGGCAGGTTGGGGTGATTCAGTCCAAAGAGGAAAAAGAAAGGGGGGGGGGTACTTCAGGACAAAACTGTCTCTATGATTTGGTTGTCCCTGTGCACAGGCTACATATGAATGAATAAAAAACTTTTATTAAGTCTTTTTATATACCAAATGGTATGCTCTGTAATGGAGATACAAATACAAAAATGAAAGACCATCTCTGTTCTACAGTTGGATGAATATCCTGTAGGGCTGGTCCATCTTGTCATATATTTTGGACAGACATGGATAAGATCAGAAGCTAGGCTGTAAGGGATTAAGAAGAGAGTGAGAAGAGATAGTGGAGGCACCTATTGTAGGTGGCCTTTTAAAGTGGATATACAGGACAGAAGAGGTATAGGACTATAGGAGGACAATTATTGTGAATGGAAGGATCAAGAGAGGATTTTTTAAAGATGGGGGGAACATGGTCATGTTAGCCAGTGGGGAAGGAGCTAGTAGACAGAGATTGAAAATAAATGAAAGAGTGGAGATGATCATGATGGAGATGAAGGTTCCCTTCATCATGTGAGATGGTGGTAAGTGATAGGAGATGAGAAAGAGGAGAGAAGAGGGAGCTCATAGCAAATGGCCTGAATTTTTTCTGTAAAATATAAGGCAGGGTTCTCAGTTGAGAGAGTGGGAGGAGGGGGAACCATAGGAAATTTAAGGAGGGATAAAAAGGTTTGGAAGAACCACTGTGGAGAGTCAGATAATGAGTTAATAAGGGAGCTATAGTAGGATTGCTTCTCTGGACTTCAAAGACCATGAATGTGACTAGATTATCTCTGAACTCACTTTCATACCTGTGAGTCAATTATTCCTAATTCTAAAATATATTCAAGCACTGTGCTAGATACCTGTGGAATAGAAAAATATAAGACTTGACCCTATCTTCCCAGAGTTTAGTATTCCTCCAGTTCTTAACAACCAACGCCTATATCCCTTTATCTGATCTTAATCTATTGGCTTTTCACCTCTCCCTTTTCCTTTCCTTATCAACCTCTATTCTTCATCCTCACTGTGACCTCCACTCCCTTGACCATTCAGTCCTCTCATAAGCCATCACCTCTACACTAGCCACTCTTTCCTTTTCCCCCGTCTTGAACTTTGGTGAACCAGTTAAACTCTATACTATCCTCCTCTCTAAATCCCTGGTCCCTTTTATCATATTGCCAATTGCACCCTGCCAAGCTTTAGCCTTGGATGACTCCCACCATCTGTCACCTTCATTCCTACACACATGCTGCTGAATGTTGCTAGAGAAAATTGTGTAACCATTCTGATGGAGTTGATTACAGATTCATCCTACACAACCTTAAGTGGGTCCTCAATGCCTTAAACCATTCTTACATCTTTAACTGCCTTTCAAAGTGGAGCATCTCATCTTTCAGCTCTGAGCATTTATACTGGCTGTCTCCTCATCCACCTCCTGGCTTCCTATATGTTGCAAGTAAAATCTCATCTTCTACAGGAAGCCTTTGCCAACCCTTCTCAATTCTAGTGCCTTCTTTCTTTTAATAATTTCTCATTTATTCTACATAGAGCTTCTTTGTGCATATTTGCTTCCTTGTTGTCTTTCCCATTAGATTTCGAGTTCCTGAGGGCAGGGACTATCTTTTGCTCTTATCTGTATCTCTAGAGCTTAGCACAGTGCCTGCAGACAGTTTTAAAAATGACTATTCACTTGTTAAATATATATAACGATTATCACTCTAAAATTGCTTCTTTAAAGGTCACCAATGACTTTCCAATTGCTAAAAATCCAATCACCTTTTCACCTTCTTTACCTTCCATAAGTCTTTTCTGAAACATGTTTCCTACCCCCTTTTTGAAATTCATCCTTCTCTCTACCATGACACTATCCTTTTTGGTTTTTCTTTTACTTCTCTGCTGCTGCTGCTTCTCTAACTCCTTTGCTAATTCCTCTTTCTCTTAATCTCTAGGAATCAGTTTCCTCATCTTTAAAATAAATAATTTAGATGAAATGATCTCCAAGTTCCCTTTCGGCTCTAAGTCTATGACCCTATGATTCCACTCCCTAAATATAGATATTTCACAGAGTATTTCATAGTTGGGTTGTCTTGGGAAAATTCCTCACCTCAGTTTCTTCATCTGTAAAATACACACAATAATAGTTGCACTACTTCAGAGGGGTGTTATGATTATCAAGAGATTATGTATATGTAGTCTTTGCTGAAACATAAAGTGCTGTAGGTAGCATGTGATAGTAAACCCACCTCTTGCAGGTAAAACTGATGTGGTTTGGGGTTGCTGGGAACCCCAAAGTGTTAGGGTACAGGGCAGCTTTCACCTGGAAAGAATTCAAACACTCAAACTGTCTTCCAGTCAAAGTGGCAAGGTTTACTCTAATACCAATAGTTAAGGCTAGATTCTTAGTAAATCTACAACCTAATGGGAGTAAGACTGATACTTATGTACAAAAAAGGGACAGTGAAAAGATCTGAATGGGATTAAGGAGTGGTAAATAGCCTGGGGTAGGTCAGGTGCAATAGTGAAAAGAATGGAGTAGCCTGGGATGGGTGGGTCAAGAACTACTGTGAAAGGACAGTCAAGTATCTAGGTGGACTGAGACGGCCCAGACACCATGGGCCATATGCCTTGGGTGAGAGGTCAGTGTATCTGGGCTGCTGAAATGTGTGGGAAAATTTAGGGACTGGGTTGCTTTCAAAGACATGTCCTTTCCTTTTAGGGGTCCAGGTCCTTATCACCCCATCAAAACACATAGACAAGTTATTTAATGTTCAAGCAACTTTATGGGTATGCATCCCCTTAAAATCATAGTTCACAAGCCCCCACTAATGTATATACACTTCCTAAGCAGAGGACACAATTAGTTCAAAGCAAAGGTATAGAGAGAAATATAAGAATAAGAAAGTAACAAGGGAACATTTTTTTCTATAAACCTGGGATATTCTCTTTCACAAATTCACATACCATCTGGGGGAAAAGTAGAAATACCTGGGGAATACATATGGTGAGGCACAAATAATAGGAAACATATATGAACAGATTGTACTTATGAAATGGCTTCTTTTTGTCCCTGATGACACGGAGCCAATGTCTTCTGGTGATGTCTGACGATTACTGGCAGTCTCTTCCAGTCATGTAGTCTTTTGTTGTTGATCAGTCATTTAAGCGTGTCTGATTCTTTGTGACACCATGTGGGATTTTCTTGGCAAATATACTGTAGTGCTTTGCCATTTCCTTCTCCAGCTCATTTTACAGATAAGGAAATGGAGGCAAGTATAGTTAATCAACTTGCCCAGGGTCACCTAGCTAGGAAGTGTCTGAAGCCAGATTTGAACTCAGATTTTGAATCTTCCTGATTCCAAGCCCAGTGCTCTATCTACTTAACCACCTAATTGCCCATGTAGTCTTAGCCAGGTATTACTCCTCACTGGTCTCATGTAAACACTGCTCGATCATGTTCCACTAGTCCTAGTTACTACTGGTTGCTACCACTTGCCACTGAGTGGGGTACGCTCTGTGCACCCTCTGTAAAGACTCCTCAGAATGAGAAGGGAGACCAGAGCCCGAGTCCTGGGTTTACACAACCTAGAACTCTTCCTCCCCTTCCCTGGTTGTCATTTGCATGAAGCCCCTTTCAGGAGTTTTAGTCCTCCACCCTTGTATACCACATCCTTAAGCATTTAGGCCCCTCTCAGGAGTTTTTGACCTCCACCCTTGCTTGTGACCTTTTCCCGTCCCTTGCTTTGGCATTTACCAAATAAGGCCATGGATGATACCTTGGATTCTTGTCCCACCTCCCTGCCAATAGGAGATAGTGGAGGGCTTCTTTGTTATCCACCATTGGGTTAGATTTTACGCCAAGACTGAGAGCCTGCCTCAGTGGGAGAAGGGACAGCCAGGGGGAGGGGGCTTGACCACCTTAGGGTATAAATTCTTTTTCTGTCTTTTGTAACATGCCTCCTCTCCTTGATCCCCCCTTCCTCTGCCATGGAGAGGACTGCCCTCTTCCTGCAGGGGAAGAGAATAAAATTTCCTGTTCCTTCCTCAAGATGCCTCTGATTTTTAAATTTTTCTTGGGGAGGGGATTTTTGGGGTCCCCATGCCCCACTCAAATTTGGAGGCTTATCTGGGATCCCCCACTTGTGAGCAACTGCTCCCCACTTCGGTCTCGAGGCAGGCGCCCTCCAGACACTTTTCCGGTGGTCTCTGGACTTAGATGGGGAGTTCGGGCTCCACGTGGGTAAAGTTCCAGAGGGAGGAACTTTTGGGAGGAAAAGGAACATACAGAGAGGAACCAGGAAACTCCAGCAAGCTGGTGGGAAAGACAGTCATGCAAACTATACTCAAATAGCTTGTAGGTAAGATACCTCCTGGGTCTCTTGAGTCTTAATTTGTTAGGTTTTTCTTTAACCTGGAGGGACCAGCAGTGGCTCTCAGCTAAAAGTATGGGTTGAGTTGACTCTGAGATAAGGACACCATCTGGTAGGCTTCATGGATAACTGAATGAGGGAGGCGTTTCCTCCATAATTAGTTGGGTCTTCTGACCCGCAGGAGTCAGCAATGATCCCCAACCAAATTAAATATGAGCATAAGAGAAAAGATGAAAGGAAGACAAATTTGGAAAGGGTTCTGAGTTTTTGACTGGTCTGAATTAGAATTACCTTCTGGGTGCACTCTGTAATGTTCTATGTCTGGTCTTTCTCTGTGTGTCTGTGTGTCTGGAATGTTTCGTGTTTGTGTTGGAAATAGTAAGGGAAAAAAAAGCCAAAGAAGCTTTTGGAGGCTGACTTCGGGGAAAAGAACACCCCTGGGACCTAATTCTTTCCCTACCCCTGCCCTACATTCCTCCACCTGGAAATGAAACAGTGGAGGGCTAAGGAATAACAAGGAGAGGCTTATGGCCTCAGGATTGTATCAGAGTTCAAGGGGGTTCCCAGAGCCTGTACCTCATCAGTTTAGAGTTATAATTTATTTCCTGTATAAAGTTGTTTGGAAATGCATTCATCTAAAATTATTAATGGGAAGTTTATTTTTCTTGGGGAGGGGATTTTTGGGGTATCCGTACCCCACACACCACTGAAAACAAAAGTTTCCAACTTCTGGCTTCAGCTGGAATTCTCTGCCAGTGTACTACTTCCTCCCCTTAAAGCACAGGTTCTTCACTGAGGGTCAATAGATTTCAAAGGGTTCACAAATCTTTGCATTCCTTTGTAATCCTACATATTTTACTTTATACATGTAAATGCATTATTCTGAAACGGGATCCACTGACTTCACCAGATTGACAAAGGCTGCCATGACCAAAAAAATGAGTCAAGGACCCTGATGTACAAAGAAGAGTGGGCTCTGCCCTCTCTTTTAGCTGAGAATACAGTAGTTTAAGCTTCCACTCTTATCCGGGAAGGGACCTCACATAAGTAGTCACTGGATTAGGAAAGAACCCTTAGCTAAATGCTTTTCTCAAGAAGAGTTTAATTCCTCTAAGCCTTAATTCCTCAGAGCTATGTATGTATGACAGGCTGTTACTCCCTAAAGTGATTTTCCCCACCCAAGTCACAGCCTAAGGAGCACACTCAGGCGGTATCTCTCTCTCTCAGTCTCTCTGTCTTTCTCCTCCCTCCTTCCCATTATATCATTTGCTTATTTATTCATTCTTTCATTTCTACTCAATTGCTTCCTTACCAAGGGCAGGGTTTCTCTTTCAGCTTCCATCTATCCCACTTGCAGATATTTAAGTCTTGTAACTCCTACTTATTACTTGATTGCCAAACTGCACCTCTTCAGAAATATTTTAGGGTCTTTCTTTTCAACAAAACACCTTTGGATTTCCCCAAACCTGAAATTCTCCTTGGTCTTCCAAGGAGATGAATGAGAATAGCAGCATTTAATAATAGCTAGCATTTATAGAGTGCCTTAAAGTTTACAAAGGGCTTTACATGTCAACTCGTTGGATTCCCTCATCCACTTGAAGTAGGTGCTGCTTCTAGGCATTGTCCTCCGTTTCAATTCTTCCAAAGTCCTGCCTTTATTAAAAGGTACATGTGGCCAACAACTGCCTTTTCTAGGCTCAAAGCAATGCTCCTCATATAGTAATGAGAGGGTTAGGCTAAATGTAGTTGTATTATAATAGATAGATATTGTATGTAAGGAGAATTTTGTTATCCATCTTAGAGTTAGTTTCTCAGGATCCATGGCCATGGGAATGTCTAATTTCCAGGTGTTTGATAACTCCCAGAATAGCCCCAAGGGTTCTAGATAGTAGTTCCCAGAATCATAGTGACAGACAGTCCTACTGAAGCTGTGCCATGAGATAAGGGGTGACATAATGTAATATTTAGTAGGCTTGCACACACAGAATGACGATATTGCTAAAGTTAACTTGTGAGCTTAATGTTGGCAAGATGCCTTGTTGCCCTATAAAGCAGGTGGGCATTGGTCAGTGAGCAGGGAACCCATGGGAAAAACCATGGGGAACCTATGGGGAAAAACCATAGGGAAAATGATGGGGAAAAACCACAGGGAACCCATAGGGGAATCTGTGTGTGCCTCAACCCACTCCCATTGAGGCTTGAGGGAATTTAGGGGAGTGCACAAGTGCATGTGTCTTGATTGACCCCACCAAGAAGGGTGATTAGGGAATGCTGTAGGAGCTGGTTCTCCCAGCCACCATTTGAGAAGACTAGAATGGAATAAAGCTGATTATTAACTCCTCCAAAGCTGTCTGCCTGTCTGTATCGGCAAGCACCCTAGCACACCCAGGGCGGCTGCTAGCACAGGTTCTTAGATCTGCTTTTCTAAAGGAAAGCAACTCAAAATGGGTTTAACAATCTTACTTTAATCAAGCATATCATTTAACTAGTTCAGGGGGAAAAGTCA
>CM053582.1:302222063-302247240 GCA_028627135.1 Pseudochirops cupreus | reverse complement strand
ACCAAAACCTCACATCAGGGCGTATATATAGCCTTCTCCTGGCTTGGAGAATGTCACAGCCCTCTAGACCCATTGCCCAATCACAAAGCTACAAGGCAGGGGCATTCCTGGAAAACAAGCCTGGCGCCACAGGCTCCACGTGACCACATTCAGCCTATTAGGGAACAGAGTATACTTTCAAATATCCAAGGGTCCTCAGAGTCACGTAGCCACTTTAGCAAAGGGCCTAAGGGCAGGGAAGATCTTCAGATTCCCATAACACTGTCTGACCAGATCAAGAGTGAACTTGTTAGAGGCTGGAGACCGAGAACTCCTGTGCCTCCTGTATGTTTTCAGTGAAACAGATATGTAATATATAGATATAGATAACAGGAATGTATGTATAGAAATAATTTTACTGTACAGATCTGAACTTAGCTCTTTCTGATTCTAGGTCTAGAGCTCTATCTAAAGTATCACCTAGTTGCTGCAAATGATCCATAAACTCCCTTTCTACTGGACACTTTATGATTCTATGGAAATCATATCAATTCTCAACTTCCTTATTTCTATTAATCAAACTACCATTCTGCTGGTCACAAACCTGAAACCTTGGGGTCTTCTTAACTCCCCCCCTTTTCCCTCATCTCCCATATTAAATATAAACTAGTCCTCTGAAATATTTCACACCTCATCACCTCCTTTTTATTTCCACTGTTATCACCCTAACTTAGGCTCTTATTAATAATCACCTGTACTTTTACAGCAACCTCTTTAAAAAAATAATTAATTAATGTATCTTTTAACATTCACGTCCCTAAGATTTTAAGTTTTGAATTTTCTCCCCTGCCTTTTCCTTCCCCTTCTCTAAGACAATCTGATATAGGTTCTACTTATACATTCATATTTATCATATTTTCACCTTAGTCATGATACAAAGAAGAGTTAGAACTAATGGGAAGAACCATAAGAAGGAAGAAACAAAACAAAAGGAGAGCAAATAGTATGCTTCCATCTGCATGCAGACTCCACAGTTCTTTTTCTGGATGTGGATAGCCTTTTCCATCATTAGGCTTTTGGAGTTGTCTTAGATCCTTGCATTGCTGAAAAGAGCTAAGTCTATCAAAGTTAGCCATTGAACAGTGTTGCTATTACTGTGTACAGTGTTGTCCTGGTTCTACTCATTTCACTCTGCATCAGTTCATATAAGTCTTTCAAGGTTCTTCTGAAGTCCTCCTGCTCCTCATTTCTTATGGAACAATAGTATTCCATTACATTCATATACCACAACTTGTTTAGCCATTCCTGAATTGATGTCCCCTCAATTTCCAATTCTTTGCCACCACAAAAAGAGCTGCTATAAACATTTTTGTACATGTGGGTCCTTTTCCCGTTTTTACGATCTTTTGGGGATACAGATCTAGAAGTGGTATTGCTGGGTCAAAGGATATGCACAATTTTATAGCCCTTTGGGCAAAATTCTAAATTATCTCCAGAATGGTTAGATCAATTCACAACTCCACCAAAAATGCATTAGTGTTCCAATTTTCCCACATCTTCTCCAATATTTACCATTTTCCTGTTTTGTCATGTTAGCCAATTTGATAGGTGTGATGTGGCATATCAGAGTCAGATTTGCATTTCTCTAATCAATAGTGATTTCGAGCATATTTTCATAAGATAACAGATAGCGTTAATTTCTGCCTCTGAAAACTGCCTGGTCATATCCTTTGACCATTTATCAATTTGGGAAGCAATCTCTTTTTAAACAAATTAAATTTTACTTTTAGATCCTTATTCTCTGACTCCCATCCCCTTTCTCCTCCAACACAACTGAGAAAGCAAGAAAAACAAAACACCCTCTATAAACATGTATACTTAAGCAAAACAAATTTGAGCACAATGTCTGTTTTTACAATACTGCTGTTATATAAACTGTTCTTGGATCATTTCACTTTGCAGTGTATGTAGAGCTAGCTCTTTTGTTTTGAGGGTCTCTACTGTGGGTAAAACAAAGGCTGTTCCTCATACAAAGGGAAACTCCCCAAAGTGTCTATTGTAAGACATTGGGGATGGGGACATTAGCTCCTCTAATATTAGTTTTCCCAGAGTCTTTTTCTTCAGCAAACTAAAGTGGGGTTGGCCTGTTGTATCCTCCCTCTCAAAGCTGGAAGCCACAACTGCCCTAATCAACTCAATGCTTGAAGAGTCCCAAAGAAAACTAAAGAAGGCTAGAGATCTACCCATCTTATCTACTTTGCCTCAACCCTCACCAGGGCTGGGCACTCATCTCCATCAATCAAGAGAGAGTCCCATATTAATGGGCTTTGGGACAGGAGTTACCATAGTAAATTCTTAATTGGTCTCCCTAAGTTTAGTCTGTCCCCATTCCAATTAATCTTAGATAGAATGACCAAAATAATCAGGATCAAAAAAACATCACATTAAAGTAGTTGAGTTTGAATACTGAATTAAGTCCAATGAGCTTGAGATCTAAAGTCTTTATGTTCCTTCTCTAATCTACCTTTTCAGCTGTGTCTGGCACTACTTCTGTTCATATACCTTATACTCTATCCAAACTGGACAGTACTGGCTATTTCTTATGCATATCTTGAACTTTTAGGCCTCCAAATCTTTGCATGTGCCATTCTTTTTCCTTTCTCCCCTTCTGGGCCTATCAAGGTCCTACCAATCCTTTAAGACCCAATTCAAATGTTACCTCCCTCATGAAACCTTCCATGATGCTCTGAACAAAATGTGATGTCCCTTTCTTTTTTTTTGCTTTTTGGAGGGGGGAAGGCTGGGCAATTGGAGTTAAGTGACTTGTTCAAGGTCACAGGGCTAGTAAGTGTTAAGTATCTGAGGCTGGATTTGAACTCAGGTCCTCCTGACTCCAGGGTCGGTGCTCTATTCACTGAGCCACCTAGCCGTCCTCATTTCCCTCTCTTTTGGACCCTCATAGTCTAGGTTTGCACTCTCTTTTGGCTTTTGCTATATTCTGCTCTCCCCCCTCTTGTCCTCCTAAGTTGTTTCTTCTCTAAGGAGTTAGTTGGAATGTTGTACTTGCTCTGGTCACTGGAATGACTGGTTTTTAAACTCACTTGATGATTTTCAGATGACACTTAGGACTGAAGACCAAGTTTCCTCAGCCTATTATTGTTCTATGTAACTTCCCTCTAAAAGTACTTCACTAAAAGTACTTTTCTCACTTCAAAGCCTATAGTTGAGGTGGTTGCCTCAGACAAAGGAGACCTGTTAAAGATAGTTTAAGAAGGTCAAGGTCTCCAACTGCATACAGGGCCATCTCCAGTAGTCCTGATCTGTATCTTGTCACCCAGATGGCTCTGGAAGAGAGAGTAAGGCTAGTGACTTTGAACTTCCCTCACTTAAATCCAGTTTACTTGCATGTCAGGGCATCACTTCCCTGATCTCATGGTCCCCTTCAAGAACAAAGGACAAAAGACAAACAACAATAGTTGAGGTAATAAGGCATCTCACAGCTTTAAGTGGATACAGGTGACTTGATTGAGTAAATCAACCAACCTCATCCTTAAAAGTGTCAGGTTAGACACTACATACAGGGGTGTAGAAAGATAAAAACTAAACAAACCTTGTTCCCAAGATATTTATGGTCATTCTGTCTGAGGAGAAAATATGTAATCTTCTTGCAAAAGTTGAGATAAGGAGAGATTACATTCCATGAATTGGGTACAGCCAGTGCAAAGGTATGTAGTTGAGAGACAGTGTCATATGTCTTCTATTACTTTCATGGTGGGTGTCTTTAAAGTGAAATGTTTATTAAATGCTATTGACTGAAGAGGACTAACTTAGCAGCTTTCTAACAGTACACACCTGTTTGTGTCATACCATCTCCACATAAAATTGCAGTTTGAAAGGTCGAAGAATATCAAAATACCAGAAAATACAAACAAATTAAGAAATAGTAATTTGGGGGCATATTTAGTATATGTTCACAGAAGAGCAAAAATGCTTTTAAAATTGTTTTTAAAAAGACATAAAATAACTATTTATAGCTTGCAAGCCTTCTTTATTTGCATATGGTCTCCACTTAAGAAGGTGAGCCACCTGAGGGCAAGGGCGGGTTTTTGCCTTTCTTTGTATCAGGCAATAGGCATTTATTAAATGCCTACTGTGTGCCAGGTTCCGTGCTGAACACTGGGGATACAAAAAGAGACAAAGGATAGTGCCGAAGACCCTCAATGAGTTTGCAATCCTAAGGGGAGAGACAAAATGCATAAACAAAAGCAAGCAGTTTATAGGATAAATAGGAAATAATTAACAAAGGGAAAGAAGTAGAATTAAAAGGGGTTATGGAGTCATGGAAGGCTTTCAGTAGAAGGTGGGTTTTGTTGTTTTGTTTTTTTGGTGGAGGGCTTAAAGATAGCCATGGGGGGTGGGGAGGAGAAAAAAAGTTGCATGATAACTTTCGTAAATATTTAAAAGGACTAGCAAATTGTAAATAATAGATTTGCAGTATATACAATCATCTTTTTTTTCCTATTCTACTGTTAAGGAAAAGCTTGTTTTATTTAATCTCGGAATAAATTAAATTTTTAAAAGAGAATGGAGGTGTGAATCAAGGAAAACCAGTTTTACTTGAGATAATTAATGTCGATCAACTTAAAAGCAGACCACATTTTACAGCTCAAGAAAGTCACTTAGTCCAGACTCCCTTCATTTAACAGATGAAGAAACTGAGGCCCCCATGAGATAAAAAAGAACTCGTTCAACTGACAGCTGAAGTTTAGTGGCCATCATCCTTTCACTTCCCATTCAGAGCTCCTGCCACCGCAGCAGCCCGTGACTCTTCACCAAGCAAGAGCTTCCCCTTTCAGCTCTGGTTGGGCTGGAGAGAGTGGGAGGAGCGGGGGGAGGAGGGAGAGGAGCGGGGGGAGGAGGGAGAGGCGCGAGGGCACGGAGGTTACCTCAACTTGCCGTGACGCACTTCCGGCGCGACAGCTCCCCTCCACGCTGCGAAGGGGCTTACAGGGGAGGCGGTTAGGAAGTTTGGGCGCCTTTTCTGGCGGCGGTAGATTTGAAGCTCCGCCCCGGGAGCCGCCGCGCAGGGACCCGGGAGCCGCGCAGCGGAGCAGGTAGGCCGCTCAAGGCTCTGGATGTTGCGGCCGTAGAGCCTGTGGCTGCGGCTCCGGGAGACGAGGGGAGGGAGAGGCCAGGGCCCGGGGGCGGAGCAGTGACGAGCTCAGCCCTCAGTTAACCGTCTTGTTCCCCCTCCCCCCGTGGGGCACCCAGCGCCCGCCCGGACTGACGGACCCCCGGTGGGACGGTGCTGGCGTCGTCGGCCCAGCCCCTGGGAGCGAGCGAGGGGGGAGGAAGAAGGCGGGGCTGCGGGTTGCCGAGGCTGTGTGGAACAGAAGCGCCGGCCCGGCGGCCCTCCCCCCGCACGCTCCTCGCTCGCCCACTCGTCCGCCTCCCGCCCTGACGCATTTTGCCGCACAGACTGTAACATGGCGGCGGCCGAGTGAGCCCCGGAGAGCCCGGCAGCTCCCGAGCGCTTCCGAGCGGGGGCCGCGGCGCACGGGAGGCGGAGGCCGCCGGCCGGGGCAGGGGCCGCGACGTCCTGAGGGAGCGCTCGCTCGCAGGGCTGAGGTTTGTTTCCTTTAGTTGGGGACTGATGAAAGCTTTTCTCCCTGCCCGATCTGCCCTTCTGGGCTCGTACCCCCTTCTTTCCGCCCTCCCTCCTTCGGAGGCGGCAGCTGCCACATGTGCCCGCTGACTAGGGAGCAGCCCCAGCCCTCGGCAGGTTGGGAGTTGTTTGCTTGCTTGCTTTTATATTTTTTTAAAGGCTCATGTGTAGACAGTCTCGTCCTGATCTCTCCAAACTGTTGAGAGGTTCCCACTCTGGCTCGGAGCCGCGCGTCTTGCAGGCCCGGAGAACTCTCAGTTATCCGATTGGACACTTAAGGTGCAGGTGTTGGCCCACCTTGCCTTGAGGCGAGCCTGTTAATTCCTCCCCTCTCTCGCCAGTCTCTGAAGAGCTAGGTCTGCTTCTTAGGGAAAGAGCTATATTGGTTGGAACCTGTTAGGCTCTCTTTTGGAAGCCAGATTTTGTGCAGTAATTTCCATCGCTCTCCAGAACTTTCTCAAGTGAAATAGCAAATTCCCGGCTAAGTTAAAAACCCAAAATGATTAAAACTTATGTAGTGTTTTGGAAATTTCAAAGGTGGTACTTTGTTTACGACCACCACAACTTGACACTTCAAGTTAAAAAAGGGGGAAAAACTAATCAAACCGTAGTAAAAGAAGGGGCCCATTGAACTGTATGTTCACCTTCTTAGACACTGAAATTTTTTCAACTTCAGAGTACAGTGAACCCTGTCCAAAGTCCAGAACCTTGAGGCATGAATTACTCTGAATTGTTAAATTTTTCAGCTTATTCCTAGAATTTTTAAAAAAAATGTTTTCGGTTGAAGTCCTTATAAAATGTATTCCATTCCCTACCTTTTTAAAGAACACATTGAAGTAATTTAACTTTTACTTGTTGTGAGTGATACCCTCAGGATATGAAGTGTTATTGTTGGCTTGGTTGTCCTGATGGGAAATGGCCCTAGACTACTGTACTTTGAAAATTCTTGCCCCTTTTTTGTTTACCTGGCTTTCTTTTAAACTTACCTCAAGAATGATCTTCTGCAGGAGTCCTTTATCAAACCCTGTAGAAGTCATTAAAAGAACCTTGTAGTTTTTCAAAGTAATCCATTCTAATCTCTTGTTCAGTGCTTTCTCTCACGTGTACTATATGTATGTATTCATCTATGTATATATACCTGTATTGTGAATATACACACATACATAAACATGTATGTGCATTTCTATCCAGCTATCAAAAATTTTTTTAAGTTTAAAGAAAGTTTTACTAATGCATTAGTATTTCATTAGAGTTAATTGTAATGGGTGTAAGAGACAGACACACCATTACAGGTTTTAGAAAAACAAAGAGATTATATACAGTTAAAATAATTATTTGCATATCTCTCCACCTCCAAAATAGATGATTCTCAAGAGTACTGTCTTTGCTTTTCTTAGTGTCCTCAGCAGTACTTACAGCAGTACCTAGCACATAATAGCTACCTAATAAATATTTGTTGATTGGGTGGTTTATGGTTTTTATCCCCTGGTGCTTCTCACTGCTTTAAGTGTAGCTGTCACTTTTCTCCCCACTTTCTTTCATTATCTGTTGTGGGCTAAGGAACTGTGTCACCAACCTCTATGTGTATTATATTAAGAATCAATTTATTCTGGTTAAAGGTTATATGGAATCTTAAAATCAAAGTATTTGGACTTTGTCACCTCTATTTGTGTGCCCAGAAATTATTTTTATTTCCTAGCTCTTGGCAGTATTCTTTCTAGGTCTTTGGGTATCTGAGTTTCTGATAGGCTAGATATTACTGTGGTTTGGAGATGCAGATGCTCAGATATAATTCAGCAAGATATCTGATAACATTTCTTAAGATATCTTTGTGGACAGGATAGAGAATTAGTTAGATGCCAGTACCCTTTGATGGGTGCATAAACTGATTTGAGTGACCATACCTAAAGATTGTTGATGAAATAATGTCCATAGTAACCTGCCTGCCATAGGACTTCTCCCATTGCTCTTTTTCTTTCAATATTTTTTTAATCAATGACTTAGGTAAAGATATAGATGGCATGAAGCATGGAGGCATAGTTGATCTAAAATTCTGATGATGAAATTTAGATTTAGTAGGATCTATGTAGTACACAGTATTTAAATTTTTAAAAATTAAATGTATAAAGGTGGGGCTGGGTTGTGGGACATTTTATGTGAAAAGACTTGGGTTTTTAGTAGATTGCAAGCCAAATATGAATCCACAACTAATCATGTAGTAGTAATAAACCCACTGAATTGGTAGCTTCATTTTGGGTGCAAGATTTTAAGTGAGACATTGAGAAGCTGTTGTGATCAAAATGAAGTGAAACCACACCTAATGTGGAATGACTAAAGGAACAGGATGAAATATGGCTTGTTTGTGCCACCCTTAAGAAACTCTGTTTGACCTTGCCATCCCTTTCAGTTGCCCTATATCTGTTTTCCTTTTCCTTGCTGGACTCTGAGTAGTCTATTCTCCCTCTCTCTACATACAGGTACGCCCTCATGCGCGCGCGTGCACGCACACACACACACACACACACACACACACACACACTCTCTTTCTATTTCTCTTTCTCTCTCTCTCTCTCTCTCTCTCCCCCTCTCCCTCTCTCCCTCTCCCTCTCTCTCCCTCTCTGAATTTTTAATCCTTTGCAATTAAAATTCCTATCCCTGACCCTTCTCCCTCCAATTTTTGTTCTCCAACTGTTTATTCTCATCATCTTTTTTCAGTCCTGGTTCTCCTTAACCGCAGTTTTTGATACTGTTTACCAGCCCATACTCCTGAATGTTTATTCTTCCATTAGTATGACCTCCATCTGTGACACTGGGCTTCTCCTAGTTGTCTGACCCCTCTTCATTTTTGATGCTGGGTCATCATCTATCCACTGCTTATGTTAGTATGGGTGTCCTACAGTGGTCTATAACTGAGTCCTCTGTGATCTTTTGGCCATCAGATCCACTCCTATGGTTTAAAGTATCTTTTCAATGAAATAACACCCAAATCCATACTATCCAAACTTAAAACGTTCTCCTGAATTCCGACAACACAATGCCATCTACCTGTTGGATTTAGATGTCCTTTGAAAATATCAGATGTTACATGTCTAAAGCAGAACTCATCTTTTCCTCTAAACTTCCCTTTTTATGTTGAGGCTACCACTATCTAATCACTTAGGTTTGTTGGCTCAGTCATTCTTGATTTTTCCCTCAGTCTCAGTCACTACCTCCAGTCAGTTACCTAGCTGTTCTACTCATGATTCAGGCTTTGATTAACTTCCATCTGGACTTCTGTAATAGCCTCACAGTTGTTTTCTTTACTTTCAGTTTCTCCCCTCTCCAGTCTGTTCTCCATATAGTTACCAAAATAATTTCTTAAAAATCACAGGTCCGACCTTGTCACTCTCCTGCTTAAACATCTGTAACTTTCCATTGCCTGTAAGATAAAACTCCATAGCCTGGTGTTCAAGCCTCTTTACTTTTTTAACTCTCCCTTTTCCAGCTTTATTTCACAGTATTTCCCTTTATAAACTGCATGTTTCAGCCAAATTGGACAGCTAGTTGTTCACTTAACTCAGTGTTTTATATCTTCTCTCTGTATTTTCACATAAGCTATTCAGCAGTCCTAGAGCTATTTTTTTTTCCCCTTTTTGGAAGGGGGAAGGCCAGGGCACTTGGGGTTAAATGACTTGCCCAAGGTCACATGACTAGTGTTAAGTGTCTGATGCTGAATTTGAACTCAGGTCTTCCTGACTCCATGGCCAGTGCCTAGAGCTATTTCTCATCCTTCCTATACCCTCACCTGTTCTCTCCTTTCTTTGATCTGTACTTGTTTGTGTACCTGTTGAATCCCTAGTCTTTCAGTAGAAGTAAGCTCCTTGAAGGCAATTAGTTGGAATGTATGGCCACTACCTAGGTTCATTGCACAAGTAGGCTCTTAGAATATATTTATATTTATAACTAGAATATATTTATTGAACTTACCAAAATGGGCAAGAGAAAAACATACAGGAGAATTTTAAAATAGTTGTCTTTTCTTCTTCCCTAGCTCTAGAAAACAACTGCTTTAACTCATGGGTGGAATTGACAGGGAGAAGAGACAAGTTTAAGCACAATGTAAGGACTAGCTTCCTAAATGATTGGGATTGTATATAAATGGAATGAACTACCACTTGAGGTATTGAGTTGTCCATCTTGGTAGCGTTCAGGCAGAGATTTAACTTAAGATTATTTATTGGAGTGGATTCATATGTTAGGTATACAATTACACTAAATAATGTCTGAGTTTGCTTTCAATTAGAGCTGTCCATAAGTAGAAACAATGGTTTCCTTGGGAGGTGATGGTTTTCCTTTTTTTAGAAGTCTTCACATAGAAGTTGAACAGCTATTTTATGGATATATTATAGTGAGAATTTGCAGTATAGGTTGAATTAGATGGCTGCTGAGGTGCTTTTTCACTAAAATTCCGTGAACCTTTGTCATCTGTGATTCTTTAAAATTCCTTTTACTTTTAGTGAGAAGTAGCATGAAGAGCCATAAATACTTGAGTTCAAGGTCCGTGTCTAAAAACATGTGCTTGTCTGATATGATTTAGGACAAGCCTCAATCTCTTAGTATTCTAGGAAACTATTAGAATATAAGTTTTAGAAAAGGTGCCAACTTGTACTGGTTGAAGTAATGTCCTCACTTGGGAGTTGACCTTGCCAATAAAACCATAGATTCAGTCCCTACCTCCATCTCTTTATTTCTTGACAAACCAATACTCAATTTCATTTCTAAGGTTAATTTGGGAGGAGAGAGGGAAGAGATGGCAGAATTTATCACTTAAATATATAGCCTTCACCGGTTCCCTAGTTCCTTTGGTTACCATGACAACATCTGTAATTTACTCTGAGCTCTAATTCCTTGCTTAGAAATAGGTATGTGGGGACACACATCCCGATTTTTTTTAACTGCTTCCTTTTTGACATATTTCCACAATTACTCAAATACTCATGCCTTTGTGATCTCAGAGATGTGGGCTGTCCATCCTGTGAAATTCTTGTTTATGCCCTCCCATAAATTTGCCATGGTGAATCCACCTAGTGTACTTTTCCTGTCATCTAGAGTAGTGGTTGTTGTTCAACTGTGTCTGATTCTTCATGACTCCATTTGGGTTTGGGCTTTTTTTTTTGGCAAAGCTACTGGAGTGGTTTACTTTTTCTCCTTCTCTGGCTCATTCTCTGGCTCATTTTACAGATGAGGAAACTGAGGCAGACAGAGTTAAGTGACTTGCCCAGGGTCACACAGCTAGGAAATACCTGAGGCCATTTAAACTCAGGAAGATGAAGGTTCGGAACTCTATCCACTTTGCCACCTAACTGCTTGAGGAGTGGGGTCAAACTCAAATAGAAACTGATCCCTGCAGGCTGCATATGGACTTAGAAAACCACAAATTAAGATGTTTTGCATTCTATTTTTAATTATTTTGTTAAATATTTCCCAATTATATTTCAGTCTTGTTTGCACTCATTTTGCAGGTAGAGTTTGATACCTCTGATCTAGAGGATACTAATTGAAAAAACCAACTGTCCTTTGGTCATCTATTGAGCTAGCCACATAACCAGCGCGTATCTTTTTTGATCCTGTATTTTTTTAGTGACAATCTTTTACACTACTCCTCCTTCCTAATTTCTTGTTTTAATAGTTAAACACTTGTTTAATAGTTAAACCACTCGCATCCATTGAGCATCTCTCCTCTGCCTTTTGGGTAAGATGTTGACGTGTTGCATGACTAACAAACTACAGTATCTCTGGAAGAACATTGGTTTTCAAAAAAACATGCCTTTGTTGGCAGAGAAGCTTGGGGTCACTAAGATAACTGCAGTTTAAAAAAAATAATCCATCTTCATCTCTTGTTCTATTCTGGATCCTACTTACCCATTTTCCTTATCTGTTGAAGATATGTATAGAATAATAGGTAAACATTCTGTATTGTTCATCCAGCTACATTTGGTTGTGTCCTCTGTACAACAGGCGTTCTTCCTTTTTTCTTCCTGTGTGGGTGTAGTTAAACTAATCCCTAAAATTTCCTGATAATTGTTGCCTTTGCAGGCAATAGTTTAAATGATTTTTAAGAATTTCTTACAAAGTAGTATTTTCTTAACTCAAATTACTGTGATTTCTTCCTATGACTCTTACCTTACTCTTGTATTCTATTAGTAACCTATAGACTTAGCTCCTGGTACCCCTTATTATTTTCTCATTACCTTTAAAGTTGGTACTGGAATTTGTTCCTTACTCTTTAGTAGTATAACATTATAGACTTAAGACTGAAAGGACTTAAGAAGTTGTCTAGTTGTGGGGCGGCTAGGTGGTGCAGTGAATAGAGCACCGGCCCTGGAGTCAGGAGGACCTGAGTTCACATTCGGCCTCAGACACCACACACACACACACACATGCACACACACACTGGGTGACTTTGGGCAAGTCATTTAACCCCAACTGCCCTATCTTCCCTCCAAAAAAGCAAAAAAAAAAAAAGTCCTCCAGTCCAGCTTCTGCCTTTTACAGGTATGGAAACTGAGACATAGAGAAAGGATAAATGACTTGCTCAGAGTCAAACAGGAAGTGGTAGAGGTAGATTTTGAACCTAGGTCTTATGACTCCAGCACTGCATATTTCTGTTCTATCCCACAGTTGCTTCATGGAAAGGTAAGCCAAATATGTCCTGAAATTAATTTGTGCCAAACTCGTATTTCATTGAAAATGGCTATAGGTTTAGCTTTACTTTTGTGGGAGCAAACAGAAACAATTGAGCCAACTTTCAGTTTTACTTATGACCCAAATAATGGGCTTATCTATGTTCGTTTTTGATTTGTTTTTATCTGTACCTGTGATTTCATAGGTTAGGGAGGTCATAGAATTATAGATGTAGATATGTATAACCTATGCCTTCTCAGTAAAGAGGAGAGGGGAGGAAGGGAGAGAATTTGGAACTTGGAATTTGAAAATAGAATGTTAAACTTGTTTTTACCTGTAATGGGGAAAAATAAATTATTAAATTTTAAAAAGACAATTATAGATGTAAAACTAGAAGGGACCTTAAAGGCCATCTAGTCCAGGTTTTTCTTAAGCTTTTTTAAAGTATCATGTGCTATCTGGTTCCCTTCTCAGAATGTTTTAAATGTAAAAAAATGAAGTATATAAAATTAAAAGAAAACTAATTACATTAAAATATTTTTATCAAAACAGTTTTTAAAAATTCTTGAAACTCAAGAACCCATGATCTAGTCCAACCTCCTTCTTTTCCCAATCTTTAAAAATATTTTTTCACCTTTTATTCTGAACTTAACAAACACTACATAAAATTAGCATTGCCATATACATTGTAGAATAGAAAGAGGATTGATGAAGCTGAGAATCAATGTTATATAGAGAGCTTGCTTTTTAAAAGTATGTAAAAATTGAGAATTTAGCTTTGAAAGCTGTCCTGCTTATCTGTAATTACTTTTCTTTTTGTGGGGAGTAAGGGGATAGTATGCTGCCTTCTCTTTCCTACCTCCCTACCTTCTAAATTGGGGGGAAGGGTACATTTAACAAAATTGCATGATCATCAAAACAAATTTCCCACATTGGGTATGACCAAAAATGTATGTCTTGTTCTGCATTTTGAATACATTACCTTTCTCTCTAGATGTGGGTAGCATCTTTAGTTCTCTAGAATGGTGGTTATTCTTAATACTTTCACAGTATTGTTTGTCTTTGCAGTGTTGTTAATGTAAAAATTGGTTTTCAGATTCTGTAAACCTTACTGCATCAGTTTATACAAGTTTCTCTAAAACTACCTTTTATCCTTTCTTAGGATGCAATAATATTGCATTCATGTAGCATAATTTATTAAACCATTTCTCAAATGATGGGCACTTCCTCAATTTCCAATTCTTTACTTCTACAAAATGAACTTACAATAATTATTTTTTGGGTATGGGTCATCTTCCTGTTTCTTTAATCTCTTTGATATTTTAGGCGTAATAGTGGCTTCTCTTCTTCAGAAGGAATGTACAATATGGTGATGTTTTGAGCCTAGTTCCAAATTGCTTTATTTTAAGAGAAATTATGGTTTATTAATCATGTGTTTTATTTCTCTGTGCTCATCATGGTGATATTAAGGTGACATCAGACATTAACTGGAAAACTTACTAATAAATTTAGTCATATGTTCTGTGTAATACGTATATGTGTATAGACACATATGCACATGAGATAAAAGGTTGTGAATAGTTTAGTGTAAGATGAATAGCCTCCAGAGGTTCCTATAGTTTTTCTTTTTTCTTTTTTCTTTTTTGCTTTTTGGAGGGGGAAGGCAGGGCAGTTGGGGTTAAGTGACTTGCCCAAGGTTACACAGCTAGTGAGTGTTAAGTGTCTGAGGCGGTATTTGAACTCATGTCTTCCTGGCTCCAGGGCTGGTGCTCTATTCACAGCGCCACCTAGTTGGCCCTGTTCCTACAGTTTTTAAAAACAGAATTAAAACAGGATTATGACTTTTCCCAGGTACTATTTGTTAAAAATAGGCATTATTATCTGTTTTATCTTTATATCCTAGATTTGCCGAACATAACTGTTTATCCTCCATACCTGTCATGACAACTCTTGTAATGTACTTTTTGGAGGAAATAGTTTTAATTTTATCATACTTCCCTTGTAACTTGTTGCATTTGTTTGACAATTAATGTGTAACTTGATTGTGATTCACTACATAGTAGATACTATTCTATGCTTAATGTGTAATAGGACTAGGCAGTTATTTTGAGCAGCTTCTATTCTAAGCTATTGTAACAAATATTATAAAAACTGTAGCAAAGTTTATCAATGCTGACATTCAAATTCTTAGGCTCCCTCAGTACCATGTTTGCTTCATTATAGAAGGCCTGAGTATTTCAAGACCATATTATGTATGAATCCTTTTCCATCTCCATCAACAACTATTGAACTCCTATATTAACTGCTAAGTCCCATTGTTTCTGTCTTCTTAATTTCTCTCATATACATCTTCTGCCAGTATCCTAATCCAGGTCCTTATCACCTCACACCTGGACCATTACAATAGCCCTCTGGTTGGTCTCTGCTTCAGGATTCTCCTCACCCCAGTCAGTCATCCACTCACTTATTATGTTGATTTTCTTAGATCAAAGTTTTATCCCACCTGTGGCCCTGCTCTCCCTTTAAATAAATTCCAGTGGCTCCCCATTATCTCCCGGCTCAAATAAAATCCTATCTTTTAAAATCCTACATTACCTGACCTCTTCCAACCTTTTATTTCCCTCTGTCTATAGCATCATCTTCAGTTCTTCATTTTCTCTCACTCCCATATCCAGATATTCAGTTGCTGGACCTTGTCTTTCATATCCATAAGACCTTTGTTGCATTTGTATCTTCTTTATTCATATAACTCCCACATTTGTTCAGGCTCTCTCTTCTTTTGCCTCCACTATTGTAATAGCTTTCTAATTAATCTTCCTGCCTTGAGTTTCTCTTCACTCCAATCCATCTTCCTCATAACTACCAAAGTGATTTTCCAAAAGTGCTGGTATGACCCTTTCATCCCCCTACTCAGTAAATCCCAGTAACCCATAAGCAACTCTGAGATTAAATATAAACTCTTTGGAATTTAAAGATGTATGCAATTTATCCCCAACCTACCTCTCCAGTCTTTCCCCCCAATTACATGAAAAAAAGCAGTTTTTAGCATAATTTAATGTTAGCATTATTTTTTTAGTTACAGGTTCTTTCCCTCCTTTTTTTCCTCCCCCCTCATTGAGAAGGCAAGCAATTTGACATTGATTATACATAGTCATACAAAACATTTACGTATTAGTCATGTGCAAAAGAAAACATAGACCACCCCCCCCCAAAAAAAACCCCAAAATAAGGTAAAAAGTGTATGCTTTGGTCTGTATTCAGACTCTATCAGTTCATTCTTCAGAGATGGATAGCATTTTTCATAAGTCCTTCAGAATTTTCTTAGATCATCATATTGCTGAGAATAACTAAGTCATTCACAGTTCTTGGTTGTACAGTATTGCTGTCATTGCGTACATTGTTCTTCTGGTTCTGCTCCCTTCACGTTGTGTCTGTTCATGTAAGTCTTTCCAGGATTTTGAAAGTATCCTGCTCATCATTTCTGATAGCACACTAGTATTTTACTACAGTCTTACCACCAATTTGTTCAGCCATTCCTCCCAATTGATTTCCAATGCTTTGCTGCCACAAAAAAGAGCTGTTATAAATATTTTTGTACAAATAGGTCCTTTTCCCTTTTTAAAAAAATCTATTTGGGATATAGACCTAGTAATGGTATTTATTGCTGGGTCAAATCATTGCGTGGTTTTGTAGTCCTTTGGGCAATTTCAAGTTGTTCTTCAGAATGGTTGTATTAGTTTATAACTCCAGTTTTCCCACATCATCTCTGGCATTTGTCATTTTCCCTTTCTGTCATATTAGCCAGTCTAATAGATGTAAAGTGGTACCTCAGAGTTGTTTTAATTTGCATGTCTCAAATCAAGTGTTTTTGAGCATGTTTTCATATGACTATAGATTTGATTTCTTCAACTGAAAACTGCCTGTTCATTATTAATCGGGGAATGGCTTGTATCCTTGGACATTTGACTTAGTTCTCTTGACATTTGAGAATGAGGTCTTTATCAGAGAAACTTGCTGTAAAAATTTCTGTACAGTTGCAATTACTATATTAACTTCTATACTGGTTTCCTTGTTTATCCTTCTCTTTCTTTCTCCTTTCACCCTTTCCCTCCTCAAAAGTGTTTTGCTTCTGACCTTCTGACCACTGCCTCTTCTAGTCTGTCAGTCTCTCCTTCTCTTATCCCTTTCACCTCCTACTTCCCTATAGTTTAAGATAGGTTTTTATACCCAACTGAGTGTGGATGTTATTCCCTCTGAGCCTATTTTGACCACCAACTCCCCCTCACCCACCTCATCTTTTCCTCTACTGTAAAAACTCTTTCACACCTCTTTTAGAGATAATTTACCCCATTCCATCTTTCTCTTCCTCTTTCTTCCAGTGAATCCCTCTTTTTCATCCCTTAATTTTATTTTCTTTAGATATCATCCCATCATAATACAACTCAGATCCATGCCCTCTGTCTATGTGTTCTTCTAACTGACCCTACAAGAATGATAAGGTTCTTAGGAGTTACAAGTATCATCTTTCCGTGTAGGAATGTAAACAGTTTAACTTTGTTAAATCTCCTGTTTACTTAGTCAGATTTTCTATTCAGTTGTAATATTTTCATCAGGACTGTTTCAAAGTTCTCTATTTCATTAAATATCCATTTTTCCCTATGAAGGAGTTACTCAGTTTTGCTGTGTGGGTTATTCTTGGTTGTAATCCCAACTCCTTTGCCCTCCAGAATATCATATTCCAAGCCCTTTGATCCTATAATGTAGAAGCTGCTAACTTATCCTGATTGTGGCTGTATGGTATTTGAATTGTTTTCTTTCTGACTACCTGGAATATTTTTTTCCTTGACCTAGGAGCTCTGGAATTTGGCTATGCTATTCCTGGGTGTATTCCTTTTGGGAGCTTTTTCAGCAGGTAATCAGTGGGTTCTTTTTTACTCTCTGGTTCTAAAAGATTGACACAGTTTTCATTGATCATTTCTTGAACTATGGTGTCTAAGTTTTTTTCTTGACCATAGCTTTCAAGTAATCCAATAATTCTTAAATTATCTACTCAGTCTATTTTCCAGGTCAGTTGTTTTTCTAGTTAGATAGTTTACATTTTCTATTTTTAAAATTCTTTTGATTTTTGTTTTATCATTTCTTGATGTCTCATACAGTCAGAGTCATTACCTTCCAATAGCTTGATTCTAATTTTTAAGGGATTATTTCTTCAGTGAACTTTTTTACCTCCTTTCCATTTGGCCATTTCTGCTTTTTTTTTTTTTTAGAGGGGGGAAGGCAGGGCAGTTGGGGTTAAGTGGTTTGCTCTGAGTCACACAGCTATTAAGTGTTAAGTGTCTGAGGTTGGATTTGAACTCAGGCCTCCTGACTCCAGGGCTGGTGCTCTATTCACTGCACCACCTAGGCACCCCCATTTCTACATTTTAAGGAGTTCTTTTCTTCAGTGAATTTTTTGGCCTATTCTGTTTTTTAAGATGTAATTTTCTTCAGTATTTGCCTCCTTTATCAAGTTGTTGACTCTTTTTCATGATGTTCTTGTATGTATCACTTTCATTTCTTTTCCTAATTTTTCCTCTATCTGCCTTATTTGATTTTTGAAATCCTTTTTGAGGTCTTCTAGGAATTCATTTTGGGCCTAAGTTCAATTCACATTTTTCTTTTTTGATTTATATACACACGCACGCGCGCGTGCACATGTTATTATTATTATTAATTTATTTATTTACTTTTAGTTTACAACATTCAGTTCCACAGTCCCTTGAGTTTCAAATTTTCTCTCTCTTCCTCCCCCCCCCCTGCAGTGGCGGCTTGCAATCAAATATAAATATCTTCACATTAGTCATTAGTCAGGGTATGAAGAAGGATTATAACCGATGGAATGATCAATGGGAAAGAGAAAACAAAACAAGAAAAAGAAACAGAGCAAGTAGTTTGCTTCTATCAGCATTCAAACTCCGCAGCTCTTCACATTTTTCTTTGAGGTGTTTTGACATTGTTATCTTTCCCTGAGTTTATGTTTTGATCTTCCCTCTGACCATAAAAACTTTCTGTGATCAGGTTCTTTTATTTACTCATTTTCCCAGCCTATTTCTTGACTTTTTACTTTAAGTTAAAAAAAACCTTTAAGTTGGAGTCTGCTGTTGGGTTAAAGGAGGCACTGTCCCAAACTTCAGATTTTTCTGTGCTGCTTTTTTCAGGAAAACTTGTTCTGGGGGTCTGTAAGTTTTCAGTTTTTCCAAGATAGTTTGATCTAAGGAGAGGATAGTCATTGCTCTCCTGACCTGTACTCCGTCAGCTGCACACTCTGGTGTGCTACTGCTCCTCCTCACCCTAGTACTGAGACCTGGAACCATGTATGGGCAATGCAGCAGTATCCTGTACCCAGGGCCAGCATAGGGTCCCCTGTAATCTCCTTCTGACCAGTGGTCCAACTCCATTACTGCCTGTGGTCTGAGATCTCAGGAAGCCACCAGCTGATACAGTTGCCCCAAAAGTCAGCTGCTGGACTGCTGGACTGCTGCACTGCCACTCCACAGAGGTCCTGCAGACCCTCTAAGTTGTCTTGGACTGGAAAATTGTTTCACCCTGTTGGTTGATGATTGAGGCCACAGGTAATAGAAAATGGCTAAAGAATTGGAAGATCTTTACAAATGATTAGTTATTTTAAATATTTCTTTAGAGTCAGCATGGCAAAGTAGATGGAGGCCTGGTCTTGAAGTCAAGAAGACCTATGTTCACAGTTTAGCTATCCCATGGGCAAGTCACTTAATGTCTTAATGAGATTTAGATAGTCCATTAATTTATTCATGAAAGGGTTGAATGAAATGAATGAATTCAATGAAAAGACCAGTAATGGGTCTGTTTTAAATATTGCAGACCTGTTACTGATTTTCACTGGTAGAGGGAATATTCCACATTGGAATTTACCATTCAGCAATGAAATTACAGTTCCAGAACCCAACCTATTTCCCCCCCACCAAAAAAATTTTTTTTTGATGTGTTTTACATTTGGTCTTTATCTTTGGTTATAGAAGAGAATTAACTAGGTAGATTTTTGAAAGGTTTTCTTGTCAACATGAAATTTTATGTGTTTGTTTAAATAACATCAACTCCAGCTAGGGCTGCTGCTTCAGCTTAAATAATCTTGCCATAAGCCTTTTTCTTTTTTGTACAAAGTGGAGTCTTAATTCATGAACTTTCCATTAGAATTTGTAGTTTTCCAAAAATCAGAACATTGCATATTGATTATTTTTAAAACAGGTTTTTGTTGATATCTTTTTTAATGTTACCTAGGTTTCCCCTTGCTCCTTTCCAGAGAAGAGTCATTTCTCGTTACAAATTTTTTTTAAAAGAAAAAGGAATAGGAAAAACAAACAAATAAATATGTCAAAAATAGTCTATTGTTAATATATTTAATATTCACAACCCCTGCTTCCCACTGTTCCCTAGTCTCTGCAAAGAGCAAGAAGAAATCTGCCTTCTTTGGGGCCATGCTTATTCTTTGTAATTTGACCACATTTGTTTTTGGTTGTTTAATGCTAGTGGTTCTTAACCTTTGAATTTATGTAGTCACTTGTGTATATTGCTTTCCTAACTCTCCTTTTTTCACTTTTAGTCATTTCATGTAAGTGTTTTCTTGGTTTTCTGTCATAAACTTTGTCATTTCTTACGGTGCAGTAATATTCCCTTATATTCTATGCCATAAATTTTTAGCCATTCCTTAATCATTCAGTATGTCATTTGTTTCTGGTTCTTTGCAAACATAGAAAGTGCTGTTATAAGTATTTTGATGTATATTTTGTCATTGAACTCCTAGCAGTATATGCCTAGCAGTAGAATCTCTAGGCCAAGTGTATGGGCATTTTCATTACTTTGTTTGCATAATTCCAAATTGCTTTCCAGAACGAATGTATTAATTCAACACTTCAACAAGAAATCATTACTGTCGTAGCGTTCTTTCTATACCTTTTCCATCATTGGCTATTCCCTGCTTTTGTCATCTTTTCCAAATTGCGGGGTGTAAAGCAAAACGTCAGGGGATTTTTTTTTAACTTATTTTTACTTAAATTTATTGACATTGCCTACCTTTGTGGGGTTTTTTTGAACCCTGAAGCTTTAACCCCTACAGTTTGCAGTCTATATCTTTGTATATAGAAATATTTTTATATACAAAACTTTTGTCAGCTGTAAATGTGTCATAGAAACTTGTTAGCCTTTAGCATATGATTTAAATTTTATTTTAAAATAGGTCCTTTCTGGTGAGTTTACATAAGTTATTTTATGAAAAATGCATAAAACTGAATTTTGCATATTACTTTTGTTTCCTTTCAACATTACCAACCTTAGTCTTCCTCTTGTTGTGTCTTTTAAAAATCTGCAAATGTTAGATATTCAACTATCTTTGTCCAGTTTTTAGCTTTCATTTTGTATTAGTTTAAAAAGGAATAAAAGATAACATTATTGTGGTATAGTGCATAGGGAACCTGCCTGGAAGCCTAGAAAACCCGAGTTCATGTCCTTCTGACACATACTGACTGTATGACCTGGGGAGGCAAGTCACTTAACCTTTCAGTGCTCTAGGCAGGTCTCTCAGCCAGGGGTTCTTTTTAGTGTCATAAACCCCTTTTTAGAATGATGTTTTTATTTTATTTTAATTTTTTTTGCCTTTTTTTTTTTTGAGGGAGGAAGGCAGGGCAGTTTGGGGTTTAAGTGACTTGCCCAAGGTTACACGGCTAGTAAGTGTTAAGTGTCTGAGGCTGGATTTGAACTCATCCTCCTGACTCCAGGGCTGGTGCTCTATTCACTGCACCACCTAGCTGCCCCATAGAATGATGTTTTTAAAGACATAAAATGAAATGGTTAGCATGGCAAAGGAAACCAATTATTTTGAAATATAATTATCAAAATTATATATTTTTTAACATTCATAGGTTAAGATTCATAAGTCCTGGATTAAGTAGCCTTACTTCTAAACTAAGGCTGTTAAGTTGTAGCTAAGGTATCAGTCTGCACTGGTAGAGGGAGTGTCCTTACCAGTAAGTTCCTTATGCCAGTGAAATTACAGGTCCAGTCTTTATCCCTGTCCCTGAAAAAGCAATATGGGGGAACCTCATTGTCATATTTGTGACATCAGGTAAAACCTAAAAACTTGAATACTGGTGAAAACTCACAGCTGTGTTTCTAATAATCTCTCATTTGCAGTGTCTGTTATCATCAAACAATAGTCTTAGCCATATGTACACGGTGTTTTTATGGCTCTTTCAAGCTGTTTTCAGCTTTTCTTAAATTAAGGTATTTTATTTAAATCACTATTTAGAAACATAAAATTTAAACAGTTTTAACTTTAAAAAGTATGTGCATGATTATAATCTATGTATCAGATTGCTTACCTTCTGGGGGTAGGGAGAGAATTGGAAACACAAAATTTTTAAAAATGAATGTTAAAAAATTTTACATTCAGGTGTGAAAAAAGAAAATAATATTGAAAGTAAAAAATATTAGGTGAGGAGGTTGGAGAAAAGGAAAGAGTTTGGAACTCAAAATGTCAAAAATAAATGACAATTTTTTTAAAGTATGTGCATGAATTTAAATAGCTATGAGGTACCATCTCACACCCATCAAAAAATTTTAAATGAATATTTAAAAATATCTTTACATGTAATTGGAAAAAATAAAATACTGTTTCTTTTTAAAAGAATACATGCTTGATAAGCCTGTTATGTACATGTCTACACGTATGTATGTATACATTGTCTACTTCACAAAGAGACTTTATTTTAGGTGTTACATTGTTTACATTTTAAAGCTATAATTCTATTTATTATTTTATAAATATGTTAGAAAATTACAGCTAAAGACACTGACATGAACAAAGACTAATTTAACATGTCAAAATGATTATTGTTTTGATGAAAAACAAGTGGGTGTATCCTGGCTAATTTTAATTTTAAAAAATTATTTTAAGCATTTAAAAAAATTAATCTGTCCTTCCCACTTCTTTTACCCATCAGCAAGTTAAAGAATCAATAACAAATCCCTCAATAGGTATTGATATAGTCCGGTAAAACACATTTCAATGTTAGTTAGCCATGTCCAAAAATGTATGCCTCCTGCTGTTAATTTTATCACTTTTCTGTCTGGACTGGAATTTCAGGTTTCATCTTTATCCTTTTGGATACTTGCATTGATTGATCAGTTCCAAAGTCTGTCAAAGTTGTTTTTTTGTAATGGTATGTTACCACTGTATAAATTTTTCACCTAGTAATTCTGCTCACTTCACTTTTATAAAGTCTTTGTAGTTTCTTCAGAAATTTTCCATTTCTTTTTTTCTTATGGCACAAAAATATTCCATCACATTCATATGCTACAGTCTCTTTAAGTTATCTGCACTGGGTGGACACCCTCTTATTTTCAGTTTTTGACTACTACAATAAGAACTGCTATAAATAATTTCATATATATAGATCCTTTTCCTCTTTTCTTGGATTGCTTTGAGGGTGTTGCTGGGTCAGAAGTACGGACATTTTGGTAGCCTTCTGGCCATAGTTCCAAATTGCTTTTCAGAATGACTGGACCAATTCACAACTCTACCAACAGTTCACAGTTTTTTGACAACTGCTCCAGTATTTATAATTTTCCTATTTTCTCATTTTTGTCAGTCTGATAGTTGTGAGACAGAACTTCAGAGTTACTTTAATTTGCATTTCTCTAATTATTAGTAATTCAGAATGCTTTTTCTTTTAAAAAAAAGTTTGCCCCCAATTACCTATAAAAACAATTTTTAACATTCTTTTTTAAAATTTTGAGTTTCAAATTCTTTTCTTTTGTCTCTCCTCTCCCCTCTCATTGAGAAGGCAAGCAGTTTGATAAAGGTTTTAACATGTACAGTCATGCAAAACCAGAGCATTTTTTCATATGATTATTGATTTTTTTTAAAGATGACAGTAGGCCAAATAAGTTTGGGAACCTCTGGTCTAAAGGTTATTTCTAATGTTTTGCATGATTGTACATGTATAACTTATACCAAATTGTTTGCCTTCTTACTGAAGAGGGGGAGATGGGAGGGAAAGAATTTGCTACTCAAAATTTTTCGAAATGTTAATTGTCTTTACATGCAGTTAGGAGGAAAATAAAAAGTTAAACTTAAAGGGTATTTCTCTCAAACTGCTGTCCAATTTTGCCCAAAAGTTTTGGTTTTTTTCCTCCCTAGATGGGTAGCCCTTCCCTCCCCGCAATAGCTGGGAATCTTTGAGTTTATCAAATACTATTCTACTATTGCTTCTGAATCTTGTGTAAGCTAATTTGTTCTATTGACCAATTTTTTCGAATCTTTTATTTATTTATTTATTTTGAGTTTTCAACATTCATTTCCACGAGATTTTGAGTTACAGATTTTCTCCCCATCTTTCCCCTACCCCGACCCCAAGATATCGAGCCTACTAAATATCCCTTCCCCCAGTCTCTCATATCTTCCTGCATTCCCCACCCCACAACTTTCTAGTAGGGCGAGATGAATTTCTGTAGCCCAGTGCCTGTATAACTTATTTTCCAGTTGCATGTAAAAACAATTTTTTTAACATTGTTTTTTAAAACTTTCCCTTCTTCCCTCTTCCCTCACCCCCATTGGGAAGACAAGCAATTCAATATAGGTTGTACATGTGTAGTTATGTAAAATGTTTCCATAGTAGTTATAAAGTAAAGGATTAACTATATTTCCCTCCATCCTATCCTACCCCCCCCCACTTACTCTATTTTCTCCTTTGACTCTGTCCCTTTACAAAAGTGTTTGCTTTTAACTACCCTCTCTTAGAATCTGCCCTCCCTTCTATCGTCCCCCCTTTCTTCCCTTTCCCCCCTACTTTCTTGTAGGGTAAGATACCCAGTTGAGTGTGTATGTTATTCCTTCCTTAAGCAAAATTCAATTGAGAGTAAGGTTGACCCATTCCCTTTCACTTTCCTGCTCTTTCTCTCTATTGTAACAGTTTTTTCTTTCCTTTTCTTTCCTCTTTTATATGATATCATTTACCCTAGTCTATCTCTCCCTTTCTCCTCTCATTATATTCCTCTCTCACCTCTTAATTTTTTTATTTTTTAGATCATTCCTTCCTTTTAACTGTTCCTGTGCCCTCTGTCTATACACACACACACACACACACACACACACACACACACACACATATACATACACACACACACACACTCACATATGTATTTATACTCACATACACCCTCCTGTATATACATTATATATTCCCTTCAGCTATCTTGAGAAAAGTCTCTTGAGTTATAATTATTGTTTTTCCATGTAGGAATGTTAATAGTTCAACTTTAGTAATTTCCTTATGATTTCTTTTCCTGTCTACCTTTTCATGCTTCTCTTGCTTCTTATATTTGAAAGTCAGATTTTCTATTCAACTCTGGTTTTTTCATCAAGAATGCTTGAAAGTCCTCTATTTCATCAAATGACCATATTTTCCCCTGAAGCATTATACTCAGTTTTGCTGTGTAGTTGATTCTTGCTTTTAATCCTATCTCCTTTGACTTCAGGAATATCATATTCCAAGCCCTTTGATCCCTTAATGTAGCAGCTGCTAGATCTTGTGTTATCCTTATTGTGTTTCCACATTACTCAAATTGTTTCTTCCTGACATTCCTCTAATATATTCTCCTTGACCTGGGAACTCTGGAATTTGGCTGTGATATTCCTAGGAGTTTTCTTTTTGGGATCTTTTTCAAGAGGCAATTGGTGAATTCTTTCGATTTCTGTTTTGCTTTCTGGTTCTAGAATAATTGGGGCAATTTTCCTTGAGAATTTCTTGAAGGATGATTTCTAGGCTTTTTTTTTAATCATGGTTTTCAGGTAGTCCAGTA
>CM053582.1:302192757-302221563 GCA_028627135.1 Pseudochirops cupreus | reverse complement strand
TAGTCCAGTAATTTTTAAATGCTCTCTCCTGGATCTATTTTCCAGGTCAGTGGTTTTTCCAATGAGATATTTCACATTGCCTTTTGTTTTTTTCATTTGTTTGGATCTGTTTTATGGTATCTTGATTTCTCATAAAGTCATTAGCTTCCATTTGCTCCAGTCTAATTTTGAAGGAATTATTCTCTTCAATGAGTTTTTGAAATTCCTTTCCCATCTGGGCAGTTTGACTTTTTAAGGCATTCTTCTCATTGGCCTTTTGGGCCTCTTTTGCCGTTTGAGTTAGTCTATTTTTTAAGGTGTTTTTTCTTCAGTATTTTTTCGGGGGAGTCTCCTTTAGCAGGCTTGCTGACTTGCTTTTCATGATGTTCTTGCGTCATTTTCATTTCTATTCCCAATCTTTCCTCTATTTTTTTTACTTGATTTTCAAAATCCTTCTTGAGCTCCTCCATGGCCTATACCCAGTTCATATTTTTCTTGGAAGTTTTTGACGTGGGAGTTTTGACTTTGTTGTCTTCTTCTGGTTCCATGTTTTGATCCTTTTTGTCCCCCTAAAAAGGATTCTGTGGTCTGATTGTGCTTCCCCTGCTCGCTCATCTTGCCAGCCAGTTACTTGACTTTTGAGCTGTTTGCCATGGTAGAGCTCTGCTTCCAGACTGGAGAGAGCTTGCGGTGGCTGTAGAAAGGGTACCCTCCTCATAACTGTGGTAGCTGTAAAGCCCTCAGCAATTTGGGACACAGCTTTTGTTGTTGTTTTTTACTTTTTGTACATAGGAGGTGGAGTTGTCTTCTGTCCTGTTTTTCTGCTAATGTTATTATTTCAGTTAATATTATAGCATTTTCTAAGTGCACCATAGTATCATGTTCTATAAAATGGGAATAATAATAGCACCTATTAGGTTGTAAGGATACAATGACATAATATATGTAAAGTGTTTTGTTTTTTTTTGCAAACCTTAAAGCAGTATATAAATCTTAGTTATTATGATGGTGGTGGTGGTGGTGGTGGTGATGATGATGTCAACGTCAATGTTGTCTACCAAACAAAGTTTATTTTCTCTTTGTGCTTATTCCTTTATTTTTATTCTTATCTGATTGTTATAGCTAGCATTTCTTGCACTATGTCAAATGGTCATGGTATTAATGAGTATCCTTACTTTATCTCTGCTATCTTTGAAAAGCCTTTAACTTTTCTGTATTCTATGTAGTAGTGGCTCTTGGATTTAAATGCCATTTGCTATATTTAAAGAAACATCCATGTGCATTCTATTTTCTAGAGTTTAAATAGAAATAAGTGTTACATTTTGTCAAAACCTTATGCATTCATAAAATTATTTTTATTCATATTATTCATGTGATTTACAATGTTTAATAGTCTTTGTGTTCAAGTAAAACTGTTATTTTAGCCTACTTAGTAATATTTTATTTAAAATTTTTGCATTATTGTTAGAGATACTGGTATGTAGTTTTTTTCCTCTGCTTTATCTCTCCCTCATTTAGGCATAAAGTTTGTTTTTGTAGCATAGAAAGAAATTGGAAGGGTATCTTCTTTTTATGTTAATTACAAGCAGTTTATGTAGGAACATGGCAAATGTATTATCAAAATTAAGTAATTCTTCGAATGTTTGAAAGAATTCACTTGTGAATCACCTGGTCCTAGAGTTTTTTCTTTGAGAGCTAATTTATGGCTTGTTAAATTTCTTTTTCTGACATTGGGTTATTTAAATAACCTATTTCTTCTCATCTGAATATTTTCTACTTTTGTGTGTATTTATTTCCACTGTTACCAGTGTTAGGATATAATTGGGCGAAATAGTTTCTAGTAATTTCCTTTTCTTTCCTCTTTGGTTTTTGTACATCCTCCTATATCATTTTTGGTATGAAAAGTTTGCTTTTCCTTTTTAATCAGCTTAGCTAGCTGTTTATTTTATTAGGCCTCTCTCTCCCCCCCCAAAAAAACCTTCAATCTTACTTTTATTTATCACTGTATTCATCTTGGTGCTTTTGGTTTTATTCATCTCTTCTGTCATTTCCATGAGTTCTACTTCACTATTTAATTGAAGATTTTTTGATTTGTTGTTCAGGTTTTTTTAAAAATTGCGTTATGTCTAGATATCTAAATTTTCCTTTCACAACTGCTTTAGCTCCATCCCACAAGTTTTAGTATATTGTCTCATTGTTGGCGTTTTCTAATAAATTTTTTCTTTTAACTTGATACAAACATGTCTAGTCAAGGAAAACAAATTCCCACATCGACTCTGTATGAAAAAAAAAAAGCCTAACCTTGCTCTCCGAGTCTGTCACCTCTGCATGTGGAGGTGGGCAGCGGGTTTCGTTTTGAGTCCTCTGGAATTGCAGACTGGAGAGAGCTCGCGGTGGCTGTAGAAAGGGCTCCCTCCTTGTAACTGCTGGTCAGAATTTCTGCATTTTCTAAAGATGTTTGTCTTTACAATATTGTTTTTGTCTTTATTGTTCTGGTTTTCTTCACTTCTCTTAGCATCAGTTCATAAAGTCTTAGCAGATTTTTCTGCAACCTTCTTCCCCTTTGTCATTTTTTTACAGCACAGTAGTATTCCATCACATTAATGTACCATAACTTTTAGCAATTATGCATCTTATGATCACCTCATTTTGTAGTTCTTGGCCACCACAGAAAGAACTGCTCTAAATATTTTGGGATGTGTGTCTTTCTCTTTCTTTGAACTCTTTGGGTCAAAGGACATAGAGTTTAATAATATTTTTTCTGAATAGTTCAGATTGCTTTTCATAATTGCTTAGACTGCTTTACAGTTCCAGTTTATTTATGTACCCATTTTCCCCTCAGCCCCTCCAGCAAATCTCATTTTCTTTTTTTCTCAACTTTGTTGATCTGGGTGTGAGGTAGTACCTCAGAGTTGTTTTAATTTGCATCTCTCTGATCATTAATCATTGAGAGCATCATTTCTCAGATCATTAGTAATTTAGAACATTTTTTCATATAGCTATTGATAACTTGGATTTCTTCGGGAAACTGCTTGTTTATATCCTTTGATCATTTATCAGTTAGGGAATGGCTTTTATTCTTAGACATTTGAGAGACATCATATATTCTTAAACATCGGTTCTTCATATATATAAATTATTGATGAGAGACTTTATCAGAGAAACTTGATGCAAAGATTTTTTTCCCCCTCAGTTTCCTGCCTCTCTTTGCCTGTGGACAAACTTTTTAATTTTATGCAGTCAAAATTGTCCACTTTACCTCCTGATCTTCCCCATTCCTTGTTTGGTCATGGATCGAATTTCTCCTATCCATGGACCTGACAAATGATTTCTTCCGTGCTCCTATAATTTGTTTATAACACCAGAGGCAACTGGTTGTGCAGTGAATACAGCACTGGGTTCAGAATCAGAACTTGAGTTCAAATTCAGCCTCAGATATTCTATTTCTTCCATCCCTTTCTCAGGGCTCTTTACTCATGTTCTTACTTCACTTTTTTATTTCAGCCCAATAGTTAGCCATTTCAACTCTTCACACTGTTGTTTCCTGCTCTTGAATGTTTTGCCAAAAATGAGCCCTGAGTTACTTCGACCATCTTCGTCCCATGCTCCTACTTAGAAGCCATTGAACAATACACATCCAACTTAGAAGTGTAGCACTCCATGAAACATAAATGCATTTTATGAAAACTTTAATGGAAATGCATTGTGGAAGGTTCTGTCTTCATTACATGGCCAAACCTTCTCTTTGTAACTTATTAGCTACATAACCTTAGGTAAATTACTTAACCCTCTGTTTGCTTCCCTTTCCTGAATTTTAAAATGAGAATGATAATAGCATCTACCTCCTAGGGTTGTTATAAGAATCAAATGAGTTTATATTTTTAAAAGTATTTAGCACAGTTCTTGGCAAATGCTTGTTCTTTTTCAGCCTTCTCCTCCCATTTATATCTAAATCACGTACTCACTTGGAGTTTGCCAGTGGGAGGTACTGGTCCATATCTAGTTTCTGCCAGACTGCTTTCCAGTTTTCTCACAGTATTTGCTGAAGAGTAAGTTGTTGGCCCTAAAGCTGGGATCTTCACATTTATCAGATAGTACGTGCTGTGCTCCTTTGTTTCACTATGTTTTGTACCTGCTCTGTTCCGTTGATGAGCTTCTATTTCTTACCCAGCACAGCAGATTGTTTTTACAATTTCAGTTTGGTAATGCTCTTTGAGATCTGTTAAAACGCTTTACTTTCCACTTTTTTAAAATATTAGTTCCATTGATATTTTTGATCTTATGTGTCCCCATATGATTTTTTTTTACTTAATATATAAAGTAATCCTTCAATATTTTAATGGCACTTAATGAGAAAATTAATTTAGGTGGTATTGCTGTTTTTATTATATTGAATCAGCCTGTCCAAGAACAATATTTATTTAATTATTTACATCTCTTCATTTGTATAAAAAACCTTTTGTAATTGTGTTCCTGTAGTACCTGTATGTCTAAATAGTTAGACTCCTAAAGTATTCTATATTCTCTGTAGCTATTTTAAATGGAATTTCTTTCTTTCTCTTCCTGCTGGATTTTGTTAGTCATTTCTAATCGTGATTTGGTTTCCTTTTTTCTTTTTTAAGATCAAGTTAGCCAGTGTCTTACCTATTTAGTTCCCCCCTCTGCCCAAAAAAGCTCCTAGGTTTATTAATTTGTTAGAAGTTTTTAGTTCAGTTTTGTTAATCTCTTATTTGATTTTTCAGAATTTTTATTTTTATAATTAATTTCAGGTATTTCATATATTGGTTTTCTAGGTTTTTTAGTTGCATGCACAATATGTTGTTCTCTTCCTCTTATTGATGAAAGTGTTTAGAAATATACATTTTTTCTTTAAGTACTGCTTTGCATCCTAAAAATTATGTTGTATGTTATCTCATTATCATTATCTTTAATGAAATTATCAAATATTACTATGATTTGTTCTTTAGTTTATTTAAGATTTAAGTTATTTAGTTCCAGATTAAATTTTAATATTTGGTCAAATTCCCTTTTATTGAATATAATTTTTATTACATTATGATCTGTAGAAAATGCATTTGATATTTCTGCTTTTATGCATTTGTGAAATTTTAATACCCTAATGGTCACTTTCTGTGAAAGTGCCATTCCTTCCTATTCTCATTCATTATTCTCCAGAGGTCTGGAGACCTCTTAATTTTTCTAAAATTCTCTTCAGGTCCTTCACGTCTTGTTTACTTTGTTGTTTAGATTTATCTTGTTCTGACAGGGGTAAATTGAGGTCCCTTACTATTTTAGTTTTACTATTTCTCTTTGTAACTTATTTAACTTTTTCTTTGAGAATTTAGGTGATATGCCATTTGGCACATGTTTAATATTGACATTAATTCATCGTCTACAGTACCTTTTAGCAAAATGTAGCTGCCCTACTTATTTTAATTTTGCTATTGCTTTATCTGAGAGCATGATTGTTACTCCAGCTAAAGCATAATAGATTTTTCTTTAGTTCCTTATTTAAACTCTATGAGCATTTTTCCGTTTCAGTGTGTTTCTTGTAAATGACATATTGGGTTCTGTTTCATGGGGGGAAGGGGATTCTATTTCTAATCCATTCTGCTAGCATCTTCTGTTTTATAAGGTGAGTTAATCCCATTCATATTTATAGTTATGAGTGCTAATTGTGTCTTTCCCAGTAGACAGCGAATTAATGTCAATAATTATGCAGCAAATAGCATAGCATTGAGATCTCTACTTCCTCTGTCCCTTAGTACTTACTCAGGGCACTTTACTCATGTTCTTACTTCACTTTCTCATTTCAGCCCAATAGTTATATATTTCAGCTCTTCACACTGTTGTTTCCTGCTCTTGAATCTCTTGCCAAAAATTAGCCCTGAATTACTTCCACCGTCTGCCTTCCATGCTCCTACTTAGAAGCCACTGAACAATACACAGACAACTTAGAAGTAAATGTAGCACTCCATGAAACATAAATGCATTTTATGAAAATTTTAATGGAAATGCATTGTGGAAGATTCTATCTTCTTTACATGGCCAAACCTTTTGCTGAACTTAATTAACTCTAACCTATGTCTGTCACCAAAAGCAGACAGTCAGCCATCAAGGAGGACATAAGGGCCCTGGATGTTGGCTATATTTGGTTCCTAGGAATTTTCATTTTTGGATTTCCTTCAGGAGGTGACTGGTATATATTTTCCTACATCAACTTTGCCCTTTGCTTCTAAGTGATTTGGACAGTTTTCTATTAAGATTAATAGAAATAGAATGTTCAGGCTTTTTTTTTTTAACCTTTTGGTCATGGTGTTTAGGGAATCCCAGTGATCATTATTATTTTTTTTTCCTCCTTGACCAGTAGCATCAATCTTTTCATGAGGTACATTCTCCTTTTTTTTTCCCCAGTCTTTTGACTTTTAATGTTTCTTGTTGTCTCATGGAATCATTGACTTCTTTTTGGTCCATCCTGATTTTCAGTGAGTTTGGTGCTTGGGCAAGATTTTGTACTTTTTGTACCAAGCTGTTAATTCCCTTTCCGGTTCCTTCTTCCTTAGCTCTCATTTCTTTTCCAGTTATTTCCTCTAGCATTCTCATTTATAAAAAAAACAAAAACTTTTAAAGCTATTTTTTAACTCTTGCTTGTGTTGTGACAAGAATTCTAGTTTAATTTGTTGTTGAACTTGAAGTTATAGCCAGACCTTCTTCTGTAGAGAAGGACCTTAGTGGTCCTGTTGCTATTTTGTGGGGGATGTTGAGGGTTGTGTGGTTTCTGTATTTCAGGGACAGTCTAGGCTGGGGATCTGCAGTGCTCCTACCTATCTAGGCTGAACTCTGCAAGTTACTGACCTGGGTTTGCAGTAGATTGCTGCTGGACTTAGACACTGCCAGTTCAGAGGGGCAGAATTTCATGTTCTCCTTTAATCTGGTATTTCTGCTCTGATTATTCTTCTATAGGCTTTAGATTCAGGATTCAGCCAGAAATTGTCACATATGGAAAAAGAAATAAAAAACAAAAGAAAAGGACCTATATGTACAAAAATATTTGTAGCAGCTCTCCTCTGGTGGCAAGAATTGGAAATTTGAGGGGATGGATGCCCATCAACTGGGGAATGGCTGAACAAATTGTGGTATGTGATTGTGATGGAATATTATTGTGCTGTGAGAAATGATGAGCAGGGTTGCTTTCAGAAAAACCTGGACAGACTTAGAGAAGCTGATGCAAAGTGACATGTGCTGTGTATGACTTAGCTGTTCTCTTCAGTACAATGATCCATGACAACTCTGAAGGACTTATGATGAAAAATGCTATCCATCCCCAGAAACAGAACTGATGGTGTCTGAATATGGATTGAAGCATACTGTTTTATATTATTTTTCTTGAGTGTTTTTTTTTGGTCTGTGTTTTCTTTTACAACATGACTCACATGGAAATATGTTTTGCATAACTACACATGTATAACCTATAACTAATTACTTGTCTTCCTAGTGAGGGGGATGGTGCCAGAGGAAGGAAGAGAATTTAGTACTCAAAATTTTGAAAAACAAATGTTAAAATTGTTTTTATGTGTAATTGGGGGGAAAATCAAATACTAAACACATATTAAAAAAAGATTTTACATTTAATCCTGAAGATGACAGAAAGCCATTGGAATTTATTGAGTAGGAGTGTGAGATGGTCAAATCTGTGCTTTAGGAAGATCACTTTGCCAGTTGAGTTGGAGGATGAACTGGAGTGGGGAGAGACTTGTGATAGACAGCCCAGCTGGTAGCTGTTACAGTAGTTGAGGAATGAGATGATGTGCGCCTGCATCAGGATAGTGGCAGAGGAGAGGAAAGGGCATATAGGAGAGACATTTTGAAGGTAAAATTTTCAGGCCTTGACAATGAATTGGATTGGGAAGGAGCTTAAGAGAGAGACTGGAGTGAAGGCTATATGGAGCCTGAGTGATGAGAATGGTTGATGCCCTCAACAGTAATGAAGTTTACAAGAGGGAAGGATTTGGAGGGAAAGATTTTCAATTTTGTACTTAATGAGTTTAGAATGTCTGTAGGAGGGGCAAGTAGGTGGTGCAGTGAACAAAGCACTGGGTCCTGGAGTCAGGAGGACCTGAGTTCAAATCCGGCCTCAGACACTTAACACTCACTAGCCGTGTGACCTTGAGCAAGTCATATAACCCCAATTGCCCCGCCCCCCCCCAAAAGCAAAAATAAAATAAAATGTCTATAGGATATCCAGATGTCCAGTATACACATGGAGATCTGAGACAGGAGAGAAGCAGAGAGGTAGGGATAACTAGATTTGAGAATTGTCCCCATAGAAGTGATAATTAAATCCTTGGGAGCTGATGAGATGACCAATCGAAATGGTATATATAGAGAACACCTAACTCTGGGTGTTAAACCCAAGGCTCTATTGTAGACCCTCTTCTCTCTGTGCTCTTATTCATTAACCTCATCAAATGTAACATGAAAGCTTTTCTAATTACTTCCAACTGGTAGTGACCTTCCTCCCAAACAAAATAATTTGTGTTTGTTTGCATTGGTGCATTATATACTTATTGATGTGCTTTCTGTTTTCCTCATTAGCATGTAAGCTTGGGAGCCAGGATTGCTTCATTCATAGAAATAGAATGAAAGCTGCCTAATATTTGAAAGATATAATAACAAATAGCTTTGTTCAGATTAGTGGTTATTAACATTGATAGGAAAATATAATCTGACCAGAGATGTTTATTGGAGGATGTTGAAGGCAGAGTATAAATGGAACAGTTATTTACTATTAATGCTGGGGTCCTCCAGCTCCTTTTGTTTGTGGATGCCATGTGTTCATTGCACTAGGCCCCAGAGCATTTCAGACCCTCAAGTTACTCAAAAAGAGTTTGTTCTCTTTTTTTAAAAAAAATCTTTTATTTATTTATTTCTAGTTTTCGCATTCATTTCCACAAGATTTTGAGTTACAAATTTTCTCCCTGTCTTTCCCCTACCTCCCCATCCCAAAATAGCGAGCCTACTGAATACCCCTTCCCCCAATCTGCTCTCTCTTATATCCTCTCCCATCCCCTTTAACTTACTAGTAGGGCAAGATGGATTTCTATATCCCAGTGCCTGTATAGAGTTCATTCTTTTGCCATCATTAAAACCAAGTGGATAAGGAATGCATATTGTCTGATATGATTTGCAATTATGTGTGCAGATTTGTCAGTATGTGTATCTTGAATAGACTCTGCAGGTGAATAGCCAGCTAGGCACAGAATTAAAGAGACATGAGGTATACCAAATTGCATGTGAAAAGTATTTTTAATGATTCCAAGCTTCCCTTTGAAAAAAAGGGTGATCATTTTCTACATCAATATTAGGGATCATTAGGATCACAAATTTAGAGCTAGAAGGAACCATAGATAGACCTCCTCTAGCCTAGCTTCTTCTTTTTACTGATGAGGAGCTTAAGACCCAGAGTGGTTAAGTAACTTTGCCACAGCACAGGTCTTCTGACTCCGAATCCATTATTCTTCCTATGGCTGTGAATTATTATTTGAGGGAGATGCTCAATGTGTAGTACCATGGAAAAAAGGGAAGAACAGCAAGGAGACATAGGGCATAAATATGACTAGAACAGTTGAAGATAAAATGAAAAAGTAGACTGTTCTTAATTGTAGAAGATCAGGGCCAACTTTTTTTCTTCTGGGCAAGGGGAAACAATATTTTGCTTGGTGGCTGTGAAAAGTCTTGTTGCCTGTATCCTGTATTATGTTATAGAAAATACTTTGACAGTGTTGCTTTGGGAAAAAACTTGATACAGTAACTACATCCGGATGAGGGAGGGAGAGAGAAGAGGAAGAAAGGACAGGTTGTTCATCCCCCCCTCCCACTCCAACATAACTAGAAGTTAGTTCATGTTGCCTTAGGTGATATTTTCCCCTATGTTTTCTCTCTAAAGACTATATCCAATTCCCATTCTACAGTTTTTAAGCCAAATTCTGCCCAGTTCTTTTTGAAAGATATAGTACATAAGCAAATAGATATGAAAGTTAAGAGGGAAGAAAGAAAGAATACTTCTAAGAGGGAGGCCACCTGTAAATAAACATTAGTTCATATTCTAACATATTTACAAAGCATAGAAACAATGACAGTGTATAAAAATTTTATTGAGGTATTTTTTGTTCTGAAAATAATTTTGGGTAAAGGGACTAAAATTGCAGATTAGGGGTGCTTTGATGTTATAAACGTGCTCAGTCTAAGAATAAACAATACTTGCTGGAAAGCCAGGAATGTTTTCATTATCTTTATTTTACATTTATTCTTTCCTGAATAAATGGGTTGCCTCTTCAAAAAACTACAGAAAATTAGACAAATGCAAGCCGTTTTATGCTGTTTCCCTTCGAATTTCCTGCCTTGTTCCTTCCTTCAGAACTGGGATTGGTTCCAGCTCTTCTGAGTTTCAATCTTTCTCACCTGTCCATTACATATATGTTCCCTCCTCCCACCAGCATGAGCTACATACATCCCATGATCAGATAATAAGACTCTAATTCTGTGCAGGGTATGTCAGTTACTATGCATAAGGCTAGTTAAACATGCATGTTAATGAAAAGTTGGTGGCCATCCTTTGACCAGCTGGTCCAACCCAGTTTTACCTAGGCCTCTTCCAGGAGGAAACTTACAGATTTCTTCCACCTATATGATTAGATAGGGTGCTCTACCCTTTCTCCCTTATCTTGATTTACAACTTCCTGCATGTCCTGTGCAGCGTCTGTTTTTGGAACACCCATTGTTCCTATTGAATCTGTGGAAACCAAACTGCTAGCATTTCTCACATTGATTTTTTTAATATTTAGAAATAAATTTTTAGTCTTTATTAATATAATATGATAGGAAAGAATAAGAAAAAAATCTATTTTTGATTCAAGCATTATTACAAACAAAATAACAGAGTAGCTGTAGAAAGCAAAATTTTAAAATTACTGATTATACCTAAAGATATAACTACACTGATGAAATGATACAAACACCATTATTGCCATTTAAAATATTGTTAGCAGTGTAGACTGAATTGTTTTCTCTGTTTTTTTTTTCAATTTTGCTTTATTTACTTTTAGTTTACAACATTCAGTTCCACAGTCCCTTGAGTTTCAGATTTTTTTCCTCCTTCCTTTTCCATCCCCCCTCACCCCCTGCCCCCCGTCATGGCGGCATGCACTCAGATACAGGATCTACAAATATCTTCCCATTAATCATGCGTCAGGTTGTAAAGAAGGATTGTAACTGTTGGAATGATCAGTGGGAAAGAGGAAACAAAACAAGAAAAAGAAACAGAGCAAGTAGTTTGTTTCAATCTGCACTCAGACTCCACATCTCTTTCTCTGGATGTGGATAACTCCTTTAATCTTTAGTCTTTTGGAGTTGTCCTATAACCTGGTATTGCTGACAGGAGCCCAGTCTATTGAGGTTAGTCGTCACATGTACATTGTGTCTGTGATTGTGAGTTTATTGTTTCTTGGAATTTGTTCTCCCTTAATAGAGCAATATTATGGGCTTCCAACTATGACATAGAAATAGCCTATGAGAACATGTTTTTGGTGTTCCTTTAAAATGAGATCCTTACCAATATTTTCATTTTTTGAATTTCAGATATTTAAAAAAACAAAATACAAGCAGTGGGTGTTTAGTAGACTCCATCTTTCTCTAGTAATTTAGCATTCTTTGTTATGGATAGATTATTTTTTATGTATATATAAACTATCAAGTAATGCTACCTTTCTCATTTTTTCTAGGTAAAAGTAGAATTGAATTAGTTGGTCAGTTGTCCTTGATTTTTGTCTTCTCGGTTTAAAGGTAAATCTAGTTGTTTTGTTACTACCTCTTTTATTAACTCTTAAAGTTTTTAGAGTAGAAATTGTACCTTACTGGTTAGGTTTACAATTTAGTCTTCCCTTTGCAAAATTGGAATTGACGTGAATCACTATGTTAAAGGCTCCTAACTGAAATGAAAGATGAAACTATACACACGTCTTCAAGGATGTGTCATTGCATCTAGATGAATGTTCCTTTCACCAGTGCAGATTGTAGTCCTCAAAAATTTGGCATGACTGGTCATGCCAAATACATTTCACTTTGCATCCACCCTAGTAATAAGCTTTGCTGAATTTAACTAGGCTACTCTTTGGAAAACCAAAAGTCCATATTGTACTCAAAAACATTCCAATTTGATGCCTATTAAATCTTTGTACTCCCCCATAATTATTTCTGTGATATGATGAAGCATAGAAATAATACTATAGTGGAAGTTGTGTATATATCCATATGTAATATTTTCTTAATATCATTCACTTCCACAAACACATATTAAGAACATATTATGTTTGAAACATTATTTAGGGTCTAGGGATAAAATGACCAAGTTTCAGCAGATCAACTGGAATCCATAATATATAAGAGGAAAAGTTTTAAGATCACAGATCTGTTGAAACCCTGAATGTAAACTAATAACTTATTTGATACATTAATTAGTTAAAGTAAATACTGCCTAAAAAATTCTGTGTTCTCTGTTTGTCTCTCCTGAATTTTTCTGCAGAAGTTGCCAAGAAATTGTTGGTGGTTAAATACAGGTTTATTTAAACCCGTATTTTGAATGTAGTTTAGAAGTATTTGAAGCCATGGGAATAAAGGTCCAACGTCCTCGATGTTTTTTTGACATAGCCATAAACAATCTACCTGGTAAGAAAATGACTTAACATTTTTTTTAATTAATTTTTTTAAAGTAGCTTTATATTAAATGAGAAGTAAGTGGAATAAGTTGATAAAGAACTGGCCTAGGAGCCAGAAAAACAAGCTTAGCCCTCTGACACATGCTGGCTGTGTGACCCAATCACTGCTAGGCAACTCTTTTAAGATTTTAAGTTGCAGAGAAGGTGCTGACCTGCTTTGGTAGAAGGAGTTGGCTAATGTGGGAGATCCCGGTACTGATAAAATCATAGAATCAATCCCTAGCTTATGTATTTGAATAATGTACAAAGCTGTTTTAAAATATGTTGTTGCTGTTTAGTTATTTTCAATCGTGTCTTATTCTTCATGACTGCATTTGGGATTTTCTTAGCAGAGAAACTGAAATGGTTTGGCATTTCCTTTTCCAACTCATTTTATAGCAAGGAAACTGAGGCAAACAGGGTTTGCCCAGGATCACATAGCCAATAAGTGTCTGAGGCCAAATTTGAACTCGGAAAGATGAATCTTTCTGACTCCAGACCCAGCACTCTATCCATTGCACCATCTAGCTGCCCCTGTTTTAAACTATATGTTCTCTTTTTCAGCTGGAAGAGTGGTCTTTGAATTATTTTCTGATGTGTGTCCCAAAACATGTGAGAATTTCCGATGTCTTTGTACAGGTTTGTAGATGTTTTTATATGCTTTATGAAGTCAGATTTTATAGTAACTATTTTTATTATGTTTGAGGATTTCTTCTTATTCAAATATATCAGATTCATAGCTTAGCAATTCATCTTTCAGGAAATATATTTGAAATATAATTGAAGAGTCAGGGGTCACAAGAAGTTAAGTGATTTGCCAAAGGTCATTTTCTAACACCGTATTATCTGTTCAGTCAATCCTAGTAGTCCATGATATAAAGACACAAATAAAACAATCCCTGCTATCAAGGAGCTTAAATTCTTTCTAAAGAGACAACATAAACACATATAAGTATATACCAAATAAATATGTGGTAATTTTGGTTAGGAGGCGCTCACAGTTAGGGGTGAGGAGGAATCAGGAAAAGTTTCATGTAGAAAGTTTGGCTGAGGCTGAGTGATAAATGTATGATTTCTAAGTCACTGGAGTTTTTTTGAGTAAGCAAATGACAGTTAAATCTTTGCTTTAGGAAAATCACTTTGATAGTCTACTGAAGGATCATGGAGATAAGTTTGAAGCAGGGAGACCAGTTAGGAGGCTGTTGCATTGATTCTAGGAGGGGGAAAGTGATGAGGGCTGGAACTGTTATTGGTTACTTGAGCAGAGAGAAGACAGATTTGATGTGTATTATAGAGGTAGAATCAACAGGCTTGGGCACCTTATTGGATATGGGGGTAAGATAGCAGTGAGTCCTAGAAGAGGACTTTAAGGATGTGAAGCTGAAATAGGAAGATTGAGAAGAGGTGGTTGTAAGGGGAAAGATAGGGTCTGTTTTAGAAATGATGAGTTTGAGATGCCTATGGAAGTCTCATAGGATATTGATTATATGGATTTTAAAAAAAGTAATCATCAGCATAGAGATGATAATTAAACCTTTGAGAATTGTTGATATCACTAAGAGACTGGGGCAAAGCCTTGAATTACTTCTGATGTATGTGATGTGTCTAATGATACAGGAAAGGAGACTGAGAAGTACAGTCACACAGAAAGAGAATTGAGAAGGAGTGATAATCTCTATCAAAAAAAATTATGTTTATGCCTAATTCAAATCATTGATGTCATTGCTTAAGTCTATTTCTTGTTTTATCTTGAGGAAAGATTAAAAAAGGTTCCTCATTTACTTTTGTAAGTTAGTTATGGGTTTAAAAGCAATTATGATGTCTTTAAAAACAGTTAATATTTTCTTCAGTTGAAGAAGTGAATATTAGACTACTCGAATAATGCATCAGTGTTAGAAATTGATTTAAAATAGTATTGTATGGACATATCTTCCATTGGGACAGTTACATATTCATATTTCATTGAAGAGAAACATATTGGAAGGGATTTTAATACTAACAGTTTGGGGGAGGGATTGAAATAATATATGGAAACTTTAAAAATTACTTATTAAAGATAGTGGTAGATAAAAAAAGCTAGAAAACATTTTTAAAGAACTTTAGTGAGGGGCAGCTAGGAGGTGCAATGAATAAAGCACCGGCCCTGGAGTCAGCAGGACCTGAGTTCAAATGCGGCCTCGGACACTTAACACAAGAACTAGACATGTGATCTTGGGGCAAGTCACTTAACCCCAGTTGCTCTCCAGAAAAGCAAAAAAAAAAAAAAAAGAACTTTAGTGAATTAATATGCAAATTACTCTAAATCCACTTTTTTCCCTTACATATTTAGATACTATTGTAGGATTTTTAGTTTTGTTGATGTTGGTAGTTTGGAAGTTTAAGTGGATTTTTTCTAGGCAGTGATGGAAATGAAAGTTGAAAGGAAAACAAAATGGTTTTATCCAAAGAGTCCTAGGTTGAAACTCACAAAACATGGCTCTGCTATTATTACCTTAGACAAGTCACTTTATCTCTTTGGGTCTCAATTTCCTTATCTGTGAAAAAGGAAATTGAGAATAGGGAATTTTTAAGGTTTCATCAGGGATTAAATTCTGTTCTTAATAAAACTATTCTGCTCTCCTCTCTTCCCATGTTTCCTTTCTATAGCACATATGTTGAATAATGTCAGATATTTTTATTACAGAGTAACTATTAAATGGAAAGGGAAAAAATTGTTTTACAGAATTATTCTTTATAAATAACTTGTTCAAATTGAGATAGAACAGATTCAGAAAAAGAACTTTGTCATTTCATTTCTTATAATGAAATTTTATGAAAATCTGAGTACACCCAATCAAAAGTGAAAGCTCATTTTAATCATAATTTTGATTATTGATTATTAGAAACTCCTTTTCCAGAGCGGTGAGGAGTAAGTAAGGTGCTGCTGATTCTTATTATTCTCTGTTCCTTATAAAACCTTTTTCTCCCCCTTGTTTAGGTGAAAAGGGTACAGGAAAATCTACTCAGAAGCCATTACATTATAAAAGTTGTCTTTTTCACAGAGTTGTAAAGGATTTTATGGTTCAAGGTGGTGACTTCAGTGAAGGTAGGTGAATCAGGTGAAATTTTACTTGTTATTTTTTTTTAATTTACTAGTTATACCCACAAATGTTTTTGTTAAAGTGAAGGCATATTTTCCTCTTCTGTTTCCATGTATTTTTAAAAAAATATATCTGTATATGGTATACTAGTAGTAACTATATGAGTAATTGGTATAACTTGTATTGAAAAATCTGTTTTTCAAAATCAGTAGCAATTTCTGCTAAAACCTTTAGTGATCTCCTGATGCATATGATATCTACATGATTGGCCATTCATTTCTGAAACGTACTTTATAGTGTTAGAGGTGAGGAGAGAGTACATTGCAGACATGGAGGGCATCAAATGAAAAGGCACAGGGAGACAGGAGATGGAGTACTGTGTATGAGAAATATTGTAAACTGATGAGGTCACCAAGGGGATAGAATAGGGCCTAGATCAGAGTAGGGGTACAACCACAGGGCAGTGTGATATGGATGATCCAGCAAAGGACACTGAGACTTTCAGTTAGATAGGTAGGAGGAGAACAAAGGGAGGGAAGTGTCACAGAAACCCAGAGGAGGTAAGAATATCCAGTAAGACAGGGTATCGTGTTTATAAAGAAGAATGAGGATTGAGAAAAGATTATCAGATTTAGCAATTAAGGGAACTTTGGCAACTTTGCACAGTGAATAGAGCACCGGCCCTGGAGTCAGGAGGACCTGAGTTCAAATCTGGAATCAGACACTTAACACTTATTAGCCATGTGCCTTGGGCAAGTCATTTAACCCCAATTGCTTTGGCTTCCCCCCTCTAAAGAGCAAAAAAAACCAATAGTAGCTAGAAGAGAGGAAATGGGAGCAATAAGCATAGGCATTTTCCTAGGAATTTGGTTTAGAAAAAGAAGATGATACCTTAAGGGAACGATAGGGTCTAGTGACAGGGGGAACAGGTATGCCTGTAGGTGAGAGGCATAAGCAAAGAGGTTTGGAACAATTTCTTCAGGGAATAGGATGTAGAACTGATTTAAAGAGGAGTAAAAGAATTGTTTTTGTGTAGTGAAGGCCCAGTTGAGATTAGATAACCAGTTTTCTATTGGACTGAGTCAGAACCATGCTTTCCTCGAACTCCATCTAGTAGCAGTGGAATAAGTAAGAGCAAAGGAGACGAATGGCTAGTATACTCCAGGGTTAACGTTTTACAGGGGACCAAGGAATTTAAAAGTGGAGGATAGTGTGCAATAGAACTGGTTAATTAAAGGATCAAGATTGGAAAAAGTGGTAAATGTAAGCAGAACAAGGTAGTGACCTGGGAATATACTAAAAAGTGAAAGGCCTAGAGGTCTCAGCAAAGATGAAGAATATGTTTAGGAGTACTATGGTCCTTGGGTCCATGCTCAAGATCAGTGTATTGTGGTAGACTCTGCCACAGTTTGCAGTCCACTCAAAAAGCCTTCAAAACTTTCGTTTCGCTTCCATGCCTTAATAAGGATGCAGAGTAGAATTTTTGTCAGTATTTACTTTTGTTGATAACAATTTTTTTGCATTTTGCTAAACTGAAATTCTTCTATGAGTTACTATGATCTTTTAAGTCTTTTAAAATTTTGTATATGAACTCTTATGTGGGTTTATTTTATATCCTGCAACTTTGCCAAACTTATTTATTATTTAAAGTAGTTTTTTACTTGATTGTCTAGGATTCTCTAAGTATATCATCATATCATTTGCAAAGAGTGATAGCTTAGTCTATATATGATCTCTTTATATGTTATATTTTCTGTTCCTAGGAAATGGACGAGGTGGGGAATCCATTTATGGAGGATTTTTTGAAGGTAAATAATTTTCTGTTGATTGCAAATCATTCAAATTTATCAGAAGGGTATGTGTATAATTACTTTGCAATACTATTTGGAGAAATACAGAGAATAAGACATAGTCACTTTCAGTCCAGTAGGTGCTATTAGTCTAACTAATAGTTTGGTCATGGGGAAGAATGCACAGAAAATCAAGTTCAAGATGTCTAGGGTCACCAATATGTAAATTATTTTAAAAAATACTTATAGACTTTAATCACTTGTTTCCTTTGTATTCTCATTCTAACACTGTGCACATGAACATAAAAATTTTGCATTAAATGTGTTTACTATTTAATATCTACTCTTTTGTAATGTTTAGTCCCTTACATTTCTGAAACCATTAAGATGCTTATTTAAATAGTTGTAAGCTAGTCCAAATGTCAATTTTTTCTGTGAATAAATTTTTTAAAAAATTATTTTAAAACTATATAGGACATTTTTATCATTAAAGTTGAGTTTTCTTTTACTTTTTTTTGGAGGGGGAAAGGCAGGGCAATTGGGGTTAAGTGACTTGCCCAAGATCACATGGCTAGTAAGTGTCTGAGGCTGAATTTGAACTCGGGTCCTCCAGAGTCCAGGGCCAGTCCTCTATTCACTGCACCACCTAGCCACCCCTTGCGTATTCTTTATTGTTCTGTTCTAGACTATTGTTAAAAAGCTACAAATATCAGTACAGCATTTTGTCAACTTATTAAACAGTATTGTTTCCAAGCCAGCTACAAGAGATTGTTGGTTGACTTGGTCTGGACTTGGTCTTAGACTTGATTATTGGTTGACTTGTACATATTGGTTGGATATGTACAACAACTTCTATTTGTTTTTTATTTTGTATTTCAAATTCTCTCCCTCCCTTTATCCCTTTCCCAGCCATTGAGAAGGCAAGCAATATAATACCCATTATATGTATAAAATCATGTAAAAAGATTTCAGTATTAGCCATGTTTTATGTATTTTTGTTTATTTTGAGTTGAGCAATGACTTTATAAAAGTCACTTTTAGTTATCTAAAATTGGACTGTAATTTCCTAAATTTCTTCCCTAATTTTTATTTTAAAAAAAGCTTTAAAACCCTGCTTGAAATTTTGGGTTGACCAAAGCTGTGGTCTGGAAAGTCAGATTGTATGTATGTTTTACATGTATGTCAGCAATCTATTTGCACTGTTACTATCCAAATCTTACCTTCAAAAAAGATGTATTAATACGTTTACATAACCCTTTAAACCAGAGGTTCTCAGCCTGTGGGTTATGTTCAGTTTTTAACAATGAAAATACATCCTGCATATCAGATATTTACATTACGATTCATAATAGTAGCAAAATTACACTTATGAAGTAGCAACGAAAATAATGTTGTGGTTGGGGGTCACCACAACATGAGGAACTGTATTAAAGGGTCACAGCATTAGGAAGGTTGAGAACCACTGCTCTAAACAAAGAAATCAGCAATATTTTGTCAATATATTATGCTGTCAAAAGAGAGAAACTATACAGCTTCTCTGAACAAGAAGATTATTAAGAATGAATCATTAGATAGCCATGTAACCTTGAACCAGAAGCTAGAATGATTGTTTGATCCCCATTTTCTATATAATTTTATTAATATGAAAGCGTTTTTCCCCTTTCTCATTTGTTGATTTTGGATTTGAACTTTATTTCAAATTTTCCTTGTTGAGCAGACAGATAAGCAGTTACCTTTAATTCAAATACATAAAACTTCTTGATACCTCATTAGCACATGATAAGCACTTGGATAAAATTTGGTTGATTGATGTGTGTCATAGAGAAAAAATAACTATTCCATTGGAGTAATTATTTAAAATCAGATAAGGAAAAAGTTGAGTTATAGTAGAGTGATTTCTAGTATTACTGCCTAATTGTAAAGTTTTGATATGTAAAATCTGATAGAAGAGTAGCTGCATTAAACATTCTTTTGTTTGCTGCTGTTCTTTCGGTCAAAGAATTCCTTCAAAAATTGTGTAGGGGTGAGATGTGGTCCCACTAAGAACATTTTGTTTCTCATTTATTTACTGCTATGTGGGGGTCTAACTGGGCAAATATTTTCATCTTTCTTTTTTTTTAGTTTAGATCTATAATTGAAACTATTAACCAGTGCAAATGAGCAGTTGCTCTGCAGTTTAGTCTTGGAAAGTTGCTTGAAGTAATGAGACTTAAAGTGTCTTGCCTAGGGTCATAGAGCTAATATGTTTCAGAAGCAGAACTTGGGCCCAAGTTTTCTCAACCTGAGATTAGCTTTCTATCTTTTAGGTCAGAAATTCTCTACCTGAGGCCCATAAGCATTCAAAAAAATATTTTGATAAATATTTTTATTATAATTGGTTTCTTTTGTAATTCTTTGTGTTTCTTGCATTTACATTCTTTTGAGGAGTCCATAGACTTCTTGAAGATGCCAGATAGGTCTGAGACACTAAAAAGGTTCAGAACCCCAGAATAACCCATGGTTATTCTGCCTCTCTTCTTTATTATATACTTATAATTGCGTATTTCCTTATGTATGTTAAGGAAAAAAATTTTCATTATCATTCATATGGGACTCTATTATCAATTAGGCAAGGGTAGAACTTGATGATCAATATTAATGCATTCTTTGGCAACCATTCAGCACACATTTATTAAACACCTACTTTGTGCTATGCCCTGTGCTAGAACTCAGGAATGTAATGAATGGATCAACCCCTATCCAAAAGGACCTCACCTTCTTTTGAGTGAGAGATGAAAAGTATATATATAACTATTTAGAATAAATATGAAGAGAATAAGTACAAATTTAAAGTGGTTAAATAAAAGATAGTTCCAAAAATAAGGTCACCAGCAGTTGGAGTCATCAGTAAAGAGTTCTGTTAGAGAAGATGATGTCTGAGCTGTGTTTTGAAAGAAAATAGGGATTCTTTGAGACAGAGGTGAGGAGAGTATCTTTTAGCTTGGAAGACAGTTGAAAATTTCAGTAGGCATTTAGCAGTATCAAACCAAAGCGCAAGATAGAAACACTGACAAAGGGGGAGTAACAGAGCTATGTTACTGCAGTGAGGGCCCACTTGAGGTTGGAAAATATGAATTTATAATACAGGGACATTCACACCCCTGGCCAGTTCCTCCTGCTCTGGTCAGCAGCACATGAGAAGGGGTGGAAGAAGCAGATGGTGAGATAACCCAGAATTGAGCTTGGACAAATGGACAGCAGATTGGAGAGTAGAACACAGTGTAGGTAGAATTGAACTGGCTGTAAGAACAGAATCAAGATGGGAAAGGGAAGACAGAGCAGGGTGATGTGCAGCTGTTTTTCCTATTCTCTGTTGATGGAAAAAAAATTGAAGTCTCTCAGTTTCCAGATTTACATTTCCTAAAATGTGCCTTTATCATCATAAAGAATTTGTCAGAAAGTAGAAGTGAAAATGAATTTTGTGTGTTTATTTGTGTGTGTGTACACATGTTTAACATATGATTGAAAACTTTGCTTCTTTAGATGAGAGTTTTGCTGTTAAACACAACAAAGAATTTCTGTTGTCAATGGCCAATAGAGGAAAGGATACTAATGGTTCACAATTTTTCATGTAAGTATTAATCATCTGTATAGTTATACCAGCTCATCCTGATTACCTATTTCATTGCTTACAGTAGTCACTAATAAATAGAGGGAAATTAAGACTGGATGATGGGAAAAAGTTGTCAAGTTCTGTCTGTGTGGAAAAATTGTCATCCCAGTGTCTTGTGTTTTTTTGTTTGTAGATTATTCATGTATAGATTGCAAGGTCAGCCAGGAGATTTTGCATTTCCATCTTTGAGAAGCAAATCTGAAAGGTCACTACTATCTTTTAGGAAGGGATTAGAGCAGTGGTTCTCAACCTTCCTAATGTTGCGACCCTTTAATACTTGTATCTGCATGCGGGCAGACCCACCTGGAGATGGATAGAGGAGCAGTGTCTCAGTTCCTAAGGCCATCGGAAATATGTGTTTTCCAATGGTCTTAGGCAACTCCTGTGACTCCTGTGAAAGGGTTGTTCGACCCCCAAAGGGGTTGTAACCCACAAGTTGAGAACCACTGGATTAGAGCTTGTGATGGTTTTTAATGGACATAGTCGCTGAATTAACAGTTGATTATAATGTTTGCTAATTGAGTCACTAAGTTAAGATTAATCTTTGGAAATGTTCTTTATCCATTTCAGCCTTTTTATTCAAGAAAACACTTCCCAATTCTAGTTATTAGTCCTTGGTAGCCTAAGGACCTGCATTTCATGTCCTACTAATGTTAGTGTCTGAATGCACAAAGGACCAGTTTTCTTTTCATATCTGTAGACCTCATACATTGTCTTGGTTAATCCTGATTTTTCTTATGGGGCAGGAACTATTTCTCAATATCTCTAGTACCTAACCCACTGGCTGGTACATAGGCATCAAAGAATGCTTGTTGAATTAAAACCAGTGGAGGTGAATATTAGCTATTTCAGAATGAGAGATCTTGGCTTCTCTGAATTTTCTTGCTTTAAACATAACTATTTTGAACCTTTATCTTCCCGCATAAAATTCCTTCAGGTCCCAACTCCTGAATATCTTGTTGATCTTCCTTTACTTAACACTTCTGTTCTCTAACTACAAAAACATCCTTTTGTCAGTGTATATTGAAATAGCTATTGTAGATCCCCACCATCATTTGATTCTTTCTAAAGTAGGATGTAATTTTTTTACATCATTTCTCATTTCTACTCTTATCTTTAGAATAAAATATTCCCCACTCTTAATTTGTTTTTCCTGTTTTAAAATTGTTCCGGGGCAGTGAGGTGGCACAGTGAATAGAGCACTGGTCCTGGAGTCAGGAGGACCTGAGTTCAAATCCAGCCCCAGACACTTAACACTTACTAGCCATGTGACCTTGGGCAAGTCACTTGACCTCAATTGCCCTGCCCTCACCCCTCCAAAAAAAAAAAAGCCAAAAAAATTGTTCTGCATTAATTTAAACACCTCTTTTAAGCTACTGCTTTTTTGTAATCACCCTTAGCCCTAAATTGTTTCTCTGAATCAACTGAGTTATATAGCTTTATGTCTAAAATCTGAGGAGGAACATGTTGTATTTACCTTCTTAATGTTTCACTTTTTCCTCTTGTATAAGATGAAAGAGTTCAAAGTCTGAATCTAAGCTCAGAAAAGGTCTTTATTCTTTCTCATGAGAAAGGACTCTGCCCCTGTCGCCCACATGGTGGCAGGGAGAGAGCAACAGGTAGAAGCCAGCCCATGGTTATGTAATCTTCTAATGCAGATACCCAACCTCCCCCCCCCCCCCCAACTGGCCTTCACTCTTATTGGTAGGGAGGCTGGCCCACAACTAAGCGCGGGAGACAAAGGACCCAGAAACATGTGGGTGTCCAGTGAAAGCAGTCCTAACCTTTTTTGGCATATCTTGTGCTGAGTTGACACTGGGGGAGGGTCTTCATCTCTCTAAATCCCAGATTGCTGGAAGGTCAGGTGACTTCTAAACAGGCCTAGTAAATACTGAAGACATTCTAGATTTGATTTTTCAGAAAGGGGAAACTTCACTATAAATTACCCCTCACAAATCCCCCCTTTTCTTTTTATACCTTTTGAAGTTTACCCACTTTTCTTAATTCTAATTACCCTTGCAGCCCTCGTCACATTGACAACAATACAAGGGGGCAGTCCCCTGTATGATTACAGATACATTGACAACATACAAGGGGGCAGTCCTCTTTATGACTACAGATACAGAGATTCAAAAGAAAACAATAACAATTGTCTTTTCAAAGTCCAAAAGTCTCTTTTCACACTGCTGTCTGGGTGTGAGGAAGTCCTCTGGTCACTTAGGGTCATCCACCTTCACCCTGCATCCCAGCTTCTCTTCCTTCTGCCGTCTTTCATTCATTTACCTACAAAAGGAACCTTGGAACCAATGTAAATGACAACTCCAGAACCCTTATCATTCTTACAAAATTAAAATTGGAATCTTAGTCAGTTGTCGTGATCACACATTAGAACCAGTGTCTTATATTTTGCATTAATCCATAATCAAGTCCTCTACCAGGAGGATGGGATTTCACTAAGGAATTTACATTAAGCTCACAATTAAAACAATTAAAAATGTTTCCAAGTAGCCCAGAAATTATCCTTTTTTTAACATTGACTAATTATAACAAAGTTGAGACAAATGTGATATTAACTGAATAATGGAATAATATTCCCACAAACCCTTGACCTACTTGTCCTTATATTATTACAAAGAAATAAAGGATCCTGACTCATACAGAAATACCTATACTAAACCCTAAGCCTAGTAGCTTTATCTTATAGTAACTTAAGATGTTCCAGAATCAAGTAGATTTGCTGTTGTCTTATTTCAAAACTTTTGATTATTGAAACTTGCCACCAAGAATAGGGACAAAATTATAATGAGGGAACCATATTTCCCAAACTTCAGAACTCCAATTCCAAGAACAATGAGTACCATGCTGCAGTCTCCACTGAGCCAAGTTAAAGTCTGCCGGAAGCTTGTTGGGAAAACCCCAGTCAGAAGAATCCTAACTCAGGTCATGCTGAACAGTCATTACTGTGACCTTCATACCTGTATCTTACAGGATCTGGCACCATTGGTTGGTGGCTTGGATAGCTTGGGCTTAACACTCTTAACACTCCTATCTGGAGTTGAATTCAAGAAACAGCCAGTTAACAGTCCTATCAAGTCTTAAATAACAAGCACCAACAATCAGCTTAAGATATGATTATAATCTCACGTTGGTTAAGGAACATCTTTGAAGTGAGTGTCATATAACCTACATTCATTCCTATGTTTATTCTTGTTCATTAAAAAAATCAAATCTCCCATCAGGATTTTAAATTATTGCTCTAATAGATGTGCATCTACTTCCAAACTTCTCTACCTTCTTATAATTATGCTTAATCTGAGCTCAAACTAAAATTTCTCTTCTCTCAACTAAAACTGTCTCTGGTTTAATCTCAACAACTAATTGTATTAATACCCAGTTGCTCTTTCATCCCTTTGAAATACACTGGGACCCCATTTCACTCATATACACAGATATACCTTCTCTACAGCAACTTTATAATCCCAACCTCAGTCCGTGGGATAATGATTCAAAGTTGCACTTGTACCCTTATTTCATCTCCTTCTCAAATTCAATTGACCTATTAATTACAAAATCAGGTTACAAATTTTTCTGTCTTCCTGGACACTTTCTCAAACTCTTTCTCAACTTACTTAAAACCCTTTAAAACTGGTATCACCATCCAGAGACAGTAGGGCTTGGATAAACCCATATTTGTCCCCAAACCTTCTTATCTGTCTTCCATATTCCGAATCAAACCTTTATTTATCCTTCCAAATTTCTCAAACCCATTATTCAAATTATTCAGCACTCCTTTACATTTTTAACCATAAAACAAAATAGCTCATAAGTTCTTAGCCTTTTACTAACATAACTGTTCTGCTTAGACGAAGCAAAGAGGTTAATGGCTTGTATCAGCAAGCACCCTAGCATACCCAGGATGGTTGCTAGCACAGGTTCTTAGATCTGCTTTTCTAAAGGAAAGCAACTCAAAATGGGTTAACAATCTCACTTTAATCAAGCATATCATTTAACTAGTTCAGGGGGAAAAGTCAGCACCCTGAACTTCAGAGAATACAAGCAGAATAATAACAGAAGTTACAAGCAGTCAAAGAAACAAATCAGCAGACAGGCTTCCAACGTCTGACCATTACATCCGTAACTATTCAGTTACCAGGCTTCCCAGAGTCTCATCTGGTCAAATCACACAACTCTTCTCAAAGTGAGCCGCAGAGCAAAACCTCACATCAGGGCTTATATATAGCCTCCTCCTGGATCAGAGACTGTCACAGCCCTCTTGATCCACTGCCCAGTCACAAAGCTACAAGGCACGGGCATTCCCAAAAAACAAGCCTCGTGCCACAGGCTCCACGTGACCACATTCAGCCTGTTAAGGGGCAGCATATACTTTCAAATCAGGGAAGGTTTTCAGAGTCACGTAGCCACTTTAGCAAAGGGCCTAGGGGCAGGGAAGATCTTTAGATTCCCATAACATGGCTAAACCCCACAAACTGATAGATCTGACATACAGAATTATCTGATCTTGTTATTCCCTCAGAAGTTTCCACTCTGAGTCTAGTTCTTTAGGAAGATCAGATGCTATTGAGGATCCAACTCTATACATGTAAATATAAGTAACAACACTTTGCAGACAGAAGTTTCCTATCCTTGAGTTCAATAGTTGAGTTCAGTAGTTCAACTGACTTCTACTCCAGTTATCATAAAAGACTTGGGAGGATCCATAAATAATTAATCCCAAAACAGTGCATATCAATAAGTTGCTTATAATACAGCATGTTTGCACCACCAAACAGTAAACAGGTATTATTTCCACAATGGTAACAAACTTTGAATGAAGTTGACTTTTCCATTAATACAAAAGTATTCCATAATTTACCTCCCTTTAAGAAATTTGCATTGAAACTCTTTTCCTCACATAGAAAACATTTCTGATCTAGTTTCAGTAATTAATAGAATAACAGCTAGGTACAACAATCAGTTGTACCAATACTCAATTATTCTAACACGATTTTGAAACATTTAAAGACCTTATTCTGTACAGACAAATATCTAGTGACAGGCAGATTACTAGGCCAAATACCCATTTACCAAGTTCTTTAACATATAAAAAGGAATATGATCTGAGGCTGAATAGCCCAGATCTACCTAAACACACGCACTTTATTATAATAGCTTGGATGTATCCCAGCCTTAGTTTATGGGATAATGATTCAACATTGTGTTTGCACCTTTGCTTCACAAACTTCTTTTCCCTTGGTCTAATTATTCCCATATTATTCAGAAAGAATGTTCTCCCAAGTTTGTTTATTCTTCCTTCAGGAATCTAAACCTTTTACTTAATTCAATTATAAATGTTAACTTTTGCTTATACCATGCAATATCCACAAATTCAGATTAAAACAGCAAGATGTCTTCTGCAAAACATCCTTTCTAAAAGTATTTCTTTTCTCTAAAAAAAAATAGTTTGAATTTATCCTAGTGTCACTGAGTCTTTATGAAAGCAACATATAGTATACCACAAAGGTTTACCAGGACTCATATATATAATTAATTCCTGTTCTATATTCCAAATCGGTACCAAAAATCAATTACTAGAAATCAGTTATACCAACTTTAAAGGGCCAGTTTTGAGACTGACTCAGTGAGGCTTCTTCAGATGGTGGAGAGTGGCAAAATTCCCTTACTTAATCTGATAAGGACTCTTTAGGCAATCCGCCTAAAATTAAAATTCATAGTAAGTTTGAATATTACAAAATCTATACACAATTGATAAAATGACTAGAAATCTTACAAAGTCTTTGTATAATTACTAACTTTTCCTTTACAAATTTTAAATTTCTTATTGCCCCTTTTCCTGGGATTGATAAAGTTTCTAGGGGCCACCTAATCCCGCTTAATATCTGATGCACTAAGGAGCAGACATCTCTACCTGCTCTTTCTTATCTTGTGTCCCTCATCTTATAACAAAAAATCTTGTAAAACATTTCTTAATAAGAATATTTCCCTTTTACAAAAACAATTTAACACAATTTCTAAATTCTCTGATCATAAAAATCTTTCCCACATAATTGACAAAACTTAGGAGCTTTCGCCGGTCTTCTCTTCACATAATTACCAATAATTATTTCTTACAAATATATTTCTTAACTGAAACAAAGAAAAACTTGAAAGTTTATGATTTCTTAAATCACAATACTTCAAAATATCCTAACAACTGTTTACCAGTAACACAATTATTATGTTCTTACATTTAAACTTTTGAATTCAAAACCCATTCATTACCAATCCATTGACCTTAATTCAGTTGCATGTATTTTTCAAATTGAGCCACGTCCCTATATGTGTGTGTGTGTGTGTGTGTGTGTGTATATGTGTGTGTGTGTGTGTGTGTATATGTATGTATGTATGTATGTATTTTTTTATTTGCTCAATAAGAGTTCTACAAAAAAACAAACATTTCCAATTCACCTTGCACAGAGAATCATTCATAACTATAGGTAAAGGTGTCTGTCTATACCTGGTTTTCTGAATAGCAGAAGTAACAACATATAACATAACATTTTACACAATTTTTCTCCATCTTTTAGTTTCAACCCAGTTTAGATTAAAACTGACACCATTCCTGGCTCTTATTGAGTTTTTACAATATTCGAGGATTTTTCAGTTTAGATACCATAATAACACAATGACATTATGACATTAATTGCATTTCCAAAACAAGTAGAGGCTTTTCTCCTCCCCACCCCTTGTCTCCTTTTCTTTTTTTCCAAGTAGGGGAGGATTCCTAAGCCTTCTCTTTCTTATGTGATCTGGTTCAGGAGGCTTTAACAGACAGGCTGGCCAGATCAGGGATTATAAGGAAATGAATTTTACAGATTTCCCAAATAACAATATTTTTTTTTTTTGCTTTTTTTTGGAGGGCAATTGGGGTTAAGTGACTTGCCCAAAGTCACACAGCTAGTAAGTGTGTCAAATGTCTGACGCCAGATTTGAGCTCAGGTCCTCCTGACTCCAGGGCTGGTGGTCCATTCATTGTGCCACCTAGCTGCCCCCAAATTACAATATTTCAAAAAAATACAATGTAGTTCCTATTTTTAACAACATTTAGACAAAACAACAAAAAAAATTGCTTTTGTTACACCACAGATAATACCCATTCCTGCTCACATTTTAGATCACTTTACAATATGCTGGGCTAATCATTCTAACTGCTTCTTTTGGTTCTAGTGATAATTACAAATATCTACCATACTCAATGCCCATCTTTAAATTCAAATTTCTTAAGTACTATAAATTCCAAAACATTACACATTTCACCTATATCCAAATTAACATATGTAACCATATATTTAGATAACTTAACTTCTGAATAGGAATAAGAATTAACATCAGAGTTTATAAATATTTCCAAATTACATAATTCAGAAATGTTTAAAACTTATGTTCTACTAAAAACTTTAGGTGAATGCATTTGCAAACCGCCTTACACAGGAATTAAATTATAACTTTATAACTTTAGAAATATTTTTAAGACAACACGTGGCCTTTCAGAAGAC
>CM053582.1:302149289-302192657 GCA_028627135.1 Pseudochirops cupreus | reverse complement strand
GATTATCTGAACTTTTAGAACTAAATTCCAATAGAGTCTGAAAAGTGGATAGACATTATCCCTTCTGACTTCCTGTAACTTGGTTTGTTGGTTTTGAAGTCAGGCTAAAAATTCACTAGCACTCTCTTCCAACCTGCTAAAGGTGGGTGGGGGGGTAGTGGCTCCCCCACCCTAACTAACACAATCAAGCCTTTTGCTTCTCCTTCTACCTCTGCCTCAGGCATTTGAGATAAATAGGAAAAAAAAAACAGTTTCACTTACCTATTTGCTAACAGATCTGAATTCTCTCTCTCTCTGTTCTTTAGTTAGGCAGAGAAGGAAGATTTCTAAACTTCCCAAGGCTTTTTTAATCCAAATGGTAAAACATTTCTCTCTTTTATGAATAGGCAAACTTCACACGTTTCCACACAAACAAAAAAAAAGAAATACAGAACAAACACAGTCTCAACCAGCTTTGCCAAATTTATCTCCCAAGGGATTGTCAAGGCGGGATTGAAGGAAACATTCCTTCCCCATTAACTAGCAGCTTATGGGTAAAAGCTGAAAATTTCCCTTTACCAGAGGCGGGTGAGACAGCTCCTCAGCCAACCCTCTCCTTCCGGATCTAGGGTCTGGCAGGACAGGTGGTCAACCTTTTGGTCCAGAACTTGGGGTGCCATGGCACAAATTCTAAGGGGCCCTTGTCAGGGGCCGCTCGTCAGCGTATCCCCTGAAAACTGCCTCTTAATTTCCCCAACTCCTGGCCAGACTCAGTTGACCCCACCCACCATCAAATCACCCAGGCCTCTTCTTACCTGGGTCTGTACACCGACTTACGTGATTTCCAGTAATCTTTGTTCCCCCCTTTTGGTGTTTTCTGATCTCAGTTTCAGACCCCCTTGGGCCTCACTCTCCATAGAAGGGAGTCACTCCCCCACCTTACCAAAAGATCACTGGAAAAGCTCCAGCGGGTTGTCCTTTGACTATTGGTCAAGGTTGGGGAGCCCTGCCCCTCTCCAGAGAGGAGTCCAAAAAATCTCGGTGGAACCTCCAAACTGTGTGAGATGAAAGAGTTCAGAGTCTGAATCTAAGTTCAGAAAAGGTCTTTATTCTTTCTCATGAGAAAAAAAAAAGCTAGCCCATGGTTATGTAATCTTCTAATGCAGATACCCAACCCCCCCCAACTGGCCTTCACTCTTATTGGTAGGGAGACAACTAAGTTCGGGAGACAAAGGATCCAGAAACATGTGGGTGTCCAATGAAAGCAGTCTTAACCTTATTTGGCATATCTTGTGCTGAGTTGGCACTGAGGGAGGGTCTCCATCGCTCTAAGCCTCAAATTGCTGGAAGGTCAAGTGACTTCTAAACAGGCCTAATGAATACTGAAGCCATTCTAGATTTGATTTTTCAGAAAGGGGAAACTTCACTATAAATTATCCCTCACACTCTTTTCCTTTCTCCTTTTTTCCTTTATCTACAATATCTCTTGTCATTTCCTCTTTTATACTTTTTCATTAATCACACAACCTTTTTTTATCTTTAATAAGATTGATAGAACAAGTGTAATATTTTTCAGTTTTTACAAGTGAGAAAAATTAATCTAATAGTTAAAATGTTAGCATTTTAGAGGTCATCCAGCCTCCTTGTTTAGTAGATGAGGAAATTGAGACCCAAACACTAAATAATTTTTTAAAATCACATACCTAGTCAACAGAAGAGACAGAACTAGAGCTACAGTTTGCTGATTTCCAAATTGGTACTCGTTCTGATATACCATCCTGTCTTCCAGGGGCTCTTGACCTTAGTGGTCCAGAAATTTGAGTTTTTATTGGGGTGTGTTTTTAAAGATTTTGATAACTATTTCAATATTTCTATTTCGTTTGTGATCCTATACATTTATATTATTCTAAGAAAGAGTTCATAGCCTTCACCAGACCGCTAAAGGAAATTTGTGACATTAAAAAGGTTAATAACTGCTGTTCTGAGCTATTATGCATGTTTTTTTAAATTGCATGACACATTTCCCCCTTTTTTTTGACTATTAAATGAGTATGTAGTTGATCCATTTGTTACTTTTTCTCAATAATTCTTAATTTCTACCTTCTTGAGTATAAAGTTTTTGTCCCTTTTACGTTACCCTTCAGGCAATTTATTTTAGGTATTTGTGGGGGTTTTGGCCTATTGTTGGACATTGTACAAACAAAATTCCACATCAGAAGCCCTTTTAGGGGGGAGGCCTAGTTACTTCATTTTCAACTACTAAGTTCCCCGTTAACAGATCAGTGGAACAGTCATCTTTGCCTTGGCCCTCTTGCTTTTTTGCTGATGCCCGGATAGTGCTTTAGAAAAAACACAACAGCTTGAATTGAAGAATGCCATTGAATAGAATAGTGAGATGATGAAGAGGGAAGAGAGCCTAAGGGAAGGGTTAAGGCACTGGAATTTCTTTTAACTAGTAGAAACATAATAGGAAATAGAGAACATATTCCCTGATTTTCATATTATTATGTATGTGTGCATTTTAAAAAGATCTTTTCCTACATCTATAGATATGCTCCTTTTGAAACTTACTGTTTTTGAAGTATTAGTATAACAATAAGCTTTTAAAATATGAACATTGATTTCCTTGTCTGTAAACTGAAAGTATTAGACTAGATGATTTCAAAGGTCTCTTCTAGCTTGTTATCATAGGGTAAAGGAGGAACAGTCTATGAGCAGGGAATGATAGGGACAAAGTTGCAGTATTAGCAAGATGCAAGTCTTTAAAGCTGTAAAGAATCTGTTCTTCTTTATTATGCCATGAGTTGTAATACCAAATAGACATCTTTGGCTTGTTATTTTATTATTGTTGCTTCGTGGAGTATTTATTTTTGTTTCCTACACTTTTGCTGCTGTGTGTGAATGGAACTCATTCAGTTTTATATCTAGGACTCTAGTATCAGAGAAGAAACATACTGTCCCACTTAGCTCCTTTAGATCTCCTACCAATACATTTTCCCACTACTCTTATTCTTGTGTTTTTAGTTGATACAAACTGCTTACTACAAAATAGAAATCTGCCCCCCTGCACACATACAAAACTGCCTCATTTTTAACTTGCTGCTTTTACCTGTTCTTCATTGCACTTTTGTTTCTACTTTCTCAGTTTCTCCTTCATTCCTAAAAAAAGAATGCATTCCTTTCATTGTGTTTTGAAGAATATATGAATTAACACTCTTAAGACAGAGGATGTCAGGTAAGGCAGGGGTATGGTTAAGCTAGATGTGAAAACCATCCATTTTCCATTTAATTTAGGCCCCCAACAACCAAAAGAAGGCAAAAATATCAGGAGAGTCAGAGAGATAGAGAGATAAATTCCTCTCTGAATTTTTTACATTTGTCCTTTCTTATCGTGGAGTAATATTACCTCACATTCATATACTTGCTCTGTCAATCCCCTGTCAGTGAGTACCTACTTGTTTTTAGTTCTTTCCCACAATAAACTGTGCTTTTATAAAACTGTTATATTTGTAGGGTCTTCTCTCCTGGAGGTAGGTAATTTGAATTTTTGAGAAACATTCTGTTTTGACTCAATACAGCTTTCCGTCCTCAGAGTATATTTTGCAAAAGCAGTTTAATAACATTTAGGTGATTTGTTTAACTTCCAGAAAGAGAGGCTGCGACCTCTACTTACCCACTTTCTAGTCATTTTTTCAACCTCCTATAATCCAAATTCTCTCCCCCATGTTCTGTAACCATGTTTCCAAGATTACCATTGGCATCATAATTCCCAGTCTAATGACCTTTTGCTAGTCCTCATCTTCCTTGAACTTTCTGCATCATTTGATGTTATTAACTACCCCTTCTTTAATACTCTCCTTTTGGAGAAGTAACTGCTGTTCCAAGCCTGACTTTCCTCTTGTCTGACTTCTTAGACTCCTTTGCTAGCTCATCTTCCCCCTCCCAACTCTGAAGTGTGCATATCCTCAAGGCTCTGTCTTTGGTCCTCTTCTCTTGTCTCTTGCATACTTCCTCCCTAGACAATTTCATTGTATTCTTATAGATAGTAATCACCTCTATGCTGATGAACCCCACATATATACCTCTTGTTCCAACTTTTTCCCAGGGCTTCAGTTCTTCTTTTTCAACTATTTGCTATATGTTTAAAAATGTTCCTAAACCTCAAACTCAGAATGTTCAGGAGAATTCTCTCAAAATAAATAGCAATTAACTAAAGAACAATTAATGTTAATAAAAGCCCACTAAATGTATAGATTAAATTACAAATGCTCCTTAAAGACTTAAAAAACTGGGTGATTATTTCAGTATAATAAAAGTGATGATACTGCTGCTATCAGTTTACATATTTAAATTACCAATGAGATATTTTATGAATCTAGATAAAATAACAAAATTCATTTGAAGGAACAAAAAATATAGGTAATCAAGGGACGTAAAGCAGGATTGAAGAGGAAATAGCTCTTCTGATTTCAAAATATATTGTAAAGGAAGCACTCATCAAAACCCTTTGGGATTGGTGAAAAGAGAGAAAAATACATGTTAACAAATTAGACAAAGGAAATGGTAAATAATTCAATAACCCGGTATTTGATAAACCTGAATGTAGAAATTACTAGGAAAACTGGAAAGTCGTCTGTCTGATGATAGATTTAGATTTTTTTTTTAAGGGGCCATCCCTTGACTCACTTTTTACAGAGGCCTATTCATTGAATGGGCCTTACCTCACTCAAAGTGAAAACCTAAAAGGGCCAGGGTCTCCCATTGCATCCTGGGCCCTCTCCAGTCATCCTGATGAATATCAGGCCACTGGACCAGATGGCTGTGGAGAAGAAAGAGACTGGTGACTTTACACAGCCTTCCCTCACTCAAATCCAGGTCAACTGCAAGTCATGTCATCATTTCCCTGATGATTATTTCCCTCATGGTCCTCTTCAAGAAGGAGGGACAAACTCAGCAGCAACATTTAGATCAGTCAATCAAGTAAACATTTATTAACTATTTGCTGTGTGCCTGGCGCTCAGCTAAGGACTAGGGATACAAAAAGAGGCAAAAGACCATCCCTGCTTTTCAAGGGGCTTACAATCTGATAGGGGAGACAGACAAATATAAACAAAGCAAGGTATATAGAGGATAAATAAGAGATAATTAACAAAAGGAAGGCTTCCTGTAGAAGGTGGGATTTTAGTTGAGACTTAAGGGAAGCCAAAGAGGTCAGTAGTTAGAACAGAAGAGGGAAAGAATTCCAGGCCTGAGGGATACTCAGAATGTTTTGAGCAGAGAATGGTGTGTCTTGGAACAACCAGGAAGCCAGTGTTACTGAATCAGAGACTATGTGTTCAGGGAGTAATGTATAAGAAGACTGGAAAGGCAAGGGGGGCTAGGTTATGACGGGCTTTAAAAACCCGTCATAAAACTGCATTTTCTTTGATTCTGGAGGCAGTAGGAAGCCACTGGAGTGATTGAGTACAGTCAGTAATACATCTGATATGAATCAGACTTACACTAATGGATGATGGATTGGAGTGGAAAGAGACTCAAGGCTGACCAGCCCACCAAGAGGCTATTGAAATAATCCAGGTGTGAGGTGATGAAGGCCTGCACTAGAGTGGTGGCAGTGTCAGAAAGAACAAGGAGGCTTACGTCAGAGATGTTGCAAAGGCAAAATGAACACACCTTAGTGTGTTCTTCCCCTCAGTTCTGACCAGGTCCCCATATGTTCCTCCTTTTGCTCTTGCTTCACTGGCACCAGCCCTGGCTTGTCCTTCAGCTGTATACTGGTCCCTTCTCTCCCTCCTTCCCTTCCCCTTCTCCACAGGCAAATTGACTTTACATAAAATTCACTTGTTGTAGAGGTCTGTGGAACAGTCCACTTATGTAAAGTGAGAACTATCTGTAAGAGCAGGTGCTATTTCCTAGTAGAGCAATTGTCAGAGGATATCTGCAATTCTCAAAAGAACTGAAAATGATAGCCATTAAATGTTCTAAATCTAGTAAGAGAAATGCAAATTAAAGTAGCCTTGAAGTTTTACCTAATAACATGCAAATAATAACTGTAACAAAAGACAAGAAGAGTTAATACTATTAGAAGGGTTGTGCTTGGATAGTCACACTGATAGTGCACTGTTGGTGAAGCTGCAAACTAGTACAACCACTCTGGAAAATAATTTAAAATTATGAAAATAAAATGACTAATATGTTCATACTCTTTGACCCAGATATTCTACTGTGAGACTTATACTCCATACTCCAAGGAGATCATTGGTAAGAAGGCTCCGTATCTCCTCATATACTAAAAATAAGTAGCAACAAAATTAGACATGTTAGCAAAGAACTTGAAATAAAGTAGATGGCCATTATTTGGGAACTGGGTAAGCAAACTGTAGTACATTAATGTAATGAAATATTACTGTGCTACATATAAGAAACAGTGAATGTGAGTAACAGAGAAACACGGGAAGACTTAGATAAACTTGTGCAAAATGCAATGAGAAGAGCCAGGGAAAGAACGATACACAAAGACTGCAGCACTGTAAGTGGGAAAAACAACTATAAAACAATTAAAACTGAATGCTGGCGAAAGTGTGAAGCAGTGTGGCCTCAAAGAGGCAAGGTGAAAGGACAACTCCCTGGACCTTTGCAGAGGTGAGGATTTCACAGGTGTGGAACATTGCTTACATAATGTAATGTTAGAGGTTTTTTGTTTTTTAAGGTGTTGATCAGTTTGCTTTTTTTTTCTCTTTTTAAACAAAGTTCTTTGTTATGATAGATGGGTTTGTGGAGGAGAAAGTGTAGAAATACAGTAGGAAATCTAAGCTTGTAAAAACAAAAGATAGCAATAAAAAGCTGGTAATTAAAATGTCAATTTATAATCCTACCTGTAAAACAAAGTGTGCTCCTCTTTCTAACTTCCTTTTTCTGTTGATGGTACCACCATTTTCTCATAGTTATTGTTCCTTCTTCATTCTCCCTCACTTCTGATTTGGAATAAGTAGTAGTCTAGTCATATTGATTCTACCTCATCAGTATCTGTAGAATCCTTCCCTATTCCTGCTTCATCATTCTTGCCTGAACTGATTTTTAGTCAGTATCAATTCCTCCTTGATGTTTTTCTTTATTGTCAAAGCTAGAAGTGATCCTTCCTGTGAGTTCTCAGCCCTCTCTGTTTGACCTCTAAAAGGCACTTACTTCATCATTTTCAGTCTTGTATTACTTGTGTACATCTTGCTTTCCACTACTACATTGTAATCTTATTGGCAGGGACTGTAGTCTCATTTTTTTCCTGTTTTTTGTACAGTGTTGTGCTTAGCAGGTACTTGATATATTTGTTGAATTTACTTATGCTTAGTATTAATATTCTTATATTTCATAATACTAGTCTCATAAGAAGAATTATCCTCAAAATTTTTCTTGCCGATAGGGTTCCCATTGGAGAAAATGAATATGATTCCTGTTTGGGGCTTGTTGTGATTGAGTTTGAGATTATGACAGGACATCCAAATGGAGAACTTCTAGAACATATTTTAAAATCTGGAACTGGAAATAAAAGCTTGAAATTTGGAATCCACCTGCATAGAAGTTATAGAAAACTTGAAGAAAATGCTGAAGAACTGAGGGGGAAAGGGTGCTAAAAACTGTACCTTAGGGAAAGCTTTACATTTAGGATCAAAATTATGAAGAGCTGGTGAAGAAGACTGGAGGAACATTGAGAAATAGAACACAGATCATAAAAGCAATGACTGTTCAGTTTTGTCTTTGTAAGTGTACCTCACATATTGCCTGACATAGAAAGTAAGACATCTTTGATTGATTGTCAGGGAAGCCAAGTGGAAGAGAGATTCAAAAAAGGCCATGCAAAACCAGCTGTGCTGCACAAAACTTGAAAAAGCAAAAGGGGTCTTGAGTGAGAAAAGTTTAAGACGCCCTGCTCTAGATTGAGAGATGATAGTGAAAAGTACAATGGAATAAGCCATAAAAACAGAGGTTTTTGGTTTTTTGTTGTTTTTTTACTAGAGAAGTTTTTGAATAATGGCAAAGCAGTGATCTAAAAATGACTGGGCAAAAAAGTAACATTCTACTCCTTTTTTTTGAACCCAAGTGAATGTGAGAGACAAGCAGGGATATAGCATTGGCAGGGGACAGCCATTTTTTTCAGTAAATAGGAGGAGGTGAAAAGATTGTTCAAGGAAGTTTAATACAGGTTGGAAACTCATTTACAGTAGAATTAGGGAGCTAGTCAAAAGGTTTGATAGAAACAGTAGACCACTATGTTAGAAGTGTGGAAACAGTACACTTGAGCTGGAGAAGGAGGAATGGAGGATTTTGTGCCTAGGGTGATGATTCTAGATAATAGGAAGTGGAGAAACAGAAGTATGAGAGGTAGCCTGAAGATGTCAAGAGAAAAAGTTAAAGAAGAGACCAAAATGAGAAACTTGTTAATCTAAGTAGCAATCAGTTCCCAGGTTTTAAAGTAGAAAGTGTTCTCTACTTAAACTGTTTAGATTCCTACATGAGAAGATGATACTTGTAACTCATAAAAACTTTCTCACTGTTAGGGCAGTTAGAAGGAACATATTTATAGACAAAGACCACAGGTGTGAGTTGAATATGATCATCTAAAAAAATAAAATTAAAGGGCGAGGGGAATGTACTGGGAGAAAGGGAAGGGGGAGAAGTAGATTTTAGAAATTATCTCATATAAAAGAGGCAAGAAAAAGCTTCTATAATGGAGGGGAAGTGGGGGGTGGGAGATGAGAGGAAGCAAGTGAACCTTACTTTCATCAGAATTGGCTCAAAGAGAGGAAAACACTCACACTCAGTTGGGTATAGAAATCTGTCTTACTTAGAAGAGAGGGCAGATTGCGGGAGGGGTAGTCAGAAGCGAAACACTTTCGAGGAGGAACAGGGTGAAAGGAGAGAGAGAATAGAATAAACAGGGGAGGGGGAGAGGATAGAGGGAAATATAGTTAGCAGTAGTAACTGAAAAAAATTTTCAAGCAAGCTAATCTGATATGGCCTCATTTCTCCCCCTCCCCCCCAAAAATGTTCTTTAAAATGTGAGACATAAGTTATCTGTGACTTAATGTTATAATTCCAGTATCCTTTAATAAGCTTTGCCATAATGTATACAGTTGATATTTAGCCCCTTGTCCTGTAAATTTGTCTTAATATACAGTTTAAATTACACAAAGCTTTCAGGTTGTCATGAAAAGTAAAGGCAAAGGGGATGGACATTAAATAAGATATTTTGATACTTAGAATTTTTTAAATTTCTGCATTTTGCCATTACTATGGACTAAAATTATCAGGATTTGACAAAAAACTCAAGACCTGGAATTATTTCTCCATCGTATATTGTTGTACATTAATGATTAAACATGTTATTTACTACATGTCACATGCTATCAGTTACAGTTCCTTATTCCATATTTAATATTAACATAAAAGCATAGTATATATCCAGCATGTCTTGTCATTTTAAATTCTGTTAATTAAAAATAATATTAAATTAATCTTTCTGTAACTTTGTTTCCAATGCAATTGTTTTCTTTTCCTTTTTAGAGGTGCTAACTTTGTTTTTCTCTGACTTTGTTTTAATTCTTCTATCTGATGATGACCTCAAAAGAACAACTAAACCTACACCTCATTTAGATGGGTAAATATTTTTCATTTATTTTTCTTCTGCTACTTACTTTTAATTTTTTTTATTAAAACCAAAAATTTAACATTTAGTCATTTTAATTTATCTGCATAGGCACCATGTTGTTTTTGGACAAGTGATCTCTGGTCAAGAAGTTGTGAGAGAGATTGAAAACCAGAAAACAGATGCGTCCAGCAAACCATATGCTGAAGTACGAATACTTAGCTGTGGGGAGCTAATTCCCAAATCCAAAGGTGAGGATAAATTAAACATTTATAAGCATATCACAAATACTTAAAATAAGCAGTAACTCGAAGTTATTTAATAAAAGATCATTACCCCATGATTACTAATACAAAAAACATTCGTCTTTTTAATTTTGTCTTTGATGATATTGTTCGTTCATTTAATTTGTAACTGTATTCCCTAATTTTGATTTCCAAATAATGCACCTTTCTGCTTTTACAACATTTTAATTGGTTCAAAAAAGGAATTAATAAGAAATTGGAAGTTAAAATGGAGCAATTTCAGATTGGTAAACTTTTAAAGGAATAAATTAATTCCTTTTCCTGCTATATAAGCTCAGCCAGCATCTTATAAATGTTTGGGGAAATATGTTTACTGCAGAAGGTAGTAATTCCATTCCTTACATTCATACTTTTATTGTCAATTTTCTGACATGCTATGCATAATCTATTTGAGATATTTTGTTGGAAAGTCCTTTGATTGAAAAATATCCTCTGTAGAATGGCTGTCATTACTATACACTTTCAACATTTAGTTCATTCAAAAGAATGAAGGAGAGCTATTACAAAGAAATGAGCATTAAGCAGTATTTTAGTGTTCCAGCATAAAACCAAGTCTGTTTAGTTGAATCATGCATTAGACTACCAATAGAAGCCTCAGAGTTCATAGCCTTTCAGTGTCTTCATCAGTGTTGTTCAAAAGGACCCTTGTAAAATTGTTGTGCTCTTTCTTGACTTTTTCAGATAAGGAGACTGTTGTCATCAATTTGGAATCTTTGAGTATTTTAAGTTTATACAGAAACCAAAGCGAGATTAATATAGAAGAAGCAGAACCATGGTCCTTACTTAATTTTCTCTGTTTTCCAACAGTTACAGTTTATTTCTCTTTTCACCTTTCTCAATCCTTGATCATTTTGGCAAAGAAAAATTTTCATCTCTTTCTTGTCTTTCCATACGTAGGCTGGTAGTCTGAAGGGACAAAGCAGTATTAAATTTGATCTTGGATTCTTCAACCTCTTAACCATCATTCCTATCTCTTACCTTGTCTTCCTTACATAAAAACAGTGGATATCATCCATTAGTTTATGTCCTGCTTAATGCCCTAGGATACAGTAAAGAATGAAATGTTTGTAGAGCACTTCTAGCTTCTTGCAGACAGGTATATCATACTAATTTAAGTAAAAAATAAAAGTGGCTGCTAAAGAGGATAAATGAGACTGTGTGAAACTTAAATTCTAGTATCAGCTTTGCCACTTGGTAGCAATATAAAGTTGGGGGTAACCTTCAACTTCTCTTGGTCTTACTTTCTTTATCTTTAAAGGTATTGAACTAGAAGATGATCTCTAAGGCCTTCTCAATCCTTAACATTTTGGTGATTCTGGAGTTTTTGTTAATTTTATCATATTGAGGACTTACCCTAGGCTTATTGATATTAGCTCTTAACCATCTTAAAAGATATTCCTACAGCTAGGATGTTATGGTCTGTTAAGATCTGCTTTTTACCATACTCTTAAACATTGATAAATCATTTACTATTAGCTTTTCTTTTAATTTTTTACTTCTAAGGTCTTTTGAGTTGGAATCTGTTTCCGAAAATTCGTTACTTGAATATGATAGGTTTCTTTGCAGCTTTAAAAAATAGAGCTCAAAAGAACAAAAAGAACTAAATATCCTTTAACATTTTCCATAAACAATTCCTTATGTATTTACACGCAGATATACTTCGGATAATAAAAGGGTAGAATTGATAGAATTATTTGATAGAGAAAGAGAACATGAATTACGACAAACTTTCATGTAATTTGATTTATATTACTTTAAAACACCTCTCACTTTGGAAGGGTATTGTGGCATCCCCAGGCATTGTTTGGCTCCATGTGACCAAGGCATCATAGTGTCGGGTAAATTCTTATCCCTGTCTTCTAGAGACCAGATAAATTTTCAGAGAAGTTGGGGAAGATAGCACTCCTAATTCCTTGTCCAGACCTTCCATGATGAGGATAGATTTGTTTCAGGGATGCTATAAGAGATTTTCCATGCTAATTCTTTTCTGATACACACCTATTGAAATGAGCAGAAATATTTGTGGCATGAGTTTAATTGAGAACAGAGTGGATGGTATGTGCTTTTTTATGTTTTAGCAGTGTCATTTCAAAATGTTTGCCTGAGTGGCTTTTACCGTGCTTTTGGAGGGTACAGGCAGTATAATGCAAACAGTTTTTAAGCCCTATTTTCTTTTTTGACAATCATACCAAATTGGAAACAAAAGAACAGCTTTGTTTAATACTGTAGGGTGTTCACCATCATTATATTTTAAAAGCCTTGTTTGAGAGTTGTGCAGGGACACCCCCGCTTTAAAAAAGAAATAAATACAGAATCTTTTTTTTTCTTTTTTTAACTGCCTGAAAGAAAACAAAAAGACTTCTGAAGAAAACTGACTGTCTGGGCCTACCTGTATATTATCTTGGTGAGTCCTGGGCACTCTTCTTGGGTCTTTTTCTCCCTTGCTCTATTGGAGATCTGCTTCTTGTAGTATTCCTATATGCCAGAGAATGTAATTGTTGAGATCCATGGATTAGGCTCTTATAAAAGATGCAGAGATGGAATACTGGAGACTAATGGAAGCAGGGCTTCTGTGTAGAGGTTGACAGTCCTCCAAGGGCAGAATGGATGAGTAAAGAATATAAGCACATGACCCTCCTTATGATAGATTTATCTTAACAAAGGTACTATGTGGTTTATACAGGAGTTTCTTGTGACTTAAGTAACGTTTGCAGGTAATTCATATGCTATTGCCATTGATAGGAGGGATTTTTAAAAATATTTCTTCATAATAAGAAAAAAAATACTAATGATAGCCCACAACTGATTGCTTTTCAACCCAAAAAGGAAGGGACAATTAGAGTAATAAAAGTGGAAAGCCATCGAATCTTGTATATAGGAACCAAATGAAATAAACTACCAGAGTCTAAATTTTGATGATCCTGGCCACCCAGTCCAGTGCTTTTATGGTGTAGTCAAGAAAATAAATGCAGTGAAATTGGTTGAGTACATTGTTTTAGTGATACTTGTTACTGAAAGCGTAGTGGGGAGTTTGAAAAACATGTAGAATGTTTAAGAGACACTATTAAGGGTAAAAAAAGTTAACTTTAATAAAAGGAGAATTATTTCCAGGTCAAGTGGCATGAAGTTGATGTGGTTTCTTTTTAGGGTACATTTTATGAAAGTCTAGAAGTAGTTTTCTTTGTGAAGGGTGAAAGTGAGATTGGTAGGAACAAATTCTGTATGCCACAAGAGTAGAAATTTCTCCCTAGAGATGTCTTCTCTTCTATCCTCCCCCCTTTCTTTTGGGAGGAGAATAGAAGAAATCGAAAAGGATCCCTGATACATGATTTTATTTGTGTAGGGCATTTCTTGATAGAGATGCCACTACCACATCGGCTCTCCTATAATTTTTTTGGGGGGGTGGGTAAGGAACAAGACATGAGAAACTGCCAGTGAGAAAGCTCCCTCTACTAAAGTAGATCTCCAGCTTATATCAGTTTAGAACAGTGGTGTCAAACATGTGATCAGCAAGCCACATGGAGCCCACAAGACTCCCAAGATTAATATATAATTAGGGTAATTTAATAAGAATACAGTAACAGGTAATATTAACGTGGTTTTCTAACTCAATAATATGGTTCACAAGGATCTATGGTTTAGTGGCCCCCATTTCCATGTGAGTTTGACACCACTCATCTTAGAGAGTTGTCTGTGGGCACTAACTATGATCTTGGTCTGTGGTCCTGGAACCCAGTTCTGTTTTATTCTGAGGCTATTTTTCTTTCCTCTATATGATACTGCCTTATATCATCTGTAACCCTTTGGTACACTAAGAGGTAAAGTAACTTGCATATAGTAACAGAGTCAGTATGTGTCAAAGACAGGACTCCAAAGCTTCCTCTCCCCCTTCTGCCCCCAAGTCCCTTAGTGGGACTCCTGATTAATTGATTTTCCTTTTTTAAAAAGTTCAACAAAGTTAGGAACTTTTTCAATGTAATGATGAAGTATAAAAAGGATACAGTAAGGAAAATTATTAAGCAAGGTTGAAGACACTCATTAGCCAATTCTCTGGTCTTTATTTTAGTATTAATTCCTATTTTGGTGTAGTATCATCTGCTGTGAAAAATATTTTTAATTAAGGTACAGATATTAACACTTATTCATCTGTATAGATCACCTAAGAGAGTAGGTCCCATATTAGTAGCTCAGGTAGAAAATAATTTCTTTAGAGTGAGAAAGAAGTATACAAATCCCTGCTAGTTCAATGTTATAAGGACTTTAACTAACCCATGACAGTACTTCAGTTTAATTATTTTCCCTTATTTCTTTTCTAGACACTAACCCTTTTTCGTTTCATTTAAAAATATTTCTTTCTCTCTCAGGTGTTTAGGACTTAAGAAGGGAGACTAATATGATGTAAGAGAAAGAATAATGATAGACTTGGAACCCCAGAAACTGAGGGCTTAAATCCCATCTCCAATACTTAGCTGAATGGCCTTAGATAAGTCACCAAACCTTTTTGAATCTGTTTCCTTACCTGTAAAATGGGGAAAATAATAGAGCGGAGCCTCTTGACATTTTTGTGTCATGGACCACTCTGGCAGTGTGGGCAAGCCTGTGAATACCATCTCAGAAAAATGCATAAGATAAAATACATAAGATTATAAAAGAAACTAAATACAGTTGCCACAGCATTTTTTTATAGGCCTCAGATGTAAAAATCCTGCTGTAGAATCTGTTTCATAGAGGTTTCAGGGATCAGATGAGATATGTATGGTAAAATGCTTTAAAAACTTTAAAATTGGCATGTCATTCAAACATCACATTTTAAGGGTTTGTTTTGCCTGTACCTGTGAACCTAAAAAAAGAGATAATGTCTAGATCACCACAGATAGACGAAAAAGTTCCCCAAACATTCAGAAGTTGGAATGTGTGTCGTTTCCAGAACAGTCTCACTCTACAGGAAGTGCAGAATAGCATAAAGGTGCTCTAAGTGCCCCGAAAGAGCCATTTTAACCCCCTCCACTTCTAGGAATCCCCTATGGTCTTCTGACTAAAGCATCGCCTCTAGTTTGGACTCCCCTGAAGAAAGGATACCAGTTTGTATTTGCTAAAGAGGCAACCTGTTACTTTCCCTCGCCCATTAAAATTCTAGTGAGCCCCTTCTTTTGATCATTATTGTTCCCTAAAAGTTGTCAGGGAAATGAATGAATGAATAGGTACAAGATGAGCTCTCCAGATAAAACATGGGTGGGATCCTCGAATATTGGAGCTGGGATGAACCTGAGAGATTGAACAGAGTATAGAAGCAAACATTGGATTGAGTCAGAAAAACTGTTTGCAACCATGACTCCACCATTTACTGCTGTGATTGTGGTTACATTACTGGTCTCTGATCCTTAGTTTTCTTATCTCTGAAATGAGGATAATACTAACACTGCCTTCCTTACACCTTTGTTTTGAAGAAAACCCTTTATAAACTGTATAGCACTACATTGTGCTGGGTGAAATGTAGCCACTCGATTAAAATGAGCTCTCTTTGAAAAGGAAAAATACACCAAAAAATAACCCCAATTACATATCACACTCAGGTTTTAGGGGAGCTATGTGGGGCTGGCATTTCAACTAATAGAGTTTATGTCAAGATACTATCTAGGCCAGTGACTTTATTTTGCACATTAGAAAACGTAGGTCTGGAGAAATAAGATGCTTCACCTAATGCCACACAGTGATTTAGTAGCAGAGCTAGAACTAGAACCTGGGTCCTCTGCTCTTCCTGTCATACATACCATGACTTAGATACCACCCCAGTTACGTTTGCATGGTGTTTTACACGCGTTAGGTAGGTACAGTAGGTTGTGGTATCCCCATTTAAAGGATAAGGAAGCAGTCTTGAGAGAGGTTAAATGACCCTTCATTGTCATACATTTAGAAAGTTTTAGAAGCAGCATTAGAACTCAGGTCTCTCCTAACTCCAAGTCAAGTGCTATTTTACCCATACCATGTGTCTTCTCCTATTTTGGAAATGGATGCTGGTTTTGGGTACTTTGCTAGCAACTTGTGTTTACTCATGTTCCTCTTCCTTTGAATTCAGTTGATTTTAATAAACAATATGAAATTCCCTGTCCTTTTCCTTCTGCTTATCCAAATCAGACTTTTACTCTTCAAGAGCCATCCAGAAGGCTTTTCCACATCCTCAGGAAAATATTGTCTTCCTCATCTAGATTCTTTAGCACTTACAGTTTGTACCATACAGTTAAAGTTATTTATTATCTTGTTTCATATGTGTTTGTCTTACCTTGCCACCTGGATTATTAGCTCCTGAAAGTTACAACTCAAACATAAGTACCCTAGTAGGATATAACAAGGTATAACTAGTTATATCCATCACTGCTGAGCATATAATAGGTAATTTCATTGAGCCAAATATTCCAATTAAGAGATAGCTCATGATTAAAAATTTGAGATTCTAGTTCTGTTGCCAGCTTAACTTCCTCTAGAAATTAAAGGTCTTATGTGTGGCTTCAGTAGTCCTTCAGATACCACTTATTTTCAAAATTCACAGAGATGTTGATTCTGAATGGTGTTTCTGGCTTTGGGGTTTTTTGGCTTTTTTATTTATTTACTTTTTTGCTTAGTGTCTGCTCACTTACAGTAACATACAGTAAAACTGCTTTATGTCACTTCCATAGTTCTTTCAGATCCCACTTATTTTCTTCATGAATGTGAACCTATTCTCTTATTAGTGCTAGTTTTTCTTCCTTTTTTCCCTGCTTTATAGTTTGAGAGGAAAATAGCACCTAAACTGAATCCTGTGTACTAAATAACATCCAAAAGTACTCTTTGAGTCCTTAGTTTTCTCAACTCATAGAGATGCTGATCCTGAATAGCATTTTGTTGAGGGAGTTGCTTAGTGTCTGCTACTTTACAGTAAAATCAGTTGTATTTATTGACCTTCCATAACAGAGGTGTATATTAATTGTTGTTTCTATAAATAAAATTATTTATAATTCAAATTACAATTTTTTTCATTTGCATGTGGAACTCAGTATTTTTAAGGATTTCTACAGGAACTTGGTAGAGAAAAAAGAGACCACCACCCTCTGCCCCCTTTTTTTCTTCCCAGTTTCTTAAAGTGGGTCATAATCAACCATGGGGAAAAGTGTAATTTTGTTGAATTCCCCCCCCCCCAAAAAATCATTTTTATTTTGCTGATTTTAGTTATAGATTTATGAGTTCAGTTTCATGAACATGAAGCATACTTTCTTTTCTAGATAGCTTGTATTTTGGTCAGGTAGATCTTTTAATGCTAAATTAGCATGTTTTAATCATTCTGTGCCCTCTTTTCAGATTTCCAGCTCAGCATATGTACATAAATAACATTTTCTAAAAATGTTTTTGTTGGTTACTTTTTTCTTAGTTCTCCAAAATGCCTTGAAGTATTGCTATATAGTGTCTTTAAAATGTAATCTAGGTTATCAGCGAGAAATACTCATATATACTTACTCTTTAACAGAAGGCAATTTTTTTTTTGAGGAACTTCACAACAATAGTAATTTAACCCCTGTGGGACATTTGCATTAGAAAATAACATATACTGTTAATACTTTTTGCAGATTCCTTTTGTATCTCATTTGATCGTCTAGGAAATAGGCAAAGTAGGTTTATAAAGCAGAAGATTTGAGTCAGAGAGCCTAACAATGTACATGTCAATAAATATCTGTAGATAGAGTGATTGAGGCTTGCCCAAAGCTCTAGTAGCTTAAGTGAAGCATTAAAACTAGAGCTATGGGCCAATACTCTTTCAAATATGTGTGATTTTTTTCAGCTTTTTCAATAAACCACTTGATACTATCTTCTAAATAAGTGTTTAAGCTTAGGTATTGGTTGGCATAATAACACTGGCCTATGACTCAAGATTTAGGTTCTTCCCTGATTTGATGTCTAATTTGCTGTATGATATAGAACAAATTAACTTTTCATTTCTAATAAGATTGCTCTAACAACTTATTATCTACAGGAGTGTATAAAGAAAATTAGATTAAATGTACTTTTTGTGAATTTTTGGTGTCTGTAAGTTTTTTTACTTGTATCTCAATATGAAAATGTTTAACCAGAACATTTCATCATATTTGATTAAAGCCAAGAAGGAAGAAAAGAAAAGACATAAGTCATCATCTTCATCCAGTGATTCAGATAGTTCAAGTGATTCTCAGTCCTCTGATTCTTCTTCTGATTCGGAAAGTGCTTCTGAAGAAAAATCCAAAAAAAGAAAAAAGAAACACCGAAAGTCTCGAAAACATAAGAAGGAAAAGAAGAAGAAAAAGAAAAGCAAGAAAAGGTTAGTCTTTTGCTATTTAGTCAGCAGCAAATGGTTCAGATTCCTTTCAGAAACTGATTAAAATATAGGATTGATAACCTGATGACATCTTTCCCTTTTACTTAAAAAATACATATTTGTATTCTTGGAATCATCTAAGGAAAAATATTTAAGTTTCATAGTAATTTCTCTATGTGGTACAAAATTATAATTTTAACTACTGAGATATTTAAAGAATTAAATTTTGAGACATTAATTTCCATTTTGTAAATGATTTATAAATCATGTAAATCCATGTCTTAAAACAGCACTCAAAGAAAAGACCTCAGATTCAACAAAGTACTGGAGGGAAACTTAGACATGATTTAAAATTAAGAAACTGAAGCTCAGAGAGAAGAAATTATTTGTCCAGGTCCGCAGAACATGTAGCAAAAGCAGAACCAAGTCCTGAACTCAGAATTGTCTTTTCACTCTTTGTCCCAAATTCTTCCGAATACAAAATGATTCTTTCTTCTGTTACATACTCTTTAGGTTCTTGGCTTTGTGGAGTTTTATACTTAGTAGATCCTAATATACTTGGGGAATTGGGAAATATTTATAAGAGGTTATTAAGGGTTGCTCATGTTAATTTCCCAAGAAATATTATTTATTCCTTTTATTATTGTTATTTTTTATATTAACAAGTGTTTTCTTATTCTTCCTACCTTCCTCTCTATTAGGGTAGGGATACACTTGTAATGAATATGCATAATTAAGCAAAAAATTATCTTATCATTTATATCCAGAAAACGTGTGTCTCATTTTGCATTTTGAGTCTGTTAGCACTCTGTCAAGAAATGTTACATTCTATTTCTCGTTGCAACTGTGTAGTAATGGGAAATTATGACTGCTTGTGGTTTTATTAGTATGGAGAAATCCTGGATGTCAAAAATCCCTCTACTAATTCAAGTTAGCACATTCACTGCAAACTCTCATCTAAGTTGCCTAGAGCTCTGAGTCATTAAGTAACTTGTCCAGGATCACACAATCAGTATGTGTTTAAGAGGCAAGACTTGATTCTAGACCTTCTTGGTTTTAAGGATGCTTCTCTTTCTGTTACTCCAAGTACTAACTCTGAGGAACAGTTTTCCTTCTTGGTTTCTCTCTCTCCATTGTCCCTAGAGAAATTTGGCCTAGAATATTTGCAGCATTTCTAAAATGTTAGATAAAGAACTTATTTCTGGATCTTTGCTGTTTCTCTCAAAAAATACTGCCAGTTTGATGCCGGTGAAAGTATCATCTGCATTTATAAATTTAATTAGAAATTACCTCTGAAATTGAAAATATTTTGAACTTGAAAACAATCATCTTAATACTTTAAAATGGAGTGCAAAGGAATTGATGTTGAAAGCCAATGAGAAAATCTTATTTAAAAGCACGGTATTTAAGGTTATTTTCTGGAGGAGGGGTAATTTTTTTCATGTTGTGTTGTAATTTTAGGATGGGGGGAGCAAGGCATTTAGAGGCTAAGTGACTTGCCCAAGGTCACACAGCTATTTAAGTGTAAGGTGTCTGAGGCTGAATTTGAACTCAGGTCCTCCTGACTCCAGGATTGGTGCTCTATTCACTGCACCACCTAGCTGCCCCCTAATTTTAGAATTTTTGTTAATCATGATGCCACATTACAATGGCAAAACAACAACTTGGGCAATACTGTTTAGCACATCTAGCTTTTGTGTATGTGTATGTGTATGTGTTTCCATCTTTTCATTAAGTTCCTCCACTGAGAGTGAAGATGAAAGCCCTGAAGCACAACCACAGTCTACAGTCCGTCCAGAAGAGATCCCTCCTATTCCTGAAAACAGGTTCCTAATGAGAAAAAGTCCTCCCAAAGTAGATGAGAAAGAGAGAAAGAATAGAGAAAGGGAGAAAGAAAGAGAGTGGTAAGTAGATCTTTATGACATATGGTATCCTCATTTTATTGTGGAAATTAGAGTATTAGAGGAAAGTTTCCTGGTTTTCAGCTAGATTTTTAAAAAAAAGATTGTTAGCAAGAAACTCTGAAGTATTTGTTATATGTTATTATTATTACCTATTATAGAACTTCTTAAACGCATTGACTTATATTATTATGCGTAGAGATAAGGTTTTAGGTAAGCCTTAATTTACCTTTCATAAGATGGAATCTGATTTTTTTGGTATATGGACAAAACTCTTTATTGCTAGGAAAATATATTTATTCTTTAAGAAGTAACTACATTGTAAGTTTGTCATGTGTGTTAATTTTTAAAATCTTATTTGGGCATGTAAAGATAACATTGATTATAAATCTTTTTTTAATGAATGTTTCCTAAGCACCTCTACTAGACTATATTTTTCAATTTAGTAAATATCTGTTGAGTACTTAACATACACAAAAGACACTGTGCTGAGTGTTGAACTAATACCATATGACTAAGATATGATTCCTTCCTTCAGGTTGCTCATAATTTAGGGAATATGACCAGTTTATAATTGTGTCACAAAGCTCCAGAATATGGAAAGTGTCATAAGAATGATAGAAACTAAGAGCTCTGAAGGATTAAGTGAAGAAGACACTAGGAAAGGCTACATGTCATTTTACCTTGAATGATAGATAGGATTTCTGAAGGCAGAGGAACAAGGGTTGGTCATTGCAAGTAGAATGACATAGCATGGGAAGGAACAAGATATATAAGGCAGCATTGAATAATCTAGTTTGACTGGCTAATGGGTAATGTTCAAGGAAATGGGGGTGATAATTTCTAAAATGCTACTGCCATATGTTGGAAGATCTTGAATGCCAAGGCTAAGAAACCTAAGTTTGATTCATCAGGCAGTGGAAAGCTATTAAGCTTTTAGGAAAATAAAATTATCAAAGTTTTTAAAAAAAAAACAAACCAGACAGTTGATGTATTGGATTGATTGGGAGTAGTGGAAATATAAGATCAGATGTAGGAAGACCAGTAAGAAACCTGAGAAATAACAAGAATCTAAATTTACTACATAAGCTATTGTTACTTACTCTTTTTTTCTTTATCTGTGGAAAAAGATTTGGACGTCACACTCTCTGGAGTTCTTTCCAGTCCTAAAATTATAAAATTGTATGACTTGATGCAACTGATTTGAATTTGAGAAAAAGAAATTTCAAAAATGTTTTGACTGGGTTAAAACCAGTTTTAACTGGTAAATAGAAACGGGGGAATTGGTGGAGGGGAGCGAGTTCTGTTTTGAATGTGTTGAATTTGAGCTGTTGATAGGACGTCTAAGAGAAGAATATAGAAATGGAACCTGGGGACCAGAACTAGAGATAGAAATTTGTGAGGTGTGTCATCTAGATGAGAATTGAAACCAAAGGAATAGATAAATTCTCTAAGAAATTATGGAAAGAAAAGAAGGTTCAGAGTAGATCCTTTAGGAGAATCCCTCCTTATGTGTATTTTGAGGAAGAATAGCTTATGAGACAGTGGAAAATCAGGATACTTGTTAGCTTAGCATGTTAGTGCATTTGAATATAGCAAAATTGCAGGGATTTTTGGTTTTTATTTTGTTTTTTTAAGCTTTTAAAAACTTATTTTTATAGGATATTAAAATTTGAACTGCAAAGGACCTCAGTGATTGCGTGATCTGTGCTCTTCATTTTACAAATAAGACAACAAATTCTAAAGGTTATATGATTTGCTTAAGGTCACCCAGGTGTTAAATAATAGAGCATGTATTTAAAGTCGGGTTGTCTGACTCCACATCTAACCTTCTTTCCACTGTACCACACTGCTTCCTTTACTTTAGGGAATGACCAAATTGGCTGTTTGTCAGAAGTGTGTGGAAGGGATTCATGCATCACTTAATAGTTTGGTTTGGATGACCTCCAAAGTCTCTTTCAATCCTGGGAGTTTAGAATTCTCGTGACTTGTCATCTTTGGTGGTTCAGCAATATAGGGTAGAGTTATTTTTTTAAAAAGTACATTGTTGGTGTTTTTTCTTTAAACTAATTGTGCTTAGTCCCTCAGTAGTTAATAAAAATGAAGTTGTTAGGAAATGGTTATCTTAAGTGTTGAAGGTTTATAGGAATAAAATAAACTCCTACATTGTTATAGATCAAGGAAGCTATATTTCAGTTGAATTTACTTTTTATAAAATAGTGGTTTTCAACTTTTTTTTTTTACTTCTAGTAATCCATCTAACTCCCAGTCCTCTTCATATCAAAGGCGACTTCTAGTCACCAGATCTGGAAGGAAAATTAAAGGAAGAGGACCAAGGGTAAGTATTTCTTTTCAAGGGAATCTTCTTGGCATTTTATTCCTTTCTTAAGTTTTAATTATGTAGTAAGATAGTCTTTATATAGTATATGAAATTTGTGTTAATAGTTGTGTGACTTGCTGAGTTGGAATTATATTTTAAAAATAATGTTTTTTGGTAGATTGTTGTTTGTGTCAGAACAAAAATGAAAACTGATGAAACATACATGCAAATTATGTGTTTAATTGCTTAGTAACTTAAAATTTGAGCACAAGTTTTTCCTAGGTTTTATGGATGTTGTAGCTATCCTAAGAAGCTCTTAGCTATGTAATACTTTATATAGCCCACACTTCAGACTATAATATCCCAAAGTCATTATTTTAGTCTAAAATTACCCCCAGGAACTCCACTATGTACCTAGAACTCTAGAACCTTTTTAGTTTACCTTAGATATAGAGAACAGAGGAGAGGAAACTAAGGCATCGACTATCTAATGTCTTATTTCAAACACACTCCAAGCATGATTTTTTAGACTTTTTTAGTGAAATATAATTTGTGTGTAACATTCTGACATTCTTTTGAGAGTAATAGTATATGAAGGAAGTATTAACTTAATCATGAGAACTCTTTTGGCTGCCATTTTTAGTGTACTTGAAAATTTTTCACTTTCTTTTCTCAAGCGCTATCGAACACCTTCCAGATCTAGATCACGGGATCGTTTCAGGCGTAGCGAGACTCCTCCACATTGGAGACAAGAGATGCAGAGAGCTCAAAGAATGAGGGTGTCAAGTGGTGAAAGGTGGATCAAAGGGGATAAGTAAGATACAAAATTTCATTGATACTATATTATGAAAAAGATCTTTCATTTGTAAATATTAATGTTAATTGTGGCTGCAGTTCTCTATGTATCTTAAAATAATGAAATCGGTACTCGCTATAGCTGTTTGATCTTAATTGACGCTGAAGTTATTCTTCCCAATAGAGCATTTCCTAAAGTCCTTAATTTTTTTTCTTCTGTAGGAGTGAATTAAATGAAAATAAAAAAGAAAATCAAAAAAGTCCAGCAAGAGGAAAAGAAAGAAAAATATCTGAACACAGACATATATCAGAAAGTCCAAATAGAAAAGGTGAAAAGGAAAAGAAAACGAAAGACCACAAATCCAGCAGTAAAGATAGGGACACAAGGAGAAATTCAGAGAAAGATGACAAATATAATAAAAGCAAAGCAAAGAAAAGGGCCAAATCTAAAAGCAGGAGTAAAAGCAAAGAGAAGTCAAAAAGTAAAGAAAGAGATTTGAAGCATAACAGGCACGAAGAAAAGAGAATGAGATCAAGGAGCAAAGAAAGAGATCGTGAAAAAGTAAAAGAAAAAGAGAAACATTCTGATTCTCGTGGCAAAGAACGAGAAAAGAGCAGGAGTAAAGAGAGGTCTAAGCGAGCAGGGTCAAAAAATAATGAACATGACCATAGCAGAAGTAAAGACAAGGATAAAAGGGCCAAGTCAAAGAGTAGAGAACGGGAGGTGACCAAAGGAAAACACAGCTCCAACGGCCGGACAAGGGAGCGAAGCAGAAGCAGGGACAAAGGAAGAAGAGCCAGATCTAGGAGCAAAGACCGAGACCGTAGTAGGAGCAAGGAGTACTATAGGAACAGAGAGAGGGAATCCCGGAGACGAGCGAGATCAAGGAGCAAAGAAAGGAAAGGAACTCCAGAAAAATCTAGAAGTAAAGATAGGAGAAGGAGGAGAGAGTCGAGGAGTTCAGGGAGAGAGGAGAGTCAAAGCAGAAATAAAGAAAAAAGCAAAAACCAAGAAACAAAGAGTTCGCACAAAAAAGAGAACTCCGAGAGTGAAAAAAGGCACTCAAGAAACCACGATAACAGTAGCCGAGACAGCAGCAAAGAGAAAAAAGCAGACAGAGATCACAGTCCAACCTCAAGAAAACAAAATAGTAAAGACAGAGAATTAAAGTCCTCTACATACAAAAATAAGGAAGAAGAGAAGACTAGATGCTCATTAGAAAAAGAAATCAACCAAAAATCAAAGAGTCAAGAAAGAGACCATACACGTAGTAAAGATAAAAAATCTGATCATGAGTCCAGCCCTGGAACTGATGAAGACAAAAGTGGATGATTGAGGGCTTTGAACTTTGTATTTTCATTTTTCTCTTTAGGTTTTAGAGACTTGCTGAAGAATATCATTTTTTTTTCGTTGTTTTCCTCTTCATTTTTGTTTTGGGGGTTGGTGTTTTTTTTTTTAATGCGGACTTCATTAAGTTTGATCTTTTGATATTCTACAACCTGAATAATTTGTACTGCTAAAGTTTTAATAAACTTAAAATGAGAAAAACACTTTTGTGTAATATTGTGTGCTGTTTAAACTCTTCGGTTTCTGTGTTGCAGCTGCCAGCCAACAGCTACCGGGTCTGATATCCATCTTGATCTGTTAGATCAGCCTGTTAGAAACAAGTACAGTTGTTAGTTAATTGCAATAGTACTTTTTGTCAAAGTTTGCACTTCTCGTGTTTTAGATATTTTTAAAGGCTATTACATTGAAAGGAAGTCATACTTGGTATTTCAGATTACATTTTAGAGAGAATGTGACAAATGTTCATCGTAGAAGCTTACAAGAGAATTTTTTTTATTTCAAGAAAAAATGCTTATCCTATGATTTTCTGAAAAATTATTCTTATATATTGCTCTTGTAACTTGTGCTTTAAATACGTAGAAAAATGTCTGTTAACCTATTGTGTTTTACTTTATACCTGTTTCTTTGTATTTCAAACTCTGTGTAGTTCATTCTTTACAAATGTTTTCTGTGGGTTTTTTTTTTACTTGTCCTATAGAAATTGGATTCAGTTTTACTCTTTAGGAAGGTCATACTTATCTGATCAGTTGACATAGAGATACTCTTGGCTTGTTACGCTGCATTAGACAGAATCATTACTTAGGAAACAGATTTTAAGTGGTTTTTTAAAAAATAGATTGTCTTTTTTATTCAAGAATAATCAGAATCAGCACTAGTGATATTGGTTTTCCATTCACTTATTTTCCAAGAAAATATTCTTATGAGCATACATTTACATACACAAGCCCTTATACATTAATCTGGCCTAAATATAACTAACATTGTTATATTAAGTTTTGAAATTCGTCCTATTTGGCACCACACGTGGATCAGAGTCATTACTCTGCATGCCTTACAACAGCCTAATTTTTATCTAAAATCTTCTTGGAGATTTAAGTGTCAAATGGTAGGAATTTGTTCTGAACATTTTTCTTACAGCAACGCTATAGCATATTTTTATCAACATAAAATTTTCAAAATGACTTTAAATTATTCATCTTGATTTTGACTTCAGCTTAGCATTTACAAAATGTCACACAGTTCAGAAAATCACAAAACTGGATAGCATCATTCAGATATGACCAAAAGTCAGTTTGAAAATGGAATTTTTTTAATGCATTCTCTTATGGTATGTGGCTTTTCCCCTGTTATTAAAAAAAAAAAAAGCACAGAATAGCTAGACAAACACAAAAGTGATTTCATGGGCCGGGGCAGAGCAGGGAGACGGTTAAACATCTAGGATCTCAGTTCCTAAGAGCAACTGGAGACTTTTGTAGTTAAGATAGTGTCAGTTATATTCATAATGCAACTTCTTAGATAACTATTGAATAATGCTTTTTATGGTTGGTAAAACAGTTATACACAACACATTGTTATTGCTTTAATAAAGGAATAATGCTTCTTGCATTGTGTTATCATTTAATGATGTAGAATCAGGGGGACACCATATCCTTGCTGTCCCTTGGAAAGAAAATTCAAAGTAGATTTTACTGGGGTGGTTCATTTTGAAGGAACTTTGGCCCTAATCCCATATCAGTGACAACTTTAGGTATTATTTGACATACATTTAAAGAATTACATTTAAATAATGTTTGTTGTAAACTTCTTGTTTCAAAATCACTGGATAAGAGGTGATACTTAAAAGGCACCAATGTTATGTTAGTATGATCAAAAGATAGCCAATTCCAAATTTTAAAAAACATACTTTGGGAATACTTAAAATTGGACTTGTAAGAATTATAGCAAATAGTCTCCATATCTAATTTAGTGTTTTTAAATGCATTTCACTGAAAATTTTGAAAAAAAATGTGAAAGTTGTGGTTTTGTCCTTCATAGGACTTCAAAAAAGTATTTTTTAAACTAACAACTTTGTTTTTGTGTTGCTGTGTTAGCAATTTTATAAGACCAAAAAAAATAACGTGAAAGAAACTGGAAGAGACTTTGGCTGCAATAGTATTATAATTAAGTTGTATTATTACTTCAGCAGTGAAGGAATAAGAGAGAAAAGACAATCAGTTGAATTTTGCTTTCAGAATTTTAATGCCAGCAATCAGATGAAAGACCTTATGGATCTACATGTTCTTAATGTGTTTTTGAGTCATAAGAGGACTAACATTTTCTGTCGCTGAAATCCTAAATTTTTTCCTTTGTGTTTTGAATGTTATATGTTGTAATATGTATCTTTTTATACTATTAGTTATGACATTGAACATACTCATTTATGATTTGCTGTAAGAAAAGCTGTCACAGTCTTTGTTGTTAAATTTACTTCACAATATTTACTGTCCAAAATTAAAGTTCAGTTGAAAATATGTTTGATTTGATGGCCTTTAAAAAATAGTTGTTTGTTTTTTCTAGTTGGATTACATTGTTTCCTTCCCTTTGGTTGCTTTATTAGAGTGATCTCTTAATACACAAAATTTTGGAGGTTTTGTGATATGAATCCTTAAAACTGGAATTACCAGCCACAGAAATTGGTGGTAGTGAATTGTTAACTTAGGATTTAATATCAGTTCTGTAGGGAAAAATTATCTGTTTTTGAAAAGTATTCATTGAATTTGTATAGTATAATTGTCTCTAAGCACCTAATTGAAGTGCTTAAGCTCATTATACATATTTGATGTGATAAATCTGAATTTGCAGAGTTTATAGGAATAAGCAGAATTTTTCACCACAAGATTTTCCTTTGTATTGTTGGATAGCAATTAATTTAATCTGGAGTAGCTCAGACAGTCATTAACTGCATATGTATATATATTCACATATGTGTATGTGTGAGGATATGAGAAAGAATGGTACAGAACATCTTCATAATTTAAAAATTACATTGATTATTAGAGTTCTAATATTGTCTTAATTATAAAAATATTTTTAGATAGACCCTCTATTCATTCCAGACAGTAATAGTTTTATTGTACCATGACCTTCTTTTTAAACCCTATCTTAAAGGAAGTTGTGGTTGCCTTCACTAACAGTCATCCTTTTACTATTAATTTTTTAAAGATAACCTATTTGTTCGACTAATTGCTACAATTAAACACAAATAATGTGTTTCCCTTGTTATGTCCCTTCTTCACTTGGCTTACCTATTACAATTTAGTTGGGTGGTAAAACTTACTGATAAATTTTGCAAGAGTTTTGCACTCTGTTTGTTGTAAAGTATATTTTTCTTACAAATAATTGTTTGTTTGGTTGGTTTTTTTAAGAAGAAAAATCTTTTCCAGTAAGGTTAAGAGTAAGAGAAGTTACTGGGTATTTTAAGCAAAATACTATTTGCAAGCATGCCCTCTTCTTTTTTGTGTATATAGCTTTTTGGGCAAATGGAAGGGAAATTTGAGTATTTAGGTATCACTTTATGTGACCACTCTCTTGTTGAAGGAGAAGCATAAGTGAAGTTAATGCACTTCATTTTACTTAACTCAGAAGTCACTGTGATATATATTTTTTTAAACTAGAAACAAAACTTAGATGTAAAGTTAGTTCAATAGTACTGCATCAATTATTTTAGCAATTGTTAGATTGTTTTCAGCAAACTTCATTTTGCAAAATTTAAACTTCAGAAACTCAGTGTATTAACTTTTATAGTTTAAATATTAAAATAATATAATGAAGTAGTAGTTTGTAATTTTTTTTTTGCCTGAAATCATTAAGACCCCTGAAATCAGGGGATGAAACAGAGGCCAGTTTTAGAATTTGCTTTGTTTTATTTGTTTTGAAGACATTTTAGAATCTAGTGTAAATGTCTAATTACACTGCTTTATATTACAATGTATATATCAGCCTCTGAGCAAACCACAGAACATAGAGTGGACTAGCTAATTTGCTTTATTGTATATTGGAAGGTTGACTTTTTAAAACCAGTTCAGATTTTGCAACATGCAGAATGTGTCTGCAGCAAATCTTGCATCCATGCTTGACAATTTTATTACCTTTGTAAATCTATATAAATGTTGCTGATTTGTATGTAACATCTACTGGTAGCTATAGTAAAGCTCCAATTATTTGAGAATATGTGTTTTAATACAATTGATTTGGGAGTTAGCTAGTCACTGAGAATAATTTGTGACAGATAAGGAAGCCAAGAGAAAAATGTTCTGATCATTAAGTGGATTTGTACATGTAACATGGAATGCATTAACTGGTTAATTTTATTAGTCCTAAAACTTTGGGATATTTTTTTAAAATACGACTATTATAAACTAGGAGAAAATGTAAAATGTGAGCACTTAATATGGACTATGTAACTTGTGTATTAAAATTTACTTATTGCTTTTCATACTTTCACTGACTTCTGGATTTGTTCCCCACTTTTGTTTCCTGACCTTTTAGCGGTCACATTTAAAAGGTGCTCATCTTCTACCTCTTCTTGGCCAAAGCTCTCCCCTTATTTACTTCTACAGTTCTACAAAACTTTATTATTCCCTACAACTTTTTTTAAACTAAGGGTAAATTTTAACTAAGGGCAAATCAGAATGTATCATTGTGGTTCCAAGTTTCCCACACAGTTCTGATCAATTAGAGAGGCTTCTTAAATTAATAAGTACTTAAATACACGTCTAAAGGAAACTAGAGTTGGAGTGGCAATCTAACCACTGAACCCAGCTCCAACAACCGTTCTAAACCTTATTTTCCTCCTGTCTAAAGTAGAGATAACAATAACTTCATTTCTTACAGGATTGTTAAGAAACCCAAACAAGATGGTATATTTAAAATGTTCCGTAACCTTTAAAATGCTATGTAACTCAGTCATTTTTATTTCTAAGTAGTCATCTCTGCTGAAATTCAAACTAAAATGTGCCACTTAAATAAAATATGTAAAAGAAGTTAATCATACCCTTTTTTTTTTCCAGCAAGGCAGTCAGGGTTAAGTGACTTGCCCAGGGGTCCCACAGCAAGTGTCAGATGTCTATCATCAGATTTGAACTCAGGTCCTCCTGACTCCAGGGCTGCTGCTTTCTCCTCTGTGCCACCTAGGTGCCCCTAATCATACACTCTAACAGAATTATTTTAAAGCAAAATTAAATACATTCATAATTTAGCCATAAAACAAGTTTGTCATGTTTTCCTGTATGATGTACATAAGATCAAAAAATGAACTGTGTAATAAGCTGTTCAAGGGAAAATAAAGTATGATAATCCTCATTAAGAATAATTCAAATAATTACCTAGACCAAAAAACCATTAGTAGGATTTCTTAAGATAGTGATGCACATTAACCCTCTAAAGCTAGTCAGTATTTCTCAATGCATTTTTGTTTTTAAAACTTGAAACACCTTTAATTTTAAAGAACTCAGTCTCACTTTTAACTTCCTGTTCTTATTTGTGCACTTTGTTTTTAAACTAGAGTTTGTTAGTGTGATAGAATGCTATTTTAACAAAGATCAAGAACCACTTCCTCCTGCATCTGTGTTTTTAATACTAATAACCACTGGTTTGTAATTGATAGGTACAACTTCTTGAAAGTAAACTCAACATACAAAATTTTGTGTAAATAATTTTACAAGCAAAAATCATTCCAGACCAGAAGTCAAAGAATCATTCATATTTGCAAAATGTGATACTGGTAATTTGCTGTCATGTTAGCATGGCATGATGGGTAAAAGCACAGGACTAGATTTAATTCTTCCTCATATGTTGTGTTCAAAGGCAAGACAATATCCTAGAGCTTCAGTTTTCTATAAAATTGAGATAAAAAAATGATGTATTGCTTACTTCAAAGTACTTTGAAAATGCAAGTTACCAGATGATATAGATATCCAAAGAGGGCAGTCTGGTATAGTTGACACTGAAAGTGAAAGGAGCACTGGATCCAGAGGATCTGGGTTCAGATCCCTGTTTGACTTTGGGCAATTTATTTAATCACTGTGAGCCTTTATCTTATCAAGTATAAAATGAGGCTGATTTGACAGGACGATAACTGAGTTAAGTTTCAGCTTCAAGTCTATGATCCTATTTAAAAAGTGGGAGGATATTCCAAGAGTTCCATGAGCTATAAGTGGTTCTATGATCATGTAATATTGGTGTCCAAGATGGTCCACCAATACATGGGTTATCAAAATTTAAAATGTTTTAAGTGCTACAAAAGAAAAATTAGATGGAAACAACATTTCCCACTATTGTACCCTAGTGTTAGCCATTGTCCTTAGCATCCAGATGTTTCACTTGTGAATGTTCTATCCATTCCTACAGGAATATCACTTCAGTTGCACAATCTAGGTTAATTAGGATAATAAAACTATTTTTATTGCTTGAGTGTACCTGTTGCACCAACTGTAAGATCCTTCAGCTTTCACCATCAAGATTTTTCCTTTAGAGCAAATGCTTAATCTGTATTTTGTCATTTAATAGCTGTGGGGGAAGGTCTTTCTGGTCTCTGAACATGATAAAGTGTGATATGGTATCTAAACTGTAAGAAGGCATGGGATTCTTTGGTCTTAGCATTTATCAAGTACTACTGACTTCACTCTAAGAGGTGTTAATTGTTATAACAGCTAAAAACATCTTTTAGACAATAGTTTAACTTTTAAAATTGGTTGATATATATATGGGTATCTCTTTTTGGTAATTATTGCTTCTGGGTTTTGGTAAAAACTGACTATGACAGAGTAGAATTTCTCTTAGTATAACCATTTCTGTATGTCTAGGTTCTTTGCAAAGAAACTTGACTTTTGAAAACACCTAATAGTTTCTCACCCATTCATATTTGTGATGAAATTCTTACAGAACTGATGGCTTGTGCCTGAAAAATTGAGTGCACTTTGAAAGTTATTTCCTATTCACTTATTAGGGTATGATCATGATATAATGTGATTTGAATATTTTTAAGTGTCACATGGTTTGAGCATATAAAAGACAGCCAAATGGTATTTTAAAATGAAGTTAAATGAAGATATTTCCTTTTAGAAGTGTCTTTTTAAAAAAGCAATTACATATCTTTCTAGAGTATATTTTGACATGACCAAAAAGACTTATTTCTTATTAGGTTAGTGTCTATTAGAATTAGCTCTCATCATTTTTTTACATAATTAAAGTTTGAGTCTTAAAATCTCTGTCCTTCCTGCAAACTGTCTATATGCCTGCACAATAAGGTAGCCAGCCTTAAGACTTCACTGCATCAAGCAAAGTTCTTTAGTGATAATTCTTGTGCTCTAGTAAAAAGTGAAATTTTGGTAATAATTGCATGAGCCAAGGAACTTCAGAATATGATAGTTCACTTCTGTTGGAGGAAAGTGACTAATATCACGAAAATGGTGGTACTTTTCTTTGTTATACATAATTAATACAGCCTTCTAGAAGTAGCAACAACAAATGGGCATTCCCAAATTGTCAAAAACATCTGGAGCCAAGCCGTAGAGACTAAAAAGGAAATGGTATTGATAGGTAATCGGGCCTTTGAGGCTTTAGAGCAAATAGGGGCAGAAGGCTGAAAGTATCTACGGTCACATACCTCTTCTTCTGCCTGTCCTTAACCTTAAACATTAGTTCCTTTTCTGACTTCCTAGTCTTAGTTCTTTAAAATGGAAACTAGTATAATTAAGCCATAAATTTTTTTTAAAAACTTTGTGCTGTTCTTTTTAGTAATTAAAAGATTTATGTTTGTTACATTTTTTTCTTTGGTTGAGAAGGGAATAAATTGCTTATCACGAACATCACAGTTAGTAAACTGGAAAAGGCAATTTAGTATATGGATGATAAGAGGCCTAGAAAATCATCTTCTAAGAAGACTACCCTGCATGATAATTGTATGACCTTCACGTCTCTTTTTCCTCATCAGTACAATCAGAGGGTCGAACTTCTCTCTTAAGCTTACCTGCACTGATGTGTTTTATGAATCACTGTTGATTTAGAAAATAGAAATTTAATCTTGCAACTGAGGTTCTGTTTTAAGGGATCTCAAATTACTATGTCTTACCAGTATCTGAATAGGGATTCTTTGCAACATCTCAGGCAGTCATAGAAGCTTCATTTGAAGACCAACATTGCTGAAATATTCACAACCTCTCTAGGAAAGTTCTAATTGTTGGGAAGTTTTTCTATCCAACAAAAATTTCCAATTTCTACGCATTGCTCTTTCGTGGGGAGGGTGAAGCAAAATTAGTCCCTTTTTTGCTCAGCAACTCTTTAAATACTTGAAGATGGACCTTCTTCTCCCTAGACCTTGGTCTCTCCTAGCTAAATATCCTTAGGTCCTTTAACCAAACTTCATATGAGGAAGGTTTGGTTTTTGTTTTTTTTTTTTAACTCCCTTTCAGTTGTTTGAATCTAGACATAATCTTGCTAACCTATGTCTTACGTATTAAACTAACATCCACACTTAGGACCATTGCAACTTTAGACAAACTTCCTCGGACATGAGAAATACAGAAAAAGGTAGTTTCTGAGGTTATAGTCCTGTGAGCCCAAATATTCCAGCTGCAACCTCATAAGGATAGAGTACAGTAAATTAAAATGCTTTGATTCTAGATAGCTTCTGTAAATCTAGCATAATACCTCAGCTCTTTGGACAACTATTAAAGGTCAGTTCATGTTGAGCTCATAGCCCTCTAAAAAACAGGACTTTAAACTTCTTGAAAGTAAACTAGACATACAAAGTTTTATGTAAGTAATTTTATAAGCAAAATTCATTCATTTCATATTCCCAGGACCTTCAAGCTGCTTTCTGATAGGAGACTGCTGGAACTGATTGTTCAGTTTACAGCATACGCACTTAAAACCTTGAAAATAAGGCAAATGCTACAGAACAAGGCTGTGTTCTTTGTCTTTTGGATTATCTGGACATAAAATAATGGGAGAAAATGTTGATAATGCAGGTTAAATTTATGCATACTTTTTTTTTCAGTGAGATAGTGGTTTAACTTTATCTGCATACCCTTGGTTTTTGTCTATCATTTGTCTATTTTGTACTTATGTGGGTGATTTGAGCCCAAAGCACTTATTATTTTTCCCCATTTTATTTTCTGACCCAACTATTACCAATAGTTGACATAGCAAATGATATACATTGCCTCATTTGAACCTTGTAACAAACCTACTAAAGATGTTCTCCACATTATATGAAAAAAGGAACTTGAAATTCAGAAAAGGTTAAGTACCTTGACCATGGTCACATAGCTATTAGGAGTCAGATGCCTGGTCTTGTTGTCTTTGTTGACACCGTCTGCTAGACTCTAGCTAACCTATGCAGGAAAAGGGAGGGTTACTCCCAGAGGCCGTGGAAAGAACACTGGATTTCGAAATTTACTCTGCCATTTGATCTTTGTGTGCCCTGAGACAAATCATTTATCCTCTCTAGGCCTAGGTCCTCATGTATGAAATGAGAGGTAAAACTAAATGAGCACTAAGATCCCTTCTAACCCTAAACCTATAATCCTGTTAGAGACTTCCTTCCAGGTTCTAATTAATTGCCATTTTGGGGGTTTGGGCATTCAGCCAATTCCAAGTCAACCTAAGCTATGCTATCCTGTATACAAAGAAATCATGAGAGATACTGCAAAACATTTCACTGGACTCAGGTCTGTTGAGTTCTTGTTTGCCAGTCTAGTAAACCTGACAAAAAGAAAATAGGTTTATCTGGCATGATACGTTTTTGGTAACTTGATTCTTAGTGATCATCTTCCTTTTTAATTGCTAATAAGCCATATCTTTAGCAGTACTGTTTCAATATTTTAAGTGCAATAGATCTAAGATCTCACTGATACCTGATCCAAACTATCCTTCCTGACCTATTTCCGTATCCTCTAAAAAGAATAATGGACCTGCACTAACTATCCAATTGTATACTATCATCTGGATGGTAGGCACTTTTCAACCATTTCCTTTTCCTGGTACAGTTAATCTGAACTCTAGAATTATTATGGCTCGTGTTTAGAAGAATCTGCAGTGTCCTGAACCTAACACATCATCTTCAAACAGAAGCATCTGGACACCTTTGCCATCCATAGAGAGTCCTTCCATTGTGATTGTTCTGGACAGCCTCTGTGATAGTGGCAAACACCATTGGCAAATGTACCACTCTCGTCCTTTGCTTGATGTTGATCATCAGAAAGATCATCTAATGGTTTCTTTGTTGCATCTTTCCAAGAACTCTTGTATGATTTTGACATGTGCATGGAGATACCTAATGTAGGAGAGCAGTATTTTGCTCTACTAAATCAAATCCTTTTTTGTTTATGTCAATAAAAATATTCCTTGAATTTTTGGATCATTTGTGTGACCAAAAAGATTGTTGTAGTAAATTATCAAAGCCCACTTATTATCACATGTGTAGATTTCCCCCCAAAAAAGATTATATGCAGATAGGGAAGTAGTCATATGGGTTGGTAGTTACATATTAATGTAACGTGTTTCTGAGTGCTTGACGTCTTCAGATACAAGAATAATTCCCTCAACTCCTTTACAGTTGTGTTCTCTGCAGTGTGAATTCTTTCATGGCATACTCTGTGTAGTTCAGCTCTTCCTGTCTTTAGAAAGGTCTCCACTTCCCCATGCATCACATAAGGGCTTTCGATGATCCAGATGTGATGGCTGCACTGTCATTGGTGGAGACAATAGTAAAATTGGGAGAGGGGTGGTCATTGACGCCTACCAGTATGACAGTGATTTCTGGAAATAGCCTCTGTACTTACCCTCAGCATTGAACCCTTCCTTGTAGCAAAGAAAAATGGGTAGGCAGAAGCGCCTGCTAACTTGACTACGTCTGGTGGTGCCTGAGTGTTGCTCTGCTTCTCTGCTTCTGCCGAGCGAAGGGAGGAGTGTTTCCTTGTCTGTTCTAGACCATTAGTGGTTTTTCTTTCCTTTTTTAGAGGCATTTGTATTTTTTTTTCCAACTTCTGTTTATTTTTGGTTTGCATCATTCATTTCCATGAGATTTTGACTTACAAATTTTCTCCCCGTCTTTCTCGTACTCACCACCCCAAAACAGTGATCCCACTGTATATCCCCTCCCCCAATCTGCTCTCTTCTGTATCTTCCCCCATCTCCTCTTTGAGTTTCCGGTAGGGCAAGATGGATCTCCCTACCCCAGTACCTGTATATCTTATTTCCCAGTTGCACGTAAATAATAGTAATGATAATAATATATATACATATATATTTTTGACATTTGATTTTAGAGCTTTAAATTCTAGATTCTTTCCCTTCCTCCCCTCATCACCTACCGCCACTGGAAAGACAAGCAATTCAATACAGGCCGTACATGTGTAGTTACACAGAACATCTCCAAAATGGACATATTGTGAAAGACTGACTATATTTCCCTCCTTCCTATTCTGCCCCCCACTTGTTATATTCTCTGCTTTGTCCCTGTCCCTTGACAGAAGTGTATGCCACTAACGACCCTCCCCCCCAACCTGCCCTCTTCTCCATCCTCCCCTATCTCATCCCCTTCCCCCCTACTCTCCTGTAGGCCAAGATACCCAATAGAGAGTGTATGTCATTCCTTCCCTAAGCCAAATTCAGTGAGAGTAAAGTTAACCCATTCCCTTTTGCCTTCCTGTTCCCCTCCATTGTAACAGTTATCCCTTGCCTCTTCTATGTGAGAGGATTAACCTCATTCTATCAGTCCCTGTCTCCTCTCATACTGTTCCTCTCCCACCTCTCAAGTTCACATTTTAAAATATCCCATCCTATTCAATTGATCCTGTGCCCTCTGTCTATGTACACATATATACACACGCTCATATATATATATTCCTATGCATATATACCCTCCTATGTAAACATGTATGTGTACACACACACACACATTTATATTCCCTTCAAAAAAGTTTCCTAAGTTACAATGATCATTTTTCCATGTAGGCATGTAAATAGTTCAACTTTGATAAGTTCCTTATGATTTCTTTTCCCTGTTTACCTTCTCATGCTTCTCTTGCTTCTTGTATTTGAAAGTCAAATTTTCTGTTCAGCTCTGTTTTTTTTTAAATCAAGAATACTTGAAAGTCCTCTATTTCATTGAGTGATCATATTTTCCAAGCATTATACTCAGTTTCGCTGGATAGGTGATTCTTGGTTTTAATCCCAGCTCCTTTGACCTCCAGAATATCATATTCCAAACCCTTTGATCCCTTAACATAGAAGCTGCTAGATCTTTTGTTACCCTGATTGTGTTTCCACAATACTCAAATTGTTTCTTACTGACAGCTTTTAGTATTTTCTCCTTGACCTGAGAACCCTAGAATTTGGCTAAGATATTCCTAGGAGTTTTCTTTTTGGGGTCTTTTTTCAAGAGGCAATCAGTGAATTCTTTCAATTTCTATGGTTCTACAATTTCAAGGCAATTTTCCTTGAGAATTTCTTGAAGGGTGATGTTTAGGCTCTTTTTTTGATCCTGGCTTTCAGGTAGTCCAATAATTTTTAAATTATCTCTCCTGGATCTATTTTCCAGGTCAGTAGTTTCCCCAGTGAGATATTTCACATTGCCTTCTATTTTTTAATTTGTTTGGATCTGTTTTATAGTATCTTGGTTTCTCATAAAGTCATTAGCTTCCATTTGCTCCAGTCTAATTTTGAAGGAATTGGTCTCATCAGTGAGTTTTTGATATTCCTTTTCCATCTGGGCAATTCAACTTTTTAAGGCATATTTCTCATTGGCTTTTGGGGCCTCTTTTGCCATTTGAGTTAGTCTGTTTTTTAAGGTGTTATTTTCTTCATTATTTAGCAGGCTGCTGACTTGCTTTTCATGATTTTCTTGCATCATTCTCATTTCTCTTCCCAATTTTTCCTCCACTTCTCTTGATTTTCACCATCCCTCTTGAGCTCTTCTATGGCCTGTAACCAGTTCATATTTTTTTGTTTTGGAAGCTTTTACTGCAGGAGTTTTGCCCTTGTTGGCTTCTTCTAGTTCCATGTTTTAATCCTTTTTGTCCTCAAAAAAGGATTTTATGATCTGATTGTACTTCCTCTGCTTGCTTATCTTGCCAGCCAATTGCTTGACTTTTGAGCTCTTTGCCATGGTAGAACTCTGCTTCCAGACAGCAGAGAGTTTTGTCCCAAATCACTGGGCTTTTCACAAATGTCAGAGGTCTGAGGAGGGCACCCTCTCTATAGCCACCACAAGGTCTGGCACACTGGCGTTTCTCACCCCAGAACCACCACCCAAGACTGAGACCAGATCCAAGCAGGTCAAAGCAAGATTGATTACCTTCTGAATGGTTGCTTGGTCCCCCTACAATCTGCAGGCCAGGAGCTCTGGAGGCAGCCACACAGCAGCAGCTACAATCACCGCATATATGCCACCTCTTGCCCTGGGGCAGGGACCAGATCATGCTCTTCCATCACCCAGTTCCAACAGAGTTCCCCAATGACCTTTTACTTTTTCTTTGGTGTTTATGGGTTGAGAAGTCTGGAAACCACCACAGCTGCCAGTGATTCACTCTCCTGAAATCTGCTCTGGCTGTCCTGGGCTGCTGGTTGGGGCTGCCCAGGGTCTGGGAGCACATGGCTCGTGCGGGACTACTCTTGGCTCCCAGCTCAATGTGACAGACCCTTCTTGTCAGCCTTCAGCGGGAGATTTGTTTTTCTCTATCACTTTGTGGGTTCTGTAGCTCTAAAATTTGTTTAGAGTCGTATTTTACAGGTATTAGAGGTGATTGGAGCAGGAGCTCAGACAATTTCTTGCTTGTACTCCGCCATCTTGGCTCTGCCTTTATACCTGTCTTCCCACAGCTTCTCCTAATAGTGGTATCAGCATCTTGAAAGGTTTTGTTTTGTCTTGTTTTCCTCTCCCAGGTTCATTCCTAAATAATCAGAAAATGGTAAGACTTTACTAGATTTCTTGCCAAGCTTTCTGTAAACTTGCTCTTCAATTGCTTATTGATTGCATTTTTATGGGATGACTCTTGTTCATCTTCTTCCCTGCTCCTCCATAATATATTGCAAGCCAGTTTGTATGTTGTATAGTGTTGCCCTTGTCTGCCATATCTTTCCTTTGGCAAGGAAATTGCGTTCATGGCTAAGTTGGTATCTAGGCTCTTTGTCCCTTTATTGTGGTGAATAGTTTCTGTTGCTTAAACATCCTTAGGAAATAATGATACATTGTGTTAATTTCTGTTCTCTTACCAATTCCCATTTTTCAGCACTAAGCTTGTTTAAATGGGTCATAAATTGGAGTTATCTTAATTCTCAATGCATCTTCTTGTTTTTATTATTGTAGCTTATTAATGATACTGATTTTTATCTTCAGCATTAAAACTTATTTTATTGGTAGAAGTGATATTAAAGAAGAGGCATTAACACCTGTACCCTAGGGACCATGAGACTTTCCATATGATTTGCAGCTGTAACCTTACATGTGTATTGTCTCCACTATTAGAACACGAACTCCTTGAAAGCAAGGGACTGTGTGACTTTTTGTATCCTACGTGCTTTGCACTTAAGAAATGTTTTATTCATTCATGAACATGTTAACAAATTGGTCATCTAACTATACAGACAGATGGTTAAGAAATGAATCCTAGGGGTGGCTAAGTGGCACAGTGAATAGAGCACCAGCCCTGGAGTCAGGAGGATCTGAGTTCAGATTTGGCCTCAGAGACAGCACTAGCTGTGTGACCTTGGGCAAGTCACTTAACCCCAATTGCCCTGCCCCCCCCTCCAAAAAAAGGAAAGAAATAACTCCTATATCAGGGACCAGTAATTTTCCATCAAGATATAATCCTCTTTGTTTTTTGTTACATAATTTACTTGCCGCATTTAGAGCCTCCTGACTCTTAACCTTGAAGAAAGTCACGTTCCATGAGCATGGGGCTTCTGTGGAGTCTACAAGCCTTTGACCTCTTTAATTTCTTACTCCTGGGTCATACTTCCCAAAACAATTTCTTCTGTCAATGGGCAGGCATTTAAAAATGTACCTCAGGACTGTACTTTGTTAAATCAACAAGTATTTTTAAGCCTCTTCTATGTGCCAGGCACCATGCTGAGCACTGGGGTACAAAGAATGGGCTTGCTCTCAAGAAGTTTAATTGGAGATACAACATGCAAACAGTTATATACAAGATATGTAAAAGATACATGCAGAATAAATTGAATATAATCTCAGAGGGAAGGCACTAAAATTGATAAAGACTAGGAACTAGGAAAGGTTTCTTGCAGAGGGTAAGACTTTAGCTAACACTTGGCAGCCAGAAAAGTTCTGGAAATAAAATATAAAATGAAATTATCCTTGCTCTGAAGGAATTTACATTCTAAGGGAGATGGAGAGAGATAGGAGATAATATGTACTTATCATATACACTTACGTTTATATACATATATATATATACACATATATATAAATGCAAAATTAATATAAGGTAAGTCTAAGGGAAAACTATCAGCTGGGACTAAGAAAAATCCTCATGTAGAAAGTGATTGTTGAGCAGAGTTTTAAAGGAAATGAGCTATTCTAAGAAGCAGAAACGAAAAGGAAGAGAATTCTAGGCATAGGGGTCAGCCACTGCAAAGGCACAGAAACAAGAAATAAGAGTTACCTTGTGAGAAACAGCAAGAAGGCCAGTGAGACAAACCATATAGTATGAGTAGGCAATAATGTCTAGACAGCTTTTACTATGAGTTTGATTATGAAAAGAAGAGGTATAATGGACAGAGATAGAAGGTATGGTTTAATCCTATTCCCACTGTTAGATTGAAATCAGTAGGTATTAAAGTGTGTATCAATTTAATTTTGAGGGCTTCATTGATAGAATTTCTCTACTTCCTTATCTTTAGCAACAGATATTAGCACACAAGTTTCAGTTATCTTCACAGTGGTCCTTTTACAGAAATTCATTATGCAATATAAAATTACCGCAATGCAAAATGACTAAGCATTCCATGAAATAATGTTTCTGGTTGCCTTTAAGATGAAGATTAAGTTCAATTGGGGAATGGCTAAACAAGTTGTGGTATATGAATGTAATGGAATACTATTGTGCTATAAGAAATCAGAAGGAGATGGACTTCATATTTACCTGGGGTGGGGGGGGGGAAGGATGAAGATTAAGAACAATTCCTCTAAGGAGGAGGACTTGGAAGTCATATGGTTACCAGGTTGGACTTTAAGTCAAAATGACCTACGTTCAAATCCCTCCTTTTGTAATAGTAAGATCAGCTAGTTTCATAATCTCTGAGCTTCAGTTTTTTAATCCGTAAAATGGAAATAATATCTATGGTTCCTACCTCATACAGCTGTATTAATTAACATTAATTAAGTTAATGCACATAAAGTTCTTTGCAAAGTGTTTTAGAAATGTCAATTATTGGCTGAATCTTTTTCCTTCTGGTTAAATTTATAGTGAGAATGACATGATTCAGTTTCTTCAGTACTATGCCCATTCACTGATCACTAGGCAAAGATCTCACATTTTAGAGGATCAAAAATTAATGTTTATATCAAAAAAGTATAATGCTAAGGATTTCCAACCCCACTCCCTCCTCCTCCCACTCTTTTCAGTGTTTTACCCCTATTATTCTAAACTACAGTGAGGCAGATACTACATGTAGTATTATCTCTGATTTACAGGCAAGGAAACTGAGTCTCAGAGAAGTTGTGACTTTTGTAAAGGTCACACAGCTACCAAGGCTGAGAGATCAGAATTGAACTTAGATGTTCTTACATCTGTACCCAGCACTCTTCCTCCATGCCATAATGCCTCTGCTGCCATATTCCATCATCATAACAATATTAATAGCTAGCATTTATATAACAATATAAAGTTTGCAAAGCACTTTAGCAATATTATCTAATTTGCTCTTCCCAACAACCTTGGGAGATACATGCTGTTTTCCCCCATTTTATAGATAATGAAACTGAAGCAGATAGAAATGACTTACCAAGGGTCACACATCCATTAAGTACATGAGGCTGGATTCAAACTCAAAAGCTTGACTCAGAGACCAGTGCTCTTATCTACTGCATTATCTAGTCTATATTTGCCTTTATTAAGAAAGACTAGGAACTAGGAAAGGCTTCTTGCAGAAGGTAAGACTTTTCAAGCTCATACTTGAATTTACCTCTCTGCGTTAAGAACTCTAATTTACTTTATTAGCCATAATCTTTCATATTCATAATAGCACTGGTGGCCTTACATACATTTGAATATCTAAGTCTATCAACTGGGCCTTGCCCCTAACTCATCATTCTGTGTTTTATTTATTGTTAAGATGTTTATATAAAGCAATTTTCTCTCTCATGCTCCATTAAAAAATTACCTTTTATCTTTTTTTTCTGAATTTAACAAACACCAAATAAAGTGAGCATTTTCATATACACAATAGATGAGAAAAAGAGAATTGTATATGAAACTAAAAATTTCTTGTTTGCTTTTTCCTTTTTAAGTATATAATAAATTCAACATATACCTTTCTTTTTAAAAAAAAAATTTGTACATTATTTTCCCCAATTACTTGTAAAAAGAACTTTTAACATTTTTTTTATTTTGAGTTCCAAATTTTCTCCTTTCCCCCACTACACTCCTCATTGAGAAGGCAAGCAATATGATATGTTATACATAAGCAGCCATGCAAAACATATTTCCATATTAGTCACATTGTAAGAGAACACAGACAAAAAAGAAAAAAATGTATGCTCTGATCTGTATTCAGACTCCATCAGTTCTTTCTCTGGGGATGAATAGGATTTTTTCGTTATAAGCCTTTCAGAATTGTCATGGATTATTGTATTGCTGAGAATAACAATCATTCACAGAAGATTATTGTACAATGTTGCTGTTACTGTGAATAGTACACTATGACATAAACTTTTCAAAGCTGTCCTACTGGTCTGTGACTCCATATAGCCTTCCATTCTCTTTAGGTGCATTTTAAAAATGCTTTAATGACCCCATTTTTCTTTTTCTTTTTGACAGACCTTTCCCCAGTTCCCCTCTCTCTCCAAATCTTTTCCCCCTCCAAAAAAAATAGGATCAAAGAAAAACAAAATCTTTCTAATAAATTGCGTAGTTAATAGAAACAAGTTCCCAAATTAAGCATGTCTAAAAGTGTGTATACTCTTCAACTTGAGTCCCTCATCTCTATCAGGAGATAAGTAGCCTCTTTCATCATCAGTCCTCTAGAATCATTGGTTATTGCATTTATCAAGCTTAATTGTTGTTTGTCTTTACAAGGTTATACAAATTGTTCTGGTTCTATTCACTCAATATAAGTTCATATGAATTTACTCTGGTTTCTCTGAAACCATCCCTCTATTTCTTTTTTTTCTTTTTTTTTATGTGTTTATTTTTAGTTTACAACATTCATTTCCACAAGATTTTGAGTTACAAATTTTCTCCCCATCTTTCCCCTACCCACCACTCCAAAGCAGTGATCCCACTGAATACCCCCACCCCCAATCTGCTCTCTCCTATATACTCCCCCATCACCCCTCTGACTTTCAGGTAGGGCAATATGGATCTCCATATCCCAGTGCCTGTATATCTTATTGTATCAGTAAGCACCCTAGCATACCTAGGGCGGCTACTAGCACAGGTTCTTAGATCTGCTTTTCTAAAGGAAAGCAACTCAAAGTGGGTTAACAATCTTACTTTAATCAATCAAATATCATTTACCTAGTTCAGGGGGAAAAGTC
>CM053582.1:302100068-302148789 GCA_028627135.1 Pseudochirops cupreus | reverse complement strand
ACTGCTTTTCTCCCAAGACCTCGCAAGTCCCACTGACCTAGTTCTGAACACTGCCGCAGCTGCCGCCAGTCCGCTCCCCGAGGCTCCGAGGCTCCTCTCGTCTAGCCGCTCCCAGGGGCTCAGCCAGGGCTTCAGGCCAGGCTGGTTTCGGTTCACAGTGCTGATATAGTTCCTTGTAGCCGTGCTGACTTTAGTGGAAAGTATATTTGTGTGCGTTCTGGAGTTCTAGGATTAGTTTAGAGTCATATTTTATGGGTATTTTGGGGTGGCTATGTGAGACCTGCAGTATGTTGCTGCTCCTATGCCACCATCTATAGTAGTTCTTTTTGTAGTGGCAAAGAACTAAAAACTAAGGGGATACCAATCAATTGGGGAATGACTGAATAAAATATGGCAAATGAATGTAATGGAATATTGTTGAGTCCTAAGAAATGATGAAAAGTATGGTTTTAGAGAAAGCTGGGAAGATTTATGTGCAATGAAGAGTTAAGTGAGCAAAAACAGAACAATTTATACAAAAACAATACTGTAAAGATAAACAGTTGTGAAAGACTTAAGAACTCTGATCAAGGACCAGTGATGAATCATGCTACCCATCTTCTGACAGAGAAATGGTAGATTCAAGATAACAAACGAGGTATGCATTTTTGGAAATGGCCAATGTAGCTACCTGCTTGATTATGCATAACTGTCACAAATGTTTTGTTTTTCTGTTTTTCTAATGGGGGAAAGTAGAAGAGAGAAAATATTTAAAATTGTAATTTTTTTAAAAATCTGACATATGAGGTACAGTTACAAGAACCAAGGATTTTTAGCCAACAAAAAAAAAGGCTTCAGAGGAAAGGTTCATATCCTTTACATATTCAGTTCAATTTAACAAATACTTATTGCAAGCCACCATGATAGGTGTTGAGAGACACAAAAATTATTAAGACACAATCTCCAAGTTTGTCTCCAAAGAAGACATGGAAAAATGCACCTCTCTCCCTTTACTGGAGAGGAGAAAAAACATAAGTAGTACGCAAAACTTTGTTTATACTGTCAGATTCCATTGATGGGTTTAGTTTTTCTGAACTGCTTCTTTATTTTACTTTTTACTTTTTGTTACAAGGGACAGTTAGTTCACTGAACATAGGAGTTGAAAAAGATTTATTTAGAAGTCAATGTAATATAAAAACAAATGACATCAATAATTTTTTTTTTAAAAAGGCCTAGTCGGGGCAGCTAAGTGGCATAGTGAATAGAGCACTGGCCCTGGAGTCAGAAGGACCTGAGTTCAAATCCAGCCTCCGACACTTGACACATTTACTAGCCATGTGACTTTGGGCAAGTCATTTAGCCCCAATTGCCCTCCAAAAAGAAAGAAAGAAAGAAAAAAAAAGGCCTGGCCCCCAGCACAAACAAAACCAATCCAGCTCAAATCAGAAGAGAGTTAAGCAAATGAGGGGAAAAAAAATTACAGCAAATTTCTCTGAAAAAAGACTCATTTCTAATATATATAAGGAACTAATTCAAGGTTATAAGAATAAGACCCATTCCTCAATTGATAAATGGTCACAGAATATGAGTAGGCAGTTCTTAAGAGAAAAAAAAAATCCAAGCTATCATATGAAAAAATGCCCCAAATCACTAACAGAGAAATACAAATTAAAATTCTGGGGTTCCACCTCACACACCTAACATTGGAAAAGTTGACTAAAAAAAGATAAATGCTGGAGGGGATATAAGAAGTCAGGAACATTAAATCTCTGTTGGTAGAAGTGTAAACTGGTCCTGCCATTCTGGAAAGGAATTTGGAACTATATCCAAAAGGCTACTCAAGTGGGCATATCAGTTGACCCAACAATACGACTACTGGGTCTCCACCCCAAAGAAAGAGGAAAAGGACCAATATGGACAAAATATATTTATAACAGTTCTTTTTATACTGACAAAGAACTGGAAACTGAGGAGGGGTCTGTCAAATAGCAAATGGCTGAACTAGTTATGGTATATGTGATGGAATTCTATTGTGCTGAAAGAAGTGATGAAATGGATGTTTTCAGAGAAATTTGGGAAAACTTGTATGAACTGATATAGAGTGAAGTGAACAGAACTAGGAGAACAATTTATACAATAACAACAATATTGCCAATCAAAAAGCTTTGAAACACTTAGGTAATCCGATCAACACATTGGCCAATTACAATTCTAGAGGACTCAAGATAAAACATGCTACCCATCTCCTGATAGATGTAACAGACTCAGAGTGCAGGCCACAACATTTTTTTTTTGGACATGGCCAATACTGAAATCTGTTTTTCTTGACTATACTTTAGTAACAAGGATTTTGTTTTTCTTGTTTTTTTAACTGGGGACAAGAGGAAAGGGAAGAGTGAGAATACAGACCTGAAAATAAAATTTAATTTAAAAATAAAAAATTAAGTAGTAATTGCCTGGTTGTGTAAAATAAAACATTTTTTTGAAGGTTAATTTTTTTTCCAAACTTTATTTATAAATCTTTTTTTCTTTTTGGAGGGGGAATGCAGGGCAATTGGGATTAAGTGACTTGCCCAAGGTCACATGACTAGTTTTGTGTTAAGTGTCTGAGGCCAGATTTGAATTCAGGTACTCCTGTCTCCAGGGCCAGTGCTCTATTCACTGCACCACCTAGCTGCGCCCCCCCAATTTTTTTTTAAAAGACATGAATCCTACCTTCAAGGAACTTATGATCTAGTTAAAGAAGCTGACATTTAATGCAAAAAATATAAAATAGAAATAAAGTAAAGATACATAAAGAAACATAAACAAAGTACTCTGAGAATTCAAAGGCTGGAGAAATTGCTTCCGGCTAGAAGGGAAGAAAGATTAGACTTATTTTTTATAACTGGGGGAAAAACTAGGAGCAAAAAAATGAAAAAAAGTTATATGGAGGAAAAGTTGGCTCAGAGTAAAAATAACTTTCTTTTTTTGTTACTAATTTTTTCCACTTAATAGTATTTTATCTTTTCCAATTACATGTAAAGATAGTTTTCAACATTAACTTTTATAAGATTTTGAGTTCCAAATTTTTTTTTCTCTCTTCCCCCCACCCCCACCCCCTCAACAAGATGGCAAGCAATCTGATACTGGCTATACATGTACAACCACAGCAAACACAGTAGTGAAAATAACTTTCTACCAGGCAGAGCTGTTCAACAACAGAATCAGCTAATTTGCAAAACAGTGAATTTCTTCTCTTTGGAAGTGTTTCAGCAGAGAGTGGATAACAAGTTATCAGGAAATTCTAGCGGTGATTACTTAATTGGCTAAGTCAGTAAACTAGGTAACCTTTAAGGTCTCTTTCCAACTCAAAGTTCCATGATAATCTAAACCAGCGGTTCGGGTTATGTTCAATTTGTAACAATGAAAATACATCCTGCATATCAGATAGATTCATAATAGCAGCAAAATTACAGTTATGATATGGTTGGGGGTCACCACAACATGAGGAACTGTATTAAAGGGTCGCAGCATTAGGAAGGTTGAGAACCACTAATTCTAAACCATCAAAAATATGGTTTGCACCCCACCTCTTCCACAGCCTGCTTATGAATATAAATATATTATAATCAAGGTCATTTCTCCAAAGTATATCTGGCCTGGATACAACCAAAGTATTTTCATCATAAGATTATCCAGTTACATACTATATAATAAGCAACCATTGCTATTCCAGGTCTTATATGTCATTGTCATATATTCACAATTATTAACAAAGCAATTATTTCAGATACCATTTGTTAATTATTTAAAGTGTAGCCTACTTGTATGTTTCAGCATCTTTTTCTCTTCTAATATTTGCCAGACCCTTCTTTGCTTTGACAAACTTTCTAATTTTTTCATCTTCCTCCTCTTGTTGTTGTTCCTCTATTGCTTTGACTATACTTCTATTTTCCATGGTTTCCTTGAAAAAAAAAGAAAATTAAATATTTCAGTTTTTATAAGAAAAGATGAAAAAAATTGTTCCTATTAGCATATATAATTCCATGGCCACAAGCTACTATAAGAAAGCTATTGCCAGTAAAAACACCTTTTAGTTAGCCATCTTGCAAAAAGGATCATTGATCTAGAGCTAGACAAGACCTGAGAGGCAACCTGATTCAACCCCCTCTTTTTAGAGATGAAAACCTAAGGCCAAAATGTTGTGAACAAAAAGTAGGTGAAACAATTCAATTCCACTGCCCAACTGGTTAACACAGCCCTCTTAACTACAGTTCAGAAGCATCATCTATTCGAAAGTTATCTATTAAAAGCACCTATATCAACAACATGGCATGGCACTGTGGCAGAAATAAAAGATAAGACCTAGTCCCTGTCATCATGGACCCTACAGTGTCAATACAGAAGGCATATGGAGTGTAAAGTGAATTCGCAAGAAGAGTTCAATAATAAAATCACTGAAGAGACATCACAAGGCAGCACAAATGTTAACTCAAAGTAGTTTAGATAATAAAATATCAGAAGTTTAGAAAAACAGATCACTTGAGCTGGAAGAGTCGGAGAAAAATTTCATGATGGAAGTTAATAATGAAAGTTATTCAAGTTAAGCCTTGAAGGACAGGATGGCTTTCTACTGAAGACTAGAAGAGGATATTTTGGATGAGGGGTATATATAGTAGGAGAAAAGAAAAAAAAAACAAAAAGAACACATCCTGTATGATCAGAACCCTGTTTCAAGTGGGTAAAAAGGGGAAAGACTTAGGATAAGTTACTGTAGCACCAAAGCAATATTCACAGTGCCAATGATGACTGTAAATATGCCAGAATAGTTCTCAATTGTAAAATATAACACTCTCCATATATAAGACAGAAGCAAAACATTTATCCTGATACCAGAAAACCAAATCCCAACACCAAGAAACCAAATCCATCATAGTAACATAGAAGTTAATACACCACAGCACAGCAGAGAGCCACAACATCCTTTAGCCTTCCTACAAACCAAAACTCACAAGCCTAGCTATCTCCCTAGGCGCATCCTCTCTCTCCTACCTTCTAACTGCTCTGACTCCCAGCTTCCTGCAGGCTCTGCTCCACCCATCAGCAAACTCCTCCCACCCTGAGGTTTCATGTGATTTCATTCAGCCTATTGGGGGCAGGGAAGATCTTCAAATTCCCATTGCTATTAGTTACCTGAAAAATTAACCTGATTAACTTAAAAGCAGTCTCCACATACCCACTCTGTTGCCATGTCTTGTTACTTCCATGTTTCCTTCTCTCCACTCACACAGCTGCTACCCTAGGGCAAAGCCTTTAGCATCTTGGGCATTATCACAATAGCCTGCTGGCTGGTCTCTCCCCACTCCAGTTCATCCTCCACTAAACTGCTAAAATAATCTTCCCATGTCAGAACCCTAATCAAAAAACCCCAGTGGTTCTCTATTGCCTCCAGGATCAAATATTTAAAAGTCTGTTTGGCTTTTAAGGCCCTTTAAACTTGACCTTTTCCTACCTTTCCAGTTTTCTTATATTATTTCCCCCTTATATACTCTACAATCCAGTAACACTGGCCTTGCCGTTCCTCACACACAATACTCCATCTCCTGATTCCCTTTTACCGATCAAACCCTTGCCTAGAATACTCTCCCTCCTCTCCTCTCCAGGTTTCCTGCAAGACTCAGCTCAAATCCTTCTTACTGTGGTTGTTTATCCATCATTCTGGAAGAGGGCCAATGATATCAGCCACGTGATGTCTTCACTTGCAAGTGAATTGGATTTAAGTGAGGCAAGGCTGTGAAAAGTCACCAGCCCTACTCTCTCCTCCAGAGCCCTCTGGGTCCAGTGGCAAGACATGGGTCAGGACGATCACAGATGACCCCGGCTCAAATCCTATCTTCTATGAGAGACTGCCATTATACTCCCAGTGCCTTCTGACTATCCCCCCCTTCTGCACCTCATGTATATGCATATATAATTGTTTGCATGTTGTCTCCTGCATTACAATGTGAACTCTTTAAGGATTTTTGACCTTTTTGTCCCCAATGCTTAGCAAAATTTCTGGTACAAAGTAAATCCTTCATAAATACCTGTTGATTGTTACTGAAGCCAGTCATCAGTGGAAGCAATGAAACTTAATGAAAAGGATATGAGACATTACTAGGAAAATAACTGATAGAATTTGACAACTGGATACAAATGTTGAAGGAAAAAAGAATCAACAATGATCTGAAGTATGGAGCCCCATGAATTATAAACTAGATAGTACAGAAAGAAGGAGGTCATCGGGGAACCAGATTCTTTTTTATTTTTTGCTTTTTGGAGGGTAAGTGGGGCTAAGTGACTTCCCCAAAGTCACACAGCTAGTAAGTGTGTCAAGTATCTGAGGCCATATTTGAACTCAGGGCTGGTGCTCTATTCACTGCACCATCTAGCCACCTGGGAACCAGATTCTTTATAAGTGAAGATTAGACAATGGAAACATAAGAGAAATTGTAGCTTCCCATTGTCTAGCATTCCTTTCTTTTCCTATGGACTGGACATTGGACTCTTAGTCATGTCAGGAACTTCTCACACAAATGGTCACTCATTCTTTTTTTTAGGGGCTCGCTTGGAACAACTGGATAACCTATTTGTAGGTCCACTTACATTATTATGAACTAACCTACTGAGGCTAAGACCCTTTTCCCAAAATATGTGCAGTCTTCCATTTTTAAAAAAACGCAAAATAAACTTATCTCCATGAGAGCTGAGGTCTCATCCTTTTATTAGTTCTCCTTCAATGTAAGGACTACTTGGCTAATATTTACTTCTCTATTTCAGTCCCACCAACCTTAAGACCCTCTCCAACTTCCTACTTCCTAACTCTCTCTTCTGGCGTAGTTACTCCTCTGAGTATCTCCTTCATCTCTTCAAAACCAAAGACAAATCTCTCCCTAAAGTTATCATACACAAATTTTACTACCTAAAATAATCTAAAAATTGACAGAAAACATATTGATTCATATTTTTTTAGTTTTATCTTAAGGTTTTAGCTCAGGTTCCATAAATGGTACCACTTTACCCATCAGGAGAAGGCAACCTGATTAAGAACTAAGAAGGAAAGCAAAAAGCTCTCTTCATAGCTAAAGCAGACATCACAAAGTTCATATACTAAAGCTAATATCCTTTCTACTTAAGAGACAAACCTTCAAGACTTGCTTATTTACTCTTATTTCACACAGAATTCTAGTAAGTTGTTTGGTAAGAATTAGAAGGAGGTAAAAGAATTGCCATAGGAGGCACACTGAAAGTAGAAAGCAGTGACAGTTGACAGCAAAGGAACAGAAAAATTTTAAGACCTTAAACCAAAAAGTACAGCAATTTGGGCCCATGTAATATAGGGGCAAACAGCCTTATACAACTCAAAATAAATTGTGAGGATAATTTTTACTGAACAGTATAACTGATCTGCATAATAATGACCCTGAGTTATCAAATAAAAGTCAAAAGATTTTCAGTGTGTATTTCATGTTGACAAAGATATGTACAATACATCTGAGACTCCAATCCAATTTTTGAAAAAGTTTTAATTCTTAAAAAGGGCAAAACCCTCAGTCACCCAGAAAATTCAAACAGCTAAGATGATTCATTCCCTGAATGCTCTCAATAACTAAATTTTTACTATACTTTCTTCTCCATAAAGAATCACAAACTAGACATTAGAGGACATCTAGTTAAACTGTGATAGATAAGAAAATGGAAGCTATTGTTGGTAAACTCATGCAAGGTCACTTGGCTAATAAGAAGTTGGGATGTGAACCAAGATCTTTGACAGCCAATGCATTTTACACATTTACATGTTTGCTGTGGTACACATGATCAGATAAGAAATAAAGTTGATCTACAGGACATTGTGTATGTATAACTTTGAGAGTCTATGATTTTATGACTGCCAAACCCCATTTTGTGGAAACACTGGAAAGCATTCTGATTGCTAATTTTGGAAACTACAAAATCTTAGTTAAAAACTATGTTAATTATACACCAAGTCTAGGCTTAGGAATGTATATAGTCTTCTTCTATGGCCTTTTTGGGTTCCCATCAACCTCAACGTTGTTATCCTCTCCTTCCCAGTTTTAGCTTAAAGGACATAAGCTAGTCAATTAACTCTATTTTTATACTTCTAAATAATCAAGGGATTTTCTCCTTACAAGATGCATTCTCTTGCATTCAAGCATCTTTTCTTCCTTCTTTTCCTGTCTCTTTGCCAGTTCTAATTCATGCAATTTAGCCTGTTTTTCTATTTCTTTGGCATCTTTTTCTTCTTCTCTTTTCCTTTGTTCTTCCACCTCTTCTCGCTCCTTCATTCTAAAGTAAAAAAATAGTGTAAAAAATGAGAAGAAAACTAGTTATTAAGCATTTATGGGGATTATAGTTTACTCTGAATCAAAATTAAGATGAAAATACATTCCTTCTCTTTGGAAAACAGCAAACTTGAAATAACTTCCCAATTTAAAGCATTAGCTGAAAATAATTATTTTTTACAGATAAAATAGGGGGGAAAAAACCCTCAGAATTATCCCAAGTTGAAAGCAGCTTTCTCTCTTTTTTCTTTTTTTTTTTTTTGAGGGCAACTGGGGTTAAGTGACTTGCCCAAAGTCACATGGCCAGTAAGTGTCAACTGTCTGAGGCTGGATTTGAACTTGAGTCCTCCTGACTCCAGGGCCAGTGCCCTATTCACTGTGCCACCTAGCCACCCCCAGCTTTCTCTCTATATTACTTTTAATGCCAAATCAAAAGAAGTCAATTGAGCTCCTATTCCTTCCAACTTCTTTGACAAACACCTAAGTTGCAAGATGGTTAATTGGTAGCATTTATAACCGGCAAGTCATTTAAACTCCCTCTCAATTTAATTTCTCTCTAACTCTCCTCCTTGTCTTCCTTTTCAGTACTAAACTCTTAGAAATAATGCTATATCCATTCACTGTTTCCACTTTGCCATCAACTTATTTCTCAACTCCTTTCATGTAGCTTCCAATCCTGTGGCTCTAATGAAACAGCTTTCTAAAATCACTGATGACCCTCTTATTGCTAAATCCAAAGTTGGTATTGTTAAATCCAATCCTGCATTTGACACTGTGTACTACCTCCTAATTCTTTTTTTTTCTTTACTTTTCTTTTCTTTTTCTTTTTTTTTTTTGTTTTTTGGAGGGCAATTGGGGTTAAGTGACTTGCCCAAAGTCACACAGCTAGTATGTCAAGTGTCTGAGGCCAGATTTGAACTCAGGGCCTCCTGACTCCAGGGCCGGTGCTCTATTCACTTCGCCACCTAGCTGCCCCCTCCTAGTTCTTGATATAGTTTCCTTGAACTTTTATGACTGTACTCTTTTGGTTTTCCTACTTCCTACTTCTCTGACCACTCCTGTGTCTTTTGCTGGCTGCTTATCTTCTTCTAGCCCTTTAAATGTGGGTGTATGCTGAGGTATGAAACGTAAATGTGCCACAAACAAACTGCTAATAAGAATATTTTTAAAACAAATCTGTGGAATTCTAATATCCTACAGAGAGAATCAGAATGTCACAGTATGTAATGAATTATATTTTCCAAAAATTCAAATACTGCTAGGAAGTATAGCTGGTACGTATATTGGTGTCAATTTATTAAATAAGATTGCTTATCTCTTAATACCTAGCTATACTGAGGGAATGGATATTTTGATTGATAGGAGGAAAAATAGGTCATTTTGGAGTATAGAACACTTGTGATATAGGGCAATGCTATGGTCCTAAGCACCATGATACAAAGCTCAGTGAAATTTTAAAAACACTGGGTGCTTCAGGGTCTGGAAGGAGGTAGAGGAGGTACAGGGAAAGAGGGAAAAGGCAGCCAAAGACAAGCTTTGTCTATTTTAGAATTTTGTGTAAGGTGGACCCTGTGCCCAAGAAAAAAAACAAGAAACATTCTTCTTCATCCTCCTTCTCCTTATACCAACCAAAGTGATTAGGGGACCCAAAACTCATTCTATTACTAGAAATTAGGCGCGGTGGTACACAGCTTTAATCCCAGCTTCTGGGAAGGTTGAGGCTGATGAATCTTTTGATTGAGGGAGTTTTGAACTACTTTAGGCTACTCCAATCAACATGTGCACTGAGTGTCACATCGATATACCGAGGCACCAAGAGTGGAAGGGCCATCAGGTTGCCTCAGGAGAAGCAAACCTCTTCATGTCCAAAATAGGGCAAATCAAAACTCCCATGCCAACTGAGAATGGGATGGGGCTATATACTTCCAGCTTGGGTAGGATGAGAAATCCCAAATATAAAATAAAAACAAATTATGAATAAAAGACTCCTACTCCACGAAAACTTTATCATAGATGAATACAATTCTGTTTGTATTAGGTTTATCTAAAACAATTTATAACAAAGGACTGAAAAATACCAGAAGAGGAAGAGTGTATTAAAAACAGCCTGATCTCACATACTGTTTAAGATGATCATCTGCAAGTGCCATCCTGTCACTTCGACGTTTGTCTGCTTTTTCTTGCTCCTCTCGAAAAGCTTTTTCAATATTTTGCTTCAATTGTTCCTCCCACTTTGCATCTCTTTTTAACTTGTTCTTCTGGAACTGAATCTGAGCGTCTCGCTCTTTTAGAACTTTACTAAGAAGAAGTGCACTCTATACAAAAAAATGTGCAACATGTCATATAAATAATGCCCAAATATATACAGGTATTACATATATACAAATATATATACAAATTATATATATACAAATATATATACATTATATATATGTATATATATAAATAGATATGAAAAGCAAGTAATCAGAGATAGTACATGGAAAGTCTTCACTCTATCTGTCTGGTAATATTGATAGATTTTTGCACTTTCAATGGCCTTTTTTCTTTCTTGTGCTCTATATAATGCTTCTTCCAAATCAATTCTTTGCCTTTCATTTTCTTCATCTTGTGCACGCAACTCTTTAGCTTTAAGTTTCTGTTTTCGCATTCCCTATGAGAAATAAAACCAGTATTCATTTTCCAGAATTTTAGCAAAAAAGAATACCGCAAAAATAACACAACACGATTCTGAGTTTCCATTACAGATTTCTATTGTATTTTTATGTAAGTTAGTCTCTAAAACACCTAAGGTTAGCTGAAGTAATTCTTTCAGTAATTAAAATGTTTTTCACATAAAAAATTTTAATGACTTGAAAATATGATAGCAATTTAATCAGTGAAGAAACAAATTCAAATGCATATTGTTGAATTGGGAAAATGTCATCATAGCTATGTTATCAATTAGTGGTCATAACCCCAAAACTATATTGTCTTTTACTAAATTTTTAAGCCTTTCTCAACAAGTTTCTTAATTGTTACAGAGAACCAAATATTTTTTACCCCCATTATTGAATGTACCTATATGACTTACTGGCATCTTTTTGGACCTGTTCAGGAGCCCGGTTAGAAGACTCAGCTTCTAAAAACAGTGAGAACATAACATCCCAGCACTAACTCTTAATTCTTATCCACCCTCCATTCCTTCCAGAGTGACATTAGGGTAATAGATACTACCACACCCTGTGCACTTGACACTTGCTCCTTTCCTTTGGTCTCTCTTTAGCCTCAAAAATTGTAATCACTAACATCAGCACAAGGATCCACAGATCTCTCCCTTACTTGAATCTCTCTCCTCTTCACCCTCCTTATCCACTAGGAATAATATAATAGGCCAAAACATCCCATAACTTCAATGTCATTAAAAAGCTATCACACAAAAAACAGCATCTTTCAAAAAATAGAAAGATCGATCTAGCAAGAACACATACAACCCAGTATATGAATTATACAAGAAACAAAACTAAAACACTTTTCTGCTTTTATATGAAATCATGTAATTTTGTTCTACAGAAAAATATAATGGAGTTGAGTAGGGTCAAGTGATAATAAAACTAGTCAGAAACTGTGAATATTAATATTTCAACTGAGCCTGTTGGGCTCATAATTAAGTTCTGATTACTAATCTTAATTAAGCCTTTGTCTATGTAAGTGTGCATGTATGGAGTTTCACTGTTCTACTCAAGGCCTACCCTATAACAAGGACATCAATAATTAGAAATACCTTAGATAAGACTCAAGATAAAAATTAACAGGACTTCAGCTCAATGGACTAAATGCAACGGCCTTTTCTCAGTCCTCCTCTCAGCCCTCATCTCTCTGCAGAATTTGACACTGGACACTCCCCTTTGAAACCCTTAGGATACTGATCTCCAGTCTGACACTAACTCTTTGACTGTTCCCTTCAACAGTTCTCACTCTGTCTCCTCAATGCTGGCATTCCCCAAGATCCTATTTTAGTTCTTATCTCATCTCCTGCATTCATTCTATCCCAGAATGATCCCATCAATGCCCAAATCTTCAACTATCACTTCTATGTGTGTAATTCCCTAATCTTTATCTTTAATCTAGATCTCTTCTCTGCATTCCATAAAATGGACCTTCTCCTTGCCAAGGCCAACTCCTCTGTGTACCTTTAATATCATTCCCTCCCATTTTCTCTAGCAGATTGCCCTTTCAATTATATCTCCACCCTCAAAACCTCATCCTCTGCCAATCTACTGGATCCTTCCCTACTTGCCTTCAAAACAGCCCAAGTCTTTCATCTATCTTTAAAAGAAGAAGTAGGTCCTACCTAGGCTACTACTGTCCTATTTTTCTCCACCTTCTCACAGACAAAGTCTTTCATAAAGCTGTCTACACTAATTGCTTCCACTTCCCTCACTGACTCCGAGACCCTTTAGTCTGGTTTCAGATGTCATCACTGACTTAAAACTGCTCTCTACATATCAATGATCTCTTAATTAACACATGTGATGATCTTTTCTCAGTCCTTACCCTACTGGACCTCTCTGCTGTATCTGACACTGGACTGATCATCCTTCCTCCTTAATACTCCCTGCTCTCTGGGTTTTCATGACACTACTTTCTCCTAGTTCTCTTCATACTTGTCTAACCAGTCTTCTTTGTGCATTCATCATCCACATCATGCGCCTAACTGTGGATGTTCTCTAAGTTCTGTCTTGGAGCTATTTTCATATCTCTCAATGTTGTCATCATTTCCTATGAGTTTAATTAACATATCGGTGGTGTAGATGACTCCCCGATCTATAGGCACAGCCCCATTCAGAAAACTTAATTACTATCATCTGCCAAATAAAAACCTGACATCTTTAGCCTAGCATTCAAAGTCCTTCATGATTTGTTCCTTCCTTTACAACCTTATCCCACACTAATCTTCTTCACAGGAGTCAGCTCTCCCCATGGTTTCCCACCTTTGTTCACAAAGAATGTCTATATCCATTACCTCCTACCTTCATCACCTCCCTATTCAAACACTCTCAGCTCAACATATCTTCTGACACCCAGAGAGAAGTGTTCTAATAATCATGCTCCGCCTCCCCCAGTACTTTGATGTCTGGTACTAAATTTTCACACTATAATGTATAGTTATTTGCATACATGGGTTATATGTCTTCTACTAGACTATAAGATGTATAAGGACAAAGGATGTATCTTGGGGGGGGGGAAAGGTTTGTATCTCTCAGAGCAACTGACTTGAACTGCCTTGCACATAATAGGTACTCGAGTCTTTAAATGAATAACATGGATTTCAATAAATCTGTATAATTTTCTTCACAAACAACAGTAATTCTTCAATGACTATATATATTCTGTATAGTTTATTACTTAACTGCATAAGTATTGGCCCAATGTTTCACCATTTCTTGGGAATTTAAATGCATATCTTTCTTTGCCTTCTTTTCTGCACGAAGTTGTGCTGCTTTTCTACTCAACTTGTCAAGGCTATCTTGAATTCTCTTCCATTCATCATTTGGAAGTATAGTAACTTGATGAAGATCTACTCCACTTGGTAAAAGAGTGCCACATTGAATTTGGCTGTCAGTCCAGGAATCAGTTTCCACTAATGAGGTTCCAAAAAAAAAGGTTAAAGGTAAAGCATTAAATGTTTTTCTCCAAAAAATTCTACATCGATGTGCTATCTAGAAAGGCTTTAAGCTAATTGTATTACTATTATTTTAGTTCTTGCTGCTGTTGTTCATTCGTGTCTGACTCTTCATGACCTCATTTTTGGGAACTACTGTAACAGTTTTCTATTTCCTTTGCCAGCTCATTTGACAGATGAGGAATTGAGACAAACAGGCTTAACTGATTTGCCCAGGGTCACACAGCCAGTAAGTGTCTGAGGCTGGATTTGAACTCATTAAGATGAATCTTCCTAATTCCAAGCCAACTCCTCTATCCACTTCACCACCTAGCTGCCCCTTAGTTCTCATTATCAGTATCAAATTCAGACATATTTTACAGAAGTTCATGGAGTTTATGGAAAGTTATTTATTGTAGTCAGGAAGTGTGGTTTATGCCATCGCTCTTGACTCTTCTGATATAAGCTAGGGCTGAGAAGTCTCAGTTATGGCTAGTGAGCTGGCAGCTCTCAGAATGAAAGGAACATTACAAACAAGGGCATAGGGAGGGAATATGAATTACTGAGGTCATTTCAACATTAAGCATCTATTATCAGCAAGATATTTACCAGAGAAGTACAGAGAAGAGCTACTCCCATTCATCAAGATATTCCCCAATGGTTAGCAATACCTAGCTCCTCTTTACTCTCCCAGTACCACTGATACTGAATCACCAACTGCCTTAAAAAAAAAAAACCAACCCATAAGAGGACCCGTATGTACAAAAATATTTATAGCAGCTCTTTTTGTGATGGCTAAAAATTGGAAAACGAGGGGATGGCCATCAATTGGGGAATGGATGAACAAGTTGTGGTACATGAATGTAATGGAATACTACTGTACTTATAAGAAATGAGGAGCAGATGGACTTCATAATAACCTTGAGAGACATATAAACTGATGCTGAGCGAGAAGAGCAGAACCAGGAGAAATTTGTACACAATCACAGACACAACGTACGTGTGACTACTAACTAACCTCAATAGACTGGGCTCCTGACAGCAATACAAGGTTTTAGGACAACTCCAAAAGACTCATGATTAAAGGAGATATCCACATCCAGAGAAGGAGATGCGGAGTCTGAATGCAGATTGAAACAAACAACTTGCTCTGTTTCTTTTCCCTGTTTTGTTTTGTTTCCTCTTTCCCACTGATCATCCCATCAGTTACAATCCTTCTTTATAACCTGACTAATTATTAATGGGAAGATATTTGTAGATCCTGTATCCGAGTGCATGCCGCCATGATGGGGTGGGGGAGAGGAAGAGGGACAAAATCTGGTTTTTCTGGAGAGCAAATGGGGTTAAGTGACTTGCCCAAGGTCACATGGTTAGTAAGTGTGTCAAGTGTCTGAGGCTGGATTTGAACTCAAGTCCTCCTGACTCCAGGACCAGTGCTCTATTCACTGTGCCACCTAGGGGGAGAAAGTCTGAAACTCAAGGGACTGTGGAACTGAATGTTGTAAACTAAAAGTAAATAAAACAAAATTTAAAAAACAAAATAAAATTTCAAAAAAACAAACCAACCAACCCATGCCCAGATCTCCAAAGACCTCCCTTCTTATCCTTAGCTCCCTCAACCCTATCTTTCTAATGTTCCACTTCAGAGCTGCCTATCCTTTCCCCTGTACACGCTGTACAGGCTGTAATTAAGAAACTTTCCTTCACCTTGGCCCTGTTCCTCTCATGTGCTTTACATCTTCTGGCACTCAGAGAAACCTGGCATTCCTCAGATGACAAGAGAATCCCTGGTCATCTTTTCTGCTACTAGGTATACCTTTCCCCCCAACTCCCCAATTTATTGGTCCCAGAAGGGAAATCAGAATGCACCTTATTCCTCATGACCATTTTCAGACTTTCCTATTACCACCTATTGCTCAAGCAAACCCTCCTCTTTTGAGGTTCACTCTAAACAAATCTGTGTGCTAGCTACTAGCTCCTCCCCTTCTGAGATTACCTTCTATCTATTCTGAATATATCTTATCTGTTCCTAATTATTTAAATACTGTCTCCCTCATTAGAATGTAAGCTGAACTGAACTAAGCACTGCTTTCCATTGCCACTGCAGATGGTCCACACTGTTCCAATACAAACTGGCCTTCACCGCTGGGAAACTAAAAACTTGGACCTTACAAAATTAGCAAATGATGATGAAGTATAAATAAAGTGACAGCTGGTATATATCCAAATAGAGGGAACTGAGAAGACCTACAAAGGTTAGTGAGTTGACCATGGTCACACAGTAACAGAATTTGAACCCTAGTGCTCTAGCTCCCAACCCAATGTTATTTTTATCTCAATTATCACCTTAGCAATATGGTTTCACGCATACTAATGAGGCAGAAAACAAAGGAATCAAACCTCATGAGGGGAATTCAACTCCAACAAAACATTATTATAGCATACGTGAACAACAGTGCAAACAACTATTGCAGATAACTGAAATACCTTATGTTTCAGTGGCACTTTTTACTTTTTGAAATATTGTCACATATTACCCCAAAGTAACCAGCAGCAATATATCCTCACAATGTTTTTAAATGAAAACTATGAACTGCTAAATAGGTTTTTTAGTTGTATATTAAATTAAATTAACACAGTAATAACAAAACAACAACACATGTAGGGATCTTATTCACAAATGACTTTTGCTCTCTTGGGTATACATTTTTTCTCTCACTTTTTCACTGATACTAGTTCTCTTCCTTTCCCCCTTTTACCTTACTCTCATTACCCACCTCTCCTCAAAACAACACATTGGTTTTATCTGAAATAACTGCCTTCTGGATTTTGGTGATGACATAATTGCCATGGGTTTTCTGGGAGGGGGAATGGGTGTGAGGATGGGTCTATAAAGGAACCAGAGTTGACTTGTAGCATCCACTCTGGGGCAGAGCTGGGAAAACCCCTGGAATTTACCTACCTCAGGAGAAGCTCTTGACTTCTCAGTTCTGGAAATGAGGAATTCTAAGAAGGGGAGGTAAGGAAGAGGCCTATTCTAGGCATGGGGGACAATGCTAAGGCATGGAGTTGGGAGATGGAATACTGTGTTCAGAGAGTAACAAGTAGGCCAATTTGGCTGGATCATCCATTGTGGGAAAGGGAGTAATGTGTAATAAGTCTGGAAAGGTATGGAGAAACTAAATAGTGAAGGTTTTTATCACTTTGTATTTCATCCTAGAGGTAATTAGGTAGGGGAGTAATGTGAAATAAGCGTGCAAAGGTAAGCAGAAACCAAATTGTGAATGACGGTTTTTTTTGGAGGGGGAGGGCAGGGCAATTGGGGTTAAGTGACTTGCCCAAGGTCACACAGCTAGTCAAGTATTACGTGTCTGAGGTCGAATTTGAACTCAGGTTCTCCTGACTCCAGGGCTGGTGGTCTATTCATTGCGCCACCTAGCCGCCATGTGAGTGGCTTTAAATGTCAGTGGTTTTGTATTTCATTCTAGAGACAACTGGGCATTTCTTGGGCAAGGGAGTGGGTGATATGGTCATTCCTTCACTTTAGAATTATTGTTTTGGCGACTGAGACATTAGTGTCAGGACATAACTCAAAGTTGGGTCTCCTAACTTGCACAATTCAAGTCCGCTTCCGTCAGCTCCTTCAGCCTGTGGCGTACTCCTACGCGATCCCTATTTTTTTCTTTCCTTCCTTCCTTCCTCCCTCCTTTCCTTTCCTTCCTCCCTTCCTCCCTCCCTCTCTCTCTCTCTCTCTTACCTCGCCGCCCTCCCCCTGCCTCCCTGGTTTGCTGGAAACCGGGGACACACGGACCAGAGGGTTGCTGGCTCCGGGGACGGCGGAGAAGCCGATCTCACTGAGAGTGCCTAGAGCCCGCGCCCGGCCTCCCGTGGTCCGGGAGGGGGCCATCCCCTCTCTCCTCACCTGGGGCTTCACGCGGTTGTCCAGTGCGCCGGCCGAACCGCACCTGAGAGTCGGTGAAGGCGCCCACGGTGGCCATGGCAGCCCGCAGCTCCGAAGGGCCGGAGCCTGGGATCGAACAGAGCCGAGAGCGCTCCCCCGCTGCCGCTCGCAGCCTCAACCTCCTAGAGTTTTCCTCCGACGCTTCGCGTTCCTTAGCAACGCTACCGGAAGTGATTGGAAACCGTTGGCTGGAGGCGAGCAACCGATTCCGGGGGGCCGCACGGGGGTGGGGCTGGGGCGGAGTCGCATCCGGGAGGGGACGGTTTGGCCTTTACTGGGGGCGGGCGGAGCGGAGGCCACGGCTGGGCGGGCAGCAAAGGGCGATGCCTGTGAGTGCGGGAACGGGGTGTAGCCGGTGCCAGGGGCGCCAGCCGAGGCGGGAGGGCGAGCCGCGGACCGGGCCGGGTCTCCTCCCCCATGGCGAGCCCCTCTCCCAAGGCCTGGGGGATGGGGAGCCCGGCGGCCGCGGCTGCTGCGGTAGCCGCAGCCTCCGGGGAGAGAGAGCCGGCGTAACCTGCTCAGTAGAGAGTCGGAGAGGGCTGGGGGTTGGGGCAGTGAGGGGTGGGGGACGCCCGGAGGGGAGCCTGGAAGGCCGTTTATGCTCGTTCCACCCCCACCCCCCAGGAGCTTACCCCAAAGCGTCTTGAATCTTTTGGCTTCCAAATCCAAAAAGCCGGGGCTCTTCCAGAGGAGGGGAGACGTTTCCCAATTGTCACCGTAAATTAGGACTTTACCTCTCTGGGACTCAGGTTTCCTCATCTGTAAAATGACGAGAGATTGGCCTAGGTGGCCTCCACCACCCCTTCCAGGTCTAGATAGGTGGTCCTACGGGCTCCCCATAGAGATAGACCTGGGGCTCTGCCTCTGCGCTCCCCGCCCCCACTCCAGGCCCTGGGCCACTTGACCTGGAGCGAGGTGGGGGTGGCCAGCTGGTCACTTAAGGCTCTCTGTGCCCCGGGCTCCTCTTGGCTGTGTTGTTATGGGACTGCGTGCAGTTAAGCTTCCCTGCACTGATAAACCACAAATTTCGGCCCAAAAAGTTTTATTTATATATTTTAATAAAGAGACTAAGCTAGTAGTGGAGAAACCTGAGCTTTGCCACTACCCAACTAACTTGTGACGAGTGATTTCATCATTCCAAGTCTATTTATTTCTTCGTCTGTAAAATGAGGTGGTTGTTCTAAGTTCACAGGTTCTTAACCTTTTTTGTGTCTTGGACCCCTTCTCAGGATAATATTTTTTAAAAGTATCAAGTAAAATGCATAGGATTATAAAGGGCTTGGCAAAATAAATGTATAAAGAAAACCATTTATATTAAATGAAGTTCTCAAAATATTTTGAAAAACAAGCTCCCGGAGCCCGGTTTAAAACTCCTGGACTCGATGGTCTCTAAAATCCCATTCATAGGCACATTTAGGGCTAGAAGGAAACCTTGGAAGACATCTAATTTGGTACCTCATTTTACACGGGAGTGAAGTCTCCCAGAAAGAAGTTATTCGCCCAGGATCGAAAAAGTAGCAGCAAAAAAGGACTGAGATTTAGATCAGATCTACTGGTTATATAGTTCAACAGCCTTTCCATTGTGCTAGGTTGCCTCCTATTTGCTTTAAGTGAAATTCCTGCTTTGTGCTGCAATGTTTATATAATGAATAAACTGTATAGAAATTAGTACTGTTATAGGGACATTATCAGATAATTCCAGATTATTCATAATTTAGAGACTCTATAGGGACTAGACAGGCATCCTGGAATTAAAATTTGTTAGCTAAGATTTATAAGGACTAAACCTTAAGGACCTAGCTCTGTAAAAATCCCTCCTAACTCACTTTAATATATAGATTATTTTATTAGCAAAAATGCACTTTAAATCCTTCACTGTGATCATTTAAAAAGTGAGGAATAGGATTTTAACTATTTTACATAGTTCATATAATTCATTTCCTTTCGAAATTGTTTCTGCTTTTCTCCTATTTCTTTGTTTTTCGTAGGATCATAGAGCTGGAAAGGAACTGGAGAACAAATCCCTCATTTTGTATATGAGAGAACTCAGAGGCTTGGGGAAGTTAAGTGACTTGCCCAAGGTCACACAGGTAGTTAAACAGCAGAGGCAGTTTTCAGTTTTTTTTGTTTTGATCCATATTTGACCCATTTTTAAATTAATGTTAAAACTTATTTACTAACATTGAAAAATACTTCAACGAACTTTATAACTAATGACATTGTTTTGCAGCTCTACAACTTAGACCAACCCCATTGTTCCAAGCTTTAAAAGATTTAGCTTTAAAGAACTATATTCTGGAAAATTAAGAATTTTTTTTAAATAAAAGCTGATGTTATGATCCACAGCTGTCCCATATTACTTCAGGCTCACAACCATCAGTTGTACTTCCATATGACATAGGTAAGTAGGGGAAAGGTTAGTGAAACATAGTTGAAGAGAGAAATTATTTTTGTATATACAGTGTTTGCCGGATGACAAAATTGTAACCATACAATACTAGTAATTTTGGATATGTATTTTCATTTTAATATGTTGTGAAAAACTGGTAGGTAATTTTAACTGTGTAAGTAATTAAAAATTATTTACCATCAGACTGGCTATAGGATGATGGGATTTTTTCAGCTACAGCTCATGAAGACCTTCTATTAAGGCATAGAGGGGTTGCAGTTTGCATGGCATTGGGGTGGTGGAAGGAAGACAGAAAATGGTACTCACCCCTATGAAGTCTTAGTTTCACAGAAGTATTGAAAAAGCATTTATGAATACTTATGAGTAGTAGAACATATTAATAACTTTTTATATGACTTTACAAATGAGTCTTGTAGGCTGCATTATACTTTAGTGATAGGGAGTAGAATATAACATATCAAATTGTCTTTCCACCAAGACTGGTCCATTTCTATCTCAGTCAGTCATCTAGCATTTATTAAGTACCTGCTGTATGCCAGGGACTCTGTTAAGCCCTGGAGATACAAAGAAAGGCCAAAAAAAAAAAAAACCCAGCCGGTCCCTGTCTTTAATCTTCCAGTAATAGGGTAAGTAACATGCCAATAATTAGAAAACAAGCAATTTTGAAACATTTAGTATATGCCAGGCACTGTGCTAAGTACTTTCCAAATGTTATCTCATTTGAACCTTGTAAGGTATTGTTAAGATCCTTTTTTTTTCAGTTGAGGAGACTGAGGCAGACAGAAGTTAAGTGACTTTCCCAAGGTCACACACTCAGATACTTACTAGACTGGGGCTAGATTTGTACTCAGACCTAGTACTCCATCCACTACACCACCTGGTGTGTACAGACAAGCTAGGATAAATTAGGTGGAGGTGAAGGGGGCTGGGAGATAATCTCAAAAGGCAGGCACTAAGATTAAAGAGAACTGAAAGGCTTCTTGTAAAAGGTAGGCCTTTAACTGAGACTTGAAGGAAGCCAGGGTAACTAGGAGGCAGAGATAAGGAGGAAGATCATTGCAGGCATGGAGGACAGCCAGGAAAAACACTTGGAGGAAGGAGATGGAGTATTGTGTTCAAGGAATAGCAAGGAGGCCAATGTCAGTGAAGTACATGGAATACATGGAGAAGAGTAAGATCTATGAAGACTGGAAAGTTAGGGAGGAGCCAAGTTCTGAAAGGCTTTGAAAGCCAGAGGACATAGATATAAATCTGAAATCCTTGTTTTCAGTTCTCATTGTTCTCGACCTTTCTTGCAGCCTTTCATACTGTCATCTCATTCTCTTCTTGATACTCTCTTCTCTCTAGATATGTCACACCACTCTTTCCTGCTTCTGGTGGCGTCATCTTGGGCTTTTTTGCTGGATCTTCAACCAGGTCATACTCACTAACCGTGGGTGTCCCCTAGGGTCCTGTCACATACCCTCTTGTTCTTTTATACTATTTTATTTGTTAATCTTATCAGTTCCTATGGATTCAGTTATCATTCCCAAATCTACCTATCTAGTCTTAACATCTTTACTTACCTCCAGTCTTAAATCTCCAACTGCCTATTAGACATTTGAACTGGGTGTACTATAGACATCTTAAACTCAACATGTCCAAAACTTGTTATCTTTCCCCAAAACCTTTCCTACCTTCCAAACTTCCCTATTACCTTTGAAAGCACCACCATCCTCCCAGTCCCCCAGTCCCTCAATCTAGATGTCATCTAGAAATTAATTTCTTACTATCTCTCACTCCACTTCCCCCATATCAAATCTGTTGCTTAGACCTCTCAGTTTCAGCTTTGCAACATCCCTCCAATATACTCTCTTCTCTCCCCTGACACTGCACTCACCCTGGTAGAGGCCCTCATCTCTTCACACATGTACTGTTGCTGTATCTTCCTGGTGAGTCTGTCTGCCTCAAGTCTGTCCCTACTCCAGTCCATCTTTCACCTGCCAGAATGATTTTCCTAAAGTACAAGTCTGACCATATCACCCTTCCTACCCAATAAACTCCAGTGGTTCCCTGTCACTTTCAGGATCAAATATAAAATCCTCTGTTTGGCATTTAAAGCCCTTCACAACCTAGAGTGCCCCCCCTTCTTATATCTCATGCCCCCTTCCGTACTTTTCCAGCCTTATACCTTATTACCCTTACCCTACCTCTACATACTCTTCCATCTATTGGCACTGGCCTGTTTGCTGTTCCTCAAACTAGATTCTCCATCTCTTGACTCTGGGTATTTTCACTCTGAAAATTCCATGCCTGGAATGTTCTGCTTTCTCATCTCCAACTCTTGGCTTTCCTGGCTTTCTTCAGGTCTAAAATCTCACTTTCTACAAGAAGCCTTTCCCAAATCCCATTTAATTCTAGTGCCTTCCCTCTTATTTCCTATTTATCATGTTTCCTAATTATAGAAGCTTGCTTTTACATATTTGTTTATGTATTATCACCTCCATTAGATTGTGAAGCCCATGAGGGCAAAGACTGTCTTTATATTTCAGCACTTAGCACAGTGTCAGGTGCATAGTAGACAATAAATGGATATGACTAAGTAATTGGCTGATCCTGGAGGCAGTGGAAGTGGCAAGAAGGGAAAGAAGAAAATAAGCATTTGTATAGTGCCTGTTATGTGCCAGATACTGTACTCAGTGCTTGACAAATATTTCATTTTATCATCATAACCACCCTGTGAGGTGGGTGCTGTTATCCCTCTTTTATAGTGGAGGAAACTGAGGTTAAGTGATCCAAATATGTGAGGTCAGATTTGAACTCGGGTCTTCCTGACTCCAGGTCCAGAACTCTATCCATTATGTCACCTTGATGCCCTTTGAGTTTATTGAATAGGGAGGAGAGGTGTGATGATATGGCCAGACCTGCATTTTAGGAAGATAAATTTGGCAGCTCTTGAGGATGAATTCAAATGGAAAAAGTTTAGGCAGGGAGACCAACCAGCAGGCTATTGCAGTAGTTCAGATCTGAGGTGATGATGGCCTGCACCAAAATAGTAGCAGTATCAGAAAAGATAAGGGGTAATATGTGAGAAATACCATGAAGGTATTTTTGACAGGCCTTGGCAATAAATTTCATGGGTGGTGGGGGTGGAGTGAGGGATCTAGGATGATACCTAGATGATACCTAGGGGAGAGTTTAGAGGGAAAGATTATCAGTTCAGTTTTAGACATGTTGAATTTAATATTCCTGCTGGATATCCAATTCAAAAGACATGACTAGAGGTCAACAGAGAAGTTAGGGCTGAATAAGCAGATCATCAGCATAGAGATGATAATTTAATCCATGGGAGCTGATGAGATCACCAAGTGAGACAGTTATAAAAGGAGAAGAGGTTCCAGAACAGAAACCTGTAAGACACACATGTTTAGTGGGGATGACCTGGATGAAAATCCAGAAAAAAGGAGACTATGAGAAAGGTCAGATAGGTAAGAGGAGAACCAAGAAAAGTAGTGTCACAAGGCATGCTGGACTTTTCTGTATTGACTGTGCATCATTCCTGATGTTGGAGATCCATGGATTTGGGTAACTCTATGAAGTATAGAAGACTCTATTTAGTGGAAGACTATAACATCGTCCTATCCATTATGATACATCAGAGGCCCATGCTAGAGTAACCCAAGCCCCTAGTGAGCAACATAAAACTGAACCAGCTTCCTTTCAAAGACTTACTGTAATCCTTCCTATAGCTGCTAGATGTAGGTTTCACCTGGACTAAACAGATATGTATAAAAAGGTGATCCATCAGATTCATTTTTGTGGGTTAAAGAAGAAAGGCCTAGATGTTCTCTGATTTGGTAGAGAAGTAAGATGAATCTAAAGTTGTTTTTTTGACTATTAAAATTCTGAATATTTGTAAAACAGTTCCAAATCCTGTCATTAAATGTTCTTATCCTATGATTCTTTGCTAGACATTAAAATCTAAAAGAATTTAGATCTGGAAATCTCCACATTATTGCTTTGACATCTATTGAGTGTTTATTTCAGTTTTTATTTTTTCAGTTATGTTTATTTTTTTTCCCTATACTAATATGTGTTATCTTAGTGGAAGAGGAGTGGGATGTTATGTGACACATATTAAGTTATTAAGGTATTGGTTTTCGATTTTAGGTGTTATTAAGAAGCCTCACTTCCATTGCTTCCAAGCAAGGACTGTTCCTTATGAAAGTATATTGAAACATATTGACAAATAACCTGCATGGTATTTAAAATGAGATGGTTCTGGCCTTTGAACTCCAGCTCTAAGGTGAAATAAAACATTGTTCCCTTGGAGAAATTAATTTGGGTAGGTATCTCTTCATTAGCTGTTTCTCTTTACATTTATTACAGTAATAATTGGGTGCTGGAGATAGCATGGAAAATGGACAGGAATCAAAGAAATGAAGCAAAGAAGAGCAACAGAAACGTCTGTAATTAGATGGATACAAAGTAGACTAGTGGAACTATGTTAGCTAGAATAGCAGTTCATCCTACTTGGGATTGGTAGCTACAGAATTTTAGTAACCTCTTCCCCACTGTGGCTAAAATAAATCTAAAATAAATCACTGGTAGTCTGCAACTTAGGAAGGGTATGTTTCAGAAGTTCATTTTTAAGCCTATAGTTTGGAATTCAGACTGCATTTTTCTATAGAAACAGTGCATAATTATTAGCTCTGCTAAAGGAAGATACCTTTCTGATCTCCGTGTGTTTTGAACTGCAATTAGGGAACGATCAGTTGCTTCTATGAGGTTGGGGGATATCTGGATTTGAACTTCTCTACTATTTGTTCATCTGGACAGCTCATTCCTAAGTCAAGGAACTGCCCGTTTAAAATGTTAGGTATTTCAGCTCTTTTGTTGATGTTTTCTGTTTTATATTGGTTGTGTTCTCCTTTTTCTTTTTAGGTACTTTTTGCTAAAAATCTCTTAAAAGTTAAAAAATCTTAACCAAGTTAAGATAGGTCTCATATAGGAATGTTTTTGGTTACTTTGTGCTTTGGAGCTTATTAACATTTTCAGGTAAGTGTTAAACTTTACCCAAAAAGTATTGTTTCCTTTTATCTCAAGTTATTTTTATGGTGTGATATCCCTGTCTATAAAAAGCCTTTTCTTTTTTTGTACCATTATTTATATCTACAAGTAGTCCCTGTTTATTGCTTTTACCCTCTTTATTATTATATTCAGTCTAAATTCTCATATGTTTACCTTCTATTTTGCTGCTCATTACCATCTATTGTCTTTTCCTTTGGTTTCTTGTTAGTCTCTTTATAGCCCCACTGCTAATCCCCATCTGTTCTTTCAGGCATCTTCATTCTCTTCAGAAGACTTTATAATGGAATCTGTGAATTCTTTAATAGCTAGAGTGGAACAAAGTAAAGCTATAAATAATCCTTTTATCATAATCCATTTCCCACCAGTGTGATAGACCGTACATGTACCTACCATTTTTATTTGGCATGTTAGTGCCAGATTATCTATATATTGCATATCGTTTACAAAATTGTTACCAGAAATTATTTAGGATCAAGTGTCCTGTTTTTTCTTTGCTGTTTAGCCTCTGGTAGCACCACAATATTAATATTCCAGTAAGCATTGGAATTTAAAATTATTAAACTAAATATCTTTAATAATTTTTTAAAATGCCTATTAGAATAACAATTTAAAATTGCAAAAATTCATGCAATATAATATTTTGGTCAGAATTTGATGGTGGTATACAGAAACAGCAACATTTTAAAACTTTTTTAAACAAAGTAATCTTGTTGATTAATATTAAGTGTTTTAGTAGGCATAGTAAACCTACATTTTCTTTCTCTGTTGCTCTTTTGGGTTTTTGATTTAACCATCTCATAATAACTCATGTTAGAATAAAGTACTAAGTACACTTTCATTTCGGTCTTTAAAGATAGCCTAGCCACATGGTCTCTTTTTATACCTGCCCTTTAAACTATTAGCTTGTAGAATCATACCAATCAATAGGAATTCAGTAATATTATGGATATCATTTTAGATTATAAAGTAGTCAGATATGATGTTTTGGACTTAGGTAGATACTTATATGTAGTTACAGCTTAATTAATTTTAATGTTCTCAGCACCAGTATAAATCATGACCCCTCTATACCTTCTTATCTTGTACATTTCTCTTTCATATCTTTGCTTAAATCCTCCATTGGGTGGGGGATGTCCACCCAATGCCCTGAAGACTTTCTTTGTTTCTTTCAATTCTCAACAGTACCATGGAACATTTTGCTGTCCATTTGTTTTTGATTCTCACTGTGTGATTCAGCTTACACATATCTTTAATGATACCTTCTCTACAAACATGCCTGTTTATACCTTGAAACAGCCTTGAAATTATCTACAATTTTGATTAGTAGGAAATTGTGTTGTTATTTTATTTACATCCATTGAATGCTGTTGGTGTTTAAAAATTGGAGTTTTCCAGAAGCAGGATCATCAGAGGTGCTATAGTTTGACAAAGGTGATTCAGTCTGGTATCCTTTACTTAATTATGAACCCAGTGATTCTTCTTATGCAACACTTTTCCATATGTAGTTGAACAAACTAAATGGGCTTCCTTTTCCATTGACTGTCATGCTTTGGACAACGTGTTTTTCATCTGCCTTGTTTTTCCATTTTGGAGGGGCAAACCAATCTTTTAAAAATTATTGACAGTTTCACTGAAGAGCCTCTGAAGTATACTATGATTTGAAGCAATTATTACAATGTATTCTATGGATTGGAACATTTGGAAAGCCTCACCATTAGAAGGGAATCATTTCTGTTTGGTCTCTTTACAAGATATCCAGTGCACTGGGAAACAGCGTATATCTCCCTGGTATATGCTTCATATGATGTCAGTATTCAGAAGGTTGAAGAAGGTGCATCTCCGTAGGCACAATAGTCCTTAAATCTTATATAGTCTTAACTTATTTTCTGTTCTACCTCTACCTCCTTAAATCTAATTTAACCTTAACATATTTTCTCTTTTACCTTTGCTTATGCATTCACTTATACCTAGAATAGACTCTCCCTACCCCTATATAGATCTATATGAGTCCATGCCTTTTTCCAACTCCTGCAGGAAAATTTCCCTGACGCTCTTTTCCCTTCCCTCCATTACATGTGAAACCATCTTCATCAGAATTCTTGTGGCATTTTACTTGGACCTAGAATTGGCATTTATCTTTCACATCAGAGGTGTTTTTTGTTTTCTTAATGAACATGTTTGCCCTTGTATTAGACTGTTACATCCTGGAGAGAAGGGTTTTTGTTGTATTCCCAGGGCCTAGCACAGTGTCTACTGAGTCTTGTTTGAGACAGGCCTTTGAAGTTCTCTTTGGCTTTGCCTAGTCATATGCCTTTTTAAATCGGCAATAGATGTAGTAGGCTCTATATTATGTACATCTGTCAGTGTGGGACTATGAAGATGCCATCTGCTATAGAAAATTGCCTGCAAAAGCATGCCTGGTCCCATCTCCTGTTTTCATCAAGAATAGTCTTCTGCATAAACCGTAAAGGTTTTATAGAGATGAGAATTTAAACATATTATGAATCGGCAGTAGCTGATGTCTTTGCAATCACCCTTTTTTTGGTAAAAGAACCAACCACAATCTTTTCTATTCTTTTGTAAGCTCCCCTTCTTTAAGATAAATCCAAAATTGATTCTTAAATACCTTAAAAACCATGTTGTCTCCACAGATTCATTTACCAAATATTTACTAAGAACTTCTGAGCCAAGTACAGTACTAGACATTGGGGATTAAGAAACAAAACAATTCCTCCCCCTTTAGGAGCTTACAATCTATGGATGGTTGCATTAGGACGATACAATATGAATATAGAAAATCAAATGCTAACTATAAAAAAATATTTTAGGGAGTAGTTGGGGGGGGCAGGTAGGAGAAGGAAAGGATCTAGCAATCAAGGAAAATAGGATAGGCTTCCTCTAAAAGATTGTTCTTGAGATGAGCCTCAGAAGAAAAGGAATTGTAAGACGCAAATGTGAGGAGGGAGTGCGTGATAGGCCCAGAAGATATCTGTATAAGTCACAGAGACAAAAGATGGATGTGTGTGCAGGGAATAACAAGGCCATTTGGCTAAAATATAGAATTCTTGAAGGATTCAGCAAAGGAGACTGAGGTGGAATGTCTAAGCTGGTAGGAGAACCAAGAGAGAGCAAAGTCATGAAAAAATCCAGGGCAGAGAACGTATCTAAAATGAAGGAGCTGCCTGCAATGCCAGATGCCACATAGAAATCAAGGAGGATTAAAAACTGAAGTAATATGTGGCCATAAAAAATGTCATTTACTGTATCATTGGTAACTCAATAAGCATTTATTAAGCACTTACTGTGTGCTAGGCACTATGCTTGGGATATCCCTGGCCTCAAGGAGCTTACTGTCTAACACAGTGCTTCTCAACCTTCCTAATGCCGCAACCCTTTAATACAGTTCCTCATGTTGTGGTGACCCCCAACCATAACATTATTTTCGTTGCTACTTCATAACTGTAATTTTGCTACTGTTGTGAATCGTAATGTAAATATCTGATATGCAGGATGTAATTAAATTGAACATAACCCCACAGGTTGAGAACTGCTAGTTAACGGGAAGATAATACATAAAAGAAAGCTGGAAAGTGGAGATAAAGGTAGTGCTAGGTGTCTTGAGGGGGAGAAGTGCAATTGAAATGCAGCTGGTGGGAAATGGGGATAAGACTGTGTGGGGCCCCCTCCTTAAATGGAGGCTTTAGAGCTTCTGGTCTCCAAGGCTTCTGATGAGATCGTTTGTTGTAGTGGTTCAGTTGTTTCAGCCATGTCTGACTCTTCACAACCCCATTTGGGATTTTCTTGGCAAAGATCCTGGAGTGGTTTGCCATTTTCTTCTCCAGCTCATTTTAAAGATGAGGAAACTGAGGCAAACAGCGTTAAGTGACCTGCCCAGGGTCACACAACTTGTGTCTGAGGCTAGATTTGAACTTGGGAAGAGGAGTCCTCCTGACTCCAGGCCCAAAACTATCTGCGGTACCACTTAGCTACAGAGATGTCAGTATCAAATATGACTTAATCTTGCAAGATAAGGAGATTTCCCATTAGAGAGTTTCATTGGATGATGTGAAGTTGGGAGCCAGGTTGCTAGGGATTGAAAAAGTGAGAGACGTGAAGGAAATGAATGTAAATGGTGTTTTCTAGGAGTTTTATTGTGAAAGAAGGGAGAAATGGAGGACCGTAACTTGAGGGTGGGGAGAATGGTTGGGCTGAATGCAAGGGGTTTTTAGGATCTAGTAGATTTGGACATGTTCATAGGCAGCAGAGAAGGATAGGAAGTATGGAAGGATAGAAAATTAAAGGGTATGATTGTAGGGGCAAGCTACTGGAAGGAATGGGATCAAGGAAACAAGTAGGGGGGTTAGCTTTGGGGGAAAGGATGGGGAGTGTTGATCATAGGATTTTGGGATATAGACAAAGAGGGAGTAGTGGCTTTTTAAATGGCCTCCATTTTCTTAGCATAGTATTTTGTATGATCCTTTCTTTGCTGAGAGAAATGGAATAGAGGATGGTTTAGGAAGCTTGAGAAGAGGTTTAAAATTGCAGCTGTGGGGAATGTGATAAGGGAATACATTAGGAGAAAAGGAAGAGGTGTGTCTTGCTGCATTGTAGACTGGTAATATTAGATTAACATATTCATAGTGGACCTAGTTAATCTGCTGATGTGAATTCCTCTAGCACCCTTTGACTGAGAGCATGAAAGGCACATGGTCTGGGTAAACCAGGGTTGGGCTTGACAAGGCATCAGTGGGGATAGAACAAAGGGGCAAAGATTTTTTTTCTTTATATATTTGGACAGTCCTAGTTTTCTTCCTGACTTCATCTTATGTAGAATTGCTGCTTGTTCACATAGACATCTGGTACTACTCTGAGAAAGTCTGAATGTATTAGTTCCACTGAGAAACTAGATTACTGTAGAAATGTTAGCAGAACTGTTCCATTCTGCATTTCCTTTTCTGGCTTCCACATCTATAAATGCTTTCAAGTATAATCTGGCCAAGGTGTCACATGAGGTTCTCTGCAAGCTTGTTTTCTTCACTGTTTGTTGCTGTACTGTGAGGTATTACCCATGGGTTTCTTTGTTCCTCTTCTGTAATGTTTTGTCAATAGCTTATACTTTAAAAGTAGTATTATCCTTGGCTACTGTATCTTTCTCCTTAGAAAAGATGTTAAGTTTTTTTTCTGCCTTTGCTGACTTCATGTGGTTTCTGAACCCTTTCAGCCTCTTTGTTGTAGTAACTGTTTTGCTCTGGTTAACTTCTAAGAAATGGTGTTAGAAACAATACCTTTGTTTTGTTCATTTCTTTCTTTTCAGAATCAACAAGTTGTTTAAACAGGTCAGGTTAAAACTGTCATAATCATATGGCATATTCTCATCTTTATCCTTTCTTCTAATTTTGTGTTTACTTTGAACTTTCCTCTTATTATGTACAGTCATTCTGAGATGACTGCTACATCTGTAATCAATTACTTCCTGTTCAGTACAGTCAGTTTCATTCCTATTTGTGGCTGAGGCACCAAAGTAGCCTAGAAACCCTTGGCTTTTTTCACTTCTTGATCCAGAACCATATTTTCTAACTTGATTTTTGCCATCCTTTCTTTTGCCCAACTTTGCATTAAATTCACCCAGTTTCGAAGTGTATTTTGACTTAGTTTGGTTAGTTTGACTTAATTTTCAATCCAATTCAGTAAGCATTTGTAAAATGCTCTATGTGCCAAACACTATGGTAGGCCCTGGGATACAGTAACAGAAATAAAGTAGGGGAGTAATGCCGCACTTCAAGGACACCACATACACAGATAATTTAAAAATAATGTACAAAGCAAATTCTAAGTAATTTTGGAGAGATCATTAACAAATTAAGGAACATCAGAAAAGACCTCATATAAGACAAGGGAATATTTTTAATTGAATTTTGGAAGTAAGGAATTCCTAGAGGCAAAAATGGACATGAGGAGCCTTCTAGGCATGCGGTGCAACCTGTACAAAGACGGAGGTGGGAGATGGAATACAGTATGTAGGAAACAGCAAGTAGACCAGTTTAGCTAGAGCATAGAATGCATGAGGGAGAGTAATGGGAAATTAGTATGGAAATGATTGAAGCCAGATTTTAGATACTATGCAGAGGAGGTTATATTTTTATCTTAGAGAAAAGAGGAAGTCACTGGAGCTTCTTTGGCCAGGGGAATAACAGTTTGGCAGTTGTGTAAAGGATGTATTGGAGAGTGAAGACACGAGGCAGGGAGGCTATTGCAATAGTCAAAGTGAGAAGATTTAAGGAGGGCATGATTTAGAATTTATACAAACTCATGATAGACATATAACAACCACAACAATAATAGTAACAATAATAACAAAAATGACATTTATATAACCCCTGCTATTTGACAGGCACTGTGCTAAGTGCTTTACAGATACCTGATCTGATCCCCACAACAACCCTGAGAAGTATTGGATAGATGAGAAAACAGGCAAACAGGTTGGCTTGCCCAGGGATCACACAGCTAGGAAGTGATTGAGGTCATACTTTAACTCAGGTCTTACTGACTCTAGGCCCAGCCCTTTAACCCTGCACTACCTCGATGCCCCTAATAAATATTTGTTTAATCCAGTTAATTTGGCAAGAACGTGTTTGATATATTGCTATTCACACTGATAAGAGGACAGAGTCTTCATATCAGTGAGATCCTAGATCCATTGGAGGATATTAGCAAGATTTTTAAAAAATAATTTCTCTACATCCTTTGCACTAAATATTGGTATGTAAGCTATAAGAAATAAGCACCTTGATAGTGCTTCATGGTAACCTGGTCAGTTATCAAAATATCAGTTTCCTATCACTTTAACCATAGATTCAAACCAACTTTGCCAAATCTTTATTTATCTCTCCAAGAAGAACCTTTGAGCCATACTCTCATTTAGCCACATCCTCCCCATGTATTCTAGTTTTAACAAGATATATGTGGTTCACTTCTATTAATACATTTTCATTGGGCTTTGGACAAAGATTATATACAGTACCAAAAGTTTAATGTTTATTTAAGAACTGTCTGATTCTTGGGCCCTCCTGTCCTTTTCTGTCACTACCACTGGCACCGAAAACATGGAAAGGTTATTCTGCATTTTTGTCTTTTTCATAGCTAGCTAGCCTTCTCTTAACGAGCCTTTCTGTGCTTATCTAGAGTCTTACTTACCATTTAGTAGAACCTTTCTTAGCTTATACTCCACTGGCATAGCCTTCAAGAACCTAGGATTATTTCCACACCAGGATGATACAGCAAAATAGCACTTTTGTGGAGGAAATTTCTATCTCCCTAATGAAAAATGCTGTAGTAGTTTTCATATATCCATAGGTGAGAAAAATTTATCCTCTTATAGATTTTAACTTTTCATGTTTTCAAATTAAATATTTTTATAAAAGTGTTTGATCTAAGTATAGAAGGAAAATATTTAAAATAGAATGTATTTAGGGAAATAACATTTCTTCTTTTTCAGAGTAAGACAAATCTTATTCTGCAGCCATGAAATTTCTACTGATTTTTGACTTTGACCATACAATCATAGATGACAATAGTGACACCTGGATTGTGAAATGTGCTCCTGAGAAAAAACTTCCCAATGAACTAAAAGATTCTTATGAAAAAGGAAAGTGGAATGAATATATGGGCAGAGTCTTTAAATATTTAGGAGATAAAGGAATAAGGGAATATGAAATGAAAAAAACTATGACAGAAATACCTTTTACTGAAGGAATGATAGAGCTTATAAACTTTGTTGGAAAAAATAAAGATATTTTTGACTGCATAATTATTTCAGATTCAAATACAGTCTTCATAGATTGGATTTTAGGAGCTGCCAAAGTTCGTGATGTGTTTGATGAAGTGTTTACAAACCCAGCAGCTTTCACTGACAGTGGTTATCTTACTCTGGAAGGTGTTCATGTGCATCTTTGTGATAAGTGCCCAAAGAATCTCTGTAAAAAAAAAGTTCTGGTAGAATTTATAGATAAACAGTTACAAGAAGGAATAAAATATACCCAAATTATTTATCTGGGTGATGGTGAGAATGATTTCTGTCCAGTAACCACTCTCAAGAAGAATGATGTTGTCATGCCTCGCAAACGGTATTCGTTACATAGATTGATTAATGAATTGCCTCAAGATGCTTCTTTGGAACCTTCTGTTCTAGTCTGGTCATCAGCTTTTGAAATACTTTCTCATTTGAAATTACTTATAAAGGAATGATTCATAACAAAATTGGAGATGGCTTAAATGAATAAGAAAAATAGCTTATACTTAAATTTTATATAGTAGCAGAAAAAGTAGTTGTTATATTCCAAAAGAATATATGCAATATCAATATATCCCAAATTTTCATACTTTCCTTTTGAAATGCAATGCAAGAAAGTGTGATTTTTTTTAAAAAAATGTTTCTAGTTCACTTCATAAAGTCTCATTTATTTCTTTACATGGAATAGGTTGATTCACTGTGCATATGATGCTTGTCAATGTAATCTCCAGCAACAGAATTCAAAATTCTTAGGAATATTGATTAATACAGGGCATGTTATAGTAACTGTTTTAAAGGATTGTGCCATTGAAATAAAGTCTTATTGAGACAATTATACCAAAATATGTTAATTTTAACGATCTAATTTTTAGGTTTAACTGTCCAGCATGTAATTACTCTTCTGGTTTTTATTTTTTCCAAATTATTAACAGAGGCCCTTAGCCCCTACAGTATGTACCTAGAATAATTTAATGTGGAAAAATGTGTACCATTTATGCAGTTATTTTGTAAATGTGAAACATAAATAAACACATCTCATTTACCTTTATTTGTTGTAGAGAAAGTGACTTAGAGGACTAATAGGTTAAATTATGTTGGATCACATCCAGCCTTACAGATAGCCATCTGCCTATATGTCAGACCTAGCAGTTGTTTATAAAATTTCAATACTAAAGAATTTTATACATTACTTACAAGCCCTACATAAAATTGTACCAACTAATATCTTTTGGCAGTAACACCAGTATGTTATTACGATATTCTGTCTTAATTCTTGAATTTCCTCTGTAGTATCCTTTGGTCAAGATTAGCCCAGGCTCGTTCAACTCATGTCCGTCCCAGCGTCTGTCTCCCTCTGACGATTCCATGGTTAGAACATCTCGGTTCCTACCTCCCCACCCAGTCAGTCCCTGTCATCCCTTGCCACAAGTCGACTAGAACACTCTTCCACACTGACCAAAAGCCCTTAGTACTAAAATCTGTCTTCTTTCCTTCTTCCTCCTAATATCTCGTTTTATGGCATTGTTCCTATGATCTCAATTATAATATATTTCACCTAATATCATGTGTTTAGGAGAATGAACCAACATTATCTAATATGTACAGACATGTGTGCGTATACAAATATGAGAGAACCCCAAAAAGAGAAAGTGTAGTTTTAAAGGCCTTAAGGTGATAAAATATTCTTGTCCTAATAAACTTTTATTTTTTTTCCTGTAAACCTGTACCTTGCTTCCTGAAGGTAAGTTATACATTCAAAAAGAATACAAACAACTTCAAATGACTGGACTATAATTTTCCGAATGATACTCTCATAGTCAGGATTCTCCATGTGCTATTTTGATATTTATATAGCTAAATTAATACGAATTAGTTTCGTCTTCCTCAATGCCTGTGAAGTTCTATGTAAGCATTAGGCTGCTAGTGTGCTCTTACTTTCTATCATCTCTTACCAGTACATGCATCCCATGAAAACATAAAAAATAACTTATCCTGTAATCTTAGTGATTATCAGAGCTTATCTAGTCCAATCCATGTCTAAAGGATGAATTCCAACATCCTTGACAAGTGGTTATTCAGCATCTACTTGACAATGTCCTCCAGTGACAGAAAACTCTCCTGTCCCAGTTCCATTTTTGGACAGTTCTAATTCTTGCAAACTTTTTCCTTGTGTTTGATCAATAAGCATTTGTTCACTCAGGTATTGTGTTAAATGCTGGAGATACAAAGGTAAGAAAAACACAGCCCTTATCAGGTAGCTCACATTCTGATGGAAATAGCATGCAAACAACAATATACATATAGATTAAATACCGATTGTAAATGATTGATTGTCTTAGAGGGAAGTCACTAGCAATGGGAGGGGTCCAGGAAAGGCTTCTTGCGGAAAGTAGGATTTAAACTCTATTTTGAAAGAGTTCAAAGAAGCCAGAAGATAAAGGCAAGGAGGAGGCCTGTGGAAAAAAATCTCTTTATTTGTTACTTCTACTTACTGTTGCCTGTTACTGCCTTTACAGTCAAGAACACTGGTTCCTTTTAGGCCTTCAAGTATTTAATACAGTACTCATGACCCTTCTAAGTCTCCTTCATGTTAAAGATCTCAAGTTGTTTTTTTTTTTTCCAGTGAGTCACTGTTTTGAGTCCCTTCACCATCCTGGTTTCTGTCCTTTAGATTAATTCTAGTTTGTCCTTAAAATGTATCCACAACTGAACAGAGTTTGCCAGATACAGTCTGGTTAGAACAGAATGAAATAGACTATCACCTCTCTCATTCTGGACCCTGTACTTTTATTCATGCAGCCTATTATCATGTTAGCTTTTTAGATGTCATGTAATACATTGGGAGGACCTCATGGCAAACTTATGGGACGACATGAACAAGTCACACAAGATAGGCATGCATAAGGGTTCAGTTTCCGTCATTAGAAGGGAGATCTAAATAAGATTATAGATTCATTTGAATATTTAAATTATCTTATTGGTTCATTGACTTTGCAGCCCATGAAAATGCCCAGGTACTTTTCATAAGAAATAATGTTCATCCTTTCCTGGTTCGCTCACTGCTCTGACTGTTCCTACAAGCAGTGGGTATACCCCAGTACTCAGCCCTGGATTCTTCTATTTCCTCTATACTTGTCTTACTTGATCTCATTAACCCCTTTGTTTCAATTGTCAGTATGCATACAACCGCCACATTAGCATGTCTAGCCCTTATCTATATCACCAACTACCTAGTACACAATTTGAATGTAATGTTCTAGAAAAATTTCAAGAAATATGATGGAAACTACTTATTTCCTTCTTTCTAAAAGCAATCCTCTGAACTTAGTAGCATCAGAATCCCAACTGTCCTTATAGTCACCTAGACGTGTAACCTCCATGTCATCCTCAACTTCTTGCTCACATTCTACCTCACATACACAATCATTTGCCAAATCTTGTCCCTTAAAGCTTTCCCACATCATATACATCTTTTCCTTCATCACTTTTGACTATTGCAATAGTCTCCTAATCAGTCTCCTTGTCTGAAGTGTCTCTCCCCTCTCCAGTTTATCCTCCACAAAGTTGCCAAAGAAATTTTCCTAAAAGTACAAGTCTGACCTGTATCACCTTTTCTACTCAATAAACTCCAATGGCTCCCTGTTATCTCCAGGAATAAACACAAACTCCTCTATTGAACATTTAAAAGCTTTACCACCCAGCTCCTTCCTATCTCTCCACACTTCTTACACATTATTCTTTTTCACGAATTCTGTGGTCCAGTAGTACTGACCTACCTGCTATTCTTCAGACATGATGCTTGGTCTTCCATCTCTGTGCCTTTGTACTAGTTGTTTTACATGCCTGGAAGGCTCTACTTTTTGCCTCACTTCTAGGAATCACTGGTTTTCTTCAAGATTCCGCTTAAGCATCTCAGTCCTCCTTTCCCAGTCTATCTAGTTACTGCTTCCTTCTCTTAAATTTGCCTTGTGTCTACTTTGTATATATTGTGTATACACATATATCTACGTGTTGTCTGCTTAGTTAGAACATAAACTTTTTGAGGGCACAGTTTATTGTTTATTATTTTTATCCCCAGCAATTATTACAATGCCTGGGACATAGTAAGCACTTAATAAATGCTTGTTGGTAGATTTGTGCAGTTGGCTTTTTGAACCTATGTGCAGGACTTTACATTTATCTCTACTAAATTTAATTTTGTTAGCTTCAGATAATGGTCCTGAATAATGGTTCAAGAACCATGATATAATGAAAACTTCAGTCTAGGAATCAGGAGACCTAAGTCCAAGTTATGACTCTAACACTAATTAGGTATGTTTTCTCTGGGATTCAGTCTCCTCATTCACAAAATGAAATGGGAATTTGAATTGAAAGGGATATTAAGGATCATCTACTCTGCTGCCTTCATTTTAACATTGAAGAAACAAACTCTGAGGGTTAGGGACTTGCCCAAAGTTATTCATAGAGAAAGGTAAATAAATAACATGAACTGCATAGTAAACTTGATACTTTTGAATACCATTAAATTGATTTTTCAGATTAAAAAACAATTTATACTTTTTTATTTTTGTTCTGAGTTTAAAAAAAACCAAAAAAAGGATTGCCTATGAAACCATGAATCTCCATTTCATTCTACTTTACTTTTTTTTAGTATGTAATAAATTCTACATATTACTTTTTTGTGCTACCTTCTAAACTTCTTTCCTTCCTTGCATTCTTAGAAATGTTACAGTGACTCTTTGGGGGGGGGGGGGCGCAACACTAATATTAATCCTCTTCCCCTCCCATCACCTCTTCTCCCACAATTAAAACCAAGATAAAGAAAGAAAAGAAAAAAATATCCTGTGATGAATGTACAAAAATCAATCAAAATCCACACAATGGTCATGTACAAAAATGTGTCTTTATCTTTAGTCCAATACCTCTTTGTCAGAAAGTGTATAATCAGATTCAACATGGATCTTCTAATCATTACATTGATCCAAGTTCCTAAATCCTTCAAATTTGTTTTTCTTTGCAATGTTGCAATTGTAGAAATTGTTCTAGTTCTGCTTCACTCTGAAGCAGTTCATAATACCTAGGGTTCTCTGAAATCATTTCTTGTGTAATTATTCTATTATATTCATATGCCACAATTTCTTCAGTTATTCCCCAACTGGTGGCCAACCTTTTAGATTCTGTTTCTTTTTCTGTTCCTTTTCATCCCCACTTTGGGATCAGGAAATTTTGTTTTGCTTGTAAATATTTGCTTCCTGGTATTATCCTCCCTCGTAGTCCCTCTCCTCTATTCTTGATTACATATTATATATTGTATATATTATATTCTTTTAAGTTTAATGTATATCTGCACTAAAATTCTCTGTGTGTATATGTTTAACTCTTTGGGTTCTAAGAGTATTTGAGTAGTTTTCATTTCTGATTTATTTCTCTAATGATTTCTTGAAATATAGTGTCCCAGCTTTCTTTTTTAAATGATTTTCAGAGAATACAACTATTAAATTCTCAGTCTATTTTCCAAGTCACTTGTTTTTTGTATCAGATATCATATTGCCTAGTTTTCAATATTTTAATTTTGTTCTAATATTCCATGCTATCTCATGGTAAGTGACCACTAACAGTGGTCAAAAAGAGTATTTTTTGGTCTATTCAGATAGAGTAAGGACATTCTTTGTGATAACATGACTGGCAAGGGAGAAAAACTACCTAACCCCAATTTCCATGTTGTAGTTTTCTAGAAAATAAAGAATTGTAAAATCTTTGTATTGAAAGATTGGTGACAGTAAGACAAGTTGCCTTATAAAGTAAGATTTTCAAAATCACATTAAAAACATTTAAAATTTTAAAAAATCAGTCCTCATCAGTCTCCCAGGCTTGTCTCTACCTGATCCAATCCATCCTTCATATAGCTCCCAAAGTGATTTTCCTGAAGATTAATTCTAACCAGGTCACTCCCCTAATTCTGTGAATTACACTATGCCACTTTTCAATTATTACCTTGGCAAGAACAGTAGCTGGTTTCATGGACACAAAACAGACATTTTACAAAACAAATGAATCTCTGAAGATATTTTTCAGTCCCAACTATGTATTCTTATAATATACTTGGCTAATAGAATTTATATTGTGATGCTAATTTACAAACTATTTCAGTTATAATACCTGTTATAAGCATTTTTTACCTTTTAAAAAAATACTATATATATGACCCCATCATATCCTCACAACTACCCACTTTTTATATGAAATTGTGAACTTCTACTAATCTGTTTTTAAGTGTATATTAAGTTTAGCACAATATTAACAAAAATGCCTTGCTTGTCTGTGTCACCTTCTGAATTTCCTTTTGTTCTCTTCTGTGTATCTTTCATGATTTAAATTTTTCTTATTTTTTATATCACAATAATCTCTCTCTCTCTCTCTCTGTCTCTGTCTCTCTCTCTCTGTCACACACACACACACATACACATCTCTATAGAGACAGATAAATAGAGTAAAAGGAAAACAAATCAATACATTGGCTTTGTCTGCAACATTTGCCTTCTGAAGTGACTTGGGTATTTCCATTTTACAGAAGAAAAAATTGGAGTCTAACAATCAAATAACTTACTCTTAAGTTGGCAATGAATAAGAATTTAAGCATCTATTACAGACCAGGCGCTAGCCTAGGCATTAGGGACACAAAGACAAAAACAAAACTATTCTTGCCTTCAATGAGGAACATTGGTGAAAGTGTGTAAATGGAGCACCTTCCCTTAAGTCTGTCAATTGAATCCCCAGAGGGTGAGTGTTAACTTCAGATTCTTGAAGGAAACCTGCAATTCTGCATTTCTAACACCATGGTTTACAAGCCATCACTGGAATGCTTCTCATGAGCAGTTAGATTCTAGACTCAGTTATCTCTTAACAAAGGCATCTTCTCAAATGGGATAGGAAAAACTAGGGACAAAACATACATTTGCAAAACATAATGCACTAGAGTGCATTATCCCAGAAACATGTAGAGAGGGCGGGCACCAACTCAAAGTACAGTAGTTGTAAGCCACCTCCCTGTGGCCAAGGTGCTGCTCTTTGTAGAGTTTTAATGAAATTTAACACTGGAAATGGCATCTGTTCTGGGCAAGTTGATTTCTCTGCTGGACAGATTGCTTAGCTGCACTTGACCCTCCCAGTATACAGCAGCCCCACTGAAAGTTTAACCTGCTGCTGGTCTTGTTTGCTCTTTTATGAGAAGCCTCTGCCTGCAGGATCAGCTGCAATCTTTCACTGGAGTACTAGGCTACTGTGCTCATTTGCTTCTATATATTTTGCATCTAATCTACTCCACTGATAAACCTCTCTTTCTTAATCAGTACCAGATTATTTGATGATTGGGGCAGCTAGGTGGTACAGTGAATAGAGAGCACTGGCCCTGGAATCAGGAGGACCTGAGTTCACATCAGACCTCAGACACTTAACACTAGCTGTGTGACCTTGGGCGAGTCACTTAACCTCAATTGCCCTGCCTTCCCCCCTCCAAAAAGCAAAAAAAAAAAAAAAAAAAAATTGCCGATTACTGCTCTGTAGTACAGCCCGAGATCTGGTCCTGCTAAACCCCTTCTTTTCCGCTTTTTTTCTATTGATTTCCTTGATGTTCATGACTTTTTAATCCGGATAAGTTTTGCTATTATTTTTTCCAAGTATATAAAGTAATAATTTGATAATTTGATTAATATGGTACTAAGTCAATTAATCTAGGTAACATTGTCATTTTTATTATATTGGCTCAGCTTAACATATCTCCAATTATTTAGATATGTATTTGTGTAAAGAGTGTTTTCTAGTTATGTTCCTATATTTACTATGTGTCTTAGCAGGTTGACACCCAAGTATTGCATATTTTTGGTAGTAATTTTAACTGCGATATCTCTTCATGCTGGATTTTGTTGGTAATATACAAACATGTTGATGATCTATATGGGTTTATTTTATATCCTATAACTTTGCTGAAATTGTTTTTCAATTAAATAGTGTTCTCTAAGTAAACCATCATCTCATCTTCAAAAAGCAATTGTTTTGTTTCATTTTTTGCCTATATGTATTGCTTCATTTTTTTTTTTTTTTTGCTTTTTGGAGGGGGGAGAGTAGGACAATTGGGGGTAAGTGATTTGCCCAAGGTCACACAGCTAGTGTTAAATGTCTGAGGCTGGATTTGAACTCAGCTCCTCCTGACTCCAGGGCTGGTGCTCTATTCACTGTGCCGCCTAGCTGCCCCCCCCCACCTCATTTTTTCTTGTCTTATTGCTTTAGCTAGCATTTCTAACAGCATATTGAATAGTAATGATGGTGATGGACATCTTTGCTTTACCTTTAATCTTATTGGAAAGGCCTCTAGTTTTTCCCCATTATAGATAATGGTTTTAGGAAGATACTATTTATTAAGAAAGGAGATCTGAGATACCTTATCAAAAGTTTTTCCTGCATTTATTGATATAAGGATATGATTTTTGTTGTTCTTTTCGTTAATATGGTCAATTATATTTATGGTTTTTCAAATATCAAACTAGCTCTGCTTTCCTGATCTACAGTCAATCTTTGTGATATGTTGCTACAGTGTTGTTAATATTTTATTTAAAAATTTTGTATCAATATTCATGAGGCTTATTGATCTAGGGTTTTCTTTCTCTATTTTGACTTAGGTATGGAGACCATTTTGAAAATCACATTGATATTTTCTCTATTTTTGTAACTGATTCATTCCGTATCACCACTGACAAAAATATGTAAAAATATAATTGCCTAGATCACATTTCTTTGTCTCTGAGTTAGTTGTTAAGTTCATAGGTTCAGAAATTCAGTCTTCTTCTATAAGTTTAAAAGTTGTATCCCTATAAGTCACTTTAGTTAAAAGAAATCTGTTGTCTCTATACCACCAGCTATCCTTGACCAATTAGAGGAAATCTATTATCTACATACCGTTAGTTATTCTTGCAGATGGACTAAATCAATAAAAATTTCCTAATGACAAGATGAGAAGTGGGGTTGCTAGCCCTACATCCCTGATTTCCAATCAGTCATATTACTACCCATGCCTTTGATTTTTTTCACTTTGTAACCAATCATGTTGTTTTTCCCTTTTATGCTATGATGCTACAGAATTCTTAACTAAGCACATTGTTTCCCTCATCTATGATGCTGTCTTCTGGTTTTGGATGTTTCTTCTTTTGTCTCTAAAATAATCTGTCAGACCTCATTCAGGGTTTTTTGGCTTGCTGGGGAGCTAAAGAACCCTTTTATTGGTAACTACTAGCAACACTCCTGTGGGCTTCTCTCTGGACATTTCAGTAGCTGCTGCTAGATTCAGCCACTATTGGCCAGTAGGAAAGCTCTACAGATGCAGAGAGACAGTTGCTGATTCCCCTTTGGTCTGGGATTCTTTCACTGGTCATTCTGCTTCAAGCTTCAGACTGGGCAGGAAGCTGGAACTGAGACCCTGATCCCCCAGGGTCAGAGCCATGCAACTACTTCTCTCAGTACATAGCCTACTTCTCAGGACTGCTGCTAATCCTACAACTACTACTTCTAGGTACTTCCCCTTCCTCAGGAACTTGTATTTCTATCAGAGAACTGGGTAGTGAATTATGGAACTGCCATTTGGCAACTGTCTTTATATCTAACACAAGGTTAGAGTCCCTTCTATTGAATCTGGGACCTCATCTTACCCAGGTGTACAACCTTGGTCATCTTTCAGTTCCTGCACCCTGAAATGACTGTAGGGGTGCGTCCCTGCCAAGAACTTATCCCCAGGGTACACAGACTTCTCTGTCTGTATCCCTAATCTGACAGGCTAGACATATACTTCGCTTTGATTTTTTTCTGGTATTTCCCAGTCAGCACTAAATCTGGTGATTTTCTAGATCTTTATGAAGCAGTTGTGTGGGGAGTCCAATGTATTTCTTCCTGCTACCAGTCCATCTTGGCTCCACCATCTTTCTCCAGTTCTTTTAAATGCTAAAGTTTTCCAGTTAGTGTCAGCAAATGGTCGTGGCTAGGGAAAAGGTACAGGAATTATCTGGGTCCTAGGTGCAAGTTCCTTTTTTTTTTTTAATTGACCTTGTCATGTGCAGATGAACTACTCAAAGCCTTGCACCATTTACTAAATGTAGAATGTCCCTTCATAACGTCTATACTAAGCGCAAATGCAGTCTCAGTGGACCTGTGTCCTTACACAACTCATTGGCTCTGACAATGATCTGCAAATTTTCTAAGTTGGAAAGGAGCACTCCCTAGGTTCTCTTACAGAACTTTAAGATGGGGTGGGGTGGGAGGGAAGAGTGTGGACTAGATTCCTTCTGGGAACTTTGGTAGAGTTGATTTAGTAGAGAGGAGATAGGAGCAGGAAGGAAAAGCTATACTTGCTTGTCAATTGGCAAGGAGACTATTGAGGAGGTGGATTGAGAGGAAGAAGTGAAATGAAGCATAACTGAGGCTATCCGTCAAAGTGTTACAGGAAAGGCAATCACCTATAGAACCAGTAGTAGAGGCATACCTCATTTTATTGTGCTTTACCTTACTGCATTTCACAGACATTGTATTTTTTTTTTTTTACAAATTGAAGGTTTGTGGCAACTCTGTATCAAGCGAGTCTATTGGCACCATTTTTCCAACAGCATGTGCTCACATCATGTCTCTGTGTCATATTTTGGTAATTCTTGAAATATTTAAAACTTTTCCATTATTATTATATCTGTTGTGGTGAACTGTGATCAGTGATCTTCGATGTTACTATTGTAATTGTTTTGGGACACCAGGAACGGAGCACATACAAGACAGTAACCTAATTGATAAATGTTGTGTGTATTCTGACTGTTTTACCAACCAGTAGTCCCTCCCACCCTTCTCTCTCTCTCCTTGGGCCTGCCTCTATTCTGAGACACAATAATATTAAAAATAGGCTAATTAATAACCCTACAATGAACTCTTAAGTATTCAAGTGAAAGGAAGAGTCAATCAATGTGGCAAAGCTCATTGTTGTCATATTTTAGGAAATTGCCACAGAAACCACCACCCTTATCAGTCAGCTGCCATCAACATCAAGGCAAGACCTTACATGAGCAGAAAGATTATGATTTGCTGAAGACCCAGATGATAGCATTTTTAGCAATAAAATATTTTTAAATTAAAGCATATACATTGTTTTTTAGACAAAACACTATTGCACACTTACTAGACTACAATATAGTGTAATCATAAATTTTATATGCAGTTTTGCTCTACTGTGATGTTTTCTTTATTGCAGTAATCTAGAACAGAACCTACAATATCTCCCAGGTATGCCTGCATGCTGATGAGTATAACACAGCCAGCTCAGGAAGGAAGGAAGGAAGGAAGGAAGGAAGGAAAGAAGGAAGGAAGGAAAGAAGGAAGGAAAGAAAAGAGAAAGAGAAAGGGAGAAAGAGAGAGAGAAAGAAATCAGAGCAACTGAACACATTTTTAAATTTAATCCATATTATTAACATTTTCTACATTGCCTTACTAATTCTTGATCATCAGTAGCACAATAAAGTAAGCCTTGATTTGTTAACATTTGCTCCATTTGAGGTATAAATGTTCAAAATGAAAATTTAACAATCAGCTCTCTTTAAGTTGGTTTAAACTGGTTTTAACACAATCCTGCTGAGAACTGGATAGAAGTTCCTTCAAGGCAAGGTCTCTAGTGTGAGTATCTGGATGGTTGGTAAAGAGGCTGTGGTTGTAGACTAGAGAAGAGTCAAGTGTTTGCTGACTTAAGGGTGATCTCTACATCTCTTAAGCATAGCCTCAGACTCTTCAACTATTTTTTATTTATATTGGGGAACGGAATGGAATATAAGCCGTATTTGGGAAGTGAATTGGAGCTAGTCTCTAGAGGATTTATCTAGCTACAGCTGTAACATCTTGACCTAGACCCTTGTAAAAATATAGTGCATAATTGTGTGACCATCCTATTGTCTCTATTTTTAGGTAGTTAACATAACTGCATCATCCTCAGGGACACATGAAGTGATGTTCTGGACTAGAAGTTAGATTCATCCTAGTTGTTTGTGTTACTACATAGTGATGTCTGTGTGGTGATGGTTCCCATGGAAACAAAATAATAACATCACTTCCCAAAATAAGAAATGCCTAGAAACTCCTATGGAAAACTTACATTTTATTTCCCAGTCTTGCTTAGCTAAAATCCATTGTGCCTTTTCTGTTTAAATAAAAGAAACATAAATTAATAAGTATAACTAGATTATTAGTGAAGGCATTTTGCTGTTTTGAGGTAGGCTTTCTATTTTACTAAATTTCTTTAAGTTAATTTTGAATATTACAATAAATCCTTGCTAAGGACTTTATTGAACTGTGAAAACATTTTCTCTGAGGCTATAATTTTTAGAACCACGTTAGACTCCTTTTCCTAGGATACTTATGGGAATTGAAATGTCTCTGTACCTGGAATAGGGTAGTCTAGGTAGTAAATGGAACCAATAGAAAATCAATTTGAATAGAGTAAGAGAATTCCAGAATAAGTATTATAAAACCATATATTGGATGAAATAATTTTGTAGGAAAAGTCTTTTATTAGCAACAATTTTGCATATAGCCTCATATTCTATGTGGGCCAAAATTTATAGTTTTAGTATTTTAAAAATGACTATTAACCAGGCAATACAGAACAATTGAAATATGCAAAAGCACTTGGGAAATTCTTGATTTTGCATGGTCATTTAAAAAGAAAATAGCCCCTGAACAGTATATTTAATAATTAACAGACACTTTAATGTATATGTGGATATATAAGATATACCAATAGTAGAATTAATAGCTTATATAATTATGTATTATATATACATATATCTTTAAGTATTACAAAGTATTATTACAAAAACCATAAAATCTGGAGTTCATATGAATGAATTAATATATAAAATGCATGCATAGAGATATAGGTCAGGAATACATTGAATTTTCATGGTACAAAGTAAGAGCTATTCTATAATTATATTGGAGATCACCAAGCACAGCTGATAGAAAGGCAAAGTTAACTCAACAATTTGTGCACATATTCATGAAGTAAATAAATCTTGGGATAAATGAAGTTGTTTCTATGCAGTGTTTATGAGAATAAAGTGTTTCTTTTTGTGCACCTAAATAACCAATAAAAATATTTAGAATTAAGCTAAATACAGTTGCTACGGTTATGGAAATGAATAATCAACATAAAACTAAAGTTTGAATAATCATATTTCTACCAAATTCTATACTTAATCTTTGGATTTATTTATATAGACCTTAAAAAGTTAATTTAACTATTGCTGTCTTAAGTTTTATCCCCAGTTCCACAGGATTCCAGTGCTCTTGTCCACTACGCCATGGTCAAATCACAGAATTCCTAGAGTTGGAAGAGAACTAAGCAATCACCTGGTATGACCTGTGTCTGACAGTGGGATCCCACAGTCTTCTTTTAAAAAAAACACATTTATTTATTTATTTTTCAGCATTCATTTTTTAAGATTTTTTGAGTTCCAAATCTTTTTCTCCCTCCTTCCCTTCCCCCTTCCCCAAGACAGTAAGCAATCTTATATAAGCTATACATGTACAATCATATTAAGCATTTCCACATTAATTATATTGTCAAAGAAGGATCAGAACAAAAGGGGAAAACCACAAGAAAGAAAAAAAACCAAAAAAAGTAAAAATTGTTTACTTTGATTTGCATTCAGACTCCATAGTTCTTTCTATGAATGCGGATACCAATTTCCATCAAAAGTCTTTTGGAATTGTCCTAGATCATTGTACTGCTGAGAAGAGCCAAGTCCAGGGGTAGGTAACCTATGACCTTGAGGCCACATGTGGCCTTTTAGGTTCTCAGGTGTGGCCCTTTGACTGACTCCAAGTTTTACAGAACAGATCCTTTTATTAAGGGGATTTGTTCTGTGAAGTTTGGATTTAGGCAAAAAGCTGCACCTGAGGACATGGGAGGCCACATGTATCCTTGAAGCCGCAGGTTCCCTACTTCTGGCCAAGTCTATTTAAGTTGATCATCACACAATATTGTTGTTACTGTGTACAGTGTTCTCCTGGTTCTGCTCACTTCACTCAGCATCAGTTCATGTAAGTCTTTCCAGATTTTTCTGAAATCTGCCTGTTCATCGTTTCTTATAGTACAATGGTGGAATCCTACATTCTTGACAAGTGATCATGGAGCCTCCACTTAAAGTCTCTAGTGAAGATAGCACATACTTCCTCCCTAAGACAACTCTTTTAGACACTCTTAGCTCTAATTGCTAGTAAATTTTTCCTGACATTTAACTTAGTTCTTCTTCTTTAGAACTTACCCATTGCTCCTAGTACTGCCATGTGAGTCCAAGTTCAAGTTTAATATCTTTTTCAATATTTTTTTGTTTTATTAATGTCTTTTATCATTATGTCACAATAATTTTTCTAACCAACCATAGCAGATTAAGCCCTCTCTTGTGACAAAGCAAATTGATTCCATACAGATACTTTCTATGACAATGTGTGCAATGGTGAATCCTCCCTTTCGGCCATAAGGGAAGAGGGATGTTTTATTATTTCATCTCCAGAAAAAACTTCCCTAGTTTTTTTTTATTACTCAAAATTCAACTTCTTTTTAGTGTTACACCACTGTAGTCATTGTGTAGATCATCCTCTTGGTTCTCCTCATTTTGCTCTGTATCAGTTGATATAAATCTTCCCATTTTTCTTTAATTCCTCATTTTCTTCATTTCTAACTATACAGTAATTATTTATTACATTTATGCACCATAATTTTGTCAAAGTAACGGGCACCCATTTTACTTCTAGTTCTTTACTACTACCAAAAAAAAATATTGCTATGAATGTTTGGGTATACTGCTTCTGTCTTTCCCTTTCTGGGTTATATGATCTATCATGGGATTACTGGGTCTAAGAATATAAACAGTTTAGTCATTTTTTTCTTGTATAATTTTAAATTGCTTTCCAGAATGACCTCTAGTCTATTTTTTTCACATAGCCTAAATTTCCCACTGTATCTTTTCCTTTTCCCACTCCCAGACACCCATCCCTTTTAGGAAAGAATTTTGATTTATATATGTTCTTTCTTTTTATCACTGAGCTCCTTAGGATATATTGCCTAGTAATAGAATCCCAGAGTCAAATGGTCTGGACATTTTGTTGTTGTTTTTTTTATTAAACTTTTATTTATTTTAGTTAACATCATTCATTTCCACGAGATTTTGAGTTACAAATTTTCTCCCCATCTTTACCCTACCCACCACCCCAAAACAGCCATCCCATTGTATAACCCCTCCCCCAATCTATTCTCTCCTATGTCCTCCCCCATCGCCTCTCTGACTTTCCAGTAGGGCAGGATGGATCTCCCTACCATAGTGCCTGTGTATCTTAAGTTCCAGTTGGATGTAGTTAATAATAATTATTATTATTGTGTGTATATATATATATACATATATATATATGAAATTTTTTTTAACATTTGATTATAGAACTTTAAATTCTAGATTCTTTCTCTTCCTCCCTC
>CM053582.1:302044226-302099568 GCA_028627135.1 Pseudochirops cupreus | reverse complement strand
AAAAAAAATGAATATTGATACAAAAACTTTAAATAAAATACTTAGCAAGAAGATCACAGCAACACATCACAAAAATCATACACTATAACAAAGGGAGATTTATACCAGGAGTGTAGGGCTAGTTCAATATTAGGGAAACTATCAGCATAAATTGACCCTATCCATAACAACACCCATAGAAATTATATAATTCTCTCAAGAGATGCAGAAAAAGCTTTTGACAAAATACAGTACTCATTCCCATTGAAAACACTAGAGCATAGGAATAAATAGTGTTTTCCTTAATATGATGAGTAGCATCTATCTAAAATCATCAGTAAGCATTATCTGTAATGGGGATTAGCTAGAAGCCCTCCCAATAAGATCAAGGGTGAAACTAGGATGCCCATTATTAACCACTTTTATTCAATATTGTACTAAGAATGTTAGTTATAGCAACAGGACAAGAAGACGAAATTGAAATTGAAAGAAATTAGAATAGACAATGAGGAAACAAAATTGTTACTCTTTTTTTTTTTTTTGGCTTTTTGGAGAGCAGAAGGTAGGGCAATTGGGGTTAAGTGAGTTGCCCGAGATCATATGGCTAGTTTTTGTGTTAAGTGTCTGAGGCTGCATTTGAACTCAAGTCCTCCTGACTCCAGGGCCAGTACTCTATTCACTGCAGCCCCGAGAAATGTAAATTTAAACAACTCTGAGGCACCACCTCACAGCTATCAAAGGTGTAATATATGAATGTAATGGAATTTTATTGTGCTATAAGAAATGATGAGCAAGATGATTTCAGAAAAACCTAGAAAGACTTACATGAACTAATGTACAATGAAGTGAGCAGAACCAAGAGAACGTTGTACATAGTATCAGCAACACTATGTGATGATCAACTATGAACAACTTAGCTCTTCTCAGCAATGCAGTGATCCAAGACAATTCCAAAGAACTCATAATGGAAAAAGACTATCCACATCCAGAGAAAGAACTGATGAAATCTGAATGCAGATCAAAGCATATTATTTCCACTTTATTTTTTTCATGATTCTTTTCTTTTGTTCTGTTTCTTCTTTCACAATATGACTAATATAAATATTCTATTAGAATAGAAATATAATCTATATTAAATTGCTAACCATTTTAGGGAGTGGATGTAAGGAAGTGCAGGAGATAATTGGAACTCAAAATTTTTTTAAATTAATGTTTAAAATTGTCTTTATATATAATTGGAAAAAGATTATTAAAAAATGTCAAACACTGAAGCAAGCTACATGTCATCGTTCTTTTCCATGTTTGGTTTTGTTTCTTCTTTCCCATTGTTCATTACATTGGTTACAGCCCTTCTATACAACCAGACTAATGTCCGGTGTAAAAGTATTTACAGATCCTATACTTGATTGCATGCCGCCATGGGGTGGGAGGGGGGAAAAGGAGGGGAGATAATTTGAAACTCAAGGGATTCTGGAACTGAATCTTGTAAACTAAAAGTAAATTAACAAATCAATTAATTAAAAAAAATGTCAAACAGCATAGAATTAAGGATAGATCCCTGGGATGCTACTTCAGAGACCTTCTGTTATTATGAATCCATTAGTAGCTAACTACTCTTCAGCTCTGGTCCTTGAACTGAATACAACAGATCACCCTGTTTTCCACATAATTCCATCTTTCCAATAAGAATAGCGCAAGAGAATTTATCAATTGCTTTGCTGAAATCTAGGTAGCGTTGTTTATGGTATTCATTTTATCAAATGTTCTAGCAACTCTGTCCAAAAAGGAAATTAATTTGGTCTGTCATGACCAGTTACCAATAAAGTCATGCTGGCTCTTAATGATTACTACTTTCTTTTTCTGCTTGCCATTTATTCAAGTGCTACACTCACTCTTGGAGTCTGATACTTTGATAGATCATTGATCTCACTGACATAACTGATGCAGATTCTTACCAAGTCATATCTTCTTTTCCTATACAGGTCTTATCCATACTCTTCCATAAGTCCTTTATAGAAGATTTACTCAATGCACTAGAGGCCATCCTCTAGTCTAGGTCTTTTAATATTTTGTGGATACCAATAAAACATCCAGACTGCCTACTTGTCATCCCTAACTCTCCTTACGTCACTACTCTGCCTCCTTTTCTGCTCATACATATTGTTCTTCATGATGTGTTATCACTTCAGAAATGAATCTATTTTATGTTTATTTACTTTCACCCCCTTTTTATTATGTAGTGCTCCCTCTGGGCTACTCCTTTCTCAACTCAAACTCACAAATTGGGTCCACAAAGAAGTGATATGAACCCTCAGATCCAAGATACTCCTTAGGTTTGCATTCCTAAAACTATATATAGGTTGGGAATCCCAATGGGTACACTTAACTTTAATATTCAGCCAGCAGACTCCTCGATTAGCTCAAAGCAAAAGCATTTATTGAGATGGCATTTTAAGAACAATAGGAACAAAACATTCCCCCCCTCCCCCCCCCAAAATTGAGGTTTACTTTCTTACAATTACACACAGCATAAGTAGGAAGAAAGGTCACATATTTAGAGAGAAAGTCACTCTTTTAAGGAACACTTGAACTAAGGCAATTCACATTGTTACTGTAGAAGTCGATGTTCTTTTCTCAGAAAAAGTCACAATGAGTCATTTGTCCAGCCTAGTTCAACAGAGGGAGACGCTGAGGTCTATGAACACTAGGGCCTGGGCTGGGCCAGGAGCAGCATTCCAGTATCCAAAGAAAGACTATGCACCAGAGCAAAAGGAAGTCCCAGAACCATGTTAGGGCACCATCAGACCCATTCTGGGGTGTATGAACTGGCAGCTTTGTTGCCCACCACTCAATTTCAGGTCAATTATCCAGGAATATTAAACAAGAGTACCTGCCCATGGGGTGATAGAGAGACACTGGATGAGGCACTGAGGAAGAAAGTTCAGAAGCTAGTAGCAGCTGTGTGGCTCAGACCCCAGGAGCACAAAGGGGTACCTAACCCAGCCTACGAAGGAATACCTAAGGCAGGAGTCCCAGACCAAAGGAGAGTCTATAATTCTGCTGCTTTAAATCAAAAGAACTTTCCAACGACCTGATAGCAGCTGAGTCCTGTAGTAGTCTTTTGTTGCTTAGCCCCAACCCAGGTCAGGAACTTGCAGAATTCAGACCAAGGGTGCAGCAGTCAGATTTATCCTGGATCAGACTACTTTGGGAACTTTGAAAGCCTGCAAGTCACCAACCTATACCTGAGATCCTGAAATAACAATACTCAATACCCTAAGAAAGCAATAGGACCAGCCAAGACCTTCCCTCCAAAAGTATGACAAAGTCCTGCCTTAATAGCATCAAGTCTGAAATCAGGGAGTAGACTGGAAGAGTGGGCAAATGAAAAAAGAATAGCAATTTTGATGGCTGGGAAGTTCAAGATATAAACTAGGAGAAGAGAATGATTCTAAAACAACTATAAGCAAACCTCAGATTGAAACACAGTTTGGGCAAATATTCAACTAGAATTCCTGAAGAGAAGAGTTAAAAAAAAAAAGAGTTAAAATGTTTTTGTAAATGAAATGAAAACTCTTGAGGAAAAAACCTGAAAAAAAATTAAAAAAGAAAGCTATGGAAGAAACTCCCTGAAAATTAAAATGAACCAAATAGAAAACACGACTCTGTGAGACAACAAGAAATACTAAAATAAAGTAAAAAAGATTGAAAATGTAGAAGAAAACGTAAAGTATTTCATAGCAAAACAGCTGACCTGGAAAACAAATGGAAGAGAAAAAAATGCGAGAATCATTAGACTCTCCAAGCACCATTACCACCACCACCCTCCAAAAGCCTAGATATCCTATTTTAAGAAATCTTAAAAGAAAACTGCCTAGATCTCTTAGAACCAGAAGACAAAGTGAAAATAGAGAGAATCTACTGGTCACCTCTTAAAAGAAACCCCAGAATAAAAACTACCAGGAACATCATAGCTAAAATCCAGAACTTCTAGGTCAAAGAAAAAAATACAAGCATCCAGAGAGAAAGAATTCAAGTACCAAATAGCCACAGTCAGGATCACACGTGACTTAGCATCCACCACTATAGAGGAGCAGAGAACTTGGAATGTGAAATTCCAAAAGGCAAAGGATCTATAGACTTAGAGCCAAGAATAACTTACCCAGTGGTGGCTAGGTGGCATAGTGAACAGAGCACTGGCCCTGGAGTCAGGAGAACCTGAGTTCAAATCAGGCCTTGACACTTAACACACACACAAAAAAACTAGCTGTGTGACCTTGGGCAAGTCACTTAATCCCAATTGCCCTACCTTTCCCCTCCAAAAAGAAAAAAAAAAAATAACTTACCCAGCAAAACAGAGTATAGTGCTGCGGGGGAAATGGATCTTTAATGAAATAGAGAATTTCCTAGCATTCCTGATGAAAAGACCAGAACTGGAGAAAAGAAACATAAAAAGATAAACATGAATGAATAATAATAAAGGATTAAAAGATAAACTGCTTACATTGAAATAGGGGGAAATGATACCTGTGTCACCTCTGAACTCTATTGTTATCAAGAGTCATAGAGTAAGCCAGGCTTGGCAGTGATTTTGTTATGTCTTGATGAACTTAAGAGAAGAATGGAAAGGGGGTGGGGGTAGAGAGAAGAGGAATGTATTAGATTTGGAAAGGGAGAAGAAAATTAGGAGAAACTATCTCACATAATCAATGCACTCAAGTAGAAGTTTATAAAAAGGGAGTGGCTAGGTGGTGCAATGAATAGAGCACTGGCCCTGGAATCAGGAGGACCTGAGTTCAAATTTGCCCTCAGACACGCAACACAAAAACTAGCTGTGTGACCTTGGACAAGTCATTTAACCCCAGTTACCCTCCCCTCCCCCCTCCAAAAAGAAAAAAACAGAAGTTTATAAAAAGGAAGAGAGGAGGAGAGAGTAACAGATGCTTGAACTTCATTCTCTTTTGAACTTATCAGAAGAAGAAAGAATAAACACACATCCAAGTTGGGTACAGAAATAAATTTCACTCATCGAGGAAAAAGAGGGAGAAGAGGAAGGGTGAGTTAAAAGGAGGGCAGATTAAGGGAAGGATTAGTTCTAACAAAAACAAACTCTAAAGATACATAAAAATATTTATAGCTCCTTTCTGGGTGGCAAAGAATGGGAATCTGAGAAAGGTGCCCATAAATTAGGGAATGGATGAACAATGGTATGTGTATGCTTATGTATGTATGTATGTATGTGTATATACATACCATACATTGGTATGGTATATAAATATGATGGAATACCAGTGTGTGTGTGTGTGTGTGTGTGTGTGCGCATGTGTGTGAAACTGACAAAACACGTATGAACTGATGCAGAATGAATGAACAGAATCAGAAGAACAATTTATACAATTAAAAACTATATGAAAAAGGCAAACAACTTTGAAAAACTTAGCAACTTTTATCAGTATAATGACCAACCATGATACCAGAGGACTAATGAAATGGAACTCGCTACCCACCTCCTCATAGTGAGGTGAAAGATCAGCATGCAGAATAAGAAGTGTTTTTATTGGAAATAGTTAATGTGGAAATTTGTTTTAATTGACTATACATGTTTGTAATATGTTTTGCTTTTCTTTTCAATTGAAGGGAGGATTAGGGATGTGAGGCTGACAAAAGAGATTTTTGTTGATTGAAAAAATAAAACAAATAAATATATTTTAAAAAATACTTTAATACTTTGCTCCCTCTGTTATCTTCTGTGATTACATCAGCTGGGATAGGAGAAGGGGAATAAATTGATCAAGAATATTAGGTACTAATTCTGGGGTGCATCAAACACCGACATCAGAGGGATTTCCCATTCCCTTCTCCCTTCCTGTTGTGAGAGATGACTCACAGTGAAGTTTCCTCATTCTTTTAACTCCCTGTTACATTCCCATCTCTTCTCTATACTTTGTAAGCCAGTTCAGTCTTGGGAGTAACTCATGATTTCCCCAAAATGAGGTAATTTGAAAGAAAACCATACTAATTCACTTCTGATTGGATGCTTCCAAATTTGATGAAAGGAAATGTGTAATGAAGGATTGTAAAACAACTTTCTGATAGGGTAGAGATTAGCTTTGAATAATTAGGATAATGAAGGATTGAAATTGCTTTGCATTGATTAGTTAACACTAGTAAAAGATTGTGAGCTTGCCTTACCAGCCAATGGCGAGGTAGGACAGGTATTAGAGGTGCTGTTAGGATCAGAACAAGGGAAGCCTGTTAGCTTCTGAAATTTGCACTGCCTGGTTGCTGCCACTTGAGCAACAAGGGTTGTGCCCTTTCTCATGAGAAAGAATAAAGACCTTTTCTGATCTCTGATTCAGACTCCAAACTTTTTCATCCCACACACCATCCTCTGACACTTGCCAGTCCTTTCTGGTCTGAGCTCTGCCCTGGCCCTGCCCTGGGATATTAGGTAAAGCAGAGCCTGGGAAGGAAAGGCTCTCCAAGGTAGGATTCTGGAGAATCAGGGATGGGGAGAAGGAGGGAGAAGAAAGGAAGAAAAAAAGAACAGTGGCAAGAGAAGTGAGGCTCCTGTTTATAGAAGAGACCCGATAAGTTAGGTGTACATAGTTAAAGGCTCTATTTGTTAACCACTAATAGCTCATGATGGCTGAAAAGCCCTTCCAGTATTTGGACAAAGGCTACATAATATGTCTTTTTTCTAAACCTTTTTATTTTGAATCATTATTCCCAACCTCCTGACGTTCAAATGTGGATTTTTTGGTAATTTTCAAATCCCTCAAATTACTTGCATATGTTATAATTAGTATTTTGGTAGCTGAGTGTAGATTGGCTGTGATCCCAGCATTTAGCACATAGTAGGCCCCAGGGCTTGTTGACTCTTTCCTCACTTTGGAAATGATTTTCTCTTGAAAACTTAGAAATCTAATGTCCCCCAAAAGTATGTAAAATAACTTCAAATGATTTTTTTTTTTTAGAAACTGGCTCTCACCCAACTGGAAAAGTTCCTACACCACTTTAAAATACAATAATTTTCTATTTATCCAGAAGTCAAAGGTCAAGCATTGTCCTGAGGCCAGCAAATAAAAGACTCCCCCAAAACCAATACCAACCAACAGCCCTTTCACCTCTGAGAAGAATGGTTGTCCTTCAGTGGGGAGCCCCACTTTGGGAAAATCAACTTAAAACTGCTTATAAAAAATAGTTATAGTAGAAGAGGATGGATGACAGAAAAACCCTTCCTTCTTTTGAGTAGAGAAGTGACAGGCTACAGCTTCAGAATGCTGGGCTTACATACTTGCTTGGCTTTAATGAATTGTTTTTCTTTGTTACAAGGTAAGTTTGGTTCATCATGTGATAAGTACTAAATAAGGAATTAATCATGGTTAAAAAAAGGAATTAACTGTGTTAAAAAAAGACATCAATAAAACTTTTTTCAAATTAAATAAGACAACTGCCTAGAAGCACCATATAAACGCAGATGCCCAAGGAAGAAATAGGAAAACTATGAAAGCAAAGCAGTTTAGTATGGAGTCAAACAACTGTATATTCTTTGATAATTGCCTTGCTATCACCGTATTTGGCCTGGGGGTAGCACTGTACAACAATTGATATTCATAGTTACAGCCATGAATCAGCAAGAAGTGATTAAATCATGTTCAAAATATGTCCTTTTTAATGGACCCATTCATATGTTCTGGTGTTCTGTGTCCACTAGGGGAGGGAAGGGAATAAGCATTTATTTTTTTTTATTTATTTAGGAATAAGCATTTATTAAACACCCACTATGTGTCAGGCACTTTGCAAATATTTCATTTGATCATCACAACAACCTTGTGAGATAGGTGTTATTATTATCTATATTACACAGTTGAGGAGACTGAGACAAACAGAGGTTAAATGACTTGTTCAGAATCATACAACTAGTAAGGTAAGATTTGAACTCGGGTTTTCCTGACTCCAGGCCCAATGCTTTGTCCAATGTAGCAGTTTCCATGTTTCTTAGCCCCATCTTGATCTTTTTCTTATGTAGAAGCTCCTGAGGGGAGGTGGGAAAAAGGTAAGGAGGGAATCAGAAACATGCCAATTAGATCTCTCACTTATACCAGCTCTGGTCCCCATCCCAGATGTTAGAATTGCTTGGGAGGAGTGGGAATCGAGGAGGTAAGCATTAGAAGCTAACATATACTGGTGCTCACCAGCTAGGCTTACCTGGCTAGGATACTTTCCCATATACATTCCCTAATCACCCTCTTGCTTCCACAAAACAAGGCTCAGAATGCAAGGCATAAACCTACCCTTTCTGGGGATTTACACCTTAACCAATCTCCCACAAGCCACTTGGGATCTATGTCTTCATATTGCCCACAGGTCTACTCCACAAACACTCCTGATCACCTCAAACTCATACATTGACTCAAAAACACCTAATACTGTACTCCCTCAACTTCCATCCGGTCAGGTTACTTACTCATTCTTTTGTACCCTCATCTAGAGACTAATCTCTACTTCCACATCTTTCATACACTCCATTCTCCACATACCCAAACTTTGCTTTCAGCACATTCCATGACAGCACCTAAGGACTGGTTTCCAACCACACCTTCTCTAGTAGTTACCAGTATCAGAAGAATCTTCTGATGCTCTCTTATGACCCAGTGGGTAATTGATTAAACAAGGAGTCTCTTTTACCTTAGTACAGAGCTGCTACCTTTTTGAGGCCTATTAAGCATGCAAGGACATTTATAACACATTTTAGAAAGATTCCCATTCAAATGGTTAAAAGCAAAAGAAAGTGGTGATACTAATTAAAGGGGTTAAGCTTTAATTATGTGTAATTTCACTTGAGTTCTTCATTCTCCGATGGTATCAGATAAATGTGTCATTAGCATGATGTCCATATTTGATTAACAAGTCAATTTTGGTAAATTTCATCTCATATTGATTATCAGATTAATTTCCTGTTTAAGAAATGAATAATTATGTGAATTAAAATGTTATAATTGTTTATAGAAATTCTGTATATTAATTAGTTATTCCTATAGTGATAAACACATGTCAGTGCTTAGCTACTTTGAAATAATATATGCCATATTGTTTAAGGGGAAAAAAACATTTCCCTCATCTTAGGAAATAAAAAAGAAAAGTTTTGAGTAATTTAATGCTATTAAATTTCTTCCTTATCATCTTCTCTTCTTTTTCTTGTAAGTTGTTACTTGATCAAATCAATAGTTCTTGTGGTTGTCAATTACATATCTAATCATGAGAAAAACAAGTGCTTTCACATAAGTGTCCCACAGTGTAGTTCACCAAGGTAATGAGCACTAGAAGCAATTGTCTTTGTTTTTTAGACTGATGTTGAAATTATGGTCATACAAAATCATACTTCCACATTTGTTCTCCAATCAGTGAGCTTTTTGGTTTCACATTGGTTTACCTGTCACTCGTCAATAAGCATAGAAATCCACTTTTCTGTTTCTTTTTTGTCATTGTTTCTTTGTTTTTGTCTTTGCTTACGCCAACTAGTAACTTCCCATTCAGTAGCATACTCAATACAAAATGATAGTTGATGATATCTGATGGTTGTTCTGACTGGCAGCCATTTATCTATTGTGTCGCATCAAAAGCATAATAATTAGGTACTTGTGATCATCTCTGACAGAGGTACTTCGGCCAGTGCCAAGTCCTCTAACAGCCATTCAGGAATTTGCATGTAGGACTCATTCAAGCTCCCATTCCATTGTTGCTTGTCTTTGTCTATCATATCTCTCTAGAAGTATGACTCAGCCTCTGCTTGCTTGCCCTACTCCTTCCTTCTCTTACCAACCTGTTATCCTAATCAAAAGCCTCTGCAAAAATGGATTACTTACTTATTACTTTAGTAAGTAGTTTAATTGAATTAAATGAAAGGATAATAAGGTGCAAACAACAGACATATATATCTCATCAGTAGCTACTCTGGCAATCATTTCAACCCTCCACATGTGGAAACTCACTCTCTAGCTGAAAAGTAGCCATTTCAATGGAAATAACACATCGTGCCCACTGTGGAGCAACAGAGATGCTCCACCCAGTAGGGAGAAGGTCCCAGTTGAGTAGCCTGATGACATCACAAAAAGATATCAGAAGGCTTGTAGCACTGGAAGTAGGAATTGCCCCTTTATGTATGTGCTATGTTTCTGCTACATCCATGCTTTTCCATGTATACCCTGGTTATATGTGCTCTTTAGGTATGTGTCCTATACACGATCACTGTGGGCATCTGTACTTCTCACTAATGGTCTGGCTTTTTGTGAGAGAGCATGAATCAGAGTATTCAGGAAATGATCTATTACTTATATTACTATATTTCACTTAAGGGTTTGCTTTGACAAAATTATGAGCCCTGATTGACTAGTAAAAGTTGAGGCTTGTGTGCTGTGGTTTTGAGTGAATGTAGATCCACAGAACACTCTGGACCTGGGGCAGTATTTCTAGGGGCCCATATGGGAAGTGGAGTTGCACCAAGGGCTGCCTCCCTCTTCTTCTGTGTCTGTTTATGTATGTACAGAAAGGATATGCACAGCATATATAGAGAGAGGCAGTCATGTCACTGTAAATCTTTTTTTTTTACCATAGCATGACAGAAAATGAAACCTTAAATAAACTTACAAGTTTTTCAAAATTAAAAAAAAAATCTGATCCACACCTATGATCTAGTGTAGGAACTCTCTCTCAAAATGTTGATGGGCAAATCATTTGCAATGTGTAGTCTTAGAGACTTGCCTGGAGAACTGGGAGTTTTAAATGACATGCCCCGGGTCACATAGCTAGTGTGTGTTGGAGGCAAGACTGGAACCCCAGTGATCCTAACTCCACTGAGCAACAAAGAACTTACAAAGTACAAGTGCTCAGGACTTACAGCTACATGAATCTGGTCCTGATCCTTTGCCTTTTCTCTTCCCTTCATACATATCCTCTTGACAATCTATCCACTATCATGATTTCAATTATCACTCTATACAGAGAACTCCCAAGTCTATATGTCCAGTTATAAACTCTCCTTAGAAACCAGGCCCCATTTCTGCAGTATGGGCATACTTGGATGTTCCATTTACACCTAAAATTCAACATGCACAAAATTAAATTCATTCTCTCCATCTCAAAACCTGGCCCTTAATTCTCACATTCTTCAAGTCACCAAGGAAGTCATCAGTGCCAGTTACCTCTTTCTGTCCCCTCAAATGAGATCAATTATCTAATCATGTTGATTTTGCCTCTGTTAAAGTATTTCTTGCATCTGGCACCTCCTTGGTATGGACCTTCCTCATCTCTTGTTCGGTCTCATGTAATAACCTTCTAGGTGGTTTGCCTGTCTCTAAATCTCTTCTTTTTCCTATTGATCCTTCACACCACTGACAAAATAATATTCCTAATGCCCAAGTCTGATCTCATCCCCTCTTGTGTTCATTGCCTCAAATATACAAATACATCTGTGATCTTAATGATGTAGAGCTTCCCTTCAATCATGCTGATTGCCTATATCATTATCATCCTGTGCAGCTCTTCTCCCTGTCCTCCCATAAATTTGCCCCAGGGGTCCATCAAACCTGCTGGCAGCCTTCCTCCATTGAGCCTGACATTCCAAGGAGATCAGTGGGGAACTGAGGCCACCACATCTATCTTGCCATATCACCAGACCATTAACCAGACATCCTTATTCCAGGCCTGAGCTGTTTTGGTTTTGTTTTGGTGGGGTTTTTTTTTTGAGCTAATTTCGTAGTCTTCCTTTTAATCTTTGTAAGATTTTTACAAATGAATTCTTATTCTAAACCAGTGACTGGCTGTCTCTTTGCTTGGTAATTGTCAAATGTTTGCTGATTAATGTATTTTTAGGTTCGTTTTGTGCCCTTGTTATGGCAATTGATTTACATTGCTTAAACTATTTTTTTCTTTTAAATAGTGTTTACTTTTTCCAATTATATATAAAGATAATTTTTAACATTTATTTTTTTTTTAAATTTTAAGTTTAAAGCTTCTTCCTCCCTCCCTCTTTTCCTTCCACTCTAAGATGGCAAAGTACATTGCTTAAAGTTCTGTTTTTTAAATCTAATTCTTTTTATTTTTTCTTTTAAATTTATTTACTTTTAGTTTACAACATTTAATTCCACAAACTTAAACTTCTATATGAAATGATCTGTGACTCTGTGCTTCTCGAACCCAGTACCCATTTTTCTTTTTCAACAACCTTGTTTGAATAGGTCAAGGTTTAATTGTTTTAATTGCATGCCATTTTCTTTTCTCATTTTTATTCTTTCATATAGCTTTGTTCTAACTTTGATCTTTTCTCTAACAAGTTGGTGGTCCTACTGTGTACAGACAACTGATTCAGGAGTGATATCACATAAGCGATAAGTCATTTTCCATCTTTTAAGGTACAATCAATGTTATTATTCTGTTGTGATGTTTCTTGGTGCTCAGCGCAGAGACCAATGATTTTTTTTCCCTGAAGACATAATGGCTCATCATACATAGTCATGAGATTTTTGTATAGTTTACAAAAACTTAGCTTCTCTCATTCCTTATTCCTGATCCATATTTTCCAGCACATTTTAAAAACCATCATCTCCTATTCCTATATTTACAGTATCAGAGTACACAGATTTAATTTAAGGATCTTATTGAATTCACAGAATTTCTCTCCATCAAGAGATGTTGGTGAACAGACTGCAATTTTTTTCACAGTGATCTTTTTGGAACATTGATAACAATCAAATGTCCCATGCATTCTGACATTTCTTTGGGCACAGAGTAAAACCAAGTCTGTCAATTCTTTTATTTGCTTTTCCAAGAAGAACCCATGAGCCACCTTTCCATTTACCTGCAGTTTCTTTCTGTCTGACTTTATTTATAGTGAGAATACCAACAGTGATATCAGTAGCATGACTGCTGAATGGTAGATGGATAAGGCTCTCACAATTTAAAGTATCAATAGCTAAGTCAAAGTTTATAGATGGTTTAAGTACGAGGTGAACCTTTAGAACCTCTGCCCCTTTTCCCTAAGCCTGCCACTGTCATTGCAAAAATAGAAGGGAGCCACATAGGACTGAGGAATACATTATGACTTTTATGTCATTGGTTGCCATAGCCAAAAAATTTCATCAACAAGTAGCTAGCCTGATGGTCATGCTTAACTAGGCTGGTCCTCAGAACGGAGACTCAGTCTGTTACTTGAATTATATTCAAAACTTTTCTAGTCTACTGGTGGCACCTACCAGAGCCTTTAAGAAGCCCGGGATCATCCACATTTTACTTGGAAGCATAAGGGTAAGACTTTGTAGAGAACTTCATTTTCTAAATAAATGCTGATTCCTCACCCTGGCATTCAAAGACCTCCAGATAGTCAAACTTCAATCCCCTTTATGTAATCTTATTTTTGTACTATTCCCCTTTACATACTATTACATTTCAATCTTATTGGACAATTTGCCATTCTTTCATCTCATTCTGTCCTCTCCTTTCTCCATGCATTTACAAATGCCATCCTACGTGCATGGAACAGACTCCTCTTGCTTTTCTTCCTGCTGAAATCATACTTTTCCTTCAAAGTTCACCTCAGATACCACCTCCCCCACGACGTCTTCCCTCTCAGCTGAGAGCTACTCCTCTTCCTTCAAATCTCTTTCTACTTCGAGCTTTCCTATGTACTTAATTGTATTTTAGCGTGTATTTATATACATATATATGTATATGTGTGTATATGTACTTTTATCTCCTATATTCCATAATGAGCTCTTTCAAATAAGGGACTACATCATCTTTGTTTCCCCAGTACTTTGCATATAGAGTTGCCCCCCAACAAATAGCATTTCATTTTGCAACTTCATACACCATAACTAAACCCTACCCTAAAATTTCTATGCCATGACAACATGGCAATTATTCTAGTCTCTAGACAGCAACCCAACATTCTTGACTGTTTTTCTGCACAGCTTCAAATAATGCAATCTAGTTAGTGAATGTTGGAGAAACCCAAGAGGATTAACTAATTTGTCATAAAGAACTTAGAAATGGGGTGACTTGTGATGTGATCTAGGAATACTGACAGGTGCCTGAACACACTATCAGCAACCACAAAACTGAAGAACAGTACTTGCATGAGATGGGAAAAAGATGGTCATCATGCATTGCTCTTCTAGTCTAGATGGTCAGACACTAATCATGTTATTCTTCTCAGTATCTTCAAATGGGCGTGGTCCAGAGAAATACATTTTAAAGATGCACTGATGGTTTTTTTTTAGAAAAACGAAAGACATGAGCATCTTTATTCCTACTTCCAAACCCCTCATTAAACGGTTTGTCTAATCCACTTGAAACTCTAAGATAAATCTGTTGAGCCTTCAGGATCCTTAGCCTAAAATATGAATCATTTTGCTTGTTCCCTCTTAGCTTGATGCATTCTGCTTGTGAGATGTATACAGGGCTGGCATATTCTGAGATGCATGTCAAACCTTTCACCTTAGTTTAACTTGGTGCCTTAACTTCAAAGAACAAAGAAAATCCTGTCAGAAATGCTTTGCCAAGTTTGAACAGTACCAATTCTAGCTCGTAAGGATTATTGGCCTTTTTACCAGGAAATACAAAGGACCCAATAATTTAAACTTGAAGCTATTTTTTAGTTACTCACTTTTTTTCCCCCTTTTATTAACTGGACTCAGAGCAATTCAATGATGACATTGAATGGTTAGAAAAGATGAATAGCTATTTAAATTTGAGCCTGTAAGCTAGTGAAATTATAGCAGTTATAGGTCTGAAGGATTAATTTGGGCACAAGGATCCTTTTCCTTTGTTGCCCAGGAATTTACTTTTGAATGTGCCAACCTTATCCAAATAGAAAACCAGAATCCTCTTGGGTGAATATCATTCTTGTCATGGTACACTGTGCTTTGTGTGATAGATCACCAGAAGGAGCTCCATGGTTTTCAACACTATAGACCTAAAGCCAAATTTTGGCTTTGACCATAGGCAAAAGTCATGGTTCAAACAGTTGATTGCTCACAACAAAAGGTCATCAGTCTGTCCTTAGAAGGAAGAGTTAAGAGGAAGGAAGGACTGCTAAGATCATAGAGGTGTCTTGGGTCAGGGACTTAAAGAGTAAAGAGTAATTCTATCAGATGCAATTCATTCTTATCCTCCTGGTTCAGGGCAATGTAATTGTTCCCTTATTTCTGTGGGTGCTAGATTCATTTGTTCAATTCAGAATAAAGGATTTTCATTTTCATATCCTCGCTGCCTATGTGACAAGAAACTGTTTTTCACTGTGCTAATTTATATTTAGATTTTTCTGTCTTTTAAGTTTTTTATATTGTTTTGTTTTTATTTAACTTTTCATTACTGGGTTTACATTGCATTTTTAAAAAATTGAATGTTATAACGTCTAAGTGAAATTGAAGTTGTATTGTTGACAAGCACCTGGTTTTTATGGTCATTTGTAACCTAATTTAAGCGCACCAGTCCCTAACGTGTAAAGGTATCTCCTAATTAATAAACAATACAAAAAATTTAAAAAAAAGAAAACCAAAAGACAGTAATGTTTATATGCAATATAAATTTGACATTTATCAAATGACCAACATCGTGGTGTCACTATGACATGAACCTTCAGACGAGTACGAACAGGAGATTTTGGGGAATACAGGTGGGCTAGAACTTAAGAGTATGTCATATGAAGCAACAGCATGAGATAAGGCTGGAAATTTAGATGGGAGCTAGGTTGTGGAGGGCTTGAATTCCAGGATACAGTATTTTATCCTTTTTTTTTCTTTAAACACTGCTATGAAAGGCGGCATTGAACATTTTTTGATTTTTATATTAACATTCCTTTAAAAAAAATTTTCAGTTCCAAACTTCCTTCCTCCCTCCCACCTCTCTTCAACCCACTGAGAAGACAAGCAATATGATACCCATTATATATGTGGAGTGTTGCACATTTTTGAATAGAGGAATCTCATCCAGATTATACCCATGTTAAGGACAGCTTGGAAGTGGATAAACTAGGGGCAGGAATACCAGTTCAGAAATTATACAATAACTTTGGCAAGAAATAACATGGCTTGAACTAAGGTGGTGGCTGTGGGAGAGCAAAGGAGGAGAAAAATGAGAGATATATTGTGGAGATAAACTCACTAGGACTTGGTAAATGATTGGATGTTTTACTTATGAGTGATTGATTATCATAAAATAGTAAAACAGTATTGATAGTAATGAAGCCTACAAATCCGTAAAATTTCTGAGCTGTGAAGCTACTTTTCCTGAAGCCCAGCTATGCTTGGACAGCAGGTGTAAAGAAGTAACGTGGTTCATTCCGGGATATCTAAGCAACTGCTCTTGGTAAGCTGAAGCAGAGTGACTGCAAGTACAAGTGTACAGGACAAACACTAAACATATACACAAGCACTTCAGACAATGTCCTAGCTCTGATGTTTTGGGAAACCATGGAAGCCAAGTGTTCAACCTGGTGCATACAGCAATCTGAAAAGGAAACTGCTTGAGGAACAGCCTTAGCTCATTCATTCATTCATTCCACAAACATTTGAGTGCCTCCTATGTGTGAGACAATGTGAAGAATCAGAAAATCAACAGGCTCTGCAAACAGCAACTCCAGTCACACACCAAAGGAGGCTTCATATAAACAAAGCACTGCTGACTTGCCACACGGTTTTTCTTTTTTAATTTTCATTTAAATTTTTAAGAACTCTGAACTTTACAGATACCAAATAAAACGAGCATTTCCATATATTGCACAACAGGAGGGCATAGCACACGAAACTGAGAATGTAAAGCTTGCTTGTCTTTTAAAGTCTATAATCAGTTCAACATGTAACTTCCAAAGACGTCCAGCTCTCCTGGGAGTGCTTCTGGCCTCGCTTCTGTTCTCATCTTTTCTGGAGGAAGGAGACCCTCTATCTCTAGGCTAGGTATTGGTTTCTGTGGGAAGAAGAGACAATCATTCCGTGATTCCGGGAGTTCGTGGGCATCCCGGTGGGATGCAGTCTGTAATCTGCGCGGCAGTGGGGGTGGGCTGGGTACAATCGGTAGAAAATTACCGGAGAACTCGGGGGTGCTGCTGCTCGGTTTATTAGCGCTACAGAAGGACCCTGGCGTCGAGGCAGCTGCAGAACAGCTTGGCCCCGGCGCTGGCGGCCTCAGGTTTTTCCTCCAGGCTTCCAGCTTAACCCCTGCTGTGCCGGTCGGACACTAAGGGTCTTGCGGAGGGTGCCGGTTTGCTCAGCCCAGCCAGATAACGTGGGGGCGTTTAGCGGAGAAGAATCGCGGGGTGGGCGGGTTGTGTCTAGCGCAGGGGGGCGGGGTGGGCGAAGACCCCCCCCCGCCCTGGATTTTCGCTTCGACCCTTCCCCGCTTCGCCTCAGTCCTGGGGAGCCAATCAGGACTCGTTCGCGCCGGCAGAGGTTGCCTTTCCCGGGGTCTCTGCAGGAGGACTTTTTGGCGGCACGAGGCGGGGTGCGTGCGTGACTGAGCCCTTGGGGACGCCATCCCCTCGGCCGCCTGGGGGCGGGGGGTGCAACGCACCTTCCCGGCGTCCCCGGCTGCCGCCTCCGCTGTCAGCCTATATGTGTGTATGGGGGAGGAGGGGGTCACGGGAGTGACAGCGGGGGAGGGGCTGGCTTGGTCAAGGGGCGGGGGGAGCAGCTGAGGCACCAAAGTAGGAGCGGCCCCAGGGCGCGCTCTCTGGCTGGCCCCCGCCGCCGCCTCGCGGGTCCAAAGATGGTCAGAGGGACGGGAGGAGCCGCCGCATTCGCCTCAGCGTCCGCGTCTGCTTAGTCCTCAGGGCCCCCAGCTCAGCCCCCAGCCCCCGGCCCCCAGGGGGGCGCTCGCGGTAAGTGGGGGGGGAGTTGCCCGGGGGCAGCCCGGGGACGTCCCTTCGGAGGGGAGAGCGAGCCTTTGGCGATCCTGCCGCCTGGAGGGAGGAAGAGAGGCGGACAATGGCCCGGGCCTCGCGGGCCGCCGAGCGGGTTCTGCACCTGCTTGGGAGCCGTGAGGCGAGGGGGATTGCTCTAGGCGCTCCAGGACCCAGCGCCCCGGGACCGCCCCGAAGCGGAGGCGCTAGTGCGGGGGGCGGGGGACGACGGCGGGGGCAGCAGAGCCAGGCAGCCTCAGTTTCCGAGTCCCGGAAGGGGGGCTGTAAGTCTACAGCTGGGGGGGCAAGAAGGAGGGGTAGAGACCCCGAGGCCGGGCCTGCCTGCCTCCGTTTCCACATCCAGAAAGGGAGCTGTAACTCCGCGACGGGGGTGGAGGGAGATGGGACCTGGATCGGGGCTCGGCTGCCTCAGTTTCCACTACCCAGAATGGGAGTTGTAACTACACAGCGGGGGGCCGGTGACGTAGACGAGCCTGGCGTGCAGAGAGGTCCCTGGGTGGTTTGTACGCACGTTTTCTTTCTAACTTAAAAAAAAAAAAGGCTGCAAACCCTGCTCCCACCAGCCCCACCAGCCCCACCACCCCCTTTGTGAGGCTGCCCTTTGACCGGCCCCTTCCCGGGGTGATCGAATTTTAAAAGGAGTCTCGGAGCTGGTGGAAGAGGCTGGAGGAACAAACGAGCTCGAGGGCTGAGAGCTCGCGTCGGTGGGAGCAGCGACCAAAGCAGCCCTCCCCTCCTCACCTGCCCCGGGCTTCTCCGGGAGCGACCCTCTAAAGGGCCGCAGACCCCCACTCATATGATGTGTTCGGGCACTGCCGTCTTTGTTGAGACAGCTCTCTAGAAGCAATTTGTATGGATTTGTGTGTATGTGTGTTTGATTCTTGGGGGAGGAAAGTGGCAAATGTTCTTTTCTGTTTGACCCTGGTGGCCAGTTTCACATCCTTGCATCCAGGTTCATATAGTATTACTGAATATTGTGCCTCTTTGCAAATTGGCCACCATATTCCATTACCATTACAGAACAACACACATTTTAAATTTGTTCTAGGTGCTATTAGTTGTTTTAGCAATATGATTGTAATTCCTTGAGAAGAGGCCTTTGGACTACAGTCAGCCTTAATCGTTATGATGATTGGAATATGTGGCATTGATAATTTAAGGTTTCTGCAGAATTTTAAATGAATATGTTTAATTTTTTTTTCAGCAATGGCACTTAAAGGGCAAGAAGACTATGTGTATCTTTTTAAAGATCCTTCTCATCCTTTGGATTTCTTAGAAGCTTTCAGAACATTCTACCTTGATGGATTATTTACTGATATAACACTTCAGTGTCCTTCAGGTGGTATCTTCCATTGTCATAAAGCTGTTTTAGCTGCCTGCAGCAATTATTTTAAAGCGATGTTCACAGCTGACATGAAAGAAAAGTTTAAAAATAAAATAAAACTCCCTGGGATCCACCATGAAGTTCTAGAAGGTCTTATAAATTATGCATATACTTCACAGATCAGAATAACCCAAAGAAATGTTCAAAGCCTCCTTGAAGCGGCAGACTTACTACAATTTTTTCCTGTCAAGAAAGCTTGTGAGCAGTTTTTGGTTAGGCACCTTGATGTTGATAATTGCATAGGAATGCATTCCTTTGCTGAATTTCATGTGTGTCCAGAATTAGAGAAGGAATCCAGAAGGATGCTTTTATCAAGGTTCAAGGAAGTATGGCAACAAGAAGAATTTCTTGAAATCAGCAGTGAAAAATTATTCTTTATTCTGTCCAGAAAGAATCTAAGTGTTTGGAAAGAAGAAACTGTCATAGAACCAGTTATTAAATGGACAGCACATGATGTGGAAAAGCGAATTGAAGGCATTTATGATCTACTAAGCTATGTAGAAATAGATATAGATCAAATGTACTTGAAGACTGCATTGAGTCTTCAGAGAAGACACCTATTAACTGAAAACAAGTTGAGAGCCTTAATATATAATGCTCTAAGTCCTATGCATAAGGAAGTTTCCCAGAGGTCCACAGCTACTATGTATGTAATTGGAGGCTATTATTGGCATCCTTTATCAGAGGTTCACATATGGGATCCTTTAATAAATGTTTGGATTCAGGGAGCAGAAATACCAGATTATACCAGAGAAAGCTATGGTGTTACGAGTTTGGGAGCCAACATTTATGTTACAGGTGGTTATAGGACAGATAACATAGAAGCCCTGGACTCTGTCTGGATCTATAATAGTGAAACTGATGAATGGACTGAAGGTGCCCCCATGCTCAATGCAAGATACTATCACTGTGCAGTTACTTTAAGTGGTTGTGTCTATGCCTTAGGGGGTTATAGAAAAGGAGCTCCAGCAGAAGAAGCAGAGTTCTATGATCCTTTAAAAAAGAAATGGATTCCTATTGCAAATATGATTAAAGGTATGTACAGATTTTGTATATTATATATTATGTGGCCTTTTGAACTTGAACCAGCCTTCCTGTTCTTTCAGTGAAAGCACAAGGCCCAAGATACTATCTCAAGTATCCTGTTACTGAGTTTGGCATCACTCTTTTATCAAGGAAGTAAAGTGGAATACACAAATAAAGTAGCATAGAATGCTCCAAATAATATTTTCATGATTCCAATACTAAATCTAGAAAACAAGTGCTCTTATGACTTTTTTAAATAAAAAAGGCATTATTGACATTTTTTAGCCAGACTTTGCTTCCTGATAATTTTTAAAGTTGGTATTAAAGATAAGACAAAATTAGAAACATTAAATAGCCTTATTTTATATTATTTAAAATGAATGTTATTTAATATTTTAACTTTTTTCTTGCTCTTAAATGACTTTCTCTTTAAATTTTTAGCTTCTTTACTACCATACCAGTTCAGTTTACTTTAAATTGAAAACTGAAATTGAAAATCTTTTTTTTTAACCACAATATAATCTAGTTATTTGGACTCACACAGAGTATAACAAATATTTTATTGGTAGAACTTTTCATATTTTTGTTTTGGTGATGTCTCATTTATAATAATCACTGTGAAGTCTTGGGAGCAAAAGCCATGCCCAGTACAATGCCTGGTATGCTGTTAGTATTCAATTTTAGGAATGGGGGAGGGATGGGCAAATACTTCCTTGCTGTATCAAAGGAAGTTTAATAAAATGCTTGATTTTTCTTTCCTAAGTCATTGAAATATATTTAATTTTAAAATTGGAGCTCTGATACTTCACCAGGAGAGCTTTCAAGTTGTGTGGACACAGTACACATATTTCCAAATTTGCATTATTTCATCTCAAATGCTTCCCCTCCACTGCTTTCTTACTCTTTCTAAGGAGCTAAAGAGAGTGTGGAAATCTGTCTAGTTGTGGCCCATTACAGTCAGCCAAGAGACTTGATTTATGTCTGGAAATTTCTCTTCCTTATGAAAGATCATGTTGACACAAATCTTTTGATAAAGTGGTTTATGGCACAGAAATGCTCCCCATATTCAGAAATTAACATTCATATTCAAATATATACAAGTAAATTCCTACTCAAAATATTTGTTACTCTCTAACATGGCCTAGGAGTACAATAATGTTTTATAATATGGGACAGGGTAAGTTGGCCACAGCAAGAAGAGGGGGCAGGCTAAAATCCCTGTCTTTTTTTAGTACATTACAGACTTAAGTTAGTTATTTCCATCTCCTATCACTTATAGGAGATGCAAGGGAATCTGAAATAGCCTTTTGGAAAGATATTAGAAGTCTGGAGTTTTTTTTTCTGCCTATTTGTGTTCCTTTGTGATTTCAAAATGTGATATTATAACTTAGCATATATTTCTCTTTAGGTCATATGCTTTACTGTCAGCTTTCTAGCTTATTGCCCTGCTCCCCCACTTAATAGTATTTTACTTTTTCCAATTACATGTATAGATAGTTTTCAACGTTCACTTTTATAAGATTTGGAGTTCCAATTTTTTTTTCTCCCTTACCCCGACTCCAAGGTGGCATGCAGTCTTATAAGGCTATACATAAATAATCATATTAAACATATTTCCACTTTAGTCATATTGTGAAAGAAGAATCAGAACAAAAGGGAAAAACCATGTTTCTAGCTTATTTTTAAAATTCATTTGATACTTTTTTCACCATAAAAGAAAATGCTAAAATAATGTGTTGACATTGTGTAGGGACTCCATGCCTTTCCAAAGCTTCCCCAGCAGTTGACTAATAACCTTCATTCCTTTTATCCTGGCTAAAATTGAAATACTTCATGGATAGTTACACTTTAATCTGTTGTTTTTTATTCATACCTTTCCTCATCTCAGCCCTTAGGAGTTCACTTTTGCTTCCTACTTTTCCCTGAAGTAAATGAAATATTTTCTATAATTTGTTTTATTTCCCAAGTCTCATATGTCATATTAAAGGTTTTTTTCTAGGTAGTACGTGTGTTAAGAGGGGCTAAGAAATGTGTCCTTAGATGGAAACAAATGACTCCCTGAAACATTTTTGATCCTTTACGAAGACTCTCCTTGTAACTCTTCTCTTATTTTTTCCTTCTTTTATTTCAAAGTAGAAGTTAATTAATATGTTAAACCAATAATCTCACCTAAACTAACCTCATTTTATTACCCCAAGCCATCTTTTCCTCCTTTTGATTTCCTTGTTTTTATTATGAATTCTGGGAGTTATCTTTCCCTATAACCTTTTATCCTTCACTTCTCACATCTGAATCATCATCCTTCCAAATCTAATTCCAAAGTGTCTTTTAATAAAAATAGTAATTCACATTAACCCATTCTTTTAAGGTTTACAGATAGCTTTTCTCACAATAAGCCTGGGAAGTTGGGATTATACATATCATCCTTATTTTACAAATACGAAAACTGAGGTTCCAAGAAATTAAATTATTTGCCCTTGGCCACATAGCCAGTAAGTGGTAGTGATCGTGTCTTTCCTTTCCATTGTTCCTTCCATCCCCAGTTTGAGTCTTCATTACCTACTTCTTGGACTACTGCAGTAGGCTATTTGATTTTTGTCTTTAGTCTCTCCCCGTTTCAATCCATCTTGCATATTAATAACAACAGCTAACATTTATATAATGCTTACTGTGTGCCATGCACTTTGCTAAGTACTTTACAATTATTATCTCATTTTATCCTTACAACAACTCTGGGAGGCAGGTATGGTTATTATCTCCATTTTACAGATGAGGAAACTGAGGCAAACAGAGGTTCAGTGACTTGCCAAGGTCACAGAGCCAGTAAATGTCTGAGGCTAAACAGGCCCGGTATTCTCCTCTGCACCATGTTGTTGCCCACCCTCTGATTAACTTTTCTAGAACAAAGCACTGAACCTCCCCTCACTGCTCAGAAACTTCTTAAAATCTGGTTCCAACTTACCTTTGCAGCCATTTTTTCATTTTTCCCTATGCTCCATCTAAACAGTATCACAATTTCCCAAATGCATTTCCTACTTCATCTTTACTCAGTCTTTTTTTTTCCCCAAATACCCTTACCTAATCTGTAATTATAAAAATTCTGTCCGTTTTTCAAGCCCTAACTCAAATACTGCCTCCTGTATGAAGTCTTACCTGATTCTCTAGATCAAGGGTTTTAACCTTTTTTGTTTCATGAACTCCTCTGACAGACCCCTTCTCAGAATAATGTTTTTACATGAATAAAATAAAATAAATAGGAAACCAGCAAGATATTTTTTTTAAAAAGTTCATGGACTCCAGATTAGGAATTTCTGCTCTATCTGAAAGTGATTTCTCTCTCCTTTGAACTTCTAAGAATATACACTTTTTAGCCTATCTTATGGCATTTATTACAGTTGCCTTATGCCATTTGTCTTCTGTTTCTGTTACTACTAAGTTGTAAGTTTCTTGAAGTCAGAGACCATATCTTGTTTACCACTGTAGCCTCACCAGCGCTTAGCCTTGTGTCTTATATATATATAGTAGGTGTTAGATCAATTTGATGAATGGTGAGATATAAAGATATAATTTTAATTAACATACAGGTGTGGGAAATGCTACTGCCTGTGTCTTACGGGAAATCATCTATGTCATTGGAGGCCACTGTGGTTACAGGGGAAGCTGCACTTACGACAAAGTCCAGAGTTACAATTCAGATATCAATGAATGGAGTCTGGTCACCTCTAGTCCGCATCCAGGTAAATAAAAATACTTGCCTAATTTGTACTTTCCACCATAAAATATGTCTGTGTAACAATGAATTAGTGTAATAATAGATTAAGACTCATGTAAGATTAAAACATGTTTCTTTGTATTGTGGATTTAATGTATATGGTACTAGGCCCATTTTTTTGTAACTGGACCTGTGATTTCATTGGTACAGAACCTTCCTCCACCCAGATGGGTTGGCATCTGCTCTACAACTCATAGTCTTAGAGAGTTGCCTGGGGCAACTAGAATTAAGGTGACTTGCCTGTGGTCATAAGCCTGTTAGGTATCAGAGGTGGAATTTGAACCGTCTTTTTTTTTATTTTTAAAAAATTTATTTACTTTTCGTTTACAACATTTAGTTCCACAAGCTTTTGAGTTTTAAATTTTTTCTTACCCCTTTTCCTCCCCCCTCCCCAAGATAGCTTGCAATCTGATAGAGGCTCTACGTATACATTCATGTTAAATGTACTTTCACATTAGTCATGTTGTAAAGAAGAATTATAACCAATGGAATGAACCAAGAGAAAAAAGAAACAAAATGAAAAAGAAAGAGAGCAAATAGTATGCTTCAATCTTCATTTGACTCCATAGTTCTTTCTCTGGATGTGCAAAGCATTTTCCATCACTAGCCTTTTGGAGTTGTATTAGAACCTTGCATTGTTGAGAAGAGCTAAGTCTATCAAAGTTAGTCATCACACAATGTGGCTGTAACTGTGTATGATGTTCTCCTGGTTCTGCTCCCCTCACTCAGCATCAGTTCATATAAGTCTTTCCAGGTTTTTCTGAAGTCCTCCTGCTCCTCATTTCTTACAGCACAATAGTATTCCATTACATTCATATACCACAACTTGTTTAACCATTCCCCAATTGATGGGCATCCCCTCGATTTCCAGTTTTTGACCACCACAAAAAGAGCTGCTATAAATATTTTAGTACATGTGGATCCTTTTCCCACTTGTATGATCTTTTTGGAATACAGCCCTAGAAGTGAATTGCTGGGTCAAAGGGTATGCACATTTTTGTAGCCCTTTAGGCAGAGTTCCAAACTGCTCTCCAGAATGTTTGGATCGTTAACTGTCTTCTTAGTTCTGAGCAAGGCTCTCTGTTCACTACCCAGTGTGGCCTCTTGCCTTACACATTTTAGGTTTTTAATAAATATTGAATTGACTTGAGTGGAATTCAGGGGATCACAGTATCCTTCAAACTAGAATCTAGATTACTTGAACAAATACTCCCCATTATATTTTTAAATGGCTTCTTGTTGTTGAGTCATGCCCCACTTTTCACCATCCTGTGGACCGTACTGTCTGTGAGGTTTTCTTGGTAAAGATATTGGAGTGGTTTGCCATTTCTTTCTCAGGTAGATGAAGGCAAACAGAAGTCAAATGACATGTCCAGGGTCATATAGCTAGTAAAGTATCTCAGGCCACATTTGAACTCTCGTCTTCTTGACTCCAGGCTTAGCTTTTATCCACTGAGCCTTCTAACTGCCCTGTATTAAATGGTTCATACTAACTACCACAAAAATACACATCCTATTTCATTGTGACTAAAACACAGCTAATGGTTTTATTTTTTCTTTGTTCTTAGGTTCTTTTTTTTTGTTGTCTATGTTTTGGTTCATCTATTAAATCTGTGCTTCTCAAGCCTTGATTTTTATTGGCACATTCAAAAGAAGCAGCTTTTTTGTCAACCCTTTTGTTTAAGTCATCACTTCATTTTGAGAATGTACACTCTCTGATAAAAAATGTATACCTGATTTGTTAATCACATTGAGTGGTTCAACAGATATTCAGTATTGCACAGATTTCTATAAGGTACTTTACAAACATAAAGAACATATTCTCTGTGAGGAGTGGTCTACCTTCCATGCTCACTTTTGTATTTTAACTGGTGCCTTTGTGAGCATCTCGGTAAATTACAAACTATAGTATGATGACAGTTGTACTATGTGTTTAATTTTTCTGTTATAGAAGAGCCATAGCTCACTTGGCATTGCTTTTAGCCATTTCTCATTTGGCAACAGTTTTCTGTAGGGGTCACTAGAAAAGGTAATTGAAATTTACAAACTTGTACTAGGTATGATTACTACAGATGAATACCTTTCTGCTGATCTTCTTACAAATTGTGTTCCAAGTACCATTACTTGTGATTTTATTTTCTGAAAAAAAGGGGTTTTTATTTGGGTCCCCCTGCCTCCCACTTCATATTATATATAGAAAATACACACTGGACAGAGTAAACTCTACTTTTGGTCTTTTGCATATATAGTGAATTCACAAAATTTTACTTTCTTCCTCCTTGTTTCAAATCAGAAAAATATAATAATGAGTATTATCCCCAACTATACAAATGCTAAAAATGGTCATAAATGTTGCTATAGAAAAAAAATTATTAAGAAAATATTACTACTACCTAAAATAGAATATTGTAATATAAAATATTACGTTTTGTCTCTGAAGAAATAATAATAACCTAAGTTGATGTTATATTTCATCATGTTCAAGGCTTCCCTATACATCGTCTTGGCAGCCAGGTGGTACACTGGATAGAATGCTGTACTTAAGAATCAGGAAGCTCTGCATTCAAATATAGCCTCAGACACTTACAGCTTTGTGACCCTGGGCAAATCACTTAACTACTGTCTGACTCAGTTTCTTCATCTATAAAATGGGATGACAATAGCACCTATCTCCCCGGGTTGTTATTGGATAAAGTGAAATAATATTTATGAAGTGTTTTGTAAACTTTAAAGTGCTACATAAATGGTAGCTATTATTATCATCATCTAGTCCAAACCTTACAATCACCTTACAGCATAAGTATTACTATCCCTGTTTTATAAATGGGGAAGCTGAGGCTCAGACTCTGTATAATAACTTGTACAGAGTCACACCGCTAGTAAAGAAAGAGGATAGGATTCTGATCTTTGCTTTTCTGTATCAAATCATTGAAAGTGTCTTGGGCACCCCAGCTGCCCGTTTGCCAGGCAGCATTTGCAGCATACAGTTTCAAGAACCAGTGATAAAAATAGAAGCAAAAGATGTGTCATTAGTGAAGAGTTAAGTTTAACCTTATCCCTTAACCTTCCTAGGAGAGGCATAGCGTTTCACCTCTACTGCTTTTGACCACCATTTCTCAGTGACCTGTGTGACACAGTTGTTTCCTTGCATCTCATATGTTGATGGATTAGGTATTACCTCTAGTCTTTCTTTCTTCATTTAGAATTATTTTATGGTTTCTTATATTCCTTATATCATAGTTGTAATTTTTAACAACACAATAATAATACATTGATATAATTTTTTCTGCTGTTTTACAACCATTGGATAAGCTATATTTAGGTAAGTCATAATCTCTCTGGGTCTGAGAGTTTTCATTTGTAAAATTAGGATTTTGGGCTAGATGTTAACTTTCATTTCAAATATACTAGTTCAGTGTATGTTTAGCACTGACATTTTTGTGATCTCACCTTTCTTTGTTTCATGAATTTCTGTATCATTTTTTCACACTATTGTATAGCACTTATCACATATTGCCTTAGTTTCTGGTTGTTTTTGTATATATCCTTTTGTATATATCTATAATTAGAAACTGTTGAAGCACAGGAGAGATGCTTATAGATGTTTTTTATCTCCTGCACTGCCTCGAGCACTGCCTTTAAATAATAGGTACCTATATAAGTATTTGTTGAATGTGTAAAAGAGAAGTTCTTTTTTGGTCTACACCTTTTACTTCTTTCATGTAAGGCACAAGAAGTGTGAAAATTTCTTCCCCATCAGGGATCTGCAGTGCAGACTCTTAAGGGATTGCTAGGGATGTTGAGAAGCTGTGACTTGCTCATATTCATTTAACTATGAGGTGTCTGAGGTAGGATCTTCAACCTGATCTTTCTGATTCCCATGTTAGCCCTTTGTATACAATGCCATGCTCTCTCTATGAAAATTTAGATACTCTAATTTAAAATATTTAATTTCCCATGAAAATTTCCAGTTTATAAGAAATAAATATAAATCAGTTAAATGGATTTTGCTTCCTTTTTTTCCTGTCATTACTTTGTTTTGCCTTTAGTTTTTAAAACTCGAAGAAATTGGTGTTGCTTTAAAAGGTAAAGACCATCGAAATAGTGGACCCTCTGGCCTCTGTCATTGACTTTATTGTGGTTTAGTGGTACTTTCTCAGGTTGGGATCCAAGTCTCCATTTATTTGCTCCTAGGTTTCTTGTGCTTATAACAGAACTCTCTTGCCTCTAAATCTTTGTGGGGTTAGAGCCTTTGTATCTAGCCAGTCAATGGATTGAAGTGAAAGTATGTTGTAGATATGTTAATGTTTTTTTCAGAGAATATAATAAGACCTTTGAAGTGCATTACTTGTTGGGGACATAGCATAATATAGTAGAAAGAGCATTGGATATGGGATCAGAGATCTGGACTCCAATACTGTCTTTTCTAATCCCTTTTTCCTTTTCAAACTGTCTTTATGACCTTGGACAAATCACAGTTAACTTTGATGGTCCTTAGTCTCCTCATTGGTAAAAAATGAGAGAGTTAGACTAAATGACTCTCTAAAGCTCCTTCCAGTCCTGATCTATGATTCTGTGATCCTTATTGCCACACATATGGGGTATTGCTGTGCCACCTTCCAAGTTAATATTATAAGTTAAAGCTGGAAATTATCTACAGAGGTCATCTAGTCCCCATGTCTACGTTATGAAAAGGCAGTGCCTATAATGTATCCTCAAAATGAGTGCCAAGTCAAAATATGACTGGGGAAATTCAGTGAAGAGGGATCTGCATATATAGGTTCTCTTTGTTACTCTGAAGATTCAGTTTAAATATAACATTTGTGGACCATGGAAGCAACTCTTGGAGAGGTAGAATGAAGGTAGAAACCCATAGCACTGTCAGGTGCCATATTTTGGAACAGGTTTTAACCATATTTTGAAGTGGTATACACTAGTCTAGATGGCACAGTGGATGGAGTGCTGGGCCTAAAGTCAGGAAGACTCATCTTCCTGAGCTTAAATGTGGTCTGAGACATTTACTAGTTATGTGACCTGGGGCAAGTCACTTAACCCTGTTTGCCTCAATTCCTCTTCTATAAAATGAGCTAGAGAAGAAAATGGCAAAGCACTTCAGTATTTTTGCCAATAAAACCCCAGATAGGGTCAGGAAGAGTCAGAATGATTGAAACAATTCAGCAACAACAAAATATACTAGTCTGATATGTATGCTAATTTTAAAATGTGTATGATAACTTCATTAATGTGCTGTAGCATAATATATTTTTCCTACAGTTTTAAAATTCTTTCTCTTTTTTTCCTTTTCAAAGAATATGGATTGTGTTCAATTCCATTAGAAAATAAGCTATATCTTGTTGGTGGACAAACCACAATTGCAGAATGCTATGACCCTGAACAAAATGAATGGACAGAGATAGCTCCTATGATGGAAAGGAGAATGGAGTGTGGTGCTGTCATCATGAATGGCTGTATCTATGTAACTGGTGGATATTCCTACTCAAAAGGAACATATCTTCAGAGCATTGAGAAATATGATCCTGAACTTAATAAATGGGAAATAGTGGGTAATCTTCCTAGTGCCATGCGTTCACATGGATGTGTTTCTGTGTACAATGTATAATGCAATCTATGAAAACCACTAAGTAGTAAAAAACAACAACAACAGCAGCAGCAAACCCCAGCAGTTCACACCTAGCAGTGTACCAATATATCAAGAATATTATTTGGGCACTGGAGTTATCCACTTCACCCTCTGCTTTTCAAAAGTAACAGTATCTTTAATTCTTGCTTGGACAGCTACATAATAAAGTGTGGATTAAAGATATCTGTGGTCACGTTCTCCAGCTCCTTGTCACAGTATCGATGTTGGTCGGACATCAGAAGCTCACTGTGAAATAGACACTCAGTTTTCGCACTGCAGTGGCCAGTGCACATTAAAGTACAGTCTAACAGGTGATTGAAGTGAATAGAGGACATTTTTTCTACCTCTAGACAATTTTTCAATATTTTTTGAAACTTTTTTCAGCTCAAAGTACTATGGAATGTAACATGAAACTAGACAACACCATCTTGTCTAGTTTTCTTTTTCTCATGCAGTTTGTATAATCTTTTCAAGTGACTTGATAGTTATTTTATATATACTGAGTATTAACAATGTTATATAAAACAGTTACTGCCTAAGAGTTTACAACCTAATTCTGAAAGGATGGCAAAATTGAAAAATGACAGTAGAATAAAATTGCTTAGTAGACTTTGTATTAAATGTCAAAAGTTAGTTTTTTAACTAATGTGAACCTTTATGCAAACAAGGTTAAGGTTTCTGTAGTCTATGCATGTGAATAAAAATACGCGGTATCATCCCCAATTAGAAATATTTACCTTTATATAGAATGTATTTTAGAGCTGGAAGGAACCTTGTGTGTTCTTCACCCAACCAATTCATTTCTTTCAAACAGATAATAAGAAAGGCTGTATGAGGTTATTTGTTTATATTTTAAACACTAAAGTAAAAAAAGGCTTAAAATGCTTGGAATTCTTTTGTTTTGGAAATAAATGACCATATACAGTTTAAAAAAAACACCCCTGAAATAAGAGGAATTTTGTTGAAGCCCAGTCTGAATTAATAAAAAGTATTAGTTCTAGAATAGAATGGAATGTTAGAACAGGAAAGGATCTTAGAGATCATCTAGTCCAACAAAACAGAAAATGGAAAATAAATAACAGAAAAATTGAGAAACTCTAGACTTACCAAGTCGACCTTGTCTAGGAATATATTTTAAAAAATAGATGTGAATTTGTAATTGCCTTCTGTGTGCTATCATTATGTAAATTCTTACCTAGAGTACTTCAAGATCTCGTTTAAGTCATCCTACCTTCTCTGTATGGCCTTTTTTAATTATCCTAACTCTCAGTGATCACTTATTAAAACTACAGTGCTTAGTGTTGGTACTTGAGGTTCACAATCCTTCTAGAATATTGATTCCTTTCTTTAATGTTAAAGTATTTCAGACTCCCACATTATAGTAGTTTGATTAGTATCCATTGATTGAGAAAGTATATAATCACAAAAGTCTTTTATGAATTCATTAGTATTTGAAAATTTATTTCTATTTTATCAATCACAACAGCATCTACATACATTTAAAAATAGTATTATATACATATATGAGACATTTATTTATTTAGGCGTGTTTGCTTTTTCATAGATTAACAGAGCTCTTTCAATAATTCCCCTACAGTCCATAGGTTTGGATCCACTAGTCTAGACTACTCATCTAGCACTAGTTTGTAGCAACAAATCCAGTGCTAGTTTGTATTGTTTATTTAGAGGACTAGACTAGATGATCTCCTAAGGCCCCTTCCAGATCTAAATCTATGATCCTGTGGTCTTTTAATGTATTCATCCTGGGTCTCTGACAGATTATAAGCATGTTGTTGGCAGTGACATTGTCTTATACCTCTGTTTCCCCAGTGCCTATGAACTGTTCCCTGAAATAGTAGGTATTAAATGTTTGTCAATAATATCAATTGTTTGTACATTTAAAAAAAACTGCTTGAAGATGCTTGAAGTTTGTGCTACTAAGTACTTTATAACAGTTTGTCTTTTCTTTAAAAATCTTATTTATGTTTTTAATTTGCACTCTGAAGAAAGGATTGAATAAAAGGTAAATTTCAGCTGTGTTTGAATTTTGTTAATTCCAAATTAGTAATTTGAATACTTAAGGTTTTACTAAAATAGGTGAGGCATCTTCCTCATAATAATGATTCTATTAAAATGGTGAAACTGAGAAAATGAGAAAACTGAGGCCAGTTTCTGCTTTTGGAACAAGATGGCACAATGGTGGATTCAGGAAGACTGATCTGGCCTCTGTCACTTACTAGCTGTGTGACTTGGGCAAGTCACTTAATCCTGTTTGCCTCAGTTTCTTCATCTCAAAATGACCTGGAGAAGGAAAGGGCAAACCATTCTACTCCTTTGCCAAGAAAACTCCAAGTGGGTCACAAAGGGTTGAACCTGACTGGAACAACTGAACAAAAAACTGTTTTTGGAGTATTCATTTCTACGAAAAGAAAGAACAAAGTAAGCAATCTTAACTATCACATTAATAAATACAAGGTGACAACATTCACCAAAGATACAAAGGGAAAAACATTCACTTTAATTTTCTTGTTTCAAATAAAATGTTTGAAAACTACGTTTTTGTAGGTTGTCCAACGTAACTCATATAGGCTCTACTTTGATGAGAATGGAAATTATTTGTTCTAGAAATTCTAAAATGGGCGATTAATTCATGTTGTCATTTTTTTTTAACAAATGAGCCCATTCCAGCTCCTAACTCCCAAGTATTCCAGCATTTTTCGTCATCTTCAGATCATGATGAAAGACTAAGGATATATAGAAGGGGCACTTTTTTAACATAAATTTTTGTCTTTCAATTATCTAGCATTTTCCCCCTTCAGTATCCTTTACCTTGGAAAAAAATACAAAACCCTTGTATCATATAAGCATAGTCAAACAAAACAAAATCCTACATTGACCACATCCAAAAATGTATCCAAGACTGGAAACATTCTAATGAGAATATTAGTTTATCATTTCTCTGTCATGAGGTGGATAGCATTCTTCAGTCATCAAGCCTCTAGAATCATGGTTGACCATTACATTGATCAGAGTGCCTAAGTTTGTCAGAATTGTTCATTTTTTATAGTATTGATTTTTGTTATTCAATCATTTCAGCCGTGTGTAACTCTTTATGACCCATTTGGGGTTCTCTTATAAAAGATACTATAGTGATTTGCCATTTTTTTCTTTTCTAATTCATTTTTCGGAGGAAACATGCAAACAAGGTTAAGTGACTTGCTCAGGGTCATATAGCTAGTAACTATTTGTAACTCATGAGACTTTTCTCAGTATGAGGATAGTTGAAGGGAATATATATGTATATATATATATATATATATATATATATATATATATATATATATATACATGTATGTGTAGGTTGGGGAGAGATGGGGAGAAAATTTGGAACTCAGTCTTGTGGAAGTGAATGTTGAAAACTAAAAATAAATAAATTTAAAAAAAAGAGAACTGTCTGTTCCTATTCTTTGACCATTTATCAACTGGAGAATGGCTCTTATACATTTAATTAGTTACTTACATATCTTGAAAATTAGATCTTTATTAGAGAAGCTTACTGCAAACATTCTTCCCCCCAGTTAACTGTTTCCTGTATTAGCTGTATCAGAGACGCTTTAGAGGCAAAACTATAGATCCTGAGGTCAAGTGGGTTTCATTTTTGCATTTGTGTCCTAGGCATTTAAGCAACCAGAGTTTTTTGACACTGGTAGGTGGGTAATAAATGTCTGTTAGTTATTTTCAAACTAATCTTAATTATAAACTTAATGATCTCAAAACAACTGACAACCAGAAAAGACAGGAATAAAACCATACATAAAACCTCAAAATGCAAATTATTCATATTTTGATGAAAGGAAAAGACATATAAACTTAAACATTATTTATTCTACATGTCTGCTGTTGATACGTTTTGTGTGTGACCTTAATGAATGTAGGCAAGTCTTCCTTTACTAAGCCTTGTTTTAAGGATGCTTTAAGCGAGCAAAGGATAAGAAAAACCCCAAACTTTTGATCTTGTCCTTAGAATTAAAAAGAAAGTACTGGATTTGGAGTCAGGAAGACCTGGATTCAAATTCCATCTCAGATACTTAGTAGTTGTGTTACCCTGAACAATTCAGTTTGTTTGTTGGCTGCTGGGTTTTTTAAGTCATAAAATAAAGTGCTTGGATTCTACCAGCTCCAAAACTGATCTTTTGAAGTAGAGTTGTAAACTAACCATTATTTCCCCCTCTCAGTGTTGGCTAAAAACTGAACATTAGAAGCGAGAAAGCATAACAGGTGAAAATGGAAGAAAAGAATGAAACAACATTTATTAAGTGCCTACTATGTGCCCGCCAGTGTGCTAGGCCTCTACAGATGTTATCTCCTAATCCTTAAGACACCCCTGGAAGGTAGGTGCTTTTATTATCCCCATTTTACAGTTGAATAATAACCACATTGACTCTGTGTTCTTTGGTTCTTTGGCTTAATTTGTACAGTTCCTCCATGCCTCCAAGAAATAATTTGTAGCGTCATCACTGCAGGTACAAGGCATGCCAGGTGTGCCCAGGCACACGAACATCTCAAAAAGAATTTGGCAACGTGCTTCTCATTTTTTAAGTTTATGTTTTTAAGGATCGTTTAGTTACAATTTTTTTAAAAGTTTAATTGCTTCACTTTTCCTTGCTTGGTGAATAAACATGATGCTTTTTATAACTGAGGGTTCAGTAATCGGCCCTAAAAAGAATTCCCTGAACGTACACCCTAATAATGAAACTCGTGGAACCCGCCTCCTAAGGTGGTCTATGGTCGGGCCGTGTCGTAGACTTGCTGGAAGAGATTCCTGATGGCCTGAGCAGGAGACTCCAAAAAGCCGGAATATGAACAAAACTGTTCAGTAGTATTTACTTAATGTTAACAGGAATGTTCCGGTGATGAAAGGGATAAACAGTTTATGAAGCTGTTTATCGCTTCTAAACGAGCCAGGGTTAAGGTAAAAACAGATCAGAACCACAACTTGTGTTGTGATGACAACTTCAAAGGGAGCCGCCTTCCTTTTAACTAGCGAGAGAAACCCAGCCCAGGACGTCCTTGGAAAACCGGGAGCCGGGGCCAAGAGCAGTGCTACAAACAGACAGCCGAAAGCACAACCCAAAAGCCTTGTGTTGACACCGGAACTTCAGCGACCCGCCACAACTCAGCGGTTTTGCGTTCTTCGGGACCCTAGGCCAGCCCCTCCCGCGGGCGCAAGACGCGACGCACGCTCTCACCTTAGCTCCTCCTCCAGCTGAGGCTAGGCCCCGCCTCCGGCCGCGGGGGCTGCTGGGCCGGGGCCCAGCTCGGCCTTTAAATACAGGACGAGCGCAAGCAGCCCCACTGCCACAGGGAATCGAGAAGTGAGTTCGTGGGTTGTGAGGATCGTGGCGGGGCGGCGCAGACCCTGCCAGAACCTCACGGAATAGGTGAGGGGCTTGAAGACCTGTTGTTGTTTTTTTCCTGGAGAGAGGCGGTATTGACTCTCTTTCTCTTTACGTTCCACCCTTCCGCTTTGCTGGCATGGGGATCCTGGGCGGCCCGGCCTCGGCTTCTGCCCTCCTGTTGGAGGCTGCTGGGCCCTCGAGGCGGGAGGCCAGGCTGCGGAGCTCGGCGGCCAGAGGGCCGGCTGTGCGTGAGGACTGGGAAGGGTGGGAGGGAAGGCTGGCGCGTGCTGCTTCTCTTTCGCGGGCCACGCGTGTTGCCCTGGTATGGAGCCGAACAGACCGGAACCGCGCGGCTCCGCACACGTGCTGGGCCCGGGGCCGCGGCTTCTGGCTCCTCCCCGAGAAGCTCTCTCGGATGGGGGTCGTGCGGGCAGAGCTTGCTCGGCGACTCCTCACTTCCGCCGCGGATCTCTCCCTTCTTTCTGGGTCTTTCGGTTCCGTCTTCTCCGCGTCTGGGCCTGGGAAGAGGCCGCTGCCGGAAGGCGGATGTTCGGGGCCGCGCCAGGGCTGGCGGTGGGAGATCCGAGCCTGTGCGCATGGAAGCCTCCGGGTGGGAGCGAGAGGCCAGGCGCCCGGGCCCTGTGCTCCCAACCGCGGCTACCGGGTTCCAGGAGGGCCTTCGTGACTTAAAAGAGCGAGACCGAAAGCTCTGGTTGTGTTTGGAGGTGTCTGATCCAATAAGTGAAAGACCTAAAGGGGCCGAGGTAGGAGAAAACCTGAGGTGCCAGAATAGCCCCAAGTCCGCAGGTCAAGACCGTCTTCATCCAATGGACCAAGCTGGCCAGATGCTTGAGTAAGCTAGTTCTGATGCCAAAATGTGCAGGTTAAATTACTACGATCAAAGACTAACCGGCGGTGCAAATCTGCCCTGGAGTTTTGTTTTGCTAAGTAATGCCCTTAAGGGAATGTACTTGGAAAAGTTATGGTGGTATTTGTTATGTATTTGGCAGATTTTGTATGCCATTTTAAAGCAAATACGGTAGAAGAGAAATCCGGTTTAAGGTTATAATCAAAGGTAGGCGTTAGGAGGGAGGAGGCCTGACTTTGAATCTTCCCTGTCTCTAGTTAACAAATTATGACTTTGGACAAATTACTTAAATTCTTTGGCCCTTAGTTTCTCCATCTGTAAAACAAGTCAGTTGGACTAGTTGATCTCCTTGGCAGAGCTAAACACTCGCCAACTCTAACTTTCCACCTCGGCCTAGTCTATTGCAGGTACTAAGTACTCTAGTACTTAGAATATAATCTTAAATGAAGAACTTGTTTGAATCCAGGGTGAGGAAACCCCTTACTCTGTCCTAGTAGTACCTTCTTTAAAAATTTCTTGAGAACCGTAGTTTAGGCCATAATTTAGGTTTCAGCCGGTCCCTTAGCACATACCCAGTGCTCTTCCACCCTGCTTTTTCCTGACTCCAGGGCCGGTGCTCCCTTCACTGCGTCACCTAGGCACCCTGGTGCTTTTTCTTTGACTGATAAAAATCTTTTTTTTTTTTTTACTGGCCACTAGGATTAAGGCGAATCTTTTGAACATTGATCTTAAGGTTTCTTTCAGTCCCTCAATTTTATTGTCTATTTTTTCAATGAACTTATTTTTCTATAAGTGCTTTGCGATCAGAAAGAGAAATATTGCTTTTATTTGAATGTTAATGAAAAAAACTATAAGGTTTATGAGTCAGGAAGTAGGTATCAATGAAAACATTTCTTTGGAAGCATTTTAAGAAGCACTTTGATAACAATACATCTAAGATTAATACTGTAAAAGTTTTTTAAAATAAATTACAAATTGAAATTGTATCAGAAAATAGGGCCATTAAGACATCAGCAGGTAAGTTTCCCACCTTTTTATATATGAGCAAAAAGTGTAACTATCTTTAGATTCAGAGTCAGGAAAGCTAGGCTCCAAACTCAGAACAGAACTTTAAATCTTGTGTGTGTATAAAAATTGATTAACTTCTCTTTGCTTATTTCCTCGTTTACAAAATGATAATGATATTTACTTTACCTGCTACTCATAGAATTACTGTAAGGAAAGTGCTTTGTAAACCTTTAAATATCAGGTATGACTTGCCCTTGCCCTAACAGAGAATGGGTTTTTAAAAAAGAGCTCTGTAAACCAATGCATTTTCCCACCTCTGCCTGGGCTAAAGAACTGAACATAAGGAATAGATAAAATTATTACCTAGGTGATCATAACCATGACCCTTCAAATGTCTTTTAACAGATGTGATGCTGCCAGGATTCCTGGCAAACAGTCACCAGACATTGGTGGGAAGAGGCATTGGGTACTGAAGTTTTTTAATTTTCATAGATGATTTTATCATTTACCTGCAAAAACAAGATAAATTAATCATGTTTTCTTTTGAAAAATTACAGGCTCCCACAATGGCTGAGAATGGTGACAGTGAAAAAATGACTGACTTAGAGTCCAAAATTTGCCAACAAATTGAGGTATGATTCTTGTGCTAATGATGTATAAAACCAGCCTCTTGGTAGCAGATTGTTTGAGTTTGTAAAATAGACACCGGTAGTACTTTCATCTGTTTTAGCATCATAATTGATTCAAATGAAACTATGCCATTCAGTTGATGCTGGCAAATACATTAAAATATGCTATTAATAAAACTGTAGTTGTTTGGTCTGTGGAATTATAAAAATAGAAGAGGCCTTACAAAGGTCATCTTGTATTTTAGTGTCTCTGCCTTTAGATAAGATTATCCCAAATAATTTTGGATAGGTGCTATTCTGTTTTTAAAGACATTCCCTCCACTGCTCTTCTGTCTTATATCATGTCAGTAATCCACTGCAGTGCTGAATGAACCTTTGAATTAAGAAATTTTTCCTGTCAACCTAAGTTTTTCTTGTATCGAAGCCTACTTTTCTGGTTTTTTCACTGTACATAGAGAAGAGTTAATTTTCACTTTCTGTTTAATAATCCTTCATGTCATTGAAGTTTTTCCAAACTTCTTTTATGTAAAGTAATGCCAGTCTCTCTGCCTTATTCACATAGCTATTTTTAAATTATTTTAATAACTGAAATTGTCATCTGAAGTCTTGGCATTTCTGTTAGAGAATAATTTTATTTTTTTAAAAATTAATTTGTTTAATTACTTTTGGTTTACAAGATTCAAGTCTTGGCATTTTTATTTTTCATTTTGGAGGGCAGTTGGGGTTAAGTGACTTGCCCAAGGTCACAGGGCTAGTAAGTGTTAAGTATCTAAGGTCAGATTTGAACTTAGGTCCTCCTGACTCCAGGGCTGTTACTCTATTCGTTGTGCCACCTAGCCGCGCCCTAGTCTTGGTATTTTTAACTTGTGGAAGTCCAATTAGGATTTATACTGGTTATTGTTTCATGGTTTTACTGAGGAATCTTAATATTGTGCTGAATCATGGTTACTTGTGATCTTTGCAAGTCATAGACCAGGGGTGGGGAACCTGTGGCCTCAATACCACACGTGGCCCTCTAGGTCCTCAAGTGTAGCCCTTGGATTGAATCTAAACTTCACAGAACAAATCCTTTCATTAAGGGGGTTTTGGATTGAGTCAAAAGGCCAGAAAGACTATATGTTTGGCAGTACAAAGGTCCATGTTCTCCCTTTCATTTCAGGGAATGAAAAGAATGAAAATGTGAGGAGGTTTCTTTCCTATCCTTTCTTAGCTTTCCTCTACTTTCATAGGTTTTCTTCAGTATAATTCTTCAGAATTATTGAGCAGGTGGTGTTTGCCTGTAGTATCCCCTCTCTCTTTATCAGCAGGTAATCCCCACATCCCCAGGTCACTAGTATTTTCCTGTTACTCATTGATTTCCCAGGACTCCTTTCCCTTTGGCATCCACCCCCATATAAACTACTTCCTGTTTCAGTTGTCCCTCTTATTAAAATTCATCTATCCTATGTTCTATTCTGTGGAGTCCTGCTGCCTAATAAATAGTAGCTGGTTAATCTGGGGAAACTATAAGTAGCTAGGTGGTGCAGTGCTTAGAGCACCAGGCTTGCAATCAGGAAGACTCATTTTCATGAGTTCAAATCCTGCCTCAGACACTTGTTAGCTGTGTGACCCTGGACAAGTCACTTAGCCCTGTTTACCTCAGTTTCCTCTTCTGTAAAATGAACTGGAGAAGGAAATGGTATTTTTACCAAGAAAACCTCAGATGGGTTCAGGAAGAGTTAGACATGACTGAACAACAAGAGTCTGATAAACTGATAAGTTGGTGGGTGCTCATGGTAGGGCTGTAGGAAAGAACACTGGACTGCAGGAGGTTCTTCCACTACCTTGATTGATGGTGTTGGGTAAGTCACTTCAACTCTCTGGTTTTTAAATAGTCGTTCATAACATCTCTAACACATCTGTAATATGAAGTGTCTAGCTAGGGGTGGGGAACCTGTGACCTTTTTGGTCCTTGGGTGCAGCTTTTTGACTGAGTCTAAGTTTTACAAAACAAATCCTTTTATTAAGGGGATTTCTTCTGTGAAGTTTGGATTCAATCAAAGGGCTACACTTGAGGACCTAGAGCAGTGGTTCTCAACCCGGGGGTCGTGTCCCCTTTGAGGGTCAAACGACCCTTTCACAGGGGTCGACTAAGACCGTCGGAAAACGCGTGTTTCTGATGGTCTTAGAAACTGTCGCCATGCGGATCTGCCCACATACTGTTATTAAAGGGTCGTGGCATTAGGAAGGTTGAGAACCGCTGACCTAGAGGATCATATTGTGGCCTTGAGGCCACAGGTTTCCCATCCCTGTCAGAGACCTTTGTATTACCAGATGCATAGTCTTTCTCCATCTTACTTGTATTATAAATCTTCCTGACAGCATAATTGTCTCCAATAAACTGAGGTTTCTGATGATTTTACCATTATAATAACATCAGTTAGAATGTTGCCCTGTTCTTTAAAGATGTAATAGCCTTAAAAATAAATTTTCTTAGTTTTAGGTAAAGTAAAACTTAAATGTTAAGTAAAGAGTTAAAAATTCTTGTCTATCTGAACTGCATACTTAATCTACCCATGGTCCATTCCTTAAGGAGTGAAAAAACTTTTAAAAAAAAGTAGGTGTGAGATTTGGTGATAGGGAAGATAGTAATACTTGATGGCTCCATTTTATATACCTGATTATCTGGTTCAGTCCCTTTTAGCAACTGAATTTGACATTAGTCTTTTTTCTTTGTTAAAAGTGTGAATTGTTAGAGTTTTTTTCCCTTTGTTAAACTGAAACTTTGACAGTCTTAAAAAAAGAATTTGGTTTTAATGTCTGGGGGAAATATTTCATGAATTTTTATAATTTGCAGTTCTCATAACTAAATATTCATAATTGGGGAGAAGCAGTGGACTAGGAGTTTTTATCATAGCTGAGATGCTGATAACTATGCTATTTGAGACTAAAGGATAGATAAATTAGACAGTCACCAACAGATAAATTATTTTCAAAGATTTATTAATAACAAATTTTCATTTATCTTAATTCTAACATGCATGTGCATACAGTTATAAATTACCATCATTGAGAGTTGGCTGATCCCTTGGTAAAGTGGTGGTCCCATTTTTGATGGATTTCTAAAGAAAGTCATCCAAAAGCATGCTTATGCTGCCTGAACATCTTTAGTAAGAGAGGCACATTTTTGTAGCGTGTCCTTGAACCCTGTCCTTGACAAATGCTCTCTGACATTTCTGTATAGACAGTCCTGCAATTCTGATGATATGCATGGTTCATTTACTTATACATCTTCCAAGATCTTCAGTAATTTAAATCTTTCTGATTAGTTACCTTTGGTTTATGCTCAACAAATATTTATATTTCATAGTACCATCTTAATGTAACATTTAAGAAGAATTGCCTTTATTGTGTTTCTAGGTCACTCTATCCTTTATACTGGTTCATATATATGAAGTTGTGACATTCCTCTATAACTAGTCAGAACTTAAGTCAAACTTCCTTTGTTTATGAATATTTACAATGACAATATGTTGTAATCATTTTACAGTACTATTTTGGTGACTTTAACCTTCCACGTGACAAATTTTTAAAGGAACAGATCAAAATAGATGATGGCTGGGTACCTTTGGAGATAATGATCAAATTCAACAGGTAAAAATCTTCGTTAAAAGTCTTAGGCTTCTCAATATTTAATGCTGCTTTTCCACTATGACAGTCTCTCTCTCTCTCTCTCTCTTTCTCTCTCTCTCTTTTTAAGATTAAGCAAACTAACAAAGGACTTTGATGTGATAAGAAGTGCTCTAAAGAAATCCAAGGCAGAACTTATGGAAGTTAGTGAGGATAAAACTAAAATCAGAAGATCTCCGAATAAACCCCTCCCTGAAGTAACAGATGAGTATAAAAATGAAGTAAAAAACAGATCCATCTATGTTGTAAGTGTGACTTCTTGTGTTGGAGTTTACTTTACATTTATTCTTTAGTAACTGTATTTGACATGTAATTTTCCCATGTAGATTTATTTCTACTGTAAGATTAATTGTGCTATTTTGCCATAAAGTTGGAATGCTTGAATTCTGTGTCCCCTCAGATTTTTTTTATTACTTAGCTGAAATGTCATTTTCTGGATATTGCTATTTCTAATTAATTATCACTTCCTTCTCTGCTCTCCCCAGAAAGGTTTTCCAACAGATGCAACCCTTGATGACATAAAAGAATGGTTAGAAGGTAAAGGTCAAGTACAAAATATTCAGATGAGGAGAACATTACATAAAGCATTTAAGGTATGAGAATTTATAGATTTTGTAAGAGTAAAATTCTGGAATTTAGTAAAATATTATTAATCTGCTTCTTTTAAAATAATTTCTTATTCAATAGGGATCAATATTTGCTGTGTTTGACAGTGTTGAATCTGCCAAGAAGTTTATAGAAACCCCTGGACAAAAATACAAAGATACAGAGCTGCTGATACTCTTTAAGTAAGTTAATGCTTCAACTAATAGTAAATTAGGAAGGTGAAGTAGTAAGGGAGGGGCATTTTGGGAGCTTTTAGGAGTCCTTATAAAGATATGGCTTATTAAGTCTTAACTGGCTGTTTTGGTGAGATGATTGCTGCATGAACAGCGAGTGCCATCAGTGATAAAGCTATTATTGTCTCTACTTTGATTTAACATGCATATTTTGGGAAAGTTTCAAAATGTCGGGATGATCTATTGCACAACTTGGCATTTTGTTTCTGGCTTTATACTCGGAATGGTATTTCATTGGCAGTTTCCTGAGAATGCCGTATTTTAACCAGTTTCCCTGGAAAGATAATGGGTACCATATTGTCAGAAATGTTACCACTGTTGAAATTGTCTTGTATACTGAGTTTTACTTCATCTAAATTTAATTGTAATCATCATTCACACTATGAATTCTTTATTTAAAAGACCAAGTCTTGCCTTTTTTCATCATTTTAATTGTTTTCTGTGGCTGAGGGCTTCTTATGTAAACTTTCTTTCTGAGCTTCCGTAGGCTTTTTGTGCCATTTAAAAGGTTACTGTTGAAGGAGTGACTGCTACAAGCCAGTTCAATTCTAACATAGAGTTTTAGCAGCATGTTTTTGGGATAAGATTATTTGATTAGTCATTAGAATGTATAGACAGTAGTATATGTAGACTTGAGAAAGACATTCATGACTACCTTCTGATTGAAATGGAGGGGGAAAAAAAGGACTGCTTGATAGTACACACTTTAATGAATTTTTAATCTGTAATTTTTCATAATTGTAAATAATGGAGCCAGTCAGTTTCACAAACAAAAAAAACCATGTCATGAAAGTGAAATTGGTTTGTTTTGTATGTAGCCCATTGAACAAGTGGACCCAAATGTTGATCATGGATGTCAGCTTATAGCAAAGTTTTTATGCCATGCTCACAGGGCTTTGTGATCAACATTTTGAATGTGTAGAAAGCAACAAAAGTCCTGTTAAGACTTTTGAGATGTTACAAAGTTAAGTCCTGCATTTATGTTTTAAAAAAAATACACAAGTACAAGATGAAGACATTTCTTGGGAAAAGCTGAAAGCAAATTGAGTCAGTGTTGTAATATGCTTGCCAAAAAAAGCCATTTTATACTCTGTTAATAAAACTGTAGTATCTGGGAAAGGAATATATTCTTGCAGTCACTCTCTGTCCCAGACTGTAGTGGGAGAATTGTGTTTAGTTCTGGGCCCTGCATTTCAAGTAGTATGTTGATTAACTCAAAAATGTACCCAAAGTAGGGTAATCAGTGGTAAAGGAGTCATCAAACCATATTAGATTAGAAATAATTGAAGGAACCAGGTAGGTTCTTTGTCTTAAAAAAAAAACAAACTTTAAGGGGAATATTTTAGAAAGGCTGTCAACTAGGAGGGAGGGAAGAGGTGATTGCTATTTTAGAGCTTCTGTGGGCATGACAAGGTAACAGTGGGTAGAAGTTATAAGGAGGTAAACTTGGTTCAATATATTGGAGAATTTTCTGTATTATAGGATCATCCAGAGAGGAAATGGGTTATCTTGTGAGTTTGAATTTTTTTAAAAATTACTCTAAATGTTTAGTTCAAGTTGTGGATCTCAATTTCTTCATCTTTAAAATGAGTAACTACCTGATCTCTGAGGTCCTTTATATTGTTAAATAAAGGAGAGTCCAGAGGGTGAATTGTCTGAGGCTACTGTAGAGAGTAGACCAGTATCAAGTGGGATAACTGATGGGAGTATTTATGGGAATTATGACGGACAGAATCTAAATGAAAAATATTAAGGAACCAATAGTAATAAAACAGTTACGTTTACTAGTCCACAATGAGTACATGGTCAAAGACTCTAAATTTTGTCACTTGAAGAAATGCCAAACCTTCCTTTGGGATGTGTAAGTTAAAACTAAACACTGCTTTACACCTTGAAGTTGGCAAAAAGAATTAAAAGCTAAGGAACTCTAGTGCTGGCTGGATTTTGCAAAACCAGGGCCACATTCGTTGCTGATGATGTAAGAACTTTGGTCTTTCTAAGAGAACAATATGGCAGTTATCAGTTAAAAAATACAGAAATAAATCCTTTGATCAAATAAATTCCAGAAATCAAATTGTGCTCACTGAAAAAAGGAGACTTTAAACAAATACTAGTGGGACGAGAATTGGGCAACTTTGGGAGCATATTATATGGAAGGATGGTGAAAAAACCGAAGAGCTCTCTGATTAAAGATCTTCAAGGGGTCTTACCTGACTGATAATTGGTTCAATACATCTTGTTACATTAATAGGATACTACAAACGTAATTAAAATTTGTAAGTATAATGCAAAGCAATTATAAAAAAAACAACAACAGCTAGAACCAGAGGACAGTGTGGTGATATGAACGTGTTAGAGAAATTTAATTAGTTGTTACTGGTGCGAGAGTCCTGTGCTAGTAGTTGTGTGGCCTCGGAGATCAGACTGAGCACAAGTTACTTTCCAGGGTGGTTTTATTGTTGTTCTCTCCCAAGCCAAGTGGGAAAATCTGTTTCTTATTTTATTTATAGTCAGTACTTTTTAGGGTTTCCTCCTACACATTTAATAGCTCAGTTATCTGTCCTTTAGGGAAGATTACTTTGCAAAAAAGAATGAAGAAAGGAAGCAAAATAAAGTAGAAGCCAAAGCAAAAGCTAAACAGTAAGTATTGTGGAAGTGAAATTTAAACTATGTCTACCTACATTTCAAATCATGTACCAATACCCTGCACCATATAATATATGTAGATCACCTCCGAACTTGAGGTGGCCATTAGAAGACGTTTGGAGGAGAGTTAGTTTAGGTGGGCTCTTTTGTAAAAACTAGACCAGACTCTGAGACTGAGCTATTTTAAGGTAATGAGTTTTGAGTTTAGAGAGCTTAAAACACTTGGAGGCAACATGGAAGTTCCCAGGATGATTTAGGGAGTACAAAATCGCCAGACTTAACTGAAGTCTTCATAATGGAGAGTGAGTTCTAGTTTAACTTGGTTATTGGTTAACTTTGTGACTTGATGAAAATTACTTGTAGGTCTTTGCTTTGTTATTTGTTAGACTAAGGTGTTTGAGACTAGATTACCTTTAAGATTCCTTCCAACTTTAAAATCCATTGATGCTGTTATTTTGTAGAGAACAAGAAGAAAAACAGAGGCAAGCAGAAGATGCTGAATTGGCAAGTACTGCATTCTTATGTATAAGTGTAATGTTCTTTATCATTCAATTGTGTAAAAAATTAAGCTGGGTTAGTTATATCTTCTGTGGTTAAAAGTAACCATTCTTATTGTACCATAGTAGTACATATTAGCAACTTGTAATTCAATATTTGTAAGACCTGAAGTACTACTTAACCAAAATTTTTATTCTCTAAAGAACATCGTTTGATTTAATCATCTTTGGTAAATGTGATTTGTAGAAGAAAAGTAAAGTCATGATAATGAAGTTACAAAGAAAACTTTTAGGAAAAAGGGGATAATTGCCACCTTACCCAACAGCTGTTTTGAACATCTGTAGGTCAAAACATGCCAGATTCTTTAGAGTTTTGAACTCTGATATCTTTTGCGGGAATTTTCAGAAATTTTGAGTATTATATTATCTTATACCAGACTTTTACTTACTTATTTCCTCCATAGGTGGAATGACAAATAATTTCTCTTACAGTTTTTAAAAAGAAACTTGGATTTTGATTCCTCATAATAATTAGTCTTATTTATGGTTCTTCAGAAATCCCTGGATGAAAAGATTGGATGTTTGCTGAAATTTTCTGGTGATTTAGATGACCAAACCTGTAGAGAAGATCTTCACACACTTTTCTCTAATCACGGAGAAATAAAGTGGATAGACTTCATTAGAGGAGCAAAAGAGGTTAGAGGTGTTTTATTTCAGCAACTTAAAAAAAATGGACTGACAAAGAACCATGGTTGTTTTTTTCTTAATTAAGAATGAAATGCTCTCCATTGATTTTTCCCCCCCCTCCACCCCCCCTTAGGGCAGCAGTTCTCAACCTGTGGGTTATGTTCAATTTGTAACAATAAAATACATCCTACATATCAGATATTTACATTACAATTCATAACAGTAGCGAAATTACAGTTATGAAGTAGCAACAAAAATAATTTTATGGTTGGGGGTCACCATAACATGATTAAAGGGTCATGGCATTAGGAAGGTTGAGAACCACTGCCTTAGGGGGTGGGTTGGGGAGGGGGACTTAACTGCAGTCATGAAACATTTTCACTTGAGTAGATGTTGTCCTGTGTAGACTAAGTGATACACAGTCATTAAGAGTTTTGAGCAGAAGCTTAAATAGGAAGTTTGATTGGGACAGAAAAATTCAACAAAGGTCATTTTTGCATTGTTTTAATGGGGTAGGGGTATGTTGAGGTTTTCTGAGGAGCCTTATCTTAGAAGTTCACTTCTCAAGGTGTGGGTACTGGCAGCTTACTTGTGAGTACTGTGTTTTTGTCTCTGATAGCATTTTTGCTGTCGAGTATCTTGAGGTTTCAGCAGTGGAATTTAGACAGGTGTTTCTTTTGTTGTCTCTGGATCTGCCATTGTGATAACTAAATAAATTTATGGTATTAGAAGCATCAGGTGGGTATTTTCCGTAGTATTCCATATTAAGATTGTTAGAATAGTAGATTTCAATCTAGGCTAGTTTACTAGCTTAAAAATGTTAACTGATAAGACAGGAGTCCTTTATGAAGATGGGGAGAGACAGTTTTGAATTTATCATATCATTCTTTCCAGAGCTATAAAGATAGTAAAATTGCCTTCCTATTTTAATGTATACTTCGGGATTTAGCTTAGAAATGTAATATGTATGACTATTGTTTGATACAGGGAATAATCCTATTTAAAGAAAAGGCAAAAGAAGCACTGGATAAAGCCAATGAAGCAAATAATGGAAACTTAAAATTAAGAAACAAAGATGTAACTTGGGAAGTATTAGAAGGAGAGACAGAGAAAGAAGCTTTGAAAAAAATCATTGGAGACCAACAGGAATCCCTCAATAAGATGAAGTCAAAAGGTAATTGAAGTTATATTGAATTGTAGAATACTGTAAGATTACTTAGTTTGGGATCTCCCTTTTACAGTTGAGGGAATTAAAACCAGGTACCTTAAATGACTTGGGAATTTTAAAATCTGTTTTATTGATAATATGAAAAAAGGATGATGTTTTTATGGGTTTGTTTCATAGTTTACTGACGTTACTAATTTCAAAAATTTATTTATTGGTCTTTTTGGAAGGGGGAAGGCAGGGCAGTTGGGGTTAAGTGACTTGCCCAAGGTCACACAGCTAGTACAGGTTAAGTGTCTGAGACCCAGTTATGAACTGTGATCCTTTTGACTCCAGGGTCAGTGCTCTACTTACTGCACCACCTAGCTGTCCCAGTAATTTTATTTCTAATTAGCTCATGTTTATTCCCTTGTTTAAAAAAAATCTTGGCCAAAATTAAGAAGTCCAAGCACCAATTTATATTGAAAATGTTGGGACAAACTGACCGTTTTAATAAACAGCATTTAAAACTAAGATGTAGAATAATCCATAATGGAGAAATGGAGACTTTTCCAGTAAGATCCAGGAATACAAAAGCCAAGGATGTCTATTGTTAACACTGTTTAAAATAGTTCTAGAAATGCTAACTACTGCATAAACCAAAATAAAAAACTGAAGGAATAAGTACAGGTTAAGTTTTCAAAATCTTAAAAAAACTCTTATCTACAGGTCGCAAATTTAAAGGAAAAGGAAGAGGAGGTGGTAAAGCTGTCCAGGGTACACCCAGTAAAGGAAAAATACAATTCCAAGGCAAGAAAACAAAATTTGATAGTGATGAAGAACAGGAAAATGGTGATGCTGGAGGTAAGCTTTATTTATGTGAGAACTTTATTACAATTTTCATGATGTTGGCTTAGGATGACCCTTTTAAAATGTGAAGTACCAAATTGGTGACAGAATATCCTAATTCTTTAAAGTGTGGTGACATTTAAAAAGGAACATTCAGAACTAACCTGATTGTCAGTGAAAATAAGCTCATACAAAGAAAGCACATTCTGTATGTTGCTAACTGTTGGCAAATGCAGTCCAAACTAAGAAGAATTTCAATTTTAAATTGAATTTAAAATTAAATATAGCATATATTTTCTATTCCACCCTTCACCCTGTTTAGGGTTGTGAACTATTGTCTTTGTAAATGAAGAAATTTGGTTCTTCAGAAGATAAAAGACTTTATAGTAGAATTAAAGGAATGGGTAATTGGCTTACTGTATGGTACATTAAAAGATTTTTTTTTCCCTTCCAATTTAACAAACTTGTATAAGGAGAAAAATCAGGGCTTTAAATACTTGGATAAAATTAAATCTACTGGATTATTCAGAAATTGTCTTATTTTATGTTGTGCCCTACTTTGGAAAATTGGTTTTGAATCATAGGCAATCTTCGGTGAACGTTAATAAACGTTTTTCTTGAAACTTTACATAGCTTCATTTGGAAAAAATAGCTTAACATTACCAGAAATACTGTAAAAATTAGTACCAAGGACCTTCTAGGTTTGCAGTATTTAATCAAATCTTTGCAATCTAAACTTCAAATTTTAATGTTTGGTCTGAATGCCATTAATGAATTCTGTCTTTATAGGATCCCTTAAAAGGACACGAGAAGAACCTGAAAAAGAAGAACCTGCACCAAAACAATTGAAAACAGAAAATGGAGCTGGAGACCAGTAGCTTGATACAAAAATTTTTATTAATTTAAAATAAGTTTTAAGCTGTCTCAAATTTGGGGGTCTTTAAAAAGAAAACCGAATGAAATCCACTTCAATATCCACCTATAATAGAAGAAAAGACTATTTTTGTTTAACTTGTTTTTGTTGTCCAGGTATCCTTACTCAATCTGGATGATTTTTTTATATGTATAGTTTTGTTCATGATAGCAAACGTTGGCATTTCAGACATTGATCTGAACATCAAAAGAAGGGTTCTTTCAGTGAAGCCTGGCTTTGTAATGTTGGAAATACCAACAAATAAAATGTATACTATATAAAAGGCAAAATTGTCCTGCTGTTTTTATATGGTTTACTTCGTTTTTAACAGAAATCAGGCTTTGTTTTCCTTTACTGTAGTTATCCCCAAGAGAAGTATGGATTAAGTGAGTATATAATACAACCCAATATATAGGGTTGTTCAACATCTATGTAACATAATTTAATTTTATGGGCTTTTTTCCTACTCCTTGGGCAACATCTGCTAACTGAATAGTTATCTACTTTAATATGTTTGTCTTAAGTACTCTGTTCAAATACCCACCTTTAACTTTTCATTTGTGAATATCCAATCATGATCTCTAAGGTCCCCATTATTTCTAAAAGTGTCATATTTTCAGTGGTTATGTCATAAATTTTAACTTACTGTTTTTTTCTTATGAAATTTGTATGTTGCTGGTAGATCATACCGTAGCTCTGGGAAGACAGAAACAATGATTTAATTCAAAGACAGCATTCAAAACTCTAGTTTCATACTGGTTCTTTAAAAAGCGGGTGCTAGGGTGGCTAGGTGGCGCAGTGAGTGAATAGAGGAGTGGCTCTGGAGTCAGGAGGAACTGAGTTCAAATTTGGCCTCAGACACTTAACCCCATTTGCACTGCCTCCCCCCCTCAAAAAAAACCCACAAAAAATTTGTTTTGCATTTCCCTGCGCTATATAAGCAAAGCTGATTTATAACGCAAAACAAGTAAGTTGAAAATTCTTGCTTAGAAAAGATAACATGGGTTATTCAAAGAGAACTTAGTTGTGAATGTTACAAAGTGAATAAATTGGAAGTTTTTCAGTAACTTATATTGAACTTGATAATTTTTTTTAGTTGTGAAAGTATAGATTTAAGGGAATGGCCTAGACTAGGGGCTCAGTTTTTTTAAAATTAAATTCCCTTTAATTCCCTTTTACATTTTCTAGCTATACCAACAACAGCTTATTGGTTAGCTCCTATGTTCAGATATTTTACCTACCTTGAGAAAATGGGAGATGTTCCTCACCTTTTCCATTCTACTATATGTTTTAAAACTGCTTTCAACATTATTGCTCCTTCCCTTTCTGACTCTGAGGAAGGTAATGTCCTTTTCTCTGCCTTGATTCCTTTCCTTCCCATTTTTTCCAGGCCTTTACAACAGCAAGCACCCACTTGATCTAATGGGTTCATATCCAACATCACAAGGGAAGGACCTTGAATCTATCCTCTTCTATTCTGTCCTTCACTCACCCTTTTTATGTGTTATGTTACAATAAACATTTTCTAATTGCAAACATTCTGTAATCTAACCTCCCCATTTATTTTCAAGCAGGTTGCTATGACCTACACTGACTCAGTCAATAATCATTTATTAATCACACACTCTTTTTGCCGGGTTCTGTTTCAAGTGCTAGGAATAAAAGAGGTGCCCACATTGTAATGGGAGAGGCAAACATACAACAGGGTAAGAAGGGAATAATTTATAGAGACAGAGCACTAGAATTAAGACTGGTTGGGAAAGGATTCTTATAGAAGACTAGATTTTAGTTGGGACTGAGGGAAGTTAGACGAGAAGGGATAGCATTCCTGGCATGAGGGACTGCCAGAGAAAATGTCCAAAGCTGAGAGGTGACAAGAGTACAAGGGTGGGATAAGGCGATCATAAGGTGTAAAAACTGGAAAGGTAGAGGTGGGGGGGATAAGTTATGAAAGGCTTGAAATCCCACCAGAGTTACTTTGTATTTGATCCTGAAGGCAAAAAAGAAGACTGGAGGTGGGGGGATGGGGAGGGAAAGGCACCTTGGTTGGACCTGCACTTTAAGGAAAAATTACTTTGGTGGTTGGATGAAAAATGGATTGGGTCGGGGGTGGGGAGGGCGGAAAGAAGACTTGTTACAGGGACACCCACTAGCAGGCTATTAACAATAATTCATGTGTAAGGTGTGGAGGGCCTGTACGAGTGTCATAGCAATATGAAAGGAGAGAAGGGGACATATTTAAACGGTGAAATAAACAAGCCTTGGGAAGAGACTGGGTTTAGGGGTAGGGAGATAGTGAAGGATCAAGGATAATACCTAGGTTGCAAGCCCAGGGAGAATGGTGGTGCCCTTGACCACAGTAATAGGGAAGTTTGGACAGATTTAGAAGGAAAGATAACTAGTTCAGTTTTGGACGTTACATTTAAGATGTTCATTGGACGTCCAGTTTGAGAAAGGTAGTTGAAGATGCAAGACAGGTTAGCAGAGGTCAGAGAAAAGGACAAGGTAGATAGGAGAATCATCAACAAAGAGAGGATAATTAAATCTATGGAAGATGAAGTCATCATGAAGTGAAATAGTACAGAGAGAAGGACAGAGCCCTGTGGACAGATGGTCAATAAGTATGACCCAGATGATCCAGCAAAGGAGACTGAGGAGTGGTCTAACAGGAGAACTAGAATAAAATGGGGTCCTAAAAACCTAGAGAAGAGAGGATAAAGGAGAGAATGATCAGCAAGGCCAAGTTGCAGAAGGTGGTTAAAATAAAGATTGAAAAAGGCCACTGAATTCTACAATTAAGACATCACTGACAACTTTGGACAGAGGTTTTGATGGAATGAAGTTTGAAGTCAGATTGTAGGAGGTTAAGAAGACAGAGGAAGGGAAGAGAAGTATTTGTATAGTGTGCTAGGTACCATGCTAAGCATTTTGTAAATATTTCATCCTTGCAACAGTCATGAGAGGTAGTGCTATTATTCCCATTTTGCAGGTGAAGTGACTTGCCCAGAGTCAGGAGAGGAAGTGGAGGCATCTATCTCAAGAACTTAGGGCAGAAGTGATACTGGATAAGTGAGACGGAAGGATCCAGTAAGGATTTTTGTGAGGATGGGGGAGACATGATCATGTTTATAGGCAAAAGGAAATGAGCCAGTGGACAGGAAGAGACTGAAGATAATTGAGGAAGCAGGGAAAACAGAAGGGGCAACTATTCTGTTGGAGACAGGATGTAATGGGATCATTTCTTCAGGCAGATGGGTTTGCCTTGATGAGGAATAGAGCAACCTCTCTGTGTGAGATGGGTAAAGGAGGAGAAAGTGGTGGAAGGCATCTCAATGAGATGAGATGACAAAGAAAGTATTTCACAATGAATGGCCTCAATTTTTTTCAGTAAAAGAGGCAAAGTTCTTTGCTAAAGGAATGGGGGTTAAGGGAGACTTTGGAGGTTTGAGGAGAGATGAAAAGGTTTGGAAAAGCCAGTGCAGAAAGGACTAGAAGAGACTGAGGAGTGAAGGAACTGGAGGTCAGGGTGTAGAGGTCAGAGGTTTGTAAAGGAAAGCAGAGGGAGAGGGATTATGATCAGATAAGGAGATTTCAGAGTTCTTAAATATGGTGGTGGTACCTTTGTGGGTGATGAGTTCAAAGGTATGACTATTTGTGAGCAACTGAAGTGGTATGAGGAAATGAGTGGGTAGGGTGTTTGAGGAAGAGTCAATAAGTATGCTGAAATCCACCAGTACTCAGGAGTTAAGGAGAAAAGATAGAATGTGAGCCATGTACCTAACCTGCTGAAGAAGGAAGGGGAATGCCCTAGGGAACAGCTACCAGGATTCTGACTGAGTAAAGGACGTGGATTATAGAAAGAGAGATTACAGAGAATTAGTGGTAGGGGAAGAATCTGGAAGCAGCAATGGGAAACAAGAAGTATTTCAACTCCCTTTATTAGTGAACTGTGGGGACTGAAAGTACTGGAAAGGGTGGCCAGGAAAGTTGTGTCATTAGGGGGTGGCCAAAAGTTTCAGTGATTGCTAAAAAATGAAAGGAGAAAGGAGAGGAAAAGATTCAAGATGAAGGCAAACTTATGGAACTAGCATTTCAGAGGGCACAGTGGAAGGTGGAGTGTGTAGCTTCTGGTTGGAACTTTAGAGAATTGAGAAGAATGGGAATAAAGACTTAAGTGGTGGGGAAGGGTTTGGATGTCGACCTATAGGGGTTCAGAATCACTGAAAAGTGTAGAGTATGACTAGGTGTGAGTGTGTTAATCACTGAATTGAAAATTCCACTCTTCTTTCCCGAGAAGACTGGAAGGACATGTACATTATGAGACAGAATAGCAATGAGTAGTACCAGTGCTAGTTTTTCATTTGCTTCAGTAGTATAACCCTTTCTCTTAAATTATATTAAGAGAGCAACAATAAATATACTAAAAAATCTTAATGTTAAAAACATATTCTTGATAAAGTTATGAAGTGTCCATTCTGATTAATCTTTGGAAACAGTTTGCTTCAGCAGTACATATATTAAAAATGGAACAATATAGGGAAATTAGCATGGCTCCTGTGCAAAAATGACATGCAATTTTGTGAAGCATTCCATATTTTTTTTTTACTGCATTTTTGTAACAGGTTTTGTTTTTCTTGCTTTGCCAGTTGTGGTTGTTTGGAAGCACTGGGGAGGAAGTAGGAGAGAGAAGGTAGATCTTCATTTGAATTAACACATTCAGCAAAGACTGGGACAAACAGCTATCACAGGGGATGAAAATGGCAGGAAAGAAGCCGGCTTTTGGTAGCTGCCATTATTTGTCTGACTGGAAAGCCAAGTGACTCAAACATTTTCTGACTGGTACTGATGTTTCTGCTATATCACCACTATAATCACCAAAATAAATGTATGGTATGAATGCTGTTTTATGAGGAAGAACCCTAGAGTATAATCTTTATTTTACTTCACTGATTTCAAGTACATAGTTGGTAGTTAAGATGAAAAGACAGTACATGAATTAGGTGCTAACAGAAGGGCAGAAACAAAATGTATAAGTTGAACACTGTTTACTGGATTGTCCAAGACTCCAAATCAGATAACCAAATAAAATGTGTTAGGTCACTGTAAGCAATTAATGAAATATAATAATCATTGTCTTTAAAATATTTTTAATAATAGTCAAAATAAGGTTTTCCTCTTCCAGAAATTCAACAACAAAACTTTAATACAAGGGACACATGGTCCCTGAAATTATAGAATTTATGGACTGTGAAGGGATATGACAGACACAAATAAGTACATAACAAGGCATAATCTGAAAAAGCAGCAGAGAGATAAAATTGCTTTTTATGGAGCTTAAACTGTTTCTTCACATTAGGGAACACAAAGTAGGAAAAAAAGCCACTTTCTTTTATATCCTAAAATTTTTTCTTTTACCTAAGCTTATCCTGAAAGACAAGCCCTGTACATAGTTGAGATTAGGGAATCAGAATGCCATGTAAGAATTCTTTCTAGCAAAAGCTCATCCAACCTTTGAGCCATGCCTAATTTATTACACTGCAAAACAGATGTTATAGACTATCTCCTCCCAATTCTTACATAGAAATGTTGGCAATGACTGGATATTTAATCTCCACCCCGAATAACATCAGGCTTCCAGATTCAGGATTATTTTAAAGAAAATTCAGGATTCTTACCTGCTATAACATCCATCTTAATTTTCCATTCATCTGCTTTCTTTTGAATATGCTAAACATAAAAAAAATTACTTTTTGTTCATTCCATCTGAGACAAAATTTAGTTCATCAGGCATATATTAAAATATATTGGAGCTTTCTACTGACACTACACTTTCATCAAGACTTGTTTTTTTAAAGATTCTATTGACTGTATAACCTTTTTAAAAATATAAGAGTAAAGAATTTTAATATGGCTAACAATTTTTTAAAATGCATAAGGGGCTTTCCCAAATGGTTGACTGCTACATCAGTTAACAGCAGTGAGGGAGCATTATTTCAATGTATGAACTTCAATTAAAAAAAACCTCAGGACATTCAGCAAAGGTTGGGACTAATAGTTGTCACTGAAGACTTCTACTGGAGCTGATCTAAGAATAAAACATCCTGTCAAATTTTACTAGTTAGCCAAAAGCATGTGTTTCGAATGTTGGCTTACTGATTCATTTACTGTGTAAAGAAATATAACTGGTTTACTTTGGATTCAATTTCTGTCTTCAAAGTAACTAGCAATGAGAGGTACTATCAAGAAGAACTGTATTAATATCTGGCCAAAAAGTGTCTATTCAAGCCTGAACAAGTCACTTAAACTTCTCAGAGGCCCAGGCAACTTTATATAAGTGGTCTGTATGCACCAGGGAAGTAAATAATAAATTAATAATAATTTATTAGCAAAATTAATAAATTCCCTCAAATTATTCCCCATCAGAAATACACTGACAAAATCAGATCTAGATTAAAATAATGTAGGTAACTGATTA
>CM053582.1:302004915-302043726 GCA_028627135.1 Pseudochirops cupreus | reverse complement strand
CATTCATTTTGTTTTGGTTTTTATTTCAATAATCATGAAATTACAAACTATGTGATATGACTTTTACTTAAATACATATAAGTATTTAAGACTCAACTGATTTTAATGGATTCAAATCACCACTCTGAATCTTGGGAATCTTGACATTCTGAAGCAGAGTCTTTAAATTTAGTTAGACTTTAGCTACCCCAATCTAGCATTCATTAAAGTTAAAAATTAAACAATTTATTTTTATCAAAGATAATATACTAAAGTTTATTAAGCTATCACCTTCTCCCAAAGCACAGCAAAATTTCTGGTTAATTGCTTCCCTCCTTTGGTATCAAGTTATAGCTTAAAAATAAAAAAAAACTTTTTAAAATAGTTTTCTTTCATCTTAGAGATCTCTAAATCTGTATTTATGAATGTTCGTAATAGCAAAGTAGCAGTCAAGATAAAGGGAAGCTACTGCGCAGTACAGATTTGCAATTTTGATCACTCTTATCTTACAAGTTCTGCCAAAATATTTTCAAAGTGCTTACTAATACAATATTCTAAATAATACAGCATTCAACTAGAGGTTTTAATTTTTGAATTTCATGTACTCTGTAGAATCGAATTCCACAACCAAAAATATCATACCTTCTACCTACTTCAAATATTATTTTAAAAATTAAGACTGGTCTTATATCATTTTCTTACTGATCGTATTTACAATTAATTGATTTTGTCCTGAAACTGCCTAAGGCATGGTTCTTTGCCTCTAAACTTAGTTCAGAGTTCAGCTGGCCTGTAATGGATTAAGTTTAAAAATCCAATGCATATGACCACAAAAGGAGTTTGGGGCTGATAGCAGTAACTTTATTCCACTAACCTATCTCTCAAAGATACCTGGTTTGGTGTCCAAAAGTCTGGGCCACCAACTCACACCTGCACTCAGACAATGAGCACTTGTTTGTCTCATGAGAGAAGCATCGGGGTCATTGTTAGCCTCCATTTCCAAACTTCCAACCAATCATGTTGCCCTTAATCCCATGATGCCATCTACCCTGCTCTGTACTTCGTTCTGTACTTCCCAAAACCTATATATAAGTAACTGTCTCTTTTATTGTAGTCTTTAGTGTAAATGAAGGCAAGTCACTGACTCATTTATTGACAGGTAACATGCCCCTGCTAATAAATGTTATCTTGTGTGGAGATTTGCCTCAGTTTACCCTTTTGCTAAAACATCAAATATAATATTTTCTAGTAAGTTGATGTGTATTATCAGGAAGGTGTATAATGTGAGACAGTATTAAATATAATATAACCGACACCTTTCTATCTGGTATTTTAGAGTTAGCTAAGAACAAAATGCTTTATTTCAGAAGTAAAGGTAGTACCACTGATTTTTTTAAAAAGCCATTATGACATGGGATGCTCTACTATGTTCCTCCAAGGTTTTCTTTATGACAAAAAGTAGCAAGAGACCATCTGAGAGAAAAGGACATACTTAACTAACTTCTTCTACAAGGTAAAAACTTCAAAAATGCTTCAATAAGTCAAACTTCTTACCTATTTCAGGATTTTAACAAATTCACCATCTATGAAAACAGGATAAGGATGATAGTGGTGAAAATTTCCAATCTGGGGTGAAACTTAAGGGATGAGTTTCAGTACATTTTTAAAATTCCAAAACATAGATCCTATTAGTGCAACAATGAATTCTTATTAAAACTGTTTCAACATTTTAAATGGTTATTGAGGGATGAGTATACAATTTTGTCATTTGTAGTATATTTGTAGAAATTATTTTCTGTGAAAGGTATTATTTTATCTTATATTCCACCAAAATCCTACTATGGTGTTCTTTATGGTGTAGAGGTGACAATCCCGGGCTATCAAGACTATCTTACATGAAGATAGGAAGGGGTTCAGATCTGCATAGGTTAAAAAAAAAATAACCATATTGATGAAATCATGGTTCCCTGAAATACTGAAATACTAGTTGCTAATATTTGATCACTGACAGTTAAGTTTGGCCAAATAGGATAACAGAGTTTGCTAAGCAAACAATCATCAATGTTTATGTCAGAAATAATCACCAACATTTATGTAAAAGATAAAGATAATATGGCTGAAAAAAATCAAGGCTGAGCAAAAAAGATAAATCAACTTATTCTAGCATATAGGACTTAAATTTCAGAAAATTCGTATTTCAAAAATTGTTCTTATGCACATTAACATACCTTTCGGAGTATACATTCCTTGTTGCATAGAACCTCCAGGTTCAAAAACAGGAGCTTTAAAATCAGCTACAGCCGACAACACAGATTCAAAACTGTAGCTACCTGGAATAATTCCACTTTTCGGATTAGGATTTTCTGGAATGTGATTCATATGTCAAGAAAAATTAGTACTGGCTATAAAAGCTGCGTCAAATGATCAGGATACTCACTCTTCTAATTTTTTAAGACCAATCCAAATACCAAGATCTATTACAATACCTGAAAGTGGCCACAAGAGGACTCCACAATACAACAGTTCTGTCAACACTGTTCCTGTCACATAGTTAAAATGCCTGCAATGTAGCACCTAAGGCAGTTTTCATTTATATACTTACCAACTATTTGCTTTGTGCAGATATAAAACAGAAGAGTACCAAAAGTGTTTTGTCGTTAACATTTTCATACCTACTAAAAGTGAACTTGAGATGGGGTGATGGGGGGAGGGCAATCAAAAGTAGTAATATCTTAAGATCCTCATGTTTTAAACTGATTTCTCTTTCATGATTTTCTAATTTTTGTTATTTTTCTAACTGTATTTATTTGTCCATTTGTTTTTGCAAGGCAATTTGGATTAAATGATTTGCCCAGGGTCACAGAACTAGTAAATGTCAAATGTCTGAGGTAAGATTTGAATTCTGGCCCTCCTAACTCCATGGGAAGTGCTTTTCTAACCGTATTTAAAGCTATATATAACACTATTTCCTTGGAACTAAAGAAAGCAAAACAGAGTATGATCCAGAAAATAACTGAGATTTACAATTTCAAAGAATGGTCCCAGAAATCTTCAAAGGTCATTTTCAGTTAAGGATCATGAAAGAACTAACAGAAATTAAATTGAGAAACAAATTTTAAGTAGATAGTTTATATCAGATATATGTTATGATATATACCTTTGTTTTATTTTTATTAAATCCAAGATATCATTTATTATCAAATGTAGACCCAGAAGTAATCTTAGAGAATATCTATCAAGTTCAAACCTAAATCCACTTTCTAGTATACAACATTGCCTCTTTACTTTTTTTAACAGTCCAAGAAAATAGCTGTTAAATGAAGCTGGTCATAAAAGGCTCAATAAAGGTTATCAAGAAAGTACTCTTATCACACTTTATAGATGAAGAAACTGAGGTTCTCAGAAATTGGTGATTTGCTTACCATAATGATATTGAGAGCTATTGTGTATTACAACACTCAGAATAACAACAGGACAAAGAGTGAAAAAGAGAAAAGAGAGTGTGAGCATGTGCATGTGTGTGCACATGTGCATGTGTGCGCACATGTGTATGTATGTGACACGCTACATCAAAAAAATCCTTGGTACAAATAAAACATAATCTAACTATAATTCAGCATACATCGATCATATTTTAACAGTATGGTGTAGGAGATAAAGTGCTGGTCTCAGGGTCAGGAAGACCTTGGTTCAAGTCCCACTTCTGACACTGGCTGAGTGACTCTAGAGAAACCCCTAAGCCTCTCAAGTACACCCAGGCAACTCTCTAAAACTATGAATTACAGAGAAAATGCTGATCTGCTTTGGAAAAGGAAGTTCCTCAAAGTTGTTTTGATTTGCATTTCTCGAATCAATAGTGATTTAGAGCATTTATTCATATGCTTATAGATATCTTTAATTTCTACCTCTGAAAATTGCCTGTTCATATCCTTTGACTATTTATCAATTGGAGAACGACTTGTATTCTTATAGATTTTACTTAATTCCTTGTATATTTTAGAAATGAGGCCTTTATCAGAGACACTGGTTGTAAAAATTCTTTCCCAATTTCCCACTTCCCTCTTAATTTTGGTTACACTGGCTTTGTTTGTACAGAAACTTTTCAATTTAATGTAATCAAGATTATCCATTTTGCATTTTATAACGCTCTCCAACTCTTCTTTGGTCATAAAGTCTTCCCTACTCCATAAATCTGACAAGTAAACTATTCCTTGCTTCCCCAGATTACTTACAGTATCAGCCTTTATACCTAGATCGTGCACCTATTTAGACTTGACTTTGGTGTACGGCGTTAAGATGATGGTCTATGCCCAGTTTCTACCATACTATATACCAATTTTCCAGCAGTTTTTGTCAAATGGTAAGTTCTTATCCCAAAAACTGAGGTCTTTGAGCTTATCAGAGTACCACATCTCACCAGTCAGATTGTCTAAGATGACAAAACAGGAAAATGACAAATGCTGGAGAGGATGTGTAAAAACTGGAACACTAATGCATTGTTGGTGGAGCTGTGAACTGATTCAATCATTCTGGAGAGCAATCTGGAACTATGTGCAAAGGGCTATAAATAACTGCATACCCTTTAACCCAGTAATACCACTTCCGGGGTTGTATCCCAAAGAGATCCTAGAAATGGGAGAAAGACCCAAATGTACAAAAATATTTATTGCAGCTCTCTTCGTGGTGGCAAAAATACTGGAAATTAAGGGGATGACCATCAATTGGGGAATGGCTAAACAAGTTGTGGTATATGAATGTAATGGAATACTACTGTGCTATAAGAACTGAGGAGGAGACGGTCTTCATATTCTCCTGGAGAGGCTTATACAAACTGATGCTAAGTGAGAGGAAAAATTTGTACACAATCACAGACACATCGTATGTGTGATGACCAACTTTGATAAACTGGACTCTTCTCAGCAATGCACAATTATAAGACAACTCTACAAGTCTCAGGATGGAAGGAGATATCTACATTCAGAGAAAGATGTAGAAAGAACAGAGTTTAAATGGAGACTGAAGCAATCTACATGCTATCATTCTTTTTCATGTTTGGTTTTCTTTCTTTTTTCCCACTGTTCACTCCATTGGTTACAACCCTTCTATACAACCAGACTAATGTCCAATGTGAAAGTATATGCAGATCCTATACTTGATTGCATGCCGCCATGGGGAGGGGGGAAGAGGGAGAGGAGAAAATCTGAAACTCAAGGGATTGTGGAACTGAATCTTGTAAACTAAAAGTAAATAAACAAATCAATTTTTAAAAAGGCAAGAAAAGGAAGCTCTTCACTATACATTCCCCATACCTATGAAGTCATAGATCCAAAAATTTTTTTTTATTTTTTTTTTTTTGCTTTTTGGAGGGGGCAACTGGAGTTAAGTGACTTGCCCAAGGTCATACGGCTAGTAAGTATTAAGTGCCTGAGGCCGTATTTGAACTCAGGTCCTCCTGACTCCATGGCTGGTGCTCTATTCACTGCACCACCTAGCCACCCCGATCCAATAATTTTTTCAATTAGAGTTAAAATTTATGCTGTTTTTACCTAATTCAATTAATATGCAAAAGAGACATGTTATTGCAGAAAAACCTAGAGGAGACCTGAAACCAGAAAACCTGAGGGTCTCTTGCAGACAGACTCTTCCATGGACTTGTTCTCTAACCCTTGAACATATCACTTAACTTCTCTGAAAATCAGTTTCTTCATATATGAAATGAAGGAGTTGACAAAAGAGAACCAAGGTCCCTTCCAGTTCTAACATTCTGTGACTCTCAAATTTCTTTCAATACATTAAATTGAATCTGCAATCAAATGAAAATTAAACAAAAACTTAAAAAGATATGAGATCCAGCAATGAACTATGTGTCCTGTCATTCATACAAAGTTGGGCTACCATCTCTGCCCTGAGGATTTCATCATCTGTCATTCCTAAAAATAATTTAAAAAAAAAAACAAAAATTAGTACATCTAAATAGGGATAAAATTATAAAAAATTCACTTACAACAAATTTTACTTATCTGTCCCCTAAAATGTTCAATTATGCTTCAAGAGTTAAAGAAAAAAAGACTGGTGCCTCAGATTTAGAGTTTATAATTGCTGTTTTCAGCTATTTCAGATAAAGTATTAAAGTAAATTAATTTTTAAATATATAACATTCGCAAACCAAATCAACAATCTAAAATAATTTACATTAGACTTTCTACTCACAACCTCTTTTTAAAATAGGTTTAACTGTCATTATTTAAAAATGTTCTATTTGCATATGAATTATTGTAGCTTTTACCTAAATGTAAACGAAGACTCAACAGAATCACAAGAAATGTGAGGGCTCCTTCTAACATAGATCTCTCATGTTCTGAATCAAGTATTGTATTTTGATGTTGTGAAGCCATTGTCAACAAATCCACTACTTTAAATCTATGGGGAAAAATATAATACTTAAAATTTAAACAAGTAAAAGATAACTGAAAACATCCCACGGTACTGAAAAAATGTTTCAATACTGCTTACCTTTCAAAGACAGATGAAATAAAATAATCTGGGTCAAGTCTAGAAGCACAGACCTTTGAAAGAACACAAAGAATATTTTACTTCCCAGCATTCAAATTTGCTTATAACAGTACCTAAGTCATATGATAATTTTACCTGTAATAAGTATATGTCAGGATCAATCATGGAATTACAGAAATGAGACTGTACATAAGTCATAGCTTGTCCTTTGATCTGAAGGCCATTTCTAACCCACATATTACTGTGAATTTCAGAGAGACTTGCCTATTTAGGAGAAAAAAAATTAAATAACAGTATTATTTAGCAACTCAGTCTAGGAATGATTATTTTCTAAATACAATCTGCACACAAACACGGTTAGTCATCTAAAAATATTTTCAGATTAGAACTGATCACTAGAATCAGCCAAGTCTTTTCTTAAACTAAAAATCTGCTAGTTATAATGAATAATTTAAAATCACAATAAAAACAATACAATATTGCCAAAACAATATGTAAAGAATAACTTACTTGCAAGTTAATGCATGAGTACTTTTACATAATGATTCCTTTAAGATACTAACAGGATGCTTGCTTGAAGTCTTTTAAACTGAAACTACCGGTGAGTAATTTTATCTCAACAGCTCCCAATGACAATATAATATTTAAAGAAATACTAACTACATTTAAACACAAAACAAAGCTAATGTTCTACTCCCTCTTGCATGTAAGATGAAGGCATTAAATAAATGATTCATGCATTTGATATGTGCTCTATTTTTTTTTTTGGAGGGGGGAAGGCAGGGCAGTTGGGGTTAAGTGACTAGCCCAAGGTCACACAGCTAGTAAGTGTTAAGAGTCTGAGGCTGGATTTGAACTCAGGTCCTCCTGACTCCAGGGCCAGCGCTCTATTCACTGCACCACCTAGCTGCCCTAATTCATGCATCTGAACAACCTCCAGACGCTGGTCCCCAAGCCTGGCCAGTCACTGCTCAGCTTTTATCACCAACACATACGGGAATGAGATAAGAAAACGTGGGCAGACAGATTAGTTCATGCTTTCACTTGTTCAGCACCTTGCTAGACGACACGTGTAGCTGATGCAAACAAAAAGTCAACACGACACCTGCCCTTCATAAGAAGTACAGTGGTGGGGGGAAATAAGGCATGTGAACAAATTTCTATAGTAAAAGTAATCATGTGAAACTTCAAAATGAGAAGTACAAACTGCTAAATAAATCAGTAAAAACATACGACTAAACACCAGTTCAGTCATGAGTGCTGCACTGCACCTAAAGAGTACACTGTGCAGCTGTTACACCCCTTTTCTTAATATACATGAGACTATGTTTGCTATTTAGAACTTTATATTAACAAAGGCTTTCTTCCCTCAAATGAATAAACTGACAATGCTTCCAGGAAATGTAACAAGTGAATCATAAACTCCTTAAAGCAAAGGTTCTGTTGTCCTTTAAGTAAAAGAACATGTCTCCCGGCCATTTCCCTTGGCACTGGTAAAGCTATTCGGAGATAAGTATCCTCAGGTATTCTCTGTTCATATTGATTGTCAATTATTCTACATACCTATGCTACCTGTTGCTTTACATCCCTAAACTGCTAGGAAGATTTCTTCCCATTTTCAAAATTATGAAAATACTCATTTCAGCCCAAATGAAGTTTGTTTTTTTTGGCAGTATCTTAGTTTATATAGATAACAGATTTCTGCATCCTAAGTGGAGATAAAAAATGAAATTTGGATACTATATCTTCCATCTCATCATGGCCCTAGAATCTCTGGTTACTAAATACTAAAAAGCATCACTAACATAAATCAGAGGTGGATCATTTTCTGTGCACAAGAGAAACCAAGTGAATCATCTTTAATATTGACACTCCACCTAGAGTACTACAACCCTATCTTTGGTGTTACAACCCTTATGAGCCATCTAAAAGTTGCCACTTCCCAAAAGCTGATCTGAGACAACAGGCCCTGAGAACTGGTAAGGACCCAAATCAAAACACAGAATTCCTCAAAGCTCTACTGGCTACAAATTCCTCAAAGCTCTACTTCAATAAACATCACTAAGATATATATAATTTCTATGCACGTGGCCTCTATTTTTATCCCTAGGCAGCACTACAATTAATTTGTCACACAATCACACATTTACAGGGAAACTGCTGCTAAGTGATGGACAGGATTATCTGATCAATTTTCCCTCTTTCAACTACTTACTACAAACTGCAAAAATAACTCATTTGGTAAATGGAGTAAAGCAATATTTCAGATTGACAATAATTCTTTCAATGTCTTATACTATTATGTAATTCTAAGTATTTATACCTTGTCTCTTCAAATGGTCTAGAAACTCTTTAGAAGATATATCATCATGGATTTCTTCATATTTCCCTTCCCCCCCTCCCCAAAATATTTAGACACTGTATTTTTTATCCTCTAAGGATCCTAAATAAATTCCTGTTGACTTATTGATAAAACTTTCACTTAATGAAAAACCAACTTAAGTAATATGTTCTACTTGTTTGTAAACAAAGTGACACCAATAGACACAGAATCTTAGAATTTTAGAACTGAAAAAAACCTCAGAAACATCAATTTACAGATAAAGGAGTTGAGGACCAGTGAGGTAAAGGAGCTTTGAATCAAAGCGAGTTAGGAACCAAAGGTCACAAGTCTCTTCATTCACAGTACAATAAACACTCTTTGTGCTTTTGGTATATAAAAGGTCAAGTATAGATGGGGAAACAGTCAGACTTCTGGGAAAACTACAACAAAAAGTTTTACTCAAAAAAAATTCAAGTGACATGGTAAAAAATGAGAGAGCCAAAAACAAATATTTTGACTGACAATTATGATAAAAACACATAAGAGTTGAAGTAAAAGATGTCTGAGGACCTTTATGGCTCTGTTATATTATTCTAAATCAAATAAGACTTAAATGAACTTGATACAACCAAGAAGGATGAAACCTTACCTGGATTTGGAGTGGGTGAATCATTAGTTTCATCAACATTTCTTGATCTGGTAAAATAGAATCTAGATCTAGCTCTTGACATTTCACAGCCTACAAATAAAATTTAGAGAACTTATTTTTAATCTAAAATATATTTTCCCACCTATTAGAAAAGGAAAGAGCCATACATACAAAGACAAACCTTACCTTACTCAAAAACATAGCATAATAACGATGTAGTGGCAAATGAAAAGTAACCTGGTTGGGAGCTGGCTGAAATATAAACAAAGAAAATAAAACGTCTCAGATAAAAAACAATATTTTATATAATTCTGTAAAGAAAAGATATGCTCAAATAAAACTTGTACTTTGTTTTATTCCTGAACCTAATGCTTCAAGTTTGACTAAAATATTAATGGAAAAAAACACAATTGAAAATTTTTTTCTATATGAAAAACAGCTCTTTAAATTAAGCCAAAGAAAATTAAGTGCTACAGGGAAAAAATGGGAATAAAGCTAAAAATGTTAGAACAGATCTTCCTATACAGTTAAAACCTATAAAATTTTCAAAGTCACAGGTAACTATGATTAATAGTATGAAAACAATACCACAGATGCTAAGAAGCTGCAATAATGGCAACAAATGTAAAATAACTTTTTACTGCTTTAGGGAGTTTTTTTTTAAAGAAATAAATTCCTTAATATGATAGAACAAGAAATTTTCAAGAGGCAGTGACTCTCCCTTTCTTTACAGTTATTATCTAGATCTGATGTGATTCACTAACTAGAAGAGAAACATTAGAGAGTCTCCCAGAAGACAGCCATTACCACCCAAGAGTTTGTCCTGACCATCTACCCTGGAAGGTTGTGGATGAAGAATTTCTACTGCCTAGCTTATGTCATGCATTTGGATGGATAAATGTATACAGCTCGTCCATCAGTCTTTGTTATGAAGGACAAACAGTACAAATGGGCATTGTACTGGGCTGGAGGAGGAGAAAGAGAAAGAAGAGGAGAAAAAGGAGGAGGAAGAGGCACATAAGATTAATTAGAAAGAGAAAGAAAAAGAAAAAAGGACAAGTAAAAGAATGATAAGGAAAAGGAGCAGAAGGGGGAGGAAAGTAGGCTGGGTAGTCTTCAGGAAACATAAAATCTCCTGTAATAAGCAGGAGAACCAAATTTCCCCAACACACATAGATGCATATTTTTAATACTAATATCAGTGCTGCTGTATAAATGCAAGACATGGAATACAACGATCTCAGAAGACTTGAAAATTGGTTATCACAAAGAAAACAATGGAGAGGCACACAATGGGTTTAAGGAGATTGAAATATATAACTAAGCAGGAACATCAAAGAAGGTTAGGACTTACAGATGTCATCAGGAAAATGTATTTAGGAAAACAAAGTTCATTTGGTGAAGGAAAGGGATGACAGGGAGACAGGCTTGCAGTTCATCCTTTCCTCCTAAGCTTTAATATTACATTTTACCTCCAAACAAGCATCTTAGACAATACTAGAATCACTGATGGATATTTAATCCAACATACCCTTAATCTACCATCCTGCTATGAAATGAAAACTGTCAGCCTAAAGTGACACAAAACTATAATCAGATACCTTCAAACCAGTGTCCATGTTGTTTAACATTTCTGAAAAACCAAGCAATAGACCAACTTCTATTTCTATGCTAATGGAGAATAGGATATAGATAAAAAGGGAACTGGATGTTTTGAGAATAAGGCTCTACAACTATCTTCATCAAGAATCTACCAATTAATTCAGAATACATCATTCAATTTCTCTGTATTTTAACCTCCCACTATCAGCAAAATGAGGGTAGATAATACCTTGCCTCCCTTAAAAGGCTATTGAGAGGAACAAGTGAAATACACGTTAAAATACTTTCCAACAAAAGAACAAAGCATTATTCAAGAAGATTATAATATTTACCTCTTCCAGCTCCTTATACAATCTAATATTCTTTCATTAACTCTATCTAAACCACATGAAAATTCTTACATTTAGCATCCTTCTGAAAGCATATCACAAGCTGAATGAAAGTGGCCATCTGCTCCCACAGAGACAGTTGTTATCTATATGTTTATGTTACTCAATTAGATTTTAACATAGTCAATTCATACACTGCCTTCTGACTCTAAGATATTTTAACTGTCAATCTTACTAACTATTCACATTAAAAGCATGTACACAAAATCTCAAAGAATGATAACTTTGTATTTGATTCCCCAAAGATATTTTTGATCTTCTTTGATTAAAGGCACTTTTTTCTTAAATACTAGTCTGTTAACCCAATTGTGTAAGTACTATATCACAATAAGTACTGTATCTACTATTTCACAGTTCAGTCCTACAGGCATATGTTTTAGTCATTTCAGATTCAGATAAGCAAAGCATCCACTTAATATAGTTTTGGTCTTGCCATCAATGTGCAGCATCCCACTCCTAAGTGTAGAATCACTTTAACATTGGTACGTTTATACTCTTGAACTATATTAAGACTCACTAAATATCTGATGAAATAAATACATCTCTATGAAACCAACAAAAACAGTGACTACTGTTAAGCATCATCTTTGCGCTAAAGGAGGTGAGGGGAAACCCTTGACTTTTCTTTTCAGTGCACACTATTAAAACAATAATTTCTCATAATAAGTAACAATCTAATTTTTTTATTTCTCATTTTACTTGAGAGGTATTATACCCTGATTGTATTTTAAGGTCAAATAGTTTTGCTAACTGCTGTGACAAGTACATACCTCATCTACAAAGTTAATAGCATCAAACCAGTCTTGAAGTGCTTCTAGGCAATATCTAACAACATTTCTTGTATATTCTTGTGTTTCCTGTAAACAAACAAAGAAAAGCAGCACTGTAAATGTTTAGAATTTTCAGCAGCAAATATAATATTAACCAAGAATCTAAGACAACAGTTAATTTAGTGATTTGTTGTTCAGTCATTTACTTGTCTCCAACTCTTCATGACCCCATATGGGGTTTTCCTGGCAAATTTATATTGGAGTGGTTTGTTATTTCCTTCCCCAGTGGATTAAGGCAAACAGAAATTAAATCATTTGCCCAGGTTCAGAAGCCATATATGAACTCAGGTCTTTCTGTTTGCAGGCCCAGTATCCTATCCGTTGAGCCATCTAGCTTGAATCAATTTAGTGATTGGTGACCCCTATAGATTATTTATCTATTTTACTTGGGAAATGAAAAACTATATCAATAAAAAAAATATTTACTAAACATCACTATGTGTCAGGCACTGGGCATAGGAAGACAAAAATTAAACAGGTCCTACTTTCAGGAAGATTACATTCTAGAGAGCATATAAGTAGACTGCATTATCAATTTTTTTAAAAAAGTAGGCATATGAGAGACACCAAGGATATGTATTATTGGAAAAAGGAGGGGGAGTACTCAAGGATTTGGAATAAGGGAGAAGCGATAGACAGAATGTTGAACACTCATAAAATGCTAAAAGAAGCACAAAGGAATCCCAGTATGTTGAATAGTTCCTCTATGTTGAATTTATGAAAAGACATGAGCAATTTCTAAAATACGTAGGGAAATGAGTCAAATTTACAAGTTGATAAATGGTCAAAGGATATGAAAAAGCAGTTTTCAGAGGAAGAAACCAAAACTATCAATAGGCATATAATCCAAATCACTAATAATTAGAGAAAATGAAATTAAAACAACTCTTTAGGTGCCACCACATACTCATCAGATTGGTTAAGATGCCTAAAAAAAAAAAAAGAAAATGACAAATACCAGAGAAGATGTGGGAAAATAGGCGTGAACTGTTGGTGGAGCTATGAACTAGTCCAACCATTCTGGACAACAATTTCAAATTGTGCCCAAAAAACTATTAAGCCCTCTGACCCAGATATTCCACTACTAGTTCTATAATCCAAAGAGATCAAAGAAAGACTAAAGGATCCACATGCACAAAAATATTTATAACAGCTAGTTTTGTGGTGGTAAAGAAGCAGTAACTGAAAGGATGCCTATCAACCAGTGAATGGCTAAACAAGTTATGGTATACGAATGTGATGGAATACTACTATACTTTAAAAAATGATGAAGAGGATGGTTTCAACAAAAACTGGGAAGACTTGGATGAAATTATACAAAGTGAAGTGAGCAGAACCAGAACAATCTATATAGCAAGAGCAATATTATAAAGATAATCAACTTTGAAATACTGAGTAACTCTGATCAACACAATGACCAACCACAATTCCACAAGATTCATGATGAAACATACTATCCAACTTGAGATAGACAGCTGAAGGACTTAAGAGTGCAAACTGAAGCATATTTTCTTCTTTCTTTCTTCTTCTTACCTTTTTTTTTTGGAGGGGGGAGAAGATGGGGGACAAAACATGGCTAATGTGGATATTTGTTTTGCATGACTATATATATTTGCAATGTTTTTTTTTAATTTTTCTTGCCTTCTCAATAGGTGAAGAGAGAGAGGGGAAAAATTTGAAATGGAAAATAAAATTCAAATTAGAAAAAAAGCAATCCACTGATAGAGAAAATTGGAAATGGATAAAGGAAATTACAAAGGAAATGGATAAAAGAACACAGAAACTGCATCCATCATATAACAATTTCTTTGCCAAATAAAATGTTATCATAGTCAAGAAGAACCAAAACAATTTTTAGAAAGATATAGACAATAATTACACAGGACTGAAAAGTAATGAGGAAATGTGATCTCTAAGGGCAAGAGAAACAGTCACAATTATGTGATTATGGATGTATAAAAAGCAACTTCAGCTGGTGACTTCAACACATATTACTTAAAAATTTCATTTAAGTAAGGAATACCTTAAACAACTTAGCACTGTCTATTATTTTTTCAATGACGTTTGTTTCCAATCTCTATAACAATCTGGCAGATGTATTTGTATAGTTAGGCATAATTTTTAAATGTCACTTCTAACCAGAGTAAAAATCCAAATTCTACAAGCCAGTACTAATTAACCAAAACAAATTACCCTGTAATGAAGATAATCACCTTTTTTAGCTCTTTCTGTTTCTACATACACCCTTACTATAATTTTGGATTACTCCTAATACTTGTACCTGTTCAAAAAAAAAAACCTTTCTTCAACCCTGTACTCCTATATATCCTCCCAAACTTCCCATATTTTGTCATCTCCATTACATTTCAAAAGCTGGATTTTTTTTAAGCCATAGAAAAGATTCCAGAAACAGGGTTTTCCCACTCAACTAAAAATCCATTTACATAGCAGATTAATTAGACAGCTACTTAATTTTTCTACCTGGATGGGTCAGAGGTAGAAAGAGTATGTACTCCTAAGAAAAGCACTGTTTGCCATACTAAGAGACAATTATAGTCCTCATTTAAGCTTTATACAAGCCAGCTCTGATATGAAGAATTGTGATTGCAGGTGCAATATACAATGGGACTATGAAAATATATTTAGGGCTTTAGTGTTTTAAACAGCCACTCACAACTTAAGCTTTTGCAATTTAGCTTCCAATCCTCCAATTTGACCAAAACTGCTAAAGTTACTAATAGCATCTTGAGCCCCAAATCCAATCATCATGAAACAGAGATTCCTACTATCTTTTTCTAGATACATAACTTAAAACTCATCATTTAAGGCTCAAAGAAGCAGTTACCTTGTTTTGACATTAAACCATGATCTTACTGAGTCTGTGTTAAGTGCTCACTTCAAAAAGTAGATATTTATTGGTAATAAAGAATGGACTAAGAAGAATAGTAATTTTTTAACTTACTAAAATTCAAAATTGTAATAGCTTTTAATAAATGTAAACATCATATTCTTCAGTAACAAACTAGATGCTGACTGTGTATATATTTTGTGGGTGTCACAGAATCATACATCAGAGCTACAAGAGACTTCATCTAGTCCAACTCCCTAATTTTAGCATACCAAAAAACTGAAGCACAGAGGTTAAAGTACTTGCCCAGTCAGAAAGTAAACTTGGGTCTCCGTGACTTCAGGTCTTGTATTCCATCCACAAATCCATGTGGCCCAGGTTACACTTAAGGTGCTCTAAGGGCACAAGCAGCCCCACACCCTGGTCATAGGCTGCCTTCTCTAAGCCTACAGAAAACAGACTATCACTTTACCAATTAACCAGAATGGAACTTGTCTACACGGCGTTATATTCAAGGCACCTCTTGTAAATGGCTCGTATGAATGTATTTGTTGTTTCCTTGTTGCCCCTCATTAGATTGTGAGTTCCTTAAGAGCAGGAATTGTCTTTTGTCTCTCTTTACATACCCAGCATCTGATATAGTGCGTGGTACGTAGTAGGCACTTAAAGATTTATTTGGGGCGGATAGGCAGCACAGTGAATAGAGCACCAGCCCTGGAGTCAGGAGGACCTGAGTTCAAATCCAGCCTCAGACACTTAACACTTACTAGCCATGTGACCTTGGGCAAGTCACTTACCCCCAATTGCCCTGCCCTCCCCCCTCCAAAGAGCAAAAAAAAAAAGAAAAGATTTATTGACCGACTGACCAGCAGTCAGTGGTTTCCATCAGAGCCCACCTGGTTCGCCCACCCTCATCTCCTCTCCAGGGCACGAGTGAGTATCCCTAAAGCCTCCTAAACCTCTACTGCCCACCGGAGAACAATCAGTCAGCAAACTCCCAGACTAGCTCCTGCTTTCACCCACTAGAATTTCCCAGGGTTCAAAGGGCTCCCCACAATGTCGTCAGTGCCAGCCCCAATTAAATAAATAATGACCAAGGAGTATGAAAATGAAATAATGTTCTTAATTATTTAAAAATTACAGGAAAATTCCTGTAACAACCTGGCATTCTCATGTGCAAAACTTTTTTCAATTCCACCAACCTTCTATATTTTAAATTACACATTCAATCCACTCATGTCTACACAATTTATTGGAAGGGAAAAAAAAACTCAAACTACTCTATTAAGAGTTCAGCCCAGGGGGTGGCTAGGTGGTGCAGTGAATAGAGCACCGGCCCTGGAGTCAGGAGGACCTCAGTTCAAATCCAGCCTCAGACACTTAACACAAAAAAAACTAGTCCTGTGACCTTGGGCAAGTCACTTAACCCCAATTGCCCTACCTTCCCCTCTCCAAAAAAAATCCTACACTTGCATGGCTAAAGGATAGAGAGATGAGGGTGGAGGCTAGAGATTTCAAATCCCCCAAGCATTTACTGATTAAAGGGAGGGGTCACACTTCTGGAGCCTCTATCAAGGCCATAACTGGCCCAGGAAAAAACTGAAGAAAAAGGAAAAATAGTCTTATTCTTCATTTCACCTTCCACTGTTAGTTTTATACACTGACAGTTTTGTTCTACTCTCAGTGGATTATCTTCCATCATTCTGCTCCCATAACTATAGAGACAGTAATTCAGGCCATGAAACAAATCAGTATAAGAAACTGAATTCCCCAAAGCCCACCAGCACTTAGTCACATGGCAGGAAAAAAACCTAAGTGCCTTTTGCAGCATCGTTCTTGCTTTCCTCCTCATGCTCAAATTCTAAAAAAAAAAAAAAATGTAGACTGAAGTCCTTCTAAAAAAGGCAAAATCAGCAAAAGAGGAAAGGGCAAACATACACCTTCACCAAAAAAAAGCTCTTTATATATCTCTCAATGTCTTGTGCAGCATACACATGGACAGTCTCATTTTCAATGGCACAATAACTGTTTCCCTATGAAAAGCTTCAGGGAACCCTATGACTCCCACAAAAAAAAAAAATTGCCCTTCAGACAGAACTCCCCTACACACACATACACACACAAACACACACACACACACACACACACACACACACACACACATGCTTCAAAGCAATTACATACCAAAAAATGTCAGTGTAATCAGGAATTTTTCTCGTTTAATGCTGCCTTTAATTCCCCTGATAATATCATCAAGCAAGTAAAACTAGCTTTGTAATAGGTGAACTGAAGCTCCACTTTTAAAACTTTTAGTCTTACAGGCATCTTCACTATAAATTTCCAACACTCCTGCCTGCTTCCAAAAAAGTAAGTTTCACTAGTTGTCTTAGAACTAAATTTTTCAGGACTAACATCTAGAGCTATCCCAGGTGACTAGTACTTGTTCTTCACAAACTGGGTTTATATAATACTTTAAAATGCAAAGTGAGTTGCTTCTCCTTCCCTTTACATAGCTTGGGAAGAAAAAAAACTTGATAATAAAACATGACTATTTTCCTATTACAAAAAATAATAATAATAAAATATTTTTCATCCAGTCAGAAGGAATTTTTAGAGTCTAGCTCAGAAAAGCCCGCTGTCCTTGAACTGAACAAGACCAGTCTAAAGTTGATTTTGCTTTTCAACCCATATTCGAGCTAAAAGCACTTTAAAATAAGTCTTGAAGCTAAAGCAAATTAGTGAACTAAAAATAGTTATTTCTTATAATTATACACATGTAAAATAACCAAACATGCATGTTTTTCTTTTTTTCTATCATGAATTCAGCAATCATAAACATCTCAAAACATGAAGAACAGGGAACTGTACCTTGCCTTCCAAAAAACTGAATTTTTACCACATGCTATTTTGAAAAGGTATAGGTAATGCTTAACCAGGAAGTTAACAAATTGCTTTCCACTGTGACCCTTCAAATACTTTCTCTCCTCCCTAGTCATCTCTTATCTGAGCTAAACATCCCTAGTTCTTTCACTAGTTTTAGTTTTCTTCCTTCCTTTCCATTCACAGCCACCAACTATAACATAGGACCTCACCATTACAATGGTTCATCTACTTTTCATGCTTTCAGGCCTTCTCTCAATTTGTCCCACATACTGCTACTAAATTATTGTTCCCAAAATTCCATTCAATGATTCCTTACTATATACAAGATAAAGTTCAAACTACTCATTCCAGAATTCAGGTAATCCAACACATACATACCTCTCCAAATTTCTCTCTCTCTACTCTCTTTCATGCCACTCTCCTACAATACTAGCTAAAATGGTCTAGTGACTATATCCAAATACGCCATGCACATTCCTATTTCCTGGGAAAATGGAAACTGTAAATAAATACAGTTGCAAATAATCTTATATAAACAACTACTAGCATTTTTTCCTGAATAACGGAATAGTGAAATCCAGAAACCACTGATTCCATCAGGTACCAATGAGTAACATTTAACTCTAAAAATTAAAAATGTAGATATATTTTCATCATATTGTTTTCTCTAAAGACAAAAGGTATTTATTAAGTGCCCACTATCTAAGCACTAGGGGTGTAAAGGCAAAAAAGCTTTGAAAACATTTCATTCAAGGTAAAATATGCATATCATTAAATAACTACTAAAAGTCTAATAAAATCCATAAACTTTAAAAATACCTCCACACACTACTAAATTTATTTTAAATAAAATTACTATTTTCATATAATCATTCAAAGCTGCCATATGCCACAAAAAAATATATAATATGCTGTACTAATATCACTTTTTATAGTTTTGGATAAATCCTAAAAGAACATGGCAAATAATTTTGTTGATGATGATGATGATCGTAATGATGGGATATACATACATATATAAGAGGTGTAATTACCATTCTCACTTTAGAGTTCAGGAAATTAAGGCAAACAGAAATTAAGTGATCTGCAGAGGCTCGTACAGCAAGCGTCTGAGACCGAACCCGAACTCAGATCTTCCAGATTTCAGGCCCAGCCTCCTATCCACCGTGCCGCCTTGCTTACTTTCTAAACTTTATTTTGGCCTTGTTTTATTGACAGTAAAATAGTGAAGGAGGGCAGCATAGCTAGCAGAGAACGTAATAGGGTAACAGGAACAAAAACCAAGAAATCACGTGTAAGTATTTAACCAAAGTTTTGCCAAATAAATTACGTACTTATTAAAAATTCATATAAAAAGCCCATTTACTTTTTCAAATATTAACTAACTCAAACCATACATTTGTGGAACAAAGGGGGAAAAGGAAGTACCATAGTATCCTGTCTAAATTTTTAACCAATATATTTTTACTTACTCCCACAATTAAACAGTCTAATCATAACTAGGTTTAAACAAGGTCTATTTTTAACTCTAATATTTTATCTTACTCATTTCTTTGATTAACAATCACAAGGTCAGGAAGGACTAGTCAGCATCTTCTATAACATTCTCTCTCTAGAAAAGATTTAAGCAGCTGCCTCAAGTAAAATCTCATTCCTATAAAGATTTTCTATATTAACCTCCAAGCAAGCTCCTAACTCATATTTCAACAAAATTTAATTCTTTCCCCTCAGTTAATTTCCTTTCCTGCCCAGATTATCTGCTGTTTTCTGTCTAACTGCTTTCTTTTTACACTAATAGGGTGGGTAATTCAGGAATTAAGAGAAGGAAACTAACAGAAAAAGAAGAAATATGTGATGGAAATGTTTTGGGAATAAATGACCAGGAAAAGGCAAGTTACAAAGCCCAAACAAAGAGAAAATTGAGAAATATTGTAGACCACAAGATCTTAACAAAAAGAAGTATAAAGTAAACATATACCTGTAAATTATAAGCAAATACCATACCAGAACAATAAGAAAAGTGGGGATAGTTTAGACAATGTACGTACGTATGTATAAGTACGCTGAAACCAAACTGTTCTATCCAAGTATCTATATATACACATATATATGTATATATGTATATGTATGTATATGTATATATATAAAAACACATAGTAATGACATTTTTTAATTTTAGTAATGACATTTAATTTTAACAACTTTTTATTGAAAGGTATCTTAATACCTGCTTAGGAGTTATAGAATATTTATGTTAAGTATGTTGTATGTGACTTCTAAAAGAGGTGAACAAAATTAATTCAGTTCAGTCTCATTCTGTGAAACGTAAGTAATGGTTACCATTGGCCAAAACCTGGAAGAAAAAGATCACTGCTATTTGTACCCGTATGTTATGGAATGTTGGACAATAACCACAGCATTAAATGATTAAAAAGAGACACTTCCACAGCCTGTATTTAATTGCTTGTCCTTCCACTGGGGGTGGGTGACGAGGGAGGAAAGGAAAGAATCTAGAATTTAAAGTTCTATAATCAAATGTTAAAAATATATATGTATATACATATATATACTATTATTATTATTATTATTATTATTATTATTATTAACTACATCCAACTGGGAATTAAGATACACAGGCACTGTGGTAGGGAGATCCATCCTGCCCTACCAGAAAGTAAGAGGGGGGAGGACATAGGAGAGAGCAGGCTGGGGAAGGGGTTATACAGTGGGATGGCTGTTTTGAGGTGTTGGGGAGGGGAAAGATGGGGAGAAAATTTGTAACTCAAAATCTCATGGAAATGAATGATGTAAACAAGAAAATTAATTAATTAATTTTTTAAAAAAGACACTTCCCATTGATCCAGGTTCCAAAGGCTTTTGCCTTTTCCAATTTTAACCATGCTAGTCAAGACAAGCTAATCCAAGCTGGAACTTAACTTTCAGGCATATATTTCAATGGCAAGAAAAAATTACTTAAAAAGCAAAAACATGTATATATGTATACACATATATAAAACGATAAAAATGTTCTCATCATACCCTAATTTTGCAATGTGATAACAGTCCCCACATTGGTTGTGCACAAGCCTCAAGCTCAGCAGCAAATGCAGCATAGTAGGTCTGAGATTCAAATTCCACATGTTCATTTAGTTCTCGTTTATTTAAGTTCATACCTTTTAAAAAATTAAGATGGAAAAAAGAGGACAAATGTAACTATTAAAAACTGGAAAGAGGAAAAGTTAAAAATCAAATATCTGCTCTAATATTCTCTGACCTATTCTTCCAAATGATCATGCATATTTTAAATTAACCAATTAGGATTCATTTCAAAAGATAAATAAAAACGTTTAAATACATGTATGTCAGACAAACCTAAAAGAGCTTTCTACTCATAAGTTTTCTCTTGCTGTCTTATATAAGTAGTACAAGTCTAATAAGGTGAGGGGATAGCTAATAAATAGATGTTAAATAATCCAACATGCTTTAATATCTAGAAAAATTCTTATAGACCCTATGGAAAATTTTGATGCAAGAATGTAAAATATTTTAAAAAGAAACAGTTTATCTCACTGAGTCTAACCCTCAAAGAATTAGCAGTGGAAAGGACCACAGAGATCACCTCATCCAAGTGCCTCAATTTGCAAATGAAGAAACTGAGAGCTAGAAAGGTGAAGAAAGCAGTCAGAGCTTCCACTCACATACTTAGCTACCAAGTCCAGTGCTCTTTCCACTGTAGTGTGTAGCCTCTGGTTTGACTTTTAAAAACTGCTTTCTAGCTCACTAATAAATTATTTTCAGGAAAACTGACATTCATGAAAATGACAACAACAACAATGGAAGTAAACCTTGATTTAAAAGTTGCATCTATAATGAATAATTATTTGGTCCAGACCTGAGACTTCATTTGTGTAAGAATTCCCAGTGTGGAAACTCCCTCCATCAGTGCAAATACTCATCTGCAACCAGCAGTCAGGTAATTAATTACTTGAGGCTCTAAAAGGTTAAGTGATTTGTTCACTAATCATACAGTTAGTATGTTTCAGAGGCAGTACTTAAACTCAGGTCTTCCCAATTCTAAGGTAAGTATTCTATACTCAATGTGTATCATATTCTAATTACAGCTTAATAATTATTTCAGCAGCTGATAGTAAGCATTATACAACCGAAAAGAAAACAAAATAAAAATAAAAATATACCTTGAAAAAAGGACACAAAGTTCATCCAAGTAACTAATAAACCATGATCCTCCAGGAATTTCTTTGCCACACTTTGATGTGAAAGGATATTAATAAAATCACTGACAAGAGGCCAGTAAGTATTGTTCTTCAGCAGTGCTTCTCCACAGTTCACTACCACGTGTAAACTGTTTTCTTCATCTAAAAAATAAATTACCAGCAAATTCATATCCTCAGAATTATTTTTCTAAAAATTGGGCATTGACAAATTTTAGATTAGATTCAATTCAAACTGCATCGAATAAATGAAGGAAAATGTGTTAACAAAAATAATAAGGATTATTTCCCTGACTCTAATAACAGTCTATTTTTCTTATTAGTAAATGAGATTATGAACAAGCAGTTTTCTAAGACAGAAATCCAAGCTATCTATAAATATACATTTTAAAGCTTCAAATCACTAAGAAATAGAGAAATGCAAATTAAAGCAACTCTGAAGTCACAATTCACATCCATCAGGTTGGCAAAGCTGACAAAAGAAAAAAAGGTGACAAAGGCTGGAAGAGCTGTGGAAAAATGGTATACTAATGCACTGCTGGTAGAGATGTGAATTGGCACAGCCACAGGGAAAAGCAACTTGGAACCATGCCCAAAAGGTTTCTAAGCTATGGATACCTTTTGACCCAATAATAACATTGCTAGTAGGCCTATATTCTAACAAGATTAAATAAAGAGGAAGAAAGACTCATATATTTAAATTCTATTTATAGCAGCCCATTTTTGTGGTAGCAAAGAACCTTCATAAACATTTTCAGAAAAACCTGGGAAGACTTGTATGAACTGATGAAGAAGGAAGTGAGAACCAGAACAATTTATATAATGACAACAACACTGTATAGACAAACAAATATGAAAGACTTAGAAATGCTAATCAACACAATGATTATTGAACAATCTACATACAAGATAAACAGGAAGTAACTGAGAAGGATAGCACTAGAATTAAGAGAGATTGGGAAAAGGATTCCTGAAAAAGATGGTATTTTGGTTGGGACTTACAGGAACAATCCAAACCTTAAAGATACAGGAGGGTCTAAGTACTGTAGGTAGAGAGCAGCACAGAAGTCAGGGAACACAGGGCTGACCACTCCACTCAAAAGTGGGGTACAGAGTTGGAGTTGTGGGAAAAAAAGTCTTAATTCAAGAACAAAAGCTGGAAAGATTAATGAGCCAAAAACATCAACCTAAAGTGACTACAAACCCAGAGATTCCTAAAAAAAAAAAAGAGTAACTCTAAAACTGGAGGGGAAAAGAGTCTAACAGGAAAATTTTGATTTTCCATAAAGACTATATGATTAACTAGAAGAAATGAAGAGATTAAAAAAGAAATAAAATAAAAGCTCTGGAAGAAAGAATTAATAGAATAGCTCAGAAGAGAAAGTACTAAAATTTACCCAAGTAAAAGACTCTTTGAAAACCAGAACAGATCAGAGATCAATGACACTTTGAGAAAGCAAGAACTATTAAAAGAAAATCAAAAGACTGAAAAAGTAGAATAAATATATGTAATAAACAGTTATGTAAAACAATGATATAAAAAACAAGAGACTTGGAAAAGAGGTCAAGAATAATTTAGGAATAATTTTGGTCTCTCTGAAAACCATGACAAAATTTTAAAAACCTGGACACAGTATTTATAGTAATCATGAATGAAAACTGCCCAGATCTATTAGAATCATAGGGCAAAGTAAATACAGAAAGAATGTACCAATAATTTCCTGAAAGAAACCCTGAAACAAAAAATTCCTAGGAATTTCATAGGCAAAGTCCAGAGCTACCATACTTTCTCCTCCAAAAAAGTACACCAAGCAGTCAAAAAAAAAAATTCAAGTACCAACAAACCACAGTCAGGATCATACAAGAACTAAGCACCTTTTACTTAAGAGCAGTAGCAAACACTGGGCAGCTACTGCTAACCACCTATAAATAAAACACAGGTATAAGGCCTACAAAATAATACTCTTCAGACAATGATGAAGCCCAAGTTGTTCTTACCTTATTCCCAACTCCACTACAAGTCTAAACCTAGAAATGTCAGTTTTCAAACCTGAGAATGGGGAGATGGACCATACATGGAAGCAATCAAACAAGGCTCAATGGTCAGGTTTTTATTTCTGCTATTCTTTTTTGTTTCTTTAAATCTAGCAGAGTAGGTCTGATAGAAAAGCAGTAATAGAAGGTATATGTGAAAAAAGTACAGTGATGAAGGTATAAGAAGAAGAATTTAAAGAGAAAGGTTAGAGACAGGGATATAGAAGAACTAGAAAGAATATGGCAGGTAAATTAGAAATACATATGTAATGAGTCAATATAATAAAGGTTTGTTGGAGAGAGAAATCTAAAAGAAATAAAAGCAGAAAGAGAAGTTCTAGCAGACAAAGAGAACATTGTATATTAAGGGGTGGAAGAGGGAAGGAGAAGGAACAATGCATTCAAATCCAAAGAGGACTGCGCTCAGCAGGCAAAGGATCTGGCTCTATCCAGATCGGACATTTCCTGGCTGTAGAATCCTGGGCAAATCACTGCACTCTCTAAGCCTGTCAAGACTGGTAAAATAAAGAAACTACTTACACAACTTGGGATTGTTTTAAAGGATGATTTGCAAAGCTTCAATTAGAATAAAGAATTCTAGGATCATAAATTTAGAACTCAGAAGGGTCTTATGAAATCATCTGGTCAATCCAATAACTTCATTTTAGAGAAAGAGAGAAATTGCAACCAAGAGAGGTTAATTAAATGATTTGGTCAAGACCAGACAACTAATGAGTCTAAGAAAAGCTGATCTCAAGTCTTCTGGCACTCCTGCTGCTACACCAACCAAGTTGAAAATGGGAACTGTTACAATTACAAAAGTATAAAAGTAGAATTTATGACAACAAAATGGGCACTGAATGTTATTTTACCTTGTAGTTCACTTTTTATAAGGCAACTTTCCATCATGTACAATAGGACAGTGACCATGATATCCAGCAACTGGCATTCTTCTGTTACTTGTCGTGCTAGTTCCTCATTGCTGAATAGCTGAACACTAATATGTACGATTCTGTTAGACATTGTATCTGATTCATGACTTTTCTTCAGTGTTTTCATAATAAAAGCATAATGCTGGACAAAGGTTTTTGTAAAAGCAATCTGAAAAAAAAAAGGATTAGCTTATTTTTTTAATTGTTAAGAAATTATTCTCAACACATTATATTTGCAGTCATTATTAAATAATGGTGTAAAAACATTCCAAAGTTATGAATATTAAAGAATAGTTTCAGATTAAAGTCTGAGCAACTGCTACCACTGTGATATATGAGAATAAGATACTGCTTCTCTTCGTTCACAAATGCATAGCAATGGCATACAATGTAATAAGCTGCTGTGATCTACTTTATAAACATCAGAAGCCCAATCCAATACTTCAATCAATAGTAGCAGTTATATAGTTTAATTCAGCAATACAGTGTCAATCTGATTACTCTAAAAAAAAAAACCTATTGTCCTTTCATCTAAGAACAGGCCACCATTCTTACAAAGATACATTGCAATACTGCCTCCATGCCATCTGTACTTTTCCTATTTCAAAAGTCTCTACATATTTCCTATTTTACATCATTCACTTTAGTACATCAGACATACAAAAGAATGAGACTACCATATTAAGGTTCATTTCCAATAGGCTTCATTACCTATACAATAAGAACTACAAAATAGCAGTTTTCTAAATTAATTTATTTTCATACATTGTTGTTCAATTGTTTAGTCATGTCCAACACTTTGTGATCCCATAGACCATTTTCATATAACTTGTTGCTTAAAATTTATTCTAAAAGAAGCTATTTTATATTACCATAATTATATTAAGTCAAGTACTTAAAATAAATCTTTTAAACAAATAAAAAATACAGAAAATACCATAAAGAAATTTTTAATGCAAATTATCAATTTTAATGGCCACATTTTTGCTTTGTACTTACTGTACAGTCAACTTGCAATTATCTTAGCTAATGGAAGACAGCACTAGCTTATACAACTAAAAGTCACCAATCATCTACTAAACTAATTTGGACAAAGTTTCCACAGCAGGAATACTACCAAGGAAGTCACAATTTAGCCCCATGCCCCAGAGAGGAAACAGTTAGGTATTAGAAACTGTTCTAAAGTACATGCTCTCCTTCCCTTCTACCTCATCCCAAAAAAACATCCCTGCACCAGTTCTTCAGGAACTGATCAGATATGAAACAAGAGTTCATTCATAAAACTCTAGTCTTACTATGAATCTGTTGCTATGGTGCATGGATTATGCAAAACAATCTACTGGAAAAAAACTAGGAGCTGACAGTTTTCTAAGCAAAGCAGACATATTCTACCAATGTTAAACAATCAATTTTTTCTTTTTATAATAATACTATATAACACATGGGATTTCTCTGCGAACAATCAGTTTCCAAATGTATCTTATCCATAAAGTATTAACTATTAAGTCAAAAGTTACTTGATTCAAGTTCCTGTATTATCCATATGACAGATAGCAAAAAATTAAGATTCTACTTTTAGCAAGCTAAAAAAAAAATGCTGGTTTTATTGAACTTAACAAACATTAATTTAATCCCTAAATTTGCATAATGTAATTGCTTAAGTTTTCTGTATGACTTGTTATATCATATAAGTCTTTAGAAATCCCTTTTGTCATAAAGAACCTTTCTTGATAGGAATAGTAGTTGAACCATAAATGGAAGTAGTTGAATAATAACAAACAGGAATGACAAAAACTATTTCTTTATAAAAATCCCTCAGAATATCTACTATAACTTAAGCTTCTTTCCAATTAAATAATAAAAATTGTCAAAAGTATTCAATACTGGAAATCAGTCAGTATTTTGAGCTATGTATTTATAAAATGTGATTTAAAGTAATGACTATACAGAAAAATGAGCCCATTCCCATAATAAAAAACGTACTGTAATCGAATCTCAATTACTCTGGGACCAATCTAATTTGTGAATTACTCAGTCCTTTTGTTTCAATCCTTCTTCCTCCCCCCTACTGACTACCACTGGCCATTATGCATCAATAAATTCACCGGGTAACAGAAAGGAAAAGAAAAGAAACTGATTCATTTGATGGCTCAACTAAAACATTTAATGGAGGAGGATGAAGCTATTGCTTAAAATGACTTTTTGATTTCTGCAGATTTCTATTTTCCATGCTATCTGTAAGCTCTATTACCATGGATTAGAGAGAGTTGACTGTATTGGTATCTCATCATCTGTCTTCACCCTGCTCCCCTAAGACTGAAAAGACTTTGAATCCTGAAAGGAATTCAATATGAAATTATTAATTGAAAATATTTAAGAAACTAGACAAAACTATCTCTTAAAGCAAGCAGAAAGGAAAAAGAAAATATGTGATCTAAAAACATAAATGTAATTTGCTGACAAACCCAATGGGATAATAAGACAATGATATAAACATTTCTCTAAACATAACTGAACTAATGGATCTCTTCAAATTAAATATGACCTAAAATGTTTAAAGAAAATAGAGTAACATTTTTTCCTAAACGATCTCTCCATTTCTAGAACAATTTACTCTTACCTATATAAACTATCTTAAAAGGGTAAGTATGCACCAAATCAAGTAAACTCTGCAGGTTGATCTGAAAGTTTGAGGAGGCAGACTCAAATTTATTCTTTCATAAAACAATTTACATATAATCATAATATCTGAAACAATTCTCCCACAGCATTCTGCTTCACGTTTCTATTCATCTGATTTTCCACACACACTATGGGAGCTACTTTTCTAAATTTTCTTTTTCTTGCTTTCCCTTCCATGAGGTGCTACCTAACAAATCATCATTATTTCATCTGTAGGACCTAAAACAAAGCAATAGCATAGACCACAAAGTTTACATTGGCACCAAAAAAAAAAAAATTTATAGCCTTCATCTGTTTCTGTTGCCAAAGCAGAGGTAACCAATAAAAAGATACAGCTGCATTGCCAGACTTCCAAAACACCAACATCGGACATGTAATGTCATATTTTCAAAGAGATGAGATGAGATGAGATGAGACAGGTAGAGTTAGATACCCAGGAGAATCTGGGTGACAGGACTATGAGGAGAGAGATAAAAAGGACTTTAAAGATCACCAAAATTATCAACACAAAGGTTCTCCCCACCCAAGGAGATACTAAACTGGAGCTCTAGTGGTATGCTACACACAGCTTTGATGGCATTCATTACCTCTGATTTAACAATAAAAAGAAGTTAACACAGGGACTAAGCCTTAAAGTGTGGTATCAGTTGTCACATCTTCAACACAATAAATCATCTTCAATGCTAAGACATCATCATAGGTCAGAAGTATAAAAGTTAAAGAATATTAGTAGTGAAAAGGAAAAGAAGAGAGTACAACTTTAGAAAGGAAAAATTTAAGATACCTTATAATCTTGATCTGGTAGCATGTTGAGTAAGAAAGTTACCATCTTTTGTGGAAATTCATATTTTATAGTCCAAAATAATAATTCTTCTAGAAAACTTTTATGTTTCAAAACATCCATAATAGATTGATCTGTACAAAAAGGAAAATTTTTCACCATAAAGATTTAGATGGCCCCAACTGCTTTACATTAATGTTAACACCAAATTTAAAGTGCTTTAATTAAAATTAATATGCTATTAAACATAAAGAATATTTAAATATCTAAAAATCAGCCATTTCTTGTCAATACATAACTATCAGATACGGACTTTTATAAGCTCCAATCAAAATATATTAACATAAATAAAAATACTGATATCTTATAAAATGAAAATAATTTACTAATATAATTGGAAATTTACTTCATTAAACGTTATCTGGGTCTTGAAAATCAAATCTAAAAGTTCTAGCTCTTCAGAACTATTAGCACAAAACAACATTCAAAATTAAGTCAACTTATAGCATTCAAAATTATTTTTAAACAACTAATTTCAAAGGTTACAAAAAAGCATACTACCAACCATAACAGAAAAGGGGGAAAAGGTTGTTTTTGAAGCCAACAGTCAAAAAAGAAATTTTTTCCTTTGGTTCTATAATCATCCTGAATAATGTTAAAACTATAACAAAGGCCATGAGTCATCAGCAACATGACTAAGCAATATGTCCTTAAAGGATGCCATTGGTGTTTCCTTCATTTGTATTTCAGTAACAGACTGAAGACTTTCCTTTGGTCTGAACAGTTTTCATTTTTTGACCAATTATTTTTTTTTAACATCAGGTAGATCCTTATTTAAAAGTGGAAAAAATTGATAAAAGATTTTTTCTGAAAACTAAAAATTTCAAAACTAGGTATCTCTGTGACTTCTTCATTAAAACCCAGAAAATACTTTCACATGGCTTAATTTTATAGTATATGCTTAAATTTTGGTCCTTTACACAAAATTTTGCTGACACCCTCCCCATGTAAATGATCACCTCTACAAGTGTCTTCTCTCCACCTAAAGGATACTGCAAGAGCTGCTTAGGTTAACTGTATTTTCTAATAAAGCTCAATGTTAAGGCTCTATTTTATAATGTTTCCTTTTATTTTGTTTTCTTGGCTTAATTTCTTTAGTTTTACAAGTTATACTTATTTTTAAAAGCTTTTTTAAAAAATCAGTATCGCTTACACTAACATACAGAAGGCCAAGTTATCTTCTATTAACAAGATATAGACCTAAATTACACAAATTATTCTCAAAAATTGAGAAAGAAAGTATGCTACAAAACTCCATTTTGAAACAAACATCTTAATATCCAAACAATGGAAGGGCAATGCAAACAAAAAGAATTATAGAAAAATATCATTTGTCAATATCAATTCAAAATTTTTCAATAAAATCCTGGCAAAAAGACAAGAGCGATATATCCAAAAATTATTCACTAATATAAAGCTGTATTTATACCAGAGATACAAGGATATTCAACATTAAATGTGCATACTCATACTAAAAAAAATCCCAAATTATATGGTATCAACAGAGGCTAAAAAAAAGCTTTTGCTAAAGTACAAGTTATTTCTTCTTTAAAAAAATATATCTACAAAACGAAGGCCTACAAAGACCTCTTAAAATGTGATTTTAAACTACGTATGAAAACTAAAAATTAGCATTATTCACAACAGAGAAATTCCAGAAGCTTTGCCAATCAACACCAGAGCAAAGCAAGGAGAAACCATTTCCCAGCTCTAATTTGACATAAATTTAGAAATGCTAACACTAATAGCAAAACAAGAGAAAATAATTAAAGGAACAAAAGGAATATAAAACTATCCCTATTTGCGGACAACATGATCATTTACTTGGAAAATCCTGAAGAAACAGGAAGCTGAGAGAATAAATAGCTTCAGAAAAGCATCAGAATACAAAATAAATTTACAGAAATCAACAGTTATTTTTACATAGCAACAAAAAATGCAAGGAGAAACAATTTAGGGAAATTCCACTCAAAATAATTCTACAAATTGTATAAAATCTATGGAAGCTAACCTGCCAAAGTATGCTGAAGACCCATATAGAAACAATTTTAAAATAATCCTTAAAGAACTCAGAGTGAATTATATAACTATAAGGATATTTAGTACTCATAGCTGATCCATGACAATGCAATAAAAATTACACCATCTAAATTAATTTTGGGGTTTAACACTGTAGCAATCAAACTGCCAAATAGATACTTAGCAGATCCAAGAAAAAATAACAAGATTCATTTGGAGAAAAAAAGATCTAAAATATCAAGAAAAATAATGAAGTAGGAATGAAAGGACAATTATACTTTCAAAATTTGTATCATAAGGCAAAAATCATCAAAAATATTCAGTACTCATTAAAAAGTATATTGATCAATGAAACAGACTAGAAAAACAATAATCAAAAACAAATCAACTGAATAATCCACTGTCTGATAAACTCAATAACATAAATTACCTGATGAAGAACTCAATATCTCACAAGAATTGCTTATAAAACTGGAAAGGTGTCTGAAAGAAATTAAGCTTAAACCAATACCTTACAAATATCCCGCAATAAACTCAAAATGGATGTATGACCTAAATGTTAAAGATTATGTTACACATTCATAAAAAACACTGAGGGCAATCAGGTCAAGTACCCAGATCAACTACAACAGGGTGAATTACAAACCAAATAAGGAATAGAAGAGGTCACAAAAGATAAAATAGATTATTTGCTTACATGTAACCGAAAAACTTTATCATTAACAAAAATAATGTAACTAGGATAAAAAAGGAAGCAGTGTATTGGAAAACAATCTCTGTATCAATTATCTCTGATAAGGGTCTGATATAATAACAATAGTAATGATAGCTAGCATGTATAGAGTTTTAAAGTTGTAGCATGCTTTACAAATGTTATCTCATTTTTTTCTTCACATCAACTCTGAGAGGCAGGGGCTATTAATTACTCCCATTTTACAGATGACATAACTGAACCAGACAGCAGTCAAGTGACTTGCCCAGGGTTATATAGCTGGTAAGCACTGAACCCAGGTCTTCCAAGTCCAGCACTTTATACACTGTACCACCTAGCTACCTCTGTATATACAAAGTATATTGGCGAACAACAGAACAACATAATATAAAACCAAAAGCCATTCCCCAATGAATAAGTGGTAAAAAAAAAAATAAGAAAAAGTTATCAAAATAAGTATTGCCAACTATTAATAACCACTTGAAAGAATATTCTAAACTACTAATAATAAGAGAAACACAAGTAACAAGTAAGAGGTTTTATCTCATACTCAGCAAAGGGGACACTGGGAATACTCAGTGTTGGAGGGCTTTTGTAATAACACACACCAAAGTACCACTGGTAGAATAGTACACTGAAACAACCAGTCTGGAAAGTAATTTGAAATTATACTGAAAAATGTCAATAAATACTAAAATGTCAATAAATACCTTTTGAATTAATGTTCTTACTTATGGGCTTAAATTCCAATGTGGTCAATGATTTTAAAAAAAAAAAGAGTCATATGAACACTAAAATACACAAGGATTTTTTTTTTGTAGTAGCAAAGAACTGGAAACAAAGTAGATGTTCAGTGACTGGAAAAAGGCTATACAAATCATGGTACCTAAATATATGCCTCTTCACAAAGAGCATCCTCAGGTGAGAAGACCTCAGACCATGGGTGAGGTAGCCACCTTGAACCTTTCATGTCCTGCGTGGCATGTGTACCCTGGGGAAAAGCTGGTAGAAGCCAGTCTGGGCATCTTCCAACCGACCCAAAGCAGTCTTTTTCATCTGTTGCCAACCCAATCTCCCAACTGGGATGTGGAGAACCTCCAGTGCAAAGAACAACCCTCTCTTTGAATCAAGGGCTCCCATCTCCTGTTGCACCTGTCCTGAGGATAGAAAAGTGACACTTTTCCATTCAATGATGAACACCGTCATACTTAGTCATACTCTTCATGTCCCAGTGATAGTGAACTCCTGTAGATTACCATTCCAATCCCCACTCCACACTATCACCTGATGCCTCATTCCCATCCCCTTCTTACTCCAAAGTTTCATCTTAACTCCACCCATCCCTTCCACTGTGCCCTCTGGAATGCCCATTCCATAGGTAACAAATTTCCCCTCATCTTAAATCTTTTTCCTCTCCCACTCCTTTCATCTACTAGTTTTTACTGAAACCTGGCTTTCCCTTAATGACACAGCCTCCCCAGCTACCCTTTCCAGTAGAGGGTACATTTTCATTCACTCTTCTCAGCTCATTGGTCAAGGATGAGGAATTGGACTACTCCTTGCTCCCCACTGCCACTGACAGGTTTCCCCCCTTCCTCCACCATCCAGTAACATCTCTTCCTTTGAGGTTCATGCAATTCATATCTATCATCCAATTAAAATCCTGGTAGTTATTGTCTACTCCCCTTCCTTCCTCAATGAATTCAATACTTGGATCATGATTTTTCTTTCCTCCTCAACTTCTGCCCTCCTTCTAAGGGACTTCAACAGAAAGACTGATTCTCTCTCAAATACCATAACCACTCAGTTCCTCAACCTACTCACTTCCCATGAGCTACTCCTGCACCATACCTCAGTCACACATAAATATAGTCATACCATTCATACAGCCATCATCCACAAATGTACCACCTTCACATTCAAGAATTCTGAAATCTCCTTAGCTAACCATAATCTAGTAGTTTTTCACCTCTCCCTCTGCCTTCCCTTACATAATTTTACTTTTCATCCACACTATAACCTCTAATCCCTTGATCCCTCAATTCCCTCCCAGGCCATCTCCCCTGCATTAACCATTCTCCTGTCTTCTCCCCATCTTGACTCCTCAGTGAAACAATTCAAATCCACACCGTCCTCTTCTCTTGAATCCCTAGCCCCTTCAACATATTGCTTATGACACCCAGTCAAGCTTCAGAAAGATGTGAAACTTGAGGTAAGCAGAGAGGTTAGAGCAAAAAAATAGATCCGAGAATCTTCAGCATAGAGATGATAACTGAACATAAAAATGAATAATCTCATCAGTTCTATGACAGTTAATGAGATTACGAACTGAAATAGTACAGAGGGGGTAAAAAAAGAAGGTCCAGGACAGAGCCCTATGGGATACCTACCATTAGAGGCATGACCTGGTTAAAGATCCAGGCAAAGGAGTAGTCAAAGAAGAGGATAATAGGTAGTATCAAAGGCTACAGAAAATTCAAGAAGGATGAGGATTAAGAAAAGACCACTAGATTTGGCAATCAAAAGATAACTGGCAACTTTGGAGAGGGCCATTTCAGTTAAATGATAAAGTCAAAAGCCAGACTGTAGAGAGTTAAAAAGAAAATAAGAAGAAAGGAAGTAGAGGCACTTGTTGTAGAGGACCATCTCAAGAAGTTTAGTTACATAAGGAAGGAGGACAGGAGATAATAGCAGGAGAGGATGGATGTGTCAAATCATATGTTTTCTGATGGGGGAGACATGAACATATTTGTAGGCAGTAGAGAAACAGGTAGTATACAGGGAGAGGCTGAAAATAAGTAAGAAAGTGGGGATGACAGGGAGGCAATCAGCTGGAGAAGACATGGTGGCATGAGATCATATGTGCATGTAGAGGAAGATGGACCTTGGCAAGGAGAAGTACCCCCTAATTAGGAAAGACAAGGATGAGGGAAAATATAGTGGCAAAAGACATTTGAAGGATAGGAGATAAGAAAGAGGTGAGAAAAGGGAGGGCTCAGCAAAAAGCTTCAAATTTTTTCAGTAAAATATGAGCCAAGGCTTTCAGTTGAAAGGGTAGGACTAAAGGCACAGGACGTTTAGAAAAATATCTGTGGTGAGCGGATAGTAAATTATTAGGACAGGACGCGTAAAAGAATTGCCCTGCCATAGTAAGGGTACAGCTGAGGTTATGTAACATAAATTTGTAGTGAACTCAGTTCAATATAATTACATTATTCTCTCTAGGTTTGTTCAGTAACACATGTGTAATAATGAAGGCAACTGATCGTCAATGATCCAAGGTGAAAGCATGGCAGGGCAAGACTGGCATACACTGAGGGAGAAATGGAATCAAGAAAAGAAATGGTTATAGAATTGAAGTGGTTCAACCAAGGAATCAAAATGAAAAAGGGAAGAGAAGAAGAGCTACTGAAGATATGATGGCCTGTGAAAGAAGTGAGGATCAAGGGATTGGAGGATTTAGTGAGGGCTAAAAACAAGATTTAGGGTTGTGAGGAAGCAGTAGAATGCCAACAAGCTGTCATCAGATGAGAGAGACAGATAGTAAGAGAAGGAAACATAGAAGAGAGGAGGAGAGAAGAGGAGAGGAAGGGTGAGAAGGAAAGAATAGATGGGAAGGGGAGGGAGGGAAGAAAATGTGACAAAAAATACCTATAAAAATATACAAAAAATTCAAAATTCAAAAAATGACACATAGATTATTAGAGATATTATCTTAACTATCAATCAACAAGTATGTATTAAACTCCCACTATGTGCCAGGTAACATGCTAGACAAAAATGAAACAGTCACTAACCCTCAAAAATTTTAAATTCTATATACTTCACACAGCTCAAAACTTCACACAACCAACAAAATTTACTTTTCATGTGATTTGGAAAGAAATGGAAGGGGGATGGGGAGCAAAACTACATATAAGTGTATTCCTTATCTGTACCAATCACAATTTCCTCTCAAATTTCAACTGGAAATTCCTTAAGAAGCAAAGCACTATGTGTAACTGCATCATAAAAGCTTTAATAAGTTTATATGATTATCTGACCTCTAGAATCTAGTGAAAAAACTAACCACGTGTATATGTTTGTATATGTGTATACTAATCCAGATCGATGAGCCCTTTATCACAGAGATATCTGACTAAACACCATAATGACTAAATATCATAGGGCTAAATACCCTGGGTTATACGTACAAGGAGAACAATCAGGAGAAAGGAAGTTTCCTTCCTCTACACTGTCATTCCCAAATTACCAATCACCTAGGCCAAAAAACATAAAGAGACAAATCTTAGCTTAGCTGATTTTTAGAGTTTTGCTTTGTGGATTTAGGAAGGAGTGTAAGTGTGTATGCAAACACATACACATACATATGTGTTACAAACATATATACACTTTGTGTGCACACATATGTATACACATATGCTTATTTACACACACCCATGACAAAAATGAAACACGTGCAATGTTTGTGTTTACAAAATGAAACATGTACACACATATGCCTATTTACATATACCCAGGTATATATGACACAAACATACACGTGTGGTTGTGTGCATAGATACACATAAATACATATACACATATACACACACTTAGTAAGGGTTGTTTTATTTACCTAGATGTATGTGTGTGCATATATACATACATGGATGTTTCATTTATATTATATATATTATAAATGTGCTTAGTATTACAATATACTGCTTATTTATATGCAGCTAAAGAATGTAAATTATGTCATATATTATAATTCTTTCTACATTAAGATCATGACTATTAATTCTTCATTTAATGGTTATAGATACTCAGCTGAAGCTTAATTTTTTTTTAATGCCTGCTTCTTTGTCTCAACATTGGGAAACAGAATTTCTCCTAAAAATGAACTGTGCAACCTTTTTGTTTATCACTATGGACTCCATCCACCTATTACTTCACAACAATCAATGGTCCTAACCAAGGATTTCCAGAGTAACAACCATGAATTTTGAAAGAACCTCTCTTCCATGATACTGTAGTAGTAATCAGAATGAGGGAGAAATGGAGAGAAGAGAGAGAAGGAAAAGAGAGGTGGAACAGGACATAATATTGCAAATTCCATAATATTAGGGGGAAAAAAATCCTACAAAGTCACCAAATTGTACCTTTTCATTAATAGAAAGAATAATACAAGCCTGAAGAAAAGGGACAAAATTCAGCAGTAAAACTTTTTAAAGTTTTGTTATAGAAGTTGAGTTAGAATTTACATGCAACTGGGAAATAAGGCATACAGGTACTGGGGTAGGGAGATCCATCTTGCTCTACTGGAAAGTCAGAGGGGTGGTGGGGGAGGATATAGGAGAGAGCAGATTGGGGGAGGGGGCATACCATAGGATCACTGTTTTGGGGTGGTAGGTAGGGGAAAGATGGGGAGAAAATTTATAACTCAAAATCTCGTGGAAATGAATGATGTAAACTAAAAATAAACAAAAAAAATTTTTTTAAGTTGAGTTGGAAATGCTTCTTTCCAGTCATCTTCCCTGTTTGCTTATAAATTCACTATATTTGCTTAAGTATTATTGTGACAGCGCCCTTAAAAAGCTTCAGGGTAAGAACAAAATAATCTCAGTACTGCAAACATAAGATACACTCTTACCGATCTTTTGTGTATGAAATGTTGACAAGTTTAACCAAAATCAAGGAGGAATAAAGCCAAGCATAGACTTTTGATCACTGTATAAAACTTCAAGTGGACTACAGTGTGATTTTTAGCTACAGAAAAAAAAAATCCTTCCTTTATCATTTCATTAGCCCATCAGTTTAGGTAAACTGTAGTAGAGGTAATTATGTATAAACACATAAATACACCTTACACCTCTTTAGAAGTTTCTAATTTTTAGCAATCTAAGAATAGATTTCTAAGATAGTAATATCTCATCACTTAAATATTACTATGCATTGTGATGCAATTATTTAGTGCTTACTATATGTCAAGCACTAAGTATACAAAGAAAGGCAAAAATATCATCCATGCTTACAAGATGCTCACATTCTAATATCAGTGTGTAATACCCTAGAAGATAATCATAAAGGGAGGGAACTGAGGAGGAGGAATAGGCAGACAAGACATGTAAAAAAAAAGCCTTCTACAGAAGATGACATATGAGCTGAGTCCTGAAGGTATCCACATAAGGCAGGAGTCAAAGGTAAAGCAGGAATATTTATACATAGGAGACAACCAATGCAAATACATACTGAGTTGGGAGATGGAACATGAGATATAAAGAACAAGTCAGTCAGTATAGCTGGATCTTGGAGTTCACGAAGGGGCGTTAAGTATAAGAAAACAGGAAAGAGAAGAAGGAAATTTCAAGGGGTTATGAAGGACTTTAAATGCCAAAAGGAGGATTATATTTGATTTTGGAGGCAACAGGGAAAAACTGGAGTTTATTAAGTAGGAGGGTGACATGGTAGCACCCGTATTTTGGCAAGATCACTTTGATAGTTGAATGGAGGATGGACTAGAGTGTAGAGAAACTTGAGGCAGGAAGACTAATTAGAAGGCTATTGCAATAATCCAGGCAAGTGGTAATGAGGGGTCTCAAACAGGGTATGTGAGCAAAAAGAGGGAGTATATATTCCAGATGTTGCAAAGACAAAAATGACAAGATCTAACAACAGTTTGTATATATAGGGTAAATGAAAGTGAAGATTGGAAGATGATACAAACTGTTGAGAACCTTGGTAACAAGAAAGATGGTGGTACCCTTAACAATAAAAAGAAAGCTGAAAGATGGACAGGATTTGGGGAAAAGATAATGGACATTTTGAGTTTGAAATGCCTATGAGACTAGCAATCAAAATGTCACTAGGGTTAGACATATAGATCCCAGAAACATTTGTACTGAGATGATAATAAAAAGCTTGCTGATAAAAAGAACACAAAATAAATCTGAAAGTGGTCATTTTAAAAGAGAAACAAAAAAATATATACAGAAGCTATGAATTACGTATGGCACAGATTGACAGATTCCATCTCAGAAAGCAAACTGGGGAAGCATATAGCCCCCACTCACTATATGTCAGGCACTACGCTAAGTATTATCTTACTATTAAATATTACCTCCTGTGATCCTCTCAATAAACTTATGGATGAGGTACTATTATTATTCTCATTTTACAGCTGGGGTCACACAACTAGTATTTGAGGCCAGATGTGACCTGGCTCCAGGACTAGCACTCTACTCACTGTGCCACCAAGACAAACTCAAAATAAATCAAGGAACAAGGATTACAATTGTAATCCTTTACAATTAAAATGGAAAGGCCAATGTTGTGCTTCTTTAAGCAACTTATTCTTACTG
>CM053582.1:301968626-302004415 GCA_028627135.1 Pseudochirops cupreus | reverse complement strand
TGCTTAACTCTGCAACATATTGGGCAAGATTCTGTCTTTTTTTAAGCTTGAATTTCCACATCTATAAAGTGGGCGATAAGATTTTGCAGTGAGTGAAGTGCTAGGTTTCGTTGAGTTAAGAGGGCCAGAGTGCCAATGCTACTTCTGATACTTAGTAGCTTTGTGACACGGGGATAAATCACTCGACGTCTATCTAGACGCCTCAGTTCTTTCTCAGGGTTTACTCATCAATCACAGAACTGCCATCTGCATGGATGGAGTTAGCTTCCTATGCAAAAATTACAGCTCCTTCGGATATAAACACTCAATACTTGCCCTAGCTACCTCACACAGCGCTGCTGAGAAAATAAAATTAGATAGGAAGTAAACTTTGGATTATGACTTGATTATTAAAGGAGGCAAATATTACGGCGTAACGGAAGGAGCTAGATCTGGAGTTAGGCAGTCAAGGTTTGAATCCAGACTCTATTACCTACTACCAATGACTATTTCATTGCCCCTCAGTTTCCTCATCAGTTCAATGGGTGGCTTTGGGTTTAATATTCCTAGCGTTCCGCCTACCTCTAATCCATCCCTCTGCCAAAGGTGCTGCATTTTCCGACCTGCACTCAGAGCCAGTGCAGACAACCTTACCTGCAATGTGGGGCCTGGTCGGATACTGTTCTAGAAGTAATTTGGGCTTCTCAAAGCCATCAACTTGTTGCAAGAAACTTTCCAGTTCCTTCCGTTTCATTTTTTTCTTCTGGTTACGTGAGTTGTAATGGGGAGAGGGGGAAGGGAGGGCGGGGTGCATCGATTTACACCCGAGAAAATTTTTTTAAATCGTCTACTCGAGTCCCCGCGCTCCCAGCTCGAAGGTTTCAGTCTCCGCGGCGGCGGCCTTACCCGTGCGCCTGCGCCTGCGCCCGCGCCTGCGCCTCGTAAGTCCCTCTCGGGCTGCCGCTGCTCCTTGGTTCTCCTCAGGTCGCACGCTCAGTGCCTGGGCATCCCCCCTCCCCCAGCTCCAGAAGCCGGACTACGCCGCTCAGGCTACCCTGCATCCAGTGCCTCCGGCTCAGCGGTCCGCAGGCAGAACGGAAACTAGGAGCGACGCACGGGAGTTCCGGTGTCGAGGAGACTACAATGCAGGTCCGGCAAACTGTCATACGTGCAGCATCTCCTCAGAAAAAAATCTCATTGATTTACATTCATGGGATTTACAGCTGGAAGGAACCTTAGATGAAGAGAATATGATCCAACCCCACCCTCCCCCATAAAAATGCTTGTCGATTGGAAAAAAAATTAAGGGAAAGGTATTTATATTGGTCCCTATGCTAGTTGCTAGGTGCTGCATAGAACTACAACGGTTGAAATAATCCTTACGAGAGCTTGCATTCTATTGGGAGAAACAAGAACATATATAAATATTCGAAGCATTAAGTATAAACTGAATAAGTACAAACATACAAAGTATTTAAATACCAGGTAATTAGGAAGGGAGGGCACTATCCAGGAGTTGGGGGATCAGAAAAGATTTTATGCAGAAGATGGTGCTGGATTTGTTTCATAAACTAAGTGTGAGTGTTTTTGAGATGGAAGCTAGGAGGGAATTGTTCCAAGCATGGGAGAAGGCCAGGGTAAAAGCCCAGAAAGGGGAGAGGGAATGTTACATGTTTGAGAAAGAGAAGGTCAGCTAGCTAGAAGGCTAGGATTGCAGACTGGTTGTGTATGGCTTTGAAAGATAAACAGTGGGGTTTATGTTTTATTCTAGAGGCAAAAGGAAGCCCCTGGAGTTGATTTGACTAGGGGTTAGATACGTACTTGAGGGAAAATCGCTTTGGCAGCAATGTGTAGGATACAAACTTGAGACAGGAAAACCAACTGAGGAAGTGTTGCAATAATCTAGATGGGAAGTGATGAGAGCCTGAACTAAGGGTGTGCAAGTGGAGAGAAGAGGTCAGATGCAAGGAATGTTATGAAGATAGAAAAGACAAGATTTGTTAAGTTATTGGACATGGGAGATGAGAGAGTGAGGAGTCTAGGATAATACTAAGGTTAGTAACTTAGACACTGGAAGGATGGTGGTGCCTTCGACAGAAATCGAGGAGTTTAGAAGAGGGGATGGCTTGTAGGGAAGGAGAATGAGTTCTGTTTAGGACATATTGAGTTTGAGATTTCTCTGGGACATCCAGTTGGAAATGTCCAGATGGAAATTGATGATGCTAAAGCCTGGAGAGACTGTGGCTTAATACGGGAGTCATCTTTCTAGAGATGTTCATTAAACCCATGGGAACTCATAAGTCTACCAAAAGAGAATGAAGGAGAAGAAAAGAGGACCTAGGACAGAACTTTGGAGAACTCCTCAAGTTAGGGAATATAATATAGAAAATGAACCGGCCACGGAGACTGAGAAGAATCAGACTGACAGGTGGGGGGAGAATTAGGAGAGTAATATAAGTAATGGAAACCCAGAGAGAAGAGGAGGATGGGCACAGCAGGATAAAATGCGATACATGGACTGAAAAGAATGAGGAATGAGGCAAAAATGAGATGTGGCAAGAGGTAATTGGTAATTTTGGAGAGAACAGTTTGAACCGAGTGATGAAATTGGCAGCCAAATGCAATGGATTGAGAAATAAGTGAAAGGAAAAGAAGTAGACATGGTCTGTGTTGATAGCTTTTTCCAAGAGTTTGTCTAAGAAATGGAGGATATATAGGAAAAAAGCTTGAGGGGATGATAGAGTCTAATAACAGTTGTTCAAAGGTTGAGGTGACAATATTTGCAGGCAATAGAGAGGAACCAGTACATAGAGAGAGCTTGGAGTCCGGGAAGGGGGGGGGGGAGATGATTGAGGGAGGATATTATCTGGTAGAGAAATCAAAGGACCTTCCCTTTGCAGAACCTACTTAAAAGTGTATTGGAAAGAGTGTTGATTCTGAATTCAGAGAACCTGGGAACAAATTTGATGATGATACTTCCTGTGTGATCTTGATCAAGTCACTTACCTTCTCTGGGCCTCAGTTTCCCCATTGATAAAATCGGGATAAAATTGAAATGAGATGGCCTCTGAGGTCACTTCCAAGTCTAGATCTATGATTATATGGTCCTAAAATACACTTTCTTTGTAATTAGGACTATTCCTTAAAATTCAGGAGGTATAATTTACATTATGCATGGTATCTTCCCTCCTAGCAATTTATATTGTAATGGGAATCATAACCAGGTAAAAAGATAAATAAAATATAAAGCAGTGAGGTAAGCTATACCATGAGGCCAAATGTGATTAATTGTCCATTGAATGATACAATAAACATATACCATTAACTTAGAGGTTCAGACCCCAACACTTCTACTCATTGTCTTGATTTCAAGCCTTCCATTCTCCTCCAGCAGACTGTTTCCAGGCTGACAATCATCCTTTCTCCCTAATTTTCAATCTCTTCTCATCCACTGGCTTTTTCCTTACTGTTATGAACATGCTCAGATTTCCACCATCCTTAGAAAGACCTCTCAAGCTACTGTCTACCATCTTCTAGTTCTACTTCCTTTTACAGTCAAACTACTAGGGAAAATCTGTTTGCATTCATTTCCTTAACTCATTAGTTGGTCATGTGTGTATGTAGTGAAATTCAGGAGAAAGACTGGGTTTGAATATACAACATATGGAATCACTGAAAGTATAGAGAGAAAAAGAAGAGAGCAGAGGAGAGAACCATGGAATACACCCACAGAGAAGAGGTGGAACAAGGAAGACGATCTTGCAAAGGAGGCTGAGAGGGAGGAGCAAGCTGCCAAATAGGTGGAAAATAAAAACAAATACACAAAAAGGTGATGTTATGAAAATGCTATGTGTTATGAAAGTGAAAAGTGTATTTTCAGGGGTCTGAAAATCTCTGGGTTTCAAGGAAGTCAGTGATAAAAAGAAAGGTATCAAAATACTTATAGCAGCACATTTTGTGGTGGTAAAGAACTAGAAACAAAGTCAGTGTTCATTGGCAGGGGAATGGCTAAACAGATTGTGGTACGTGAATGTAATAGAACATCACTGTGCTGTAAGAATGACAAATGTGATGAATGCAGAGTAGCATAGAAAGACTCACATGGACTGACGCAAAATGAAGTAAGTATAACCAAGAAAACAATGTGCACAGGTACTATAACAATGCAAATGGAAAGAAAAATAACCCCCAAACAATTAAAAAAAATCTTACAAAATACAAAGAACTGCCTTGACCTCAAAGAAGAGATAGGAGAAAATGTTTCCCTTTATATCTTTCTGGCGTGAGAAGGAAAAGGGAGTGAGAGATCCACAGATGTGGAATATCACATATATTGTCAGATTTATTAGCTGTATTGATTGATTGGGTTTTTTTGCTGATTTTTAAAATTCTACTTTTTTCTTTAAAAAAATTCTTTGTGAAGAATTTGGGAGAGAGATTTGAAGGAATACAGGAAGAAATTTAAGTGATATAAAACAAAAGATAGAAATGGAAGACCTTTTTTTTAATTAAAAAAAAGAAAATAAGTTGTAATGATATCAGAAAACCAATAGAGGGCTAATAAGCACGCCCACAAAGTTCAACGACAATCCTGTAGTGGGGAGAGCGTAGGCCAAAGTGTTAATGCACTGTCATGCTTTCTCATGGAAGAGATTTGTAAAACATGAGTTGAGAAAATTACTGAAAATGTCCCAACTTTATAACTAAGCCAGTGAGAGGAACACAGTAAGTACAGTTTAGAAGTCTCAAAAAATCACATTTTACTGTGTTTGAATGCTAAATATACCCCTGTCCCCATTTATTAAAGTGAACAGTTCCTCTAAAAGAAAAAAGAAATCTCTCCCCATTTGCAAGATATTTTACGATGTACTTTAAAATTAAATTTCCTTCATTCACCCTTCTTTCTCTTCTTTTAGCTTTTAATTTTGCTCAGTGAATATTTTACTATTGTTAAAAATTAAACTTAAGATGTCAGCTGTTATTATTTAAACCAGTGGTTTTCAACCTTCCTAATGCTGCAACCCTTTAATACAGTTCCTCATGTTGTGGTGACCCCCAACCATATTTTCATTGCTACTTCATAATTGTAATTTTGCTACAGTTATGAATCTATCTCATATGCAGGACATATTTTCATTGTTACAAATTGAACATACCCCACAGGTTGAGAACCGCTGATTTAAACAGTTTAAAGATTTTTCTTTAATCTTGGTTTGATAAAATTGATGTGCCTTGGTTTTTCTCTTTGTAACGGCAGTGACCATATATGTTACAGTTTTTGGTATATCCCATAGCTGATCAGCACAGTGCTTGGCACATAATAGGTGCATAATAAATACTTGTTTGACTATTTGAAGGGTTGACAGTGAAGTGTTTACAATACTTTTATGTTGCAGTACGACTATAGATGCCCATACTCAGACCAGACCCAATATGGTGAGCCTCTAGACATGGAGAGCAATCAGGCTGCCTAAAGAAGGGTGAATTGGCCCATGCTGGAAAAATAGAGCAGATAAAAAGCTTTCATGAGAATCAACAATGGCATTGGGCCTGTTGAATGCCACCAAACTTGATAAGGAGAGCGTGTATCAAAAAAAAAAATCGTCCCTGCTTTCAATGAGCTCATATTTAAATGCAGGAGACATCACAAATGGGGGGTTTCAGCAGAAAGTCAGATGGAAGGGCCTAGTGGTCTGGAGTACTGCAACAAAACAGATGGTTATGCATCATATTTTTGGTGTCATTTCCATTTAATGACTTAGCTTTTGTATATTTACTTTAGCACTTTAATAGTCTGCAATTTTATTCAGTTTATTCTTTTCCTTAGAGGGATTGCCATTGTCTCATTCCCATATCTCCTGGTAAATAAGGAAAGGGTCCATTTGGAAAGTTCCCAATGGGCTAATTTTATCCTTCTCTAATAAAATCATGCTTTTTTGGCATATATGAGCACTAGTAGAGAGATACAAAATAGTATAGAAGAAAAAAAAATCTCCTGAGAAGAATGTGTTAAACTACTGTTTAACAGTTTTTTTTTTTTCCCCAACTGCTTTTAAGAATCCTGTAGCTTCTGTAGTCTGAAGGGGACTGTGGCTCTGAAACTCCAAGTCAGTGGTCCTGGGAGTCACAGATGTCAGAACAAAATTACTCCCTAATCCCAATCCCACTTTATGTGTAAAATTTGTGAAATAAGGAGAAAATAAGAGAATAAAGATGATAATAATTCCTTTGATAAACAGGATATTATACTATATACTATATTATACTATAAGTAGAATGTTATACTATCACTAAGGATCATAAATTGAAATATAAGAAAATTATTATATATATGTAACATACAGATAGTAATATGGGCTTGGCCTATGTTTAAAAGTTGGGCAGGGATATAACTTCTAATGTTAACAATCTTATAACACTTAAAATTCTGAGTATTTTAAATATATTTTTAAAATAAATTTTCTATGAAAGCTTTTCACGCAACAACAAATGTTTTAAAAGGTCTTTCTGTAGCAGTTTTCAAACTTTTTGGTGTTAGGATCCCTTTGTGCTCTTAAAGATTGTTGAAAACCCCAAAAAGCTTTTGGTTTTGTGGGTTATATTATTTATTTATTTATTGTGTTAGAAATTAAGATGTTTTAATATGATTCTGAAAATAGTTTTGACCTCAGAGACCCCTTGAAAGGATCTCAAGGATCTCTAAGAGTGCCCAGACCACTTTTGAGAACCATCGTAAAGTACTGTAGTAGGTACTAGCAAAAATACAAAGTCTGGATAAAACACAATTCCTGCTATGTAGGACTTCACAGTCTAGCGGGGAAAAATATAATACAGATAGTTATGATACATGTTATTACATGATAAGTGCATTAGGGCATTGCAATCAGAGGTATGGGCTGGGGGAGGGGGACTCAGTTAATAAGGGGATGGGGAAGGCTTCTTAGTGGGATTTGAGGTGAGCATTTAAAAGTGAGTAGGAATTCAGTAGTACTACTGGGAAACAGCAAAATTATGTACCATTCAGTGCTCTAATTTTCTTCCTGGAGATCTTTTTTTGCTTAAAAGGTTAAGGATTTTTTGTTAGAAGATTAAGCACTTGCTGTGTGCCAGGCATTGTATTAAGTACTGAGAATACAAAGAAAGCATCTACGCCCCCCCCATCCTCCAAAAGGACCCTTGCTCTCAAAGACCCTATATTCTAATCATTTACTCAGTTTATTCTTTTCCTTGGAGGGATTGCCATTGTCTCTTTCCCATATCTCCTGGTAAATAAATAGGGAAAGAGTCCATTTGGAAAGTTCCCAATGGGCTAATTTTATCCTTCTGTAATAAAATCATGCTTTTTTGGCATATATGAGCACTAGTAGAGAGATACAAAATAGTATGGAAGAAAAAAAATCTCTTGAGAAGAATGTGTTAAACTACTAAGGTTTTTTTTGGAAGAAACAACTTACAAATACCTAGGTACATAGAAGATACATACAAAATGGATTAAGGAAGTCTTGATTAGAAGCTAAGTGAATGAGAAAGGGTCCTGGAGGTGGGATTTGAGCGATTTTGAAGGAATCCAGAGAAACTAAGAAGCAGAGAGGGTAGAGTATTCAAGGCATACAGGACAGTCAGTGTAAAGGCAGAGATACCAAAAGATTCGCGTTGGGGACCTGCAAATACGTCAGTGGAGCTGGATTTCCAGGTTCATGGAGGGTAGTAAATTTCAAGAAAGGTATAAAAATAGTAAGATGACAGATTATGAAGAATTTTAAATGCCAAGTAGAGAATTTTATATTTCATCTTGGCTGGAGCTCAGTGAGCAGGAGAGTGACAAGGTCAGACCTACACTTTACAAAAATCACCTTGGCAGCTAATCAAAGGATAGACTTTACTTGACACCAGTTAGAAGGCTGTTATTTTGGCAGTTCAGGCAGTGAGGCCATGAACTAGGGAAGTGCCTGATCGCAGAAAAGGGGGCATAAATGAGAATTGCTGTTGAAGTAGAAGCAAGATTTGACAACAGATTAGATATTGAGGGTGAGAGTGAGGATTTGAGGTGTTAACTCGAAGGATGTCATGTCAACTACTATAAGGAAGTTCATAAGAAGAAAGGTTTTGGGGCAAAGAAGAGAAAGGTTTTTGGGAAAAGAAGATAATTTCAAGATTTCTATAACAGAACCTTAAAAGACTATTAACAGCCCCTCTTACAATTATCTTTTTCTCAAATGCTATTTATCATGGCACTGTGGCTTTGTGAATCAGTTCTATGTTACATTTTAAGTAGTAACCCACCAGCCTCAACCTCACTAGCAGCAGCAACTACAGGTAGGAGCTACGATTATCTTTAATTCCATCACCACAGACTTGAGAAAGGCAGAGGGAAAACAAAAGAAAGCAAAACCTGTAAAAAAAGAGATTCTTTTATAACATTGGAAGAAAAATTCAAGTTTCATAGATGCAAGTTCTAAATATTCAGGCTAATCTTTCTTGGTGAACTTTTAAAGGCAGTTAAAACTCAGAGAACTAATTTTCTATTTGGGTAGAAATATGTTTATTCTATTCATCTTAAGTTAAGAGTTAATAATTCTAAAGGCTCTGAAAAGTCAAATATTTTTCTAAATTTTGGCAGGGATAATATTAGCAGGTAGGCAGCAAAACCTATGGAAAGACATTTTGCTTTGTGATATGCATATCAAGCTAAGAGGCCTGTTTGACAGGTGGTGGGATGACAAGACTGAAGAAATCTAAGAATATACAGGTACCACTATACTCAAGATTGTAATAGAATCCTATTAGATATCAACATATGCTGGGTTTAATCTGAAAAACAGAGTGTTCTCCAATGTTACATTGGTCAGGAAGGAAATCCTGGAGTGATGACAGCACACTTCATTAGGTTCTTTACCATGTCTTCCAGTGTACATCAAGGCTCCTTAGACAGTATGGTATGCTCAAGCACACGCGCGCGCACACACACACACACACACACACAGCTTTAAAAATACTCCTGAATTATAATTTCTTGTTCCAAAGTTAATGTGATTGTTCATGGATAATTTCACATCATTGTTAAGAATAATTTGACAGGGGTCGGTAAGTGGCACAGTGAGTAGAGCAACTGCCCTGGAGTCAGGAGGACCTGAGTTCAAATGTGGCCTCAGACACTTAACACTTAACTAGCTGTGTGACCTTGGGCAAGTCACTTAACCCCAATTGCCCTAACTTCTCCTCTCCAAAAAGCACCCCCCCAAAAGAATAATTTGACAAATACTTTACTAATATGAAAGGCAAGGAGATGTGAAATGATATTATATTATTGGTATTTCCTGTTGGTTTTCATCTAATACTAGCTAAGATTTAGAAATACTCATCCAGTTCTTATCAGCTTAGCTAGCTCGTTTAGGTGCTTGAACTTGTCCTTCTTGTGTTTTGCCTTTTAGTCTTTTGAATTCATTGAAAGAAAGTCATATGTTAATAGATAATTACTGTTACTACAGCTCTATTCTGTAAAATTATTGTATAAATCCAGTGAATAAGCCAGCCATTGAATGCAGCAAGCTTTTTCTTAAAAGGCCTGCTAGGAAAAGAAACTATTATTCTGCAATTCTCTTTTATAAAAAATTCATTTTCAGTCATATTATTCTAGACAGTACACTCACCCATTCTCCTACTCAGGTGTGTCACAGTTTAAGTGAATGTAATAAATGAAAACCCAGATTTACAAAATATATTAGGTTTTACTTTAAAGAATAATAGGATTATTTTAAACTGAGCTTTTCTATTGTCTTTAAAAAATAGAAATCCAATTTACATTTACCTCAGAATTCACTAAAGGAATACTAATTGGATGCTTACTATACATAAGGAACTGAAAATTTAGGAGAGGAGATAGACATATCCCCAAATAGTTACATTATAAGGTAAGTTATGTTAGAGATGTGGGAAGTTGGAGATTTCTTGCAGGAGGTCTTGATCTTGAAGAACAGTAGCCTTTCAGCAGAGAAAGTCAAGGAAAAGGAAGGGTATGATCAAAGGTATAGGAAGCACAAATCTCAAGGCTTGTGACAGCTAAGTCCGGTCTATGCTAGTAATATAAAGGATAGAGTTAATATGGTAGATTGTTAGTAGTCAATTTTTCCTTTTTTTAATGTTTTCTAAAATAAAATTTTGCATGTATTTATAATTTGTCCCTTTTACTGGCCTTCCCAGTTGATTAAAATAAAACAAAACAAAATGAAAAACAAAACCCTTATCATAAACATAGTCCGGAAAAACATTTCTAAATTGGCCATGTCTGAAAAAGTACGTCCTTGTGTAAATTTTAAGTTCTTCACCTCTCTGGCAGAAGGTGAAGGTCTTAATAGTCTTTTCTCAATTCTTATCCTTCTTGACTGGCTCTGAAGCTTTTAACACTGTTGACTACCCTCTTCTCATTGATACTCTCTTCTATTGCTCTTTGCTGGTTTTTCTCCTACCACTCTGACTGCTTCTTCTCTGTCTTCTTTGCTTTATCTTCATCCAGGTCACATCTGCTAACCGTGGGTTAGCACTAGATCTCGAATAGCATTAAGTATTGACTTTATTCAGGGGAGCTATTAAAGAGGTTTTTTTCAAGGGAGTAGCACAGGTAAATCAAGGAGATGATTTTGGCATCGGTGTGCAAAATATATTAGAAAGAATTGAACATCACTTAGAAGACAATGAAAATAGTCCAGAGGAAAAGAAAGTAATAATTGCCACTAAGGTACGGTAATGCTAATCTACTGGGTAAAGAGAAGCGCAATTATATAAAATATATTGTATAGAAAGGATGCAGTACAAAGCTCCTATAGCACTTGTGACAAGAAATCATACATATCGGTGCTTCTGGAAGATGGAAAGGTGGCCAAGCCGGTCGTCCCAAACGTCACTTAAGTGCTGGCAAAAAAATGTCAAAACATTTGTCCGCGTGAAGGTTTCCTTAAGTTGATTCCAAATCTGCATTTCATGATGAAATCCGTTCCTCCGAGGAGTTCGCCTGGGGGGGGGCGGGGGAGAGAAGAAAGAGTCCAAAGAAGGGACAAGAAAGGGAGGAAAGAAGGGGCAGAGCCCAGCGAAGTGGACTTTAAAGGAGAAGGTGAGGGAGGAGAAGGAGGTGGAGCCTAGGAGCGGAGAGATAGAGGTGGAGCAAGGAAGGGCGGGGACCAGAGAAGAAGGGCGTGGTGGCGGAAATAAGGGGAGGAGACTAAGGGAGTGGAGGGCACGAGAGTGACCCGAAGAGGTGAAGACAGTAAAATAACTCCAGGGAGAGGGGAGCATCTGTGGAAGACACCCAGAGCTAAAGAAGATATCAAGGAAGCTCAGAAGACTGGAGGGAGGGGTGTAAGGAGAATGGGGGAGGGAATGACGGGAAGAAGGGGCGTGGATAGGGGGCGGGGCGAGAGATGAAGGGCTGAAGTGAGCGTCAACTCTCGGCTATCGCGAGAGTTGGGCCGGGGCCGAGCTCAGCAGTCTATTCTCACCCCCCCCCTCCCTTCCCCAACACCATCCCGGGAGGAGCCGCGGCTGCCGGAGCCGCCGGCTCTGGACTCTCCCGATTCTGAGCTCTCATCATGGCGGCGGCGGCAGCGGCGGCTGTCGGGGGACAGTCGTCGCCTCAGTCTGAGCCGTCTCAGCCGGAGCTGGGCCGGGACAAGGCGGCCACGGCGGCACACCTGAAGGCGGCGCTGAGCCGGCCGGACAACCGGGCAGGCGCTGAGGAGCTGCAGGCTCTGCTGGAGCGGGTGCTGAGCGCCGAGCGGCCACTGGCCCGGGCGGAGGGCGGGGGGGAGGAGGCGGCGGCGGCCGGAGGAGGCGGCGGGGGCGGCAGCGGCGGCGGCCCGGGGGCGGCGGAAGAGGAGGCCCTCGAGTGGTGTAAGTGCCTTTTGGCCGGCGGCGGCGGCTACGAGGAGTTCTGTGCCGCGGTGCGGGCCTACGACCCCGCGGCGCTCTGCGGCCTGGTCTGGACAGCCAACTTCGTGGCCTACCGGTGCCGGACGTGCGGCATCTCCCCTTGCATGTCCCTGTGCGCCGAGTGCTTCCACCAGGGCGACCACACCGGACACGACTTCAACATGTTCCGCAGCCAGGCCGGGGGCGCCTGCGACTGCGGGGACAGCAACGTGATGCGGGAGAGCGGGTGAGCCGGGGACCGAGAGACCGAGGGAGGCGAGAAGGGAGCTATTCTCTGGGGCTCTGCCAGAGCTGTCAGAGGATAGGAGTGGGGGAGGGGAGGGAGCCGGAGCCACATGGGGATAGAGGTGTCGGAGCTGTCACCGGTGGGGGAGGGGGCTGCCTCGCCAGGGTCGCCTTCAGGGCTCGGAGCTGCTCTGGCGCTCAGGGGCCGCGGGGCTGTCAGTTGTGCACTTGTCCCGGAGAATGGCCATGGACCTGTCGGATTCGTCGTTCTGCCCAAGCGGGGTGTTGGAGGGGAGCGGAGGGAAGAGGAGAAATGGGTCCAGCCTGGGGTCTTCAGGGTGGGAGAGGTGCTGTCACCGTCGGGGGAGGGACAAGTTGGGGAAGGGGCTTCCGAAGTGTCCCGGGTGTCCCCGGCTGAGGGAGGAAGGAGCCGCGGAGCTGGTGCCTGGCGTACTGGTGTGTGTTTGGTGCGGGAGGTGGGTGGAGAGGAGGGAGGAGCCTGGTGAGACTGGAGCTGTCAAACGGGGTATTTGGTGGTGACTCGGACATTTCTAGAACTGGGCTCCCGAACAGTTACGTGTGTTTGTTCCCCCTTTTTTTTAGGGGGAGACATTGTTGCTGTAACTATTCTTCTGAAAATATTTTGTTCTCAGCCGGGGAAGATTTTTTTTCTGTACTGACTTTTTCAGGGATGGGGAGGAGTTGGGAGATAGGGATAGGGTAGGGGCCCGGACCTGTGGCTTTAAAGTTGTAGGAAACTCCTAGTAAGGAGATTCACTTTGCCAGTGTATATTGATAACACACTTGTGATTTACTCTTTAATTTTTTTGAGGGGGGGACTGTAAGAGATTCAGTCTAATACTCAGGGTCACACTACCTGTATAGTACCTGAGGCAGGATGTCAGCTCAGGTAGGTACTCCTTACTCCAAGTCCAGCCAATCTACCACTTTCTCTCTCATTTATTTACCCTCCACAGGAACATTATTTGGATACTTATAAATATGCAACTGAATGTTTTTTTAAAAAGTGTACTGATAATCTGGAGGTGGGTCTCAGATACTGAAGGTGACCAGCAAAGAGTTGCTAAGCTGTATGCATAGAAGATATTAGTAAAGGTTGGGGCCTTCTGAGGTGTATATAACAATGAAAGATAGGGCTTTTGGTTGAGCAGTCATTGATGACTTGATTGAATTGGCTTTAAAATTTAAAAATTTTCTATCCCTATAGTTTTTGGTAGTTATTTAGTCCACTCTCCCTATTTTTCTCTTTTGAATACTTACAAAATCATATAAAAAAGACATTTAAGATCTCATTTTCATGTTTAAATAGAATATGGAATCATTTAAACTTTTAATAAATATTTTATAAATTAATACTTTTTGGGCTACTGATTTGCTGTCATTTTTTGGTATTTGTGATATATTCTCATAAGTTTGTTTTGCTGGTTTTTGTTTTCTTTTTAGTGACCTTATTTTGCATCAGTCTTTATACATGCAAAAAAAGTATACTGAGAACATACAGGAGTAGAAATATTACTTAAAGATGCTACTTAACAATTTCAATAAATTGTATGGTTGATCTTGTTTAGCCTTGAGAGGTCTGCAAAATCACCTACTGTTTGACTTTTTATGAGAAGTTTTCTTTTGATTTTCTTTAGAGTCTTACATTTTGGATTAGAGGTACCAAACTAAGCTGTCATCATAATGCCACAACGTAAGAGTAGCACTGTATATCAATTTTATTTGAAGATAGATTTAGAACGTTGATTTTGAAAAGTGGGGTAGCTTTCTTTTCATCTTATTCTAGAGTCCATGTTGTGTGGTTTCATTTCTATATCTTTAAATAAGTATAGGGACTGGACCTCTGATTTCATTGAAACTCCAGAGTGAGGAATGTCCCTTCTACCAAATCAGGTTGGACCTTTCTCTGCTATTGATAATCTTAAGAGAATGACCTAAAGCACTGAGAGGTTAAATACCTTGTCAGGATTATAGGAGACTGTTTCAGAGACAAGACTTTGACCCAGTCATTTTTGACTGCAGATTAGCTCTCTCTTCATCTGTGACACATTGCTTCTTGTAACCTTTAGATAGTTGAGTAATTCATCACCCTAGCTTAGGAGTTTGAGTGGGCAAATATCAGAGACTATGGACATGGAATATTTAATAATGATCTTATTTCAGATGCTGTGTTCATTTTGAAATTCATCTGTTCAATTTAGAATAGTTACTCAATTCAATTAACATTTATTAAATGCATACTTTGAGCAGAGTCATTGTGCTGTAGCAGGTGGAGGAGACAGCCTTAGAGGCAGAACCCTAGGTCAAATCCTAACTCTGACACATACTGATTGTGTGATACTGAGCAAGTAATAGGATCATAGACTTAGAGTTGGAAGGGACCTTCAAGATCATTAGTCTAACACCCTTATTTTATGCATGAAGAAACTGAGGCACAGGGTAGTTTAGCAATTTGCCTAGGGTCATATAGGAATAAGTGGCAGAGGTGGGTTTTGAAACTGGGTCCTTCAACTGCAAATGCAATGCTCTTTTCACTTGAGCACTGTTTTCCTCAGTGTCCCAGTCAACTCCAACTCAATAAGGCTCTTAAGTTACAAGTGAGTTGCATTAATGAAGTTTCCACAGAGGGAATTCCATGTGCTTGTAGAAGTATGGCCTGGATAGGACCAAAAAAATTAAAATTTGCATACATAGTGACCTACATGTTTGTCCAGGTGTAATAGAGTTTTCATGTAATTTTATGGGTTGTGTGTGGGTAGGTGGTTTTTAGGTAACATTTTCTCTCAGTTGCAGTTCTGGTCATCTATGATCCTATGAATTCTTAGCAGCTACCTGGAAGAATTTAGTGTAACCTCTCTTGGCCACACACATTTAGCCCATTGCTTTCATAGACAATATAGCTATTGCTTCATTGGTGTTTGTGCTGGAAACTTTGTCAGGACTCAAAATCATGAACTTCTGAATTATGACAAGATGTGGCATGTAAAACTTGATCATTCTGATGGGAATAGTATATGTTTAAACCTTTGCAGTCTTAAAAATTTCACGTTTTTTGAGGGCACTGATGAGTAAAGATGTATTGAGGATTTCTGGTTGGTCAGTTGTTTTAACTGCTGTGGAACTTTTCAGTCTCATCATTCAGTTCCTTCTTGCATAAAGATTTCTTTTAATTTTGTGTTCCTAACAATAGCATAGAAGAGAAAGTATTTCTTCTTGTTTCTTGTTGAAAGTTGAATTACTAAAGGTAGTTAGTACTAGTCGTGTTTTGGAGGTCTGAAGTGTAATTTTGGATAGGTTTATCCCAACATATGTCAGAATATTCCATTTTACTTTCAAATAAGTAATTATGGAGGGGATGATCTACTCTTACTTTCTCGTTTGGTAATATTAATGACATAAGTTATTTTTTTAATATTCTTGTTCTCTTTCTCTCATTAACTCAGTTATTAATGTATTTGTATTCTAGCTTCATCAGACTCCTCTTTTTTCTTCTCACTGCTGTTGCCCTAATATGTGTGTTAATTATCACTCTTCTTGGTCTGCTACAGTAGCTTCCTAAGAAGTTTGACTTTCTCCACTCTCTGACCCTTCTAGTACATTTATTGCACTAACTAATCTTCTTTATGCATAGATCTGTTCTTGTCAATCTTCTGCTAAAATCCTTTTAACAACTCTGCTTACCACTTAGTGAAGTTTAAACCTTTCAACTTGACATTCAAAGCCTACCATGACCTGATATATTTTTAGCTCTCTCTCAAACCTTTTAACTTGCTCCAGTCAACTGGACAACATGCTAATCCTGTTCCGCATTTCCTCTCCTTCCTACTCTTCACTTTACTGCTTTTCTTTTGTGGCTAATGCTTTTCCTATGTCTGTAATAGCCTTGATCTCCTCTCCCATTTACCTACTGAATTTGTACCCATTATTTTAAACCCAACTGAAAGCCTGATACCCCTTCATTAATGACCTCTCTCCTCCTGCAAGATGTCACACAGTACTTTGCTTGTACCTTTAGTGCATTTATGTATATGTCACATTTCCTTGCTATCCTGTAAGTTCACTGAAGCTTGTAAGTCTGTTTTTTCTTCTATGTCTTCCTCCAAACCCCCAATTGCCTAGGCCCTGTGCTCTGCACACAATGGGTGTTTAATAAATGTTTGTTGAATTTTTTTTAATACAAAACATGCTTGAAGAAAGCACTTTTTAAAAAACTCTATGGATTAAGTGTGGGATGTGGTAATCATTAAGGCTTTGGAAAAGAGGAAATTATTAATAGGTAAATAGATGTAAACGTATTATTTGCCCTCTGCTTTGCCATTAGTGAATTGGGTAAATATTGCCATTCAGTGTTCTCATGAACTTAAAAGAAGCATAAAATGGAAAATCCATTTTACTACTCAGTGATTGGTTGTGGTATGTGAAGATGTATTGAACACAGTTTTTTATTATAAGAATTAATTAATTACTTGTAAATGTGGAGTATAAACATTTATTTTTAAATATCATGAATATTTTATTTTTAAAAATTAAAAAAAAATTTTTTTTCCTTTTTTGGAGGGGGGAAGGCAGGGCAGTTGGGGTTAAGTGACTTGCCCAGAGTCACATGGCTAGTGTTAAGTGTCTGAGGCTAGATTTGAATTCAAGTCCTCCTGACTCTTGGGCAGGTGCCCTATTCATGTGCCACCTAGTCACCCCTAACATGAATATTTTAATTGAGCAATGCCCCTATATTTTGACATTCAAGGAAGAGACATTGATTGTAAATTTTTTTCAGTTTTTGTCAAGATTCTGTGTACCTTAAAAAAAAAAGTAAGTATTTGGCTTGGAGTCAGAAGACTCCAAGATGTGTTCTCATGACACTTACTTACAGATTGTGTGAGTTAGGGCAAGTCACTTAAACTGTGTTTGCTTTAGTTTCCTCAGCTGTAAAATGGAGATAATAATGTATCTACCTTGCAGGATTGTAAAAATCAGATGAGATAATATTTGCAAGGTGCTTAGTACCGTGCCTGGCAGGTAGTAGGTTCTATATAAATGCTTATAAAATCTATTACATAAATAATAATTCACAAGTCCTTTTATTAAAAACCAACATACTTAACCATTCTGGTAATGGAGGTGGAATGTAGGATCTGAAGTATAAAAATTTTTCTTATGATATATTTAAAATGAGTTATAAAGATTTTCAGTTTATTTTTTTCTAGAATACTGGTGTCTGAATATTATGGTTATTAACTACCCAGAGCATGTCTTAACTTTATTGGTAGCATGTATTTTGTATTATGCTCAGTTTCTAGAATTTAACCAACCTTACCCACTACTGACTACTAACATTATCTTTGGGTAAAATTAATAGCCGTCTGTAGGGATTTTAAAGGCATTATAACATACCCTGATATAAAAAGAAAACCTAAGTACTTAGTAGTAATGATCTCTGAATACATTTTTAAACAAAATGGAATCTTTAGTTTAAGATATCCAATAGTGTCCCTTCGTTTTCTGGGACTATATCACCATTTCTTCACAGCTTGAGATTCTCAGCATTGTTGAGCAGGTGATAAACAAAAACATGAAATGAAAGAAAAATATTATTTTGTGTGAATTTACTAAGTAAAGTTGTATTGATAAATTCTTGTAGTTTTCTTCAACTTCACTTATACACATTAATTATTAATTTGAGGGCTTTTAAGGATAAATATTACCTGCACTGGTTAAAGATATCCAATAGTATAATTAAAGGGCATAAGAGGTGATTTGAATCTCAATTGGGAGTAGTCCTGTTTTAGAGCCCCATGTGTAATTTTATTTTTTATTTGTCAAAATATTTAAATGAATAACTATAACATAGCTCACTAGTTATGACATGGTGGGATTCTTTTTTTTTTTTCTTCCGTATGTCAGGTATCAGTAATTTGTTTGTGAGAGTATCCTTGCACCAACACAGATTATAACTCTTGTGTAATTCAGTAGAAGGTCTTTGAGACCTTTGCTTTGGCCAAAAAAGTGACTGTCTTTCACCTGACTTGGTGATGAGTTTCTCTTAACTTAGCTAGCCTTTGTGTCATATTTGTGCTGAAATCCTTTCTAGCTTGGGTACAGAACCTGCTAGAGCTTGCATTCCACTGGCATTGACTTTCAGAATTCAAGGTCACCTTCCTGCCACAAACAAGACAGCAGAGTAGGACTTCAGTGGATGATTCATTTTCTGTTCAGTACATATTCCATTAGTCATTAGGTAAGTCACTTTTATATTTGGGTTTCTGTACCTCTTCTTTCTTATTACAACTTTACATTCATTAACTATATTTTATTGTACAAAGAAGGGCAGAAAAGTAGGATTGTACATGAAGTTGTGAACTTCTGTTTAGTTTTTTTAAAATTTATATGTACAAGGTAGTAATAATTGCCTTGTACCCGTTTCTGAATTTTGTTTTCTTCTTGGTAGTTTTCAAATATTTCAACTCCTGCCTTTTCTCTCTCTCTTTTTAAACAACTTATTTATTTATTCGTTTTTGCTTTTCACCATTCATTTTTTAAAGATTTTGTGTTCCAAAATTTCTCCCCATCCCTCCCCACTCCGTACCCCAAGACGGTGTATAATCTGGTACAGACTCTACATCTACATTCATATTAGATGTATTTTCACATTAGTCACGTTGTAAAGAAGAATTAGAACTAATGGAGAAACCACAAGAAAGGAGAAGTGGGAAAAAAATGAGCAAATAGTATGCTTTGATCTGCATTTAGTCTCCATAGTTATTTTTCTCTATGTGGATTGCATTTTCCATCATGAGTCTTTTGGAGTTGTCTTAGACCTTGCATTGCTAAGCAGAGATAAGTCTATCAAAGTTATTCATTGCACAATGTTGCTGTTACTGTGTAAAATGTTCTGGTTCTGCTCACTTCACTCAATGTCCGTACATGTAAGTCTTTCCAGGTTTTTCTGAAGTTCTCCTGCTTCTCCTTTCTTATAGAACAATAGTATTCCATTACATTCATATACCACAACTTGTTTAGCCATTCCCCAATTGATAGACGTCCCCTCAATTTCCAATTCTTAGTTACCATGAAAAGGACTGCTGTAAATATTTTTGTCCATGTGGGTCCTTTTCCTGTTTTTATGATCTCTTTGAGATACAGATGTAGAAGTGGTATTACTGGATCAAAGGTTGTGCATAGTTCCAGATTGTTCTCTAGAATGGTTGGATCAATTCACAACTCCACCAGCAGTGTATTAGTGTTCCAGTTTTCCCACATCTTCTCCAACATTTACCATTTTCCTGTTTTGACATGTTAGCCAATCTGATAGATGTAATGTGGTACCTCAGAGTTATTTTAATTTGCATTTTTCTAATCAATAATGATTTAGATCAGTTTTTTGTATGACTATAGATAGCTTTAATTTCTTCCTCTGAAGACTGCCTGTTCATATCCTTTGACCATTTATCAACTGGGGAATGACTTGTATTCTTATAAATTTGACTCAGTTCTCTATTTATTTTAGAAATGAGGCCTTTGTCAAAGACATTGGTTGTAAAAAATGTTTTCCAGTTTTCTGTTTCCCTTCTAATCTTGGTTACATTGGCTTTGTTTCTGCAAAAACTTTTCAGTTTAATGTAATCAAAATTATTCATTTTTCATTTTATAATATTCTCTGTCTCTTGTTTGGTCATGAATTCTTCTGTTCTCCATAAATCTGACAGGTCTGCCTTCTCTTTATTTTTGCATTTGACTATCCTCTAACTCATCACCTCACATCAAATACAAACTCTCCCTTGAAATAAATAATTATGGTTAAACAGTACTGACATATTGCTGGTTCTGAAAATGTCTGTCTTGTTTTGTACCTCTGGTCCATCTTTTCTCTACTAAGAGGTGGGAGACGTGTTTCATCATCAGGTTTTATAAAGGATTAAATGAGATATTGTAAAGCACTTAGCACAGTGCCTCACATAGTAACTAGTGCTTAATAAGTACTTGAATCCTCCTCCCTTCCTTCCTTCCTTATTTCCTTCCTTATTTCCTTCCTTCCTTCCTTCCTTCTTCTCTCCCTTCACGTCCTTCCATTTCACTCTGTATCAATTCATATTTCATCAAATTTCAAGTTTTTCTCAATCTGTCATTTTTGTAATTTCTTATGACATAGTTTATTATATTCACAATAATTTATTCAGTCTTCCCTAATTGATGGATACTCAGTTTATTTCTATTCATTTGCTACAACAAAAAGCACTACTCTAAATACTTTTGTGTTTTTGGGTCTTTTTCCTCTTTTTTGACCTTTTTGGAATATATCTGTAGTAATGATTTTGCTGTGTCAAAGGATCTGTACGGTATAGTGACTTTTTGGGCATAGTTAGTTACAGGTTGCTCTCTAGAAAGATTGGCCTGCTTTATAACTCCATTAGCACTGCATTAATGTGCCTATCTTCATTCCTCTCCAATCATCGCCATTTTCCTCTTTTGTCATGTTTGCCATTCTAATGGTCATGAAAACATAGGACCTCAGAGGTGTTTTAATTTGCTTTTCTCTTGTTAGTGGTTTGTTTTTTAATTAGGTATTTTTTAGTTGTCAAAAATCCTTTTCTTTTTCCCATCTCCCTCATTGAAAGGAAAAAATAAAATACATCTAATACACAAAAATAAAATACATCAAATACTTATGTGTAACAATTCTGCATAGTCAGTCAAAACAAATTTCTACATTGGTGATGTTAAAAAAATATCTAAATCTGCATCCTGAATCCATATTCTCTCTGTCAGGAGGTGGGTAGCATGTTTCGTCATAGCTCCTCTAGAATTTTGGGTGGTTATTGTTTTGATTTTTCAAAGTTGTTTGTCTTGACAGTGTTGTTATTATAGAAATTGTTCCTCTGGTTCTGCTCACTTCATTCTTCATCAGTCTGAATAAGTTTTCCCAGGTTTCTCTGTAGTCACTCCTTTCATCATTTCTTAGAGCATAGTATATACCATTACATTCAGATATTGTATTTTGTTCAGCCATTTTCCATTTGATGACTAGCCCCCTTAATTTCTAGTTCTTTAGCACTACAAAAGAAACTGTTAATGGGTCTTTTCCTCTTTCTTTAAACTTTTTTTGGGGGCAGGGCAGAGGTTTATTATTTTATAATGCTGAGTAAAAGGGTATATACAATTTAGTAACTTTTTGGACTTAATCTCAAATTGCTTTCCAGAATGACTGAACCAATTCATAGCTCCACTAGTAGTGGAAGGCTCATTTTCCTGCATCTTCTCCAGCATTTGTTATTTCCCTTTATTATTAGTGATTTGGAGCATTTTTTTCATATAGTTAATGATAGCTTGCATTTTTTAAATTTAAAAACTGCCAATTCAAATCCTTGGACTACTTTATCTATTGGGAAATAGCTCTTTTTCTTTTATATTTGTACCAATTGGCTGCAGTTCTTGGATAGCAGAGAAATACGCTGCAAAATTTTTTTCCCCTCAGTTAACTGGTTTCGCCTCTACTAATATTTCATGAATACTCTTTCAACAATTGTTCTGCCTTAGAGTGCTTGGATTTTAGATTATAAAACACAACACTTTGAAAAAATATTTCTCATCTCATGGAAATTGATAATCAAGAAAAGTTGTGCTTAAGCGAAGGCTAATATATGTATATTATTATAAACTGCTTAATTTTCACTTCATTCTTCCCTCTTCCTTCAGTCTGTTCAATACTTTTTATCATTTTCCATCTATAATTATATATTGTTTGAAAAATAAAATTTTTGACAGCATAGTGACTGGGATTTAGTATATGGTTAAATGCTTTTTGATTGATGGATAGGTGTTTACTTTTGAGGTTATTAAAATATATTATTTTACTCTCTTAAATTTTAGCCATATTCAAATATATAAGTAAGAATAATGGATCTAATTCTTTGGCATATGTCAAATTATTCACATTTTAGAATTTTAGTTTGTTAATGGATAAGTTTTTCTATGATTGCCATTATAGAATTTTACAAAGAGTTTTTTGGCAATACATTTAGATTTCCTTAAAATATTTCTAAGGGCAAAGCTTTGACATATTTAAAATTTTAAAGTATACTAATTAATGCTAAAATTTAAAATTATTAGACATTTTTAGACATTTAAACATTCTGAATAAAAACACAGTGTAACTTTGATAGATTTGTAGTCTAGTTAATTAGTAATTCATTACTTCAGTTATATAGATTATAAACTGTCCTTTGGAAATTTTTGAAAATTGAAAATTTATTAGACAGGCTAGAAAAATCTGGTATTTTAACAGGCTAACAACTCTTATCTTTAGAAATGATTTTGGAAAAAATTCTTTGTTTTCTCTAGAACATAATAGTTTCTCATTTTCTTCTTTGCTGTGGTATTTGGCTTTTTTGTTCAGTTTCTAGTTTCTATATTATTTACCCGTAGTTGTACCACCTTTGGGATTACTTACTTCTGCTCCAGAAATAGGTTTTTAGTCTTGCAAGTAGAGAATCTTTATTTCTCTCAGATCATCCAGTGTTGATACAACTTTATGATAACTATACTTATAGGAAACTGCCTTGTAAAATATAATCACAATTTTCAATTTACAGTAGGAAATGTTTGGTTAGTGTACCATCACTGTTTGTTTCTCTCTTTTTGAAATGTCTCCTTTCTGGTGTGCCAGCAGATCTACTAAGGAATGAATACTGCAAGGTAATTTGGTAACGAGGGAGTGGGATGACATAAAGGGACATTTCATGCACGATATAATAAGATGTTTTAACCTTTCCTGTTTTAGGTGGTTTACCATTATGACAAAGTTGGATTTGAATTCCGTAGACCAAGTGCTTTTTTAATGATGTTGAGCTGATATGAATTTTACTGTTTTTTTCCTTTTTCTAGGTTTCATACTAGGTAGAAGATTACTTTCATGAGTCTGCTGTTTTTAAATATAGTTCCTTTAAATATTTTACTTTTCTTCTAGTTCGTTTACCTATTTTCCTCAATAAGACTTTTCTTTCCGTTTCTACAGTTCCCTGAGTTTCTTTTATGTCATTTAGCTTTTAGGTAAAAAGTCCATTACAACAGAGAATTAATATGATCCATATTAACAAAACTGTTTAAAGTAAATTATTTATAATGAACAAGGAATAGAAAGTAGAAGAAAATGCATTATACAAGGTCATTTTATTTGGTCCTCATAATAATACCACTACGTTTCTATAGGGTTTTATTGTTCCCCAGATGATTCTGAGTGTAGATGTTCTCATTTGATCTTTGTTATTTATCTTTGAGGGAGATTCAATAGGTCACATTGTGAGTAATTGGCAAGATTGAAATTTGAGCCTAAAGTTGCCCTGAGTCTTATTTTAGTACTCTTCCTATATACCATGTTGCCTCTTAAGTGTTAATGTTTTAGATATATTTCCTGAGAAGTTTCATTGGTGACTTGAATACTTTTCCTTTACCACCATCTTTCTCTAAAGAATAAAGTACTTTTTGCCTCAATATTCTCATCATTCCTAATCCATTGCAAAACTGGTTTCAGTCTCTGTAACTACTGAAACCATTCTTGTGAAGATCAGTAATGGCTTTAGAATTGTCATCATCGTCAACTACTAATGTCCCTTCTACCTCCAGTTGTTCTGAATGAGGGCATAGACTGTCAAAATATTAAAATAGTTATATACTTGCAGCTGTGGTGTAATTTTTACAGGATCTGAGTCCCATCTCTGATGATTAATATCTGTGTGACTTCTGTCAGTGCCCCTTAGCCTCAATTTTCTCATTTGTAAAAATGAGGATAATACTTACACTATATGTCTAATGGAATTGTTGTGAAGAGTGTGATTTTTAACCTTAAATCCTTGTGTGAATATGAGCTCTTATCAGTGCCTAATTGAGCCTTTCTTTTTGCTCTTAGCAGAATTTCAAGAACTGTGTAAAAAAGGGCTTTGGAGAAAAATTATATTGGCGTCCCTAAGACTGGAGAATGGGGAGATAATCTTACAGCTAAAGATTTATAAGTAGCTTCTACTTGGGAAGCTTCTGCTTGTCTCTTTTTAGTTTTATTTTCATATAGAGGTTTTTCAAGGGAATCAAAACTTCAGTTAAACATAGTTTAGGAATCCACTTGCCACCAGCAGGAAAGTAATTATTTGACAGGTATCATTTTGAATCTAAGCTCTTGATGCTTCTCAGTTTAGAATGTTTTCTTTTTTTTCTTTTTTTCAGCACAGAGCCTTTTCTTTTTTTTTTTTACTTCCAATTTTCCCCTCTGCTCTTCCCCCACCCATTGAGAAGGCAAGAAAAATAAAACCCATTGAAAATATGTATAGGCCTGCAAAACAAATTTCTGCATTAGCTATGGTGTTCTTAGCATTTTCTTTTTTATTACACATTTAACATTTGACAAACACGAACACTTTAGTACGCAAGAAACAGAAAAGATACTTGCATATAAAATTGGACTTCTGTTATATAGTTTTAAAAAATGTATTAAATTTAACACAGTAACAAAATTGCTATTCTGAACATTTTTTTGTCTGTGTATTTTTAAAAAATATTTTATTGATTTTTTCTTGCCTTTTTTATACCATCTCTGTTAGAATGTTTGTTTGAACAGTATAACCCTAGAAACAGAAGACTTCCTTTTGGAATTATCTCCGGGAGTTCTATAACATTGCGTCACTACAGTGTATATTTCCTTATCAGATAGAATTGACTCAGACTTTCCTGAACCAATTCCTATATAAAAGATCTCTAGTGTAGCATTGCACTGGAAGTGCTTTACTAGAACTCTTGAAAGAATGATCCTATACTATTTTGAAGAACTTTGCCTTGTAGGCAGGTTTTATTGGTACTTGTTGAGGGAGGAGGGCATAGAATTCTACAGGGAGGAGTTGGACCTGAGAGAAAGGAAACCTTGAAGGAAGAAATGTATCCTAAAATCAGAGACAAGAAAGGAATACATTTTATATTTTGGGAATAGTTTGTGTGAATTTATGGAGAGAGAAGAGGCTATGTTGAGTTTGGAGAATTGAAATAGCCTAGCTTTACAGGACCATGGAGTGCATAAAAGGCAATACTGTAAAAGAAGAGTGGAAAGTAGTTTGCAAACAGATTCTGATTGGGTCTAATGCCACTGTCTCTTTATTCTCCTTCTGCCAGTCTGTTAATGCTTTCTTGATTTCTGTTGTTGGCTCATCATCTATATCATATCCCCTAGCTATGGGATTCCCCCAAGGATATATCTTAGCCTCTCTTCTTTCTATATACTTGTTTTTGATAATCTTATCAGCTCTTATGGGTTTCATTATTATCTCTATACAGATGACTCACAGGTATCCAGCTCCAGCCATTTTTTTAGCTGTCATCATGTGTCACTAATTGCTTATTGGATATTTTAAACTGGATGTTCTGGCAGCATCTCAAACTCAACATAATCCAAAACTGAATGTAATTTCCAGCCTCCTTCTCTACTCCCTCCTGTTCTTTTTTCAGACTTTCCTATTTCTGTCTAAGGCAGCAACATTCTTTCAGTCTTCCAGGTTTGTAACCTTGGTAACCTGGGAGTACTCATTTTCCCTTATCCTACTGGTCACTTGCCAGATCTTGCCTTTTTTTTTTTTAACCTCTGCAACATCTCTCGAATTCAACTTCCTTTTGTCTAAGTTATCGCTTAAATTTAGTACCTCATTACCTCTTGTTTATGTTATTTTAACAGCTTCCTAATTGGTCTCCCTGTCTCAAGTTTCTCCTTGCTCTATTTTATTCTACATGTAGCTATCAAAGTGATTTTCTTTAGGCATTGAATGGTTCCTGCCATTTTCCTACTCAGTCAACTCCATTGACTTCCTATTGCTTCTAGAATTGTTAAAAGAAAATCTTTGTTCTGTTCTTGCCCTGAATAATGCAGCAAATCCAGGAAGAGAATTTTTTTTTTAAAAAATTAAATTGGTTTATTTACTTTTAGTTTACAACATTCAGTTCCATAGTCCCTTGGGTTTCAGATTTTCTCCCCCACTTCCCCCCCCCCCATCATGGCGGCATGTACTCGGATACAGGATCTAGGAATATCTTCCCATTAATCATTAGTCAGGTTGTAAAGAAGGATTGTAAGTGATGGAATGATCAGTGGGAAAGAGGAAACAAAACAAAACAGGGAAAAGAGAGTAAGTTGTTTGTTTCAGTCTGCACTCAAACTCCACATCTCCTTTTCTGGATGTGGATATCTCCTTCAATCATGAGTCTTTTGGAGTTGTCCTATAACCTTGTATTGCTGAGAGGAGCCTAGTCTATTGAAGTTAGTTGTCACACATATGTTGTGTCTGTGATTGTGTACAAATTTCTCCTGGTTCTGTTCTTCTCGCTCAGCATCAGTTTATATAAGTCTCTCCAGGTTATTATGAAGTCTGTCTGCTCCTCATTTCTTATAGCACAGTAGTATTCCATTATGTTCATATACCACAACTTGTTCATCCATTCCCCAGTTGATGGGCATCCCCTTGTTTTCCTATTTTTTGCCACCACAAAAAGAGCTGCTATAAATATTTTTGTACATACGGTTCCTCAGGAAGAGAAAATTTAAAGGACTTTATTGTAGCACCCAAGGCTTGGTTGGTTGTTGTCCTTTGTTCTTGAAAAGGACCAAAATGACATAACTATGTTAGAGACAAGTTACAGTGTGTTTGACTGTGACTGGTCAGACCAATATGATCTCAGAATGTTCTACCACAGGTCAGGCACAAATAATCCATGTGAATATTAGGGTAGATTCTCTAAATTTGTGCATCTCACATCTCTTTTGAGTTACTTCAGTTCTGCTTTGCTCATAGAGCACATCACCTTCTCTGATGAGGGCATACTATGCTAGGAGGATCTGTGCCAGTGTCTCCTATGCCACACAATCAATTCCAAAGTTTTTTTTTTTTTTGCCTTTTTTTTTGGTAGGGCAGTTGGGGTTAAGCAACTTGCCCAAGGTCACACGGCTAGTAAGTGTTAAGTGTCTGAGGCCATATTTGAACTCAGGTCCTCCTGGCTTCAGGGCCGGTGCTGTATTCACTGCGCCACCTAGCCGCCCCAATTCCAAAGTTCTTAATAGAGACCTTGAGAGTGTCCTTCTATTGCTTTTTCTGACCACCATGTGAGCGCCTGCTTTGTGTGAGTTCTCTCTAAAATAGTCTTTTAGGTATTTGTTTGACATTTGAACAACATGAACAGCCCATTGTAGTTCTGCTCTCTGCATTAGAGGTTGAATGCTTGGTAGTTTAGTTCAAGAAAGGACCTCAGTGTCTGGTACCTTATTCTACCAGGTGACATTCAGAATCTTCCTAAGACAATTCACATGGATATGATTGTATCCTGGCTTGGAGCTGGTATACTTTTCCAGGTTTCACAGACATACAACAGTGAGGTTTTGCAGTGCAATCAGAATACCCAAGGGAAATGCTGAATTAAGCCAGGCACTGAGTTCAAACCATGGGTTGTTTTGAAAGAGGAGTTTCTTAATAAGAGAAGACAATTTCTAAAAGGTGATGGGCTAGTGCTATGTCAGAGATGAATTTACATTCCAGGTAGATGCAGAGTTCTAAAAAGGAGATTAAAACACATGTGGCTGGCCTTTTCTATGCTTGGGTTTGCATGTATTGTGGCTGCCCTAGTATGGGACAGGCAGGTACAACTGGGAAAGGGAGATGGGAGATCATGGATTCATTTGAATTAACTTGGCAATACTTGCTAAATTCTACACAACAGTCCCCCATTAGATGCTAGCCATACTTATGATGCAGCACCACAATTGAACTTGTATCACTCCTGTATCCTTAATTGTATCATCCTAATCTCTGCTGCTTGCAATTTGGGAATTGGTTTGGGTGTCAGTTCTTTGAACCAAGGGAGGCACTATAAGCACAAATAGCACACAATCCCTAGCACACACAAGAACCACCCCCCCCCCCCAGACACTTTAGCCAATGGAAAGTTCTGCTCTCCAGAATATATCTGTTGTCTGTAGACTTTGGCAGTTCAGTATAGTCACTGTGCGTGTTTAGGTAATAGGGTACCCACTTTATCCCCCTTTTTATCAGAGTTTCCTTCCACAAGGAGATTCTTGAGAAGAAGAGCAGCTAGAGACCACACGAAGGGCCTCTGCGTAAACATTCTGGGCAAACCGTGACCAACAAATGTGCAAATACAAAGGCCTCAATTCCAACAGTGGCATCAGTCCAAGGAAAAATGATAAATAGCTTACAGAATAGGTGACAGGTCCATAACATGACTAGTATAACAAGCAAAGTTACAGTAGGTGAATAAAGAAACCCAATATAGCAGTTGTTTTAGGAGTGTCAGGTCCTTTGGCAGCATCCATGATTTTCAGGGGTTTGGCAAGCACTTGCTGTGCCTCTCTCAAACAGCTGCATATGGATTGGAACAGACTTTTAGAGGCATTTCTTTAGCCATCTTCAGGTCCTAGGTCACTTGTGGAGATATCTCGGTGATGTTGCTGAAACCTATTAGTGATAAGGCAGTATAATTTAGTAAACTGTGACAAAAACTAATCAGATTAGTTCAGGTGGTGAAAACCCATTTGGACTTTCTGGAACTAGACCTAATAATAACAGGACATTCTGGTCTTTGTTGTATGATAATGAGGGCAATTTCTGTTTCAAGTCCTCACAGCACTAAAAATCCCATTTTTGCCTAGGCGATTCATCTTTAAGTCTTATTTTAAGTATCTAAGGTCCCGACTTTTATCTGGCCAAATTTTTCTCCCCAAGATTTTCCCAGTGTCTACTGAGCCTCACTGCTAAGTTGTGGACATAACAGTCATGATTTTCTTGTCCCATGTTTTTAGAGTTTGTCTACCCTAGAGTCCGCAGAAGGCTTGCCCCTCCCACTCCCTTTTGAACAGCCCCATTGCCTTGCTATGAGGGACACTTCTGTGCTTGTAAGTCCATTTCCTTATTTGCCTCTTTCTTTCGCCTTTTCTTTGTGCACAGATGAGAGAAAAAAAATCAAAATTTGGATTTTGGGACCTCTTTCTCCTTTACCTTCCTGAACTTGGGGTGTTTAATTCTTCAGTCTCTTCATGTTTTACTCCCAGGGAAGTGTACTGCCTAATGTCAGCTGCCAGTTGGAGTAAGATTCCTTAGTGAATGCCCCTGAGGAAAGTGATTCTCCTGGTTGGCTCTCCAAAAATTGTTCGAAGAAAATCTTTGTTTGGGCCTTGTCCTCAGTAATGAAGCAAACATAGGAAGAGGAAATTTAAAGGAGTTTTTTTGTAGCACCCAAGGTAATAGTGGGTTGAATGCAGCTAAGTACCAAGATCAAACTATGTGCTTTTAAAGAAGAGTTTTGTAGTAAGACAAATTTGATAGGTCCAGATTTCTAAAATAGGATGGGCTAATGTTATCTCAGAGACACATTTACAGTCAAAGTAGATGGGCTTTCTAAAAAGTGTGTCAAGGCACATGCAACTGCCTTTTGTACTATGTACTCTGTACTATGCAGTACTATGGCTGTACTGCATTCAGATTGACATGAGAGGCCTAGCAGGTACAACTAGGAAAGGAGATCATGGGTTCATTCAAATTCACTTAGTGGTTGTGATTTTTTAAAAAATAAGTTAATTTATTTTTAGTTCCCAACATTTACTTTCATAGGTTTTAAATTTTCTCCCCCTCCCCAGTTGTGATTAAATTCTACACAGGATAAAGTATAAATTCTTCTGTTTAGCTTTTAAAGCCATTCACACTTTGACTTCATTATCTTTTCAGCCTCAATTAATATTATTACTTCCCTTTCATAGTCTGTGATCCAACTGAACTGACCTTCTTTCTGTCATATACAGCATTTCATCTCCTGTCTTTGTTCCTTTGCATTGGTCATCTACTCCTGGAATGCTTACTACTCTTTTCATCTTTACCTCAGAGAACCCCTCTCTTCCTTGAATATGAAGTTCAAGCGCCACCTTTTACATGAAGCTTTTCCTGAAATGCCAGTTACTAATTCCACCTTTTGATTACCTTGTATTTAACTTCTTTGAATTTATTCTCTTTATATTTATTCATGTATTTGTTCAGAAACTATATATTTACTTATTGTCTTCCTATTAGAATGCAAGCTCCTTGTGAGTAAGGATTGTATCATTCACTGTATTTATATTCTCAGTGCCCCTGTAGCACAGTACTTGGTACATAGTAAGCTTTTCTTCCAGCTTGGCCCAGAAAAATACAATTTTCCTCTTATCTCTCTTAATGTTGTGAATTTCAATTTTTTATTTGATAGCAGTGTTACAGTTTTTGCCTTTTTGTATTCATCTGATGCATAGTAAATTTTGTTCTAATGTCTCATTTCATTCTGTGTGTCATGTGGTTACTGTATGTAAGAGATTGTTGCATTTTATTTTATTATTCATTCTCTCAGTTTGTTTAATTTTATTAGAATGTTTTGATACATTTAAATTTATGCTTAAAAATTATGATCACTAGGTATGTTTTCATTCTTTTATTTATTTGGTATTACTTTTTAAACCTCTGCTTTGAAGTTACTACTTTGTCTCTCTGATTCACTTTGCTTTGACTTCTATGATGCTAGTCTAGTCTCTCCCCTACTCCCATTTCCCTTCCCTATCCCAGTTTCTTTAAAATCTTGTTTCTTTTATTAGGTATCTACTTCTCCCCCTCTTTTGTCCTTTCCCCCACAAATCCTTTTAATTTTGGTACCTTTTTTATGGTGTACTTTTCCAAAAATATTTCCCTTTGCTTTGTTCTCATAGTTTTGCTTCTCTGTCACTTTATTCCAAATTTTGTTTTCCTATTCATGTTCCCTACTTTTGTTTCCTCTGTCAGTTTTCTTCATTGGTAAAGTTTCTGAAGTGTTAGGTTTGAATTCCTTCTCTGTGATTGCCTTTGTAGATCTCATCCTTTATCCTCTTTTTTGCTATTTCTTTTTGTTAGAGATATCAATTCATGAGGAAGCAGTGCAGGATAGATGTGATATTGTGTGGTTGGATGAATGCCATAACCATGACCAGTCTCCATCTCAGAGGCTGTGTCATCATCCTGCTTTTGGACCAGAGGTGTCAAAACTCACTGCCTGGTAGACCAAACCAGCTTATAGTGGAAAAAGCTTAACAACATAAATAAAAATAAAATATACTGTAGGTAATTTTAATTTGTATTTTTTTTCAGTCCTCAGGTGAGTGAGAGAGGTGAAAACTTCTCAGACTGTACTATAAAATCCAGTAAGGCTTTTTGGTGGGAAACAGGCCTGAGGTCCCCTTCACCAGAACGCACATGATTTACAAGGACTCAAAACTCAGAGTGGTAGGGAGTCACCCCTCTCCTCAGTGACACCTCAGCACAAGATATGCCAAATAAGGACAGAAGTGCTTTCTCAAATGTACGTTGGGTGGTCTGCTGTTTCCCTGTTCCGGTACTTGAGGCAGACTGCTGTGCTTAGATTGTGGACTGGACTTCCAGCCAATGGAAGAAAAGGGTCAGTAGGGGGATGGGGAAGAATTCCGTGTTAGGGCTTTATAACTTTGCCATTTCCTTTTGTAAATTGCTTCTCCCTCCTGACTATTTGTGAGAGCTGGGGTTACCCTTTCTCGAGATTATAATAAGATAGAGAATCCTCTGTATATTATTTGGTTAAGAATCTCTGTTGCACACAGTTTTGGGGTGCATGCATCAGGTATCCATTCAATTTGAATTTGACCCCACTTCTCTGGACTATTGCAGTAGGGTCCTAATTTGTCTCTTTATTTTTCTCTCTGCTTTATTCTCTACATAGGCTGTCAAAGTTATTTTCTTTAAGTACAAGGTTACATATGTTATTCAAACTCCTGTGTTTGCCTGTTGCTTTTAGACTAAATATACAAACTCTTAGGGGCTTTCCAGAGCCATCGTATGATCAAGTCAAACTGACTTTCTTCTTGGTCCTCAAAAATGACATTCCTTCCTGATTGCCATACCTTTGCACTGTCTGTTTCCTGTGCCTTGAATCCACTTTCTACTAATGTAAGCCTCTTGGAATCCTTTATTTTCTTTAAGACTCAGTTGAGTACCACCTTTTATGTGAAGCCTTTATTGATTCTGACTCCTTCTGCTATCTGCTAGTGCTGTCCCTTCTTAAATTACCCTGTACTTATTTTGTATTTATCTAGTATAAACTTAGATGTATACCTTGTCTCTATTGATAGAATGTAAACTTCCCGAGAGCAGAGACTGTTTCACTTTTGTCTTTATATTCAGTATCTAGCATACAATAGATGTTTAATATGTTTGTAGATTGATTGCCAGATAACATATCTAATGTGTATTCTTATTACTTGCAATTATTGAGCCTTTATATTATTCTAGTGCTATTGTTAACTTTTATCATTTTAAGAAATGATATAGATAGAAAAGTTATTTTTCTCAAATAGTACTTGACTTTTGTGGTGGTAGCTTGAAGAATAAGGGAAAAAGAAACAATGGAGTTAGGAATGATCCATATAGAGAAAGTACATGAAGCCTCTTAACAGTCATTTTTCTCCTGCCCCATTTTGCTTAAAAGATGATTCTTTGGTTGGTCCCTTTTGCCAACTCTAATGGAGTGGAAAGGCTTGAATTTTGGAGTCATATGATCTGAGTTTCTGCCTGTGTGACCTTGGGCAAGGCACTTTACCTCTTTGGGTCTCACTTTATTCATTTGTGAAAAAAAAAAGGGGGTATTGGACTAGGTATCTAGGTCCCTTCTGGATCTGAATCCTCTAATCCTTTGTCAGGCATTTTAAGCCTCTCCACGTTCTAACCTTTTCTTTTACTATTTCCTTTCATGTACTGTGTGTTCTTTCCAAACTAGATCATCCTCTGTCTCTTAAACATGCTCTGTGTCTATGTCTTTGCATTATTCCTTGTGCTTGGAATCTTTTTCTTTTTTAAAAAATTAAATTTTATTTTATTTTCAAATATAGATCAGCCTTCTCCTCCATCTACTTGCTTCTCCTCATCTCTCCCTCATTGAGAAAACAAGAAAAACAAAATCCCTTTACAAGCATGTGTGGTCCAGCAAAGACATCTATGTGGTATAGTGGGGTAGAGCACCAGTCCTGGAGTCAGGAAGATCTGAGTTCATATGTGACCTCAGACACTTAGTTATGTGACCCTGGGCAAGTCACTTAACTCTGCCTCATTTTTGTCATCTGTAAAATGAACTGAAGAAAGAGATGACAAACCACTTTAGTGTCTTTGCCAAAAAAAAAAAAGCCAACCAAAAAACCCCCAAACCAGATCAGGTCATGAAGAGTCAGACATAAGTGAACAACAAGAAATAGGCGACCAAAACAAAATGTCACATTGGTTACATCTAAATATAACATCATGTCTTAATCTGTGTTCCTCTGTCGGGAGGTGGGCAGCACGTTTCATCGTGGAATCCTCAGGCATTGTGGTTGGTCGTTGTGTTGATCAGAGTTCCCAGAGTTGTTTTTTTTTAATTTTGTTTTAATCAACCATTATCTACCTTCTTCCCTTTCCCTGTGGGGAACACAAGAAAAACAAAACCCATTACTCACATATATAGTTAATCAGAACAAATTTCCACATAGGTAATGTCCTAAAAAATATTTATCTTATTCCTCATTTTCTGGGATCCTCTACATGTTGTCATTTCTTATAGCACAATAGTATTCCATTGCATTTATCTACCATAACTTGTCCATTCCCCATTTAGTGTCACACCCTTAAATCTCCATTCTTTGCCTCCTCAAAAAGACTTATAAATATTTCTGTATGCCCTTAGATTTTGTTTTGCTTAGGACTAATTCATACCTTAGTCTGTCCTTCTAATTCTCCCTCCTCTTTCTCCCCTTTCCCTCCTATTTCTCTGTTGAAAAATGTATTTCTGTTCCCAGGACTTTGTGTGTATGTGTGTGTTCCTTCTTTTAACTGGTTCAGATGAGAATGAGGTTCTTGTGTCAGCTCTCTCCCCCTTATTTGTATAGATATCTATTGTGCCCCTTCGTTATATGAGAGAATTTTCCCCAACCGTCCTTCCTCCTCAAGTGTGTGCTTCTTCCCCTCTCTTTCTATTCCTTTCTTAAGATCATCACAACAAAACAGAACCACTCTTAGGCCTTATCTAGTTAGATTTCATCTGTGAACCTTGATGATGATAGAGATCAGAAAGGACACATATTATTTCATCATATATGAATGTAAGTAATTCTTATTTGGTCCTTTATTATTATTCATTAATACCTTTTTATGTTTCTCTTCATTTCAGTGCTTTGTACTTCAAAGTTTCTCTGTAGCTCTGGTTATTTTAATCAGGAATGCTTGGTAGTCCTCTATTTTATTAAATGTTTTTTTTTTCTCTTACTTTTTGCTGGGTAAGTTATTCTTGGCTACAGGCCTGTATTTTTTGCCTTCTGAATTATCAAATGCCAGGTTCTCTACTCCCTTATTATAGTGGTGGCTGCTAAATCATGTGTGATCCTGACTGTGGCTCTTGGGTACTTGAATTCTTTCTCTCTGGATGCTTGTATTTTTTTCTTTGACCTGGAAGCTCTGGATTTTAGGTATGATATTCTTTTTTTTCCTTTTTGCTTTTTGTAGGGCGATTGGGGTTAAGTGACTTGCCCAAGGTCACACGGCTAGTAAGTAAGTGTCTGAGGTTGGATTTGAACTCAGTTCCTCCTGACTTCAGGGCCGGTGCTCTATTCACTGTAGGTATGATATTCTTGGGAGTTTTCATTTTGGGATTTATTTTAGGAGATGACCAGTAGATTCTTTCTATTTTCACTTTGTCCTCTGGTTCTAAAGATCTGGGCAGTTTTAAGATTTCTTGAAATAGGATATCTAGGCTCTTGGGGAGAGGGGTAATGATGGTGCTCGCATTTCTCACGTTTTTTTCTATTCGGTCTGTTTTCTAAGTCATTTGTTTTGCTATGAAATACTTTATATTTTCTTCTATATTTTCAGTCTTTTTACTTTGCTTTTAGTATTTCTTGTTGCCACATGGAGTCATTGCTTTGTCTTTGGTACATTTGAATTTTCAGGGATTTTGTTTCTTGGACAAGGTTTTGTACCTTTTATGCCAAACCCTTAATTCCCATTCCACTTCTGTCTTCCATAGCTTTCATTTCTCTTTCAGTATTTTCTTCAGGTGTCTTAGTTTATTTTTTAAAAAATCTAAGAATCCTAGGTTGAGTTTATACACCAAGCAGTGTTTTTCTTTTTTTTTAAACTTCTGTTTATTTTTAGTTTACCTCATTCATTTCCATGAGATTTTGAGTTACAAATTTTCTCCCTGTCTTCCCCCTACCCACCTCCCCAAAACAGCAATCCCACTGTATACCCCCTCCCCCAATCTCCTGACTCCTATATCCTCCCCCATCACCCCTCTGACTTCCCGGTAGAGCAAGATGAATCTCCCTACCCCAGTACCTGCATATCTTATTTCCCAGTTGCACGTAATAATAATGATAATATATGTATATATTTTAACATTTGATTTTAGAACTTTAAATTCTAGATTCTTTCTCTTCCTCCCTCATCACCCACCCCCGCTGGAAAGACAAGTAATTCAATACAGGCCATACATGTGTAGTTATGCAGAACATCTCCACGATGGACGTATTGTGAAAGACTGACTGTATTTCCCTCCTTCCTATTCCG
>CM053582.1:301942184-301968126 GCA_028627135.1 Pseudochirops cupreus | reverse complement strand
TTTAATAGTATCTTGATTTCTCATAAAGTCATTTGTTTCTATTTGCTCCACCCTAATTCTGAAGGAATTATTCTCTTCAGTGAGCTTTTGAGATTCTTTTTCTATCTGGCAAATTCGACTTTTTAAGGCATTCTTCTCCTCGTTGGCTTTTTGGGCCTCTTTTGCCATTTGAGTTAATCTGTTTTTTATGTATTATTTTCTTCAGTCAGGTTGTTGACTCTTTTTTCATGATTTTCTTGCATTATTCTCATTTCTCTTCCCAGTTTTTTCCTCCACTTCTCTTATTTGGTTTTCAAAATCCTTCTTAAGCTCCTCTATGGCCTGTAACCAGTTTACATTTTTCTTAGAATGGTGCAGGAGTGCTGACTGTGTTGTCTTCTTCCCGTTCCATGCTTTGATCCTTTTTGTCCCCAAGAAAGGAGTCTAAAGTTGGATTGATGTTCTTGCTTTGCTTCCTTTGCCTGCTCATGTTGCCAGTCAGTTACTCGACTTTTGGGCTCAGTAGAGCTCTGCTTCCAGGTGGGGAGAGCTTTGTCCCAAATCACTGGGGTTTTTGCAGCTGCTGGGGATGTTAGGAGGCTGCTGTCTCTGCAGCCCCCACCAGCTTTGGGTCACTGAACACACACCTCAGGATCAGCACCCAAGACCACGATCCTGATCCAGGCTGGTTAAAGCAAGAGCACTTAGCCTCTGAATGATCGCTTGGCCCCCTCTGCAGTCTGCAGACTGGGAGCTCTGAATCAGCCAGGTGGCAGTGGCTGCAGGCCCCCCCCTTCCTTCCCCCCCTCCCCCCGCTTCTTGCCCTGGAGGTAGACAGCCAGACTCTTTCTCCCAAATTTAGCTGAGTTCCACTGACCTTTCACTTAGTCCTTGTTTCTTATGGGTTGATAATTCTAGAAACCACCACAGCAGCTGGTGATCCGCTCTCCTGAAAGCTCCAGCCACAGCTTGTTCTGGCCGCCCTTGGGCTCCAGCCATGGGTTCATGTGGTGCTGGTCTGGGCTCCCAGTGTGCTGTGATGAGCCTTTCCCGTCTTCCTGCCAGGCTGCCTTCAGTGGGAGCTTTGTTACTCTGTAATTTTGTGGGTTCTGGAGCTCTAAAATTTGTTTAGAGTCATATTTTATAGGTATTTGAGGTGGTGGTGGGAGCCACGGAGTTCTCCTGCTTCTAGGCCACCATCTTCCCAAGCAGTGTTTTTCTCTGAGATAATGCACATAGATATTTTGGAATCTTTTACATTTGTTTCTTGGGTGTCCCTGCCAGCATAATAGTAGGGTTAGGATAGAGTTCTTTTTTGTTTACTCATTCTTCCACCCTGTTTCCTGATTTTGGATTTCTTGTTAGGGTTGTGCAGTTAGGGCTGGGCTCTGTTATACTTCTGGAGGGAAAGTCTGGACTGATCTTCTTACTTCTTTCTTGAGATATTGAGTGTTGTGTTATTCCAGAATCTCAGGGACAGACTGGGTACATCCTTCCAAAGTGGTCTGGTAAAGGACAAGGTCTGATTGCTGCCCCCATATTCAGAGCTCTGCAAGTTTTTCACTGAAGTTAGGACCTGAGGAACAGCAGAATGTTTCTGGGCTCTGCACCCATAAGCGAACTGTAAATGCTCTAGTAGTAGCAGAATTGAAGCTCCCTTTTGGTCTGGGATTCCTGTCCAGGTTATTCCTCTGCAGTCTAGGCTAGGCATTGGAAGTGAAACCTTGTGCGTGTAGTCTGAGCTACATTGCTGCTGGTGGTGGTCGTTTCTGAACTTACTTCTTTCTTCATTCACTACCCAGGCCTGCCCTCTTTACCCTGAATGCTGAACATCACCATAGTAAGTAGGTCTCCTATTCAGTCTGCTTTAACTCTGTTACCTGGGACTAGGTAGTAGTCAACGAAGCTGCTGCTTCACACCTTTCCTGTCCCAGTGCCCCAGTGTGGGTCTGGGGTTACCTTGTTTTGATTCTGAAACTTTCTCTTTCCCTGGTACATAGCCTCTCCCTGGGCACTTGAATGCCCCGCACAGGGTGCTCCTTGTCTTACCTGCTCCATTGTCCATAGACCTCCTTGTCTGTCTCCCTATGCTAAGCTGGGCTAGATAAAGGACTCACTATGTGAGAGCCTATATGTGCTATATGAGGTCCAAGATGAGGAAAGTCATTAACAGAGAGACTTTTTTTTTCTGGATTTTCCCATCAGGATTCTGTCTGGTACACTTTCTAGATATGTTAGGAGGAGTTTGTGGAGCACTTCACTGTTTCCTTTCTGTACCATCATGGCTCCGCCTTCCTCTTTACTTCAAAGTTGGGCTTCTTAAACTTTTCTTTGTCACAGACCACCTTTGCAGTGTGGTAAAAAACTCCTGAGTCTCTGTTAATGACTTTCCTCATTTTGGACCTTACATGGTATATTATTTTACACTTCTGTAATGAGGTTAGCATGTAATCTGGTTTATTCTCCTTAGCTATTTATGTATGAAAAATCACTCTACTAGATTTTAAACTCTTTGGGCAGGGTATTTTATTTATGCTTTGAACTTTACTTTTTCTAAGATAACCAAATAGTTTAATTGCCAAGGGATAATACCCAGAGAAGAAGACAGAGCCCTTTGTCCTCTTAATTGTTTCTCTTTTCCTATCCTTTCTCTTTTGCTCTTAACCTCCAAATAGTGAGCATACCGTAGTCAGAATGAATATTTGTTGAATTGAATTTGTGGCATACATATTCCCTTTTTTTCTCTGTTATCTCTTTTTCTGTCTTTCTCTCTTATACGTGTTTTCTTCTGTGTCATGGCAGAGACACAAAAAATGACAGTCTTTAGTGGGTCTTAAGCCTCGACTCCTGTCTAACAGAACCTTAAATCTTAAGGTGTCCTGCTAGCCTCCAGGATAGGAATAATGGAGAAATGATTGAAATTAAAGAGGAGAAAGACATTGTAAATAGGATCCAGATGTAACTGGGCAGGAAACCATTAACAGTTACAGTAATGATTATTTTTGTCACCTTTCTTTGTTCTTTTTCCTGGAGCATATTTTTTTCTTGCTCATTCTTCCTTACCCCTATGATTATTTTCATTTTCCCCTTTTTAGTGTAAGTTGGAATGTTTGAAAGTTGTCAAGAGAATTGGAATTTTTATTAAAAATTCCTGGGAAGCCAGAGCCTCCTGAATAGTGTGTGATCTATACAGAAGAGATTTATTTACTATCCAAAATTTGACCTTGACTTTTTAATGATAACAAGCCTTAAATTTGTTTAATGTTCTGTGTAGCTAAAACTTTATCGTACTCTTATTGACCATCTATTAATGAAGAAGTTATTTTTTTAATAGCAAAACACATTTTGTTTTCTGTTCAGAAACTATTTAGGCTGAGCTATCTATCGTAAGTTGCCACATACTTATCTTCCTAACCCTTTGTTCAGGCTTATTTTGGGGAACTGGAGAAGAGATGCTTTTGCTTTTTAAAAAAAATTTAATTTTTTTTCCAAATTACTTGTAAAAACATTGTTTAATATTTGTTTTTTTAAAATTTGAGTTCCAGATTTTCTCCTCTCTTCTTTCTGAGATGGCAAGCAATCTGATATGTTACATGTGCACAGTCTTGTAAAACATATTTCCATATTAGTCATTTTGTGGGAGAAAACTTGAACCAAAAAAAAATAAAGTGAAAAATAGTATGTTTTGGTACTCCATCATTTTTTTCTCTGGAGGCAGATAGCATTTTCATCATGAGTCCTTTGGGATTGTCTTAAGTCATTGTATTGCTAAGAACAGCTAAGTCATTTACACTTGATCATTGTACAATATTGCTGTTACTGTGTACAATTTTCTCCTGGTTCTGTTCACTTCACTTTGTACCAATTCATAAATCTTCCCAGGTTTTTCTGAAATCACCCTGCTCATTATTTATCAATAGCATTCTGTTACAGTCATATACCACAACTTGTTTAGCTATTCTAAAGTTGATAGACAATTTCTAATTCTTCAACACCACAAAAAGAGTTGCTATAAATATTTTTGTACAAATAGGTCTTTTTCTCTTTTTTACTTCTTTGGAATACCGACCAAGTAGTGGCATTGCTGGTCAAAGAGTATGAATAGTTTTATAACCTTTTGGGCATAGTGCTGAATTGCTTTCTAGAGTAGTTGGATAAGTTTACAAATCTGATCGTGCATTAATGTCCCAAATTTCCCATATCCCTTCCAGGATTTATCATTTTCCTTTTCTGTCATACTAGCCAATCCGATAGGTGCAAGGTGTTACTTCAGAGTTGTTTTGAGTTGTGTTTGTCTAATCAATAGTGATTTAGAGCCTTTTTTCATGTGATTATAGATAGCTTTGATTTCTGCATCTGAAAACTGCTTGTTCATATCATTTGACCATTTATCAGTTGGGGAGTGACTTGTATTCTTATAAATAGCACTCAGTTCTCTATGTATATGAGAAATGAAGCATTTATCAGAGAAGTTTCCTGTAAATTTTTTTTTCTCCCAGTTTTCTGTTTTCCTTCTATTCTTGGGTGCATTGATTTTGTTTGTGCAAAATCTTTTTAATTTAATGTAATCAAAATTATTCTTTTTATATCCTGTAATGCTATTTATCACTTGTTTGGTCATAAATTCTTCCCTTATCCATAGATCTAACAGGTAAACTGTTACATGCTCCCCTAATATGCTTATGGTATTCCCCTTTGTATCTAGGTCATATATCCATTTTGACCTTATCTTGGTGTACTTTGTGATATGTTGGTCCATGCTTAATTTCTGCCAAACCGACTTTCCAGTTTTCCCAGTATTTTTTGTCAGATACCAGGTTTTCTCAAAAGCTGGGATCTTTGGGTTTGTCAAACTCTAGTTACTTTGGTCCTTACTTACTGTGTATTGTGTACCCAATCTATTCCACTTATCTACCACTCTTTCTCAGTCAGTACCAGATTGTTTTGATTATTACCACTTTGTAATACAGTTTGAGATCTAGTGCTGCTTGGCCATTTCCCTTCACATTTTTTTCCGTTAAGTCCCTTGATATTCTTGACCTTTTGTTCCTTCACATGAGTTGATACTTTTGCTTTTAAGATCAAGTCAGAATTACATTTTTAAAAACTCCAAACTGTGAGGAAATACCCAGATTTCTTACCACTTGAATTCTTTTTTTCTTTTTGCACTTACACCCAAATGATAAAATCTTAAATCTTTGGTTTAAAAAGTTTCGTGAAAATTTCTATTGAAAAATGTAATTTCTGGTGGTATAAAAATGCAGATTCTTAGAAAGCAGTGTGTATCAGTGCCAGTTTATAAAGATTGCCAGGGAGTTGTACTTTTTCTAAGAGGCAAATTAAATGTAAATTTCTCTTAACTTATAGTTTGGTTGTTGCCCTTTGTTTTTGAAGAGGACCAAGTGACACCACTATGTTAGAGTCAAGTTACAGTGCATCTGACTGTGGCTGATCAGACCATTATGGGCTCGTAATGTTCTAATACAAGGTGAGCACAGATAGTCCATGAGAACATTTGGGATGGATTCTTCAAGTTTGCATATCTCGTGTTTCTTTTGAAGTGCTTCATTTCTGCTTTGCTCATAGAGCACAGCACCTTCTCTGATGAGGGCTCTGTAGACCTTCACTTTGGTAGTCAGTAATACCTTTTCTCTCCCACACTTTCCTTTGGAGCCTACCAGACACTGAGCTAACTCCGTCAATGCATGTGTCAGCCTCCTTATTAGTGTGTACATCCCTATAAAGTATACTGCCAAGGTAAGTGAACTTATCCACAGCATTCAAAACTTGTCCATTTGCTGTAACCAGTGGTTCCACGTATGGGTGGTGTGGTGCTGGAGCACCTGTGTTTTCTTGGTGTTATTAGACCAAAATTAGTACAAGCGCCAGAGAATAGAATCATGCTTTTTTGCATCTCAGATTCAGAGACACAAACACATAGTTTAACAACAGCTGGAAATACCTTTTGGAAGGAAATAGATGACTTAAGAGTGTAGAATATTAATTGCTTTCTTACTGGGGTAAAATAATTATGAGAACACTGGCATGCTGGAATATAGAAACCTGTTCTGTGGTTATTTCTTTCTGCCTTAGCAATTGTGGAGAGAAGAACAGGGAGAGTTAGAAAGATAGCCTTATGAATTATTTGCTAGATGGAAGGCTAAAAAAGGCAGATAGTTTGGCTATTCTTTTAAAGTTCTCTCTTAAAATTTAGTGAATGGAAGTTATTGAATAATAATAACTAGCATTTATGTAGTGCTTTAAGGTTTGCTTGAGTTCCTTCATTTGATACTTAATGTAGTCTTGTGAGGTAGTTACAGTTACTATACTCATTTTACAGATGTGGAGATTGAGACAGAGGAGGTCGCTGATTTCTCTAAAGGTAACACAGTTAGTGTCTGGATTCAAGTAAGGTAGGATTCTGACTTAACACTTTATCGACTCTTCCACTGTGCCTGTGTGTAGATCGTACCTGTGGGAAGTTGCAAGGCCTTTTTGACAATGGGCTATCCTGAAATTTTAGGGCTGTGCATCAGACTGGGAGAAGTCTAGTACCAAGATGAGGATTCAGAGTAAACTGGAAGCATTTTAAATTATGTGTGTGATTAATGCTGGGATTAGATTAAGGCGTGATTGATAAAAGTAATCTTTATTAGAGAGGAATTTTAGAAACTTCTTTTAAAAATTTGATTATCCTTTTCATATGATGAGAATGTTCCTTTCTAACTCATTCTAATGCTAGATAATAACAAGTGTGACTATTTCAGTAGAGTTGTATTTTGTTAATAAATAAGCTGTGAAGGACTGGTTGGGTGGCAATGGAGAATTTCTGTATAATGGCTTGTTCAAAATATTATAGTAACTCTTTTCATTGTATTAAAAATTGGAAACTAAAGGCATGTCATCCTATTGCAGAATGGCTAAACAAAATATAATGGAATATTAATGTCCCATAAAAATGATGAAATGGACAATTTCAGAGGAAACTGGGAAGACCTCTTTGAATTGATGGAGTGAAGTAAGCAAAACTAGGAGAGCAATTTATACAGTGATAGCATTAACGTAGAAAAATATGACTTTAGAACTCTGATAAAATGCTAAACTATGAGTCCATAAGAATGATCATGAAACATGACGCTCAACTTCTGACAGATATGATGAATATAAAATGTAGAAAGATATATGTGTTTTCCCACACAGCTAGTAACATGGGAATTTGTTTTACTGGACTATGTAGTTATGTATTGAGGGATTTAAAAAATAATTGCCCAGGGATGGGCAGTGGCCTGGGTAGGGATTAATTACATTAAAAAATTACTTGAAAATAAAATTAACAAACTTTTTTTAAAGGAAGGGGAGGGTGAGGCAAGTAGTTTTACATGGACAAAGGTAGGCTCAGGGCCTAGGAACTCCGTCCCTTGTAATACTTAGTACAAGTCAGAGGTCAGGGAATCAGGAAGTGAAAATGTTTGTGGACAAGAGCGGCTAAAAATCTTCGCTCCCTGGGGCTCTGCCTGAGGCAGGTTGGAGCGGACAGTTCTCCGAAGTCGAGTAGGAGTCAGAAATTCAGGGTCTGGTACTTTGAGAAAATGATACCAGTAAGGAACGCTGAAGTGCGCCTGAACCCAGAGTGAGGGGCCGTTCTTTTAGCCTTTCTTACTTTTTAATGTGGTTTTAATTTTCATTAACTTTTGGAGGCATTTAGCTTTATGAACAGTAGCATAAGATAAATGACAAGCAAGTCAAAACAAATTATGATTCTGTGTTTCTGTAAGCTCATTTAGTGATTGTTAACTCCAGACTAGTAAATGTACATAATCGCCATTAACTCAATAGCGCTTACATCGTCCTTGTTTTCCTCATCTTTTTTGACTTCTTGGGTATTTAACGTGATTTTGTTGTCTTTACTGCTTAGTCGTGGTCAGTGAGCGCGTTGTTTTGTTTTTAGTGCAGTATTTTATGTAAATCTTCCCTTTGAGGGGAGTTTTTCACACTTGCTGTTTTCTATGGCTAAATAATACTCCATTTTTTATTCATAAACCGTAATTTGTTCAGACGTTCCTCAGTTAATGGTGAAAACCTAGTTTGTTCCTAGGTTATTTTTCTTTTCTTTTTTTCTTGTTTGTTATTAAAGGGCTGCTAGGAATATTTTTATATACAGAGAGGTTTTTTCCCACTATTACTAATCTATCTGGGTAACAGTCCTAGTAGTGGGGCCTCTGATTCAAAGGATATGCCCGTTATTGCATGACCCTTATTTTATAATTCCATATTCTTTTCTAGAAAGGTCAGACTTGTTCATAGCTTTGTTAACAGTATAAAGTTGTGCTTACTTTACCATAGTTGTTCCAGCACTAGATTTTGTCATCTTTTATTGTTGTCTTAGACAATATGGTGAATTCTGGTAGAATATCACAGTTTTAATTTTCATTTCTCTGATTATTACATATTTTAAGTATGTTATATCTAATTGTTACTTTGTGTTTTTTTAAAAAAACACCTTTTTTGTGTCATTTGACTGCTCATCTATTGGAGAATGGCTCTTAATTTTATAATTTTTTTGTTAGTTTTGCATTCATTTTTGACTTTTTGCCAAAAGAAGTATGAGGCAGAGATTTTTTTCTTAGTTTCTTTTTCTAATTCAGGAGATGTTGCTTTTTTATTATGCAAAAGCTGTTTATATAATACGATTAATATATTTATCTTATTTTTTCCTAAGTTATGACATTAATAATTTATTCCTTGTCTATACTTGTGAAAGATGAAGCATTTTCTTGTTTTATTTTTAAATGGGATGTTTTAGATTATTGATACATCATGATTTTATTTTGCTGTTATGGTGTGACATGCTGATACTTGTTTTTTTGGCCAAACTATAGTTTTCCTGAGAATTTTTGTTAAATGATGAATACCTTACCCAATATTTTGTTATCTTTGATTTATTTAGCATTACATTATTGTAGGATGTGATTCTAGCTTGTGATAATCTGTTTCATTATATCTATTTCACTGATCTATATTATTGGGTGAGAGGATTTTGATGATTATTACTTTTATTCCCAGATCACAAAGTATCCATGCCCTACTTTATTTAACCTTTTCTTTGATAATAACAGCACCTACCTCATCACAGGGTTCTTGTGAGCATCAAATGAGGTAATATTTGCAAAAGCATTTCGCCTAATGCCTGGCACATTGTAGGTGCTTAATAAATGCTCATTTCCCTTCCCTTTGTCAGAAAATATTTGCCAGGATATTTTTTAACCTTTTGATCTTCCATATGAATTTGAATTTTGTTCAGTTTTTTAAAGTATGTTCTTGGTTTTTTGATTGAGAAGGTAAGTAACTTGAGTGAAAGAAAAAAATCCATTTATTAAGCACCTGGTTACTATGATCCAGAGATACAGATACAACAATAAAAGCAATTCTTGCTCTTGTTGTTAAGGGGGAGACAACGCATATAGGTCAGTAATGTCCAGGGAAGAGAATTTTTAATCTAGTAAATCATGGGATGGTTAATGGAGCCATATTGCAGTCATACCATCTCCAGAAGCAATTGGAGTATTCAGTTACTGTTTCCAGAAGTGGAAAGAGTTAGGGTATGCAGATGGGGAGAAATGTGCCCTTGCCAAAAAGACTATTTTGTGGAGAACTCACACAAAGCAGGCACTCCCATGGTGGTCAGAAAAAGCAAAACAAGGACACCCCCTAGGTCTCTCGGGAACTTTGGAATTGGTTGTGTGACATAGGAGACACTGGTAGAGGACTGCCCAGCATGGTGCGACCTCATCAGAAAAAGTTCTGTGTTCTATGAACAAAGCAGAATTGAAGTGGCTCAAAAGAAATGTGAGATGGGCAAACTTAAGGAATCTACCCCAAATGTTCACATGAACTATTTGTGCCTGACCTGTGGTAGAGCGTTCCAAGCTTATATTGGTCTGATCAGCAACACTAGGACAGACTATAACTTGACTAACATAGTGATGTCATTTTGGTCCCCTTTGAAAATAAAGTACAACAACAACTCAGTCCAGGTGGCAGAACATTTGGTAAGATATCCTGGGTGGTTGATTGTAAATCATGTTATGATTAGATGAATTTGCACCTCTCCAATATAGACAGCTCAACCCTAGGGATGTTTCAAAACTGATTGAATGTAGCAGTCATGGAGATCTGGTCTGGAAGGTCAATTGCAGGCAGATGCCAAGATATCCGGAGTGGATGGATATTAAAATAAGAAATAAAACCCACAAAAGTACTAGCATTTCAATGTATGATCAATAATAATAATAAAACCAGTGATAGAAAAACACCATTTAAAATAACAATAAAATATTCAGTATCTTGGAATTAACCTATGAAAACATATAGTAGTTAGTATAGCATGACTTATAAAACAATTTTAAATAACCCTAGAGAGCTGGAATTTGCAGAGAGGCATATTTAAGCTTGATATATGGAAAATGTCTTAAAAATGTGTGCTATTCAAAAGTATAATGGGTTGCTTTGGAAGAGACAGCATTCCTTCTCATTAGAAGTCTTCAGCCATAGGATAATGACTTATATGTATGTTGTAGAAGGGATTCATTTTTGGATTTGAGTCTCTTCCAATGTCTGAAATTCTGTGATTCTGTAATTCTAGCTTATGGGACCCTGAGCAAGTCAGTTTTCTCCTTTGGGCCTCAGTTTCCTGATCAAAACTGAAATGAGGTTGATGTACTACGTGATCTCTAAGGTGTTTATGATTATTCTCTTATGATCCCAGAAGTATATATTGCTGAAATTCAGTGAAATGATAAACTGCTAATTGCAGACAACTTTTTTCTTTGATTGTTGGGACACATAGGACCTTAGTTTCCTCATTAGTAAAATGAGAAGAGGAAGAAAAGTTAAATTCAGTTTCTTCTGTAAAATGAAGGGTGACTAGATGAAATCTGAGGTGTCTTCGAGCTCTAAATTATTGATTCTGTGGAAGGAAAAAAAATAATTGGAGGGAAGATTCAGTGTTTATGGGTAGACCAAACTAATATAGTAAAAATGCTAGTACCAATATTTTCTCCTGGGTATGAGTCACCTTGAACTTGCAGTTAAACTTGGAAATTAGGTGCAGCCAGAAAGATTTGAAAGAGTTAGAGGCCTACTAATATGTGTGCCCTCATTCTGATGTGACTAACGGTGCAGAATAGATAATATTGTTATTGCAATAAGAAAACATTTACTGTTACTCAGTCGTTTTTCAATCATTTCTGACTCTTTGTGAACTTATTTGGGATTTTCTTGGTAGAGATATTGTAGTGGTTCGCCATTTTTTTCTCCAGTTTATTTTAGAGGTGAGGAAACTGGGACAAACAGGGTTAAGGGCAAGTGACTTGCTTAAGGTCACAGCTAGTAAGCATCTGAGGCCCAAAACATTTGCCAGTGAGTTAACTATAGCTTAGTCATAATAGTACATGTATCTGAGGCATGTTTTACGATCTTCTGATCATATGTAGGGTATCCCAAATGTCTTTGTGCTTTTAGCTTAAAACTGTATGACTTTTGGAATACTCTGCATGCATGTGTGTGTGTGTGTGTGTGTGTGTGTGTGTGTGTGTGTGTGCGTGTGTGCGCACTGTTGGTTGTAGGAAGAGGTTAGATCGTGTATATTGAATAAATTTGTAATATCAGCAAACATTGTGGGAATGATAAAACTATGTAGATTTGAAAAAAAAATCCATATAACATTTTTGATTAAAAGAACTAGTGAAACAGTTTTATTTTGGGGGCTTGGTTACCTTAAAAAAATCACAAGGATATTTTTTTCTGCCCTGCTTTTTATATTCTCCAGAAACTTCTAAATTTTGTTAATAGAAATGTTATATACTTGGAAAATTGAAACTAACCCTTGATGCTCTTATTTCTTTTTTTTCTCTTACAGGTTTTGCAAAAGACATCAAATTAAATCAAGTTCAAATATTCCTTGTGTCCCAAAAGACTTACTGATGATGTCTGAATTTGTTCTTCCACGATTTATTTTTTGTCTTATTCAGTACTTGAGAGAAGGCTATAATGAACCAGGTATGTTTAAAACAATACAATAGTAGGGATCTTTTTAGAGGTTCTAAGATGTAGCAATAATGATCAATTAAGTTCTTTTTCAGTATGAATAAAGTATGAATAGTTTTTTTAAAGAATTTATAAAACATGGCTATAGAGTAATGAGGAGGATTACCTACTGAAAATTGATTTCATTGTGTATTAGACAAACAATTTAGCATCTTCTCTTAGTGGGGACTTAATGAAAAATAAATATGAATGAGCTTATTTGGTCTCTTAGAGAAGAAGATACTGTAAAGAACATTTAGCCCAATTCTTTCATTTTATAGGTGAGGAAACACCTAGAGAGTTTAAGTAACTTGCTGAAGATCACTCAGGTAAATCAGCTTCAGTTTATGAGATTAAAGTGATTTATGATCACATAATGAATTTGTGACAGAATAGGATTAATGACTTCCAGAAATTTCTGAGTTTTTAGGATGATATTCTTCTGAAAAACTTGTTCTATTAATCTTTGTGTTTTCCTCTATTGCCTTCTACAGGCATTTGTCCCTTTTAACTACTTGTGATGCATGTTTCATATTTTAATAATTAGTAAACTTTTATAATATATTACTAGAATCTGTTATTATAAAGTAGAAACAGAAAGTTCTAAATATAGTTGTGCTTTTACTTTTATAACAAGAATAGAAAATTGGTTAAAAAAGAATATGTTAAGTTAGTTGGGTTTAGTTAACTGATACCGTATTCTAAATGTCTTAATCAGACAAAAAGTTTTACAGAAGGCACTGTACAGTGAAAGATTAAAATTATTGCATGTGTCACGTCATCAATATTTTGAAGTGTTGTTAGAGCAAGCAGATGTATCTTTTAAATGTATAACTGTTAATGTTAGTAAAGACTTTATGACAACTGTTCTTAATTCCGTTTTCAAATGAAATTAGCATGTTTAAAAAAATATGGTTTGCCATAATCACTATTTGACTTTTGTGTAAACAATAAAGTTGAAAATGTTTAAATTATTAATTATTTTAATATTATGCAATAAAGCATAAAAATCAGATTATCTTAAAATTTAATTAAACACTGCTTCCAATTTTTTTTATCTGTCTTCTTCCAGTTCTGAAAATCTAAACTACTACATTTTATCTATGAATAAATGAGTTTGCTTATCTATTTTTTTCCAATTTAAATGATGTAAATAATCCCACTTCCTTTCTTTTCAAGCAAGGTTTCTGTATTCTTTTACCAGACTAAATAGATGATAGTGTAGTTAATGAAAGCCCTTACATACATATATAATGGTTTGTTTTATATAATACTCTCTTCAAAGTGACCCTGTGATGTAGGTAATAAAAATACTAGTTACACCTTCCAGATGCAGAAGCTGAGGCGTTTCAGAAAGGTAAAGTGTCTTGCCCACGTTCCCATAGCTAGCAAGTGTTAGAGCTTGGTTCAGTATCCACAGGCATCTTGCTTTCAAGCCACGGCATTCTTTCTACTACACCTCGTTGTCTGGGTGCTTTTGTTTTTTGGCTTACCATGAATTATTTTCAGAGGAATGTTTTTCTGCTTCTTCCTAGTAAAAAGCCAAAAACACGTTAGTGGGTTTTGAACACCTGGAAATTACCTTGGCATGCCATCAGTATCCTAATGTTTAGATTTTCATTGTACAAATGATGGATAGTCTCCATTTTGCATGTCCAACAAACTTCAGTACTTCAAGGATCTATAATTTTATTTGTATCGATACTTCCTCCACTTACACATCATATGACAGATCATAATTCCTTTGTAGTTTAGTACATTGCCTTTGAGGATTGCTCTTGTGAATGAAAAAATCATCAACATGTGGTAGGGATTAGGGCTAGACCTGTGATTTCATTGGTATATTCCTCATTGGTGAGGAAACTCTCGATACTATGCAAGTTGGTACCTTCTCTTCAACTTAGAATTGCCTGTAGAGCATTGAGAGAGGTTAAGTGACTTGTCTACCATGGTCATATAGCCGATATATGTCAGAAGTGAGGACTTGAACCCAGGTTTTCCTGGGTCTGAGTCCAACTTTCGATCTACTATGCCATTCTGCCTCTCTGTTAAATAAATAGAATATTAAAACTTTATTTTTCATGTTTTCCAAATTTCGCGGTCTACTATGGTGACCTACTTTCACTTTTTTTAAAGTTAAAATGACATTTGAATAAATGCTTTTATTATTATTAATCAGTATAGTTTTAAAAACATATATTTCCTTACCTTATTATCATTCACAAACTAGCCTAATGCTTTCCAGAAGTTTATACTTTGGTGAAGAGAAACCTTTGTGGAAAATTATCAATAGAAAAGCTTCAACCAAAAACAGTTTATCTTACCTTTACAGTTTTCTGTGAGTACATGCAACTGTTATTATGGTTAATTGTTCTCTGTGATAACCATTAACGATTATTAAAAAGAGCCAGACTATAATAAAATGTTGTCCTGTGCCGTATTCAAAACAGAAGTCTCCTTTTCCTTAATTAGATGATGGCCACAGAAAATAACCTAAGAGAAACGAAGAGATTTCTCTCTCATCTATCTCTGATGGATGAACCCATTGGTGGTGGTGGTGGTTGTTCTTTTGCTTTTTGGAGGGCAGTTGGGGTTAAGTGACTTGCCCAAAGTCACATGGCTAGTAAGTGTGTCAAATGTCTGAGGTCGGATTTGAACTCAGGTTCTCCTGACTCCATGGCTGGTGTTCTATTCACTGCGCCACCTAGCCGCCCCTGGATGAACCCATTGGGGTCATGACCTTTGTCCCTCCTAAGTATGTAGTACTTCTTCAGTATAGCATTCTTGATTGATTGTCTAGCATGCATAGTTGTTTAAGTATATGAAGCCTGTTTTGATACCAGTCAGTAAACATTTGTTAAGTACCTACCATGTGCCAGGTATTGTACTTAGCTCTGGAGATAAAAAAGAAGGGCAAAAGATAGTCCTTACCTTTGGAGAGCTCACAGTCTAATGGGGGAGGCAACATGGAAACAAATATGAATAAAGTAACTATATATAGGAAAAATAGAAAATAAATCAAGAGGGAAGGCACTAAAATTAAGAAAAATTGGGAAAGGCTTCCTATAGATAGAAGATAGGATTTTAGCTGGGACTTAAAGGAAGGCGGGGAAGCCAGAAGGTGGAGGGGGAAGGGGCAGTGTTCCTAGCCAGTGAAAATGCCTGAGGCATGAGATGGAGTATCCTTATTGGGGAACAGCAAAGAAGCCAGTGTCACTGGACTGAAGAGTGGTTGTGGTGATGGTATGAGCTTTAAGAAGACTGGAAAGTTGGGAGTATTTGTGTGGAGTTAAGTTATGAAGGACTTTGAAGACCAAAGATAGGATTTTATATTTGATTTTGTTAGGTGATAGGGAGTCACTAGTGTTTTTTTGAGTGATATAGTTGGAGGTGACATGGTTGGACTTTTGGACAATCATTTTGATAGGGAGGGATTTGTGGCAAGCAGACCAATTAGCAGGCTCTTTCAGTAGTCCATTAATGAGGAGATGAGTTCACCAGAAGCATATTCAAGTGATGTTACAAAGATGAAACTGACAGGCCTTGTCAATTGAATATTGATGGGTGAGATAGTGAGAAGGTAAGGATGATACTTAGGTTTCAAGCCTGGTTGCCTACAAGGATAGTGCTGTTCTCAGATAGTAACAGGGAAATTTGGGAAGGGGGAGTTTGAGGAGGAAAGGTTATGAGTTCAGTTTTGGCTCTGTTGAGTTTAAGATGTCTCCTGGACATCCAGTTTGAGATATCTAAAAGGTAATTGAAGCTGCTAGACTGGAGTTCAGCAGAGGGATTAGGGATGGATAAATAGATTTGAAAGTCATCTGCATAGGGGCAGCTAGGTGGCAGAGTAAATAGAGCCCCAGCCCTGGAGTCAGGAGGACCTGAGTTCAAATCTGACCTGAGACACTTAACACAAAAACTAGCCATGTGACCTTGGGCAAGTCACTCAACCCCAATTGCCCTCTAAAAAGCAAAAAAAAAAAAAGAAAGTCATCTGTATAGAGATGATAATTAAATTCATGGGAGCTGATGAACTTGTCAAATGAATTAGTATACAGGGAGGAGAGGACCAAGGACAGAGGCCTGTGGGATGCCTCTGGTGAGTGGGCATGACCTGGATGAAGACAGAGCAAAGGAGACTGCTAAGGATAGGTTAGGCCCAATTTTAGCCCACTATCTTAGCATAACAGATTTTAGAGCTGAAAGGGTTTTTAAGGAGGCTTATCCCTTCACTTCATAGATGAGGAACCTGAGGCACAGTGAGTGTAAGTGGCTTGCTCAGAATTACAAAACTATTAAGTTTTTGATGTAGGACTACAGACTTCTCCCAGTTCCAGCACCCAGTCCACTATACTACCCTAGCTGTCCCATAGTTCAATACTTAAATTTTAGATATGAGAAAATTGAGACCCAGAGACCCTAAGTCACAGTTAGTTAAAGGCAAAGCCAGATTGATTTCGGAATATACTTATATACTGGAAGTAAATTAAAGGTTAACATAATTACACTTCTAGTAGTTATCTTCATTTCTGTTTCTTAATTTGCTTTTAATTCTACTCATAGTTCATCATTGAAATTGTTTCAGTCCCCCTAGTCATTGAAAAAGTAAACTGCTTTCTTTTTGGACCCTGCTTTTGAAGTCAGAAATATTCTTGTAGCCACCTAAATTCTTAATATTCTCTAGATTTGGCCTAGAGTTTTCCTAACTTTGTTCTTTCCTTTCCTGGACACTTACTAGAGCTATTTCTTCTTTGTATGGTGTTTCATGGCTCTTTTCTAAGTCAGTTTCTCAACTAAAACTCCTTTATAACTTCTTCCCTCATCCACCATTCTTTTTATACCTTAAACCTCACTACATACTCTGCCTTCTAGTGACATTGGCCTCTTTGCTGTTTTTCAGAAAAAACACTCCGTCTCTCAGCTCCTGGTATTTTCACTGGCTGTCCCTTAGACTTGGAATGCTCTATATCTATATCTCCTGGCTTCCTTCAAGTCCCAGCTAAAATCTCAGCTACTACAGGAAATGTTTCCCAATCTCACTTAATTCTAGTATCTTCCCTCAATTGATTATTTCCTCTTTATCCTTTATATAATTGTTTCTACCTAGTTGTGCCTTTCTCTAATCCCCTTCCTCCTCTGATTGAAAAGGGTGGAGGATGGACATTAGAGGTCTTCTACCAGTTCTTCTACTTTTTAAGGATGGCATCCTGGGAATTCTCAGCCTTTCCCACCTGACTATTTTCCTAGACTTCTATCATCCCCAGAAACTCATCTTTTTGCAGGAGGAAATCAACCTGTAAACTCTCACCTCCTCAGCACTCACTGTCCCACAGGCCCCTTCTTACTTCTAGTTGGAGAGTGTGGGAGGTGGACATTTGTGAGCTCTTCCTTGATTCTCCACTGTTTAAAGAGGGGTCCCTCATGTTTTCCTATTCAACTGCTTTCCTGGACTTCATTTCTAAAAATTAATCATTCTGTAAGATGAAATCAACTCAGAAACTCATACTTCCTCAGATCATTTCCCATTCTGGTTGTAGGACTTCATCATGCCCCCATGCTGGGTAGCCTCTCCATATCCGGCACCTATCTGGTTCTTTTCACGTGTTGTCTCCTCTGTTAGATTCTGAAGGCAGAGACTGCCTTGTGACTTTCTTTGTAATACCAGCACTTAGCATGGTTCCTGACACATGGTAGGTACTTAATAAATACTTAAGAAAAAAGTTATATATTTTTCCCCCATTAGATTATGAGCTCCTTCAAGGCAAGGACTACCTTTTACCTTTCTTTATATCCCCAGCACTTGGCATAGTGCTTGGTACATTAAGTAAATAGGTGCCTAGTAAATGCTTATTGACTGACTGACTTATAAAATATTAAAATTTTCTACATCAGATTACTCTGCCCTTGTTAACTTCAGCTGTGTAGTCCTCAGTACTTTTAAGGGACTGAAATTCAGAGGTGAAGAGGGAAGAGTAAGGAATTAGAGCGGGGTTTGTAGAGAGGAAGAACAGATTTTAGGCATTTAGGTATTCAAAACCTTTTTGGTTATAGTTTTGTAGACATTAAAAATTTGCTATTTATACCAGTGGTTATTTGAGGACTAATATGTAGGTAACTCATCTTTTTCTACTTTAAAGCTAAAGCTTTCCTCATAATTTTTGGTCCTCAGTTTCCCTCAAAAATAACTTCTATATTCTCTTACATCGTTAACTCCCCTGCCCTCAGAATGACCATCTTGACTTCCAGTTTCTGGATTCTTGGTAACCTCTTATTCTAAGGTCAGTACAAATATTGGCTGCTGGGTGGTGCAGTGTATAGACCTGGAGTTAGGAAGACCTGAGTTCAGATCAAGCCTCAGACACTTAATAGCTGTATGACGCTTGGTAAGTCGCTTAACCTCTGTCTGCCTTAGTTTTCTCATCTGTAAAATGGGGATAATAATAGCACCTTCCTTGTGGTTATTGTGTGGATAAAATAATGTTTGTAAAGTACTTTGCAAACCTTAAAACACTGCCTAATGCTAGCTTGCTATTATAAACAGTAGAGATGGAGATAAGAACTGTACCTTGAGTGTATTACCTCTCTCAGGAGGTAACAAATTTCATCATTGGGATGCCCCTCTTCCTAGAAAAATCTACCATTTTTTCCAAGAAAATGTTATATTGATACTTTCCATTCCCTCCCTTTGATCTTGAGAGAGTAAAATGCTACTAAGTCTGATCCTGCAGTTAGGTCTTTTACATTTGACTTTGTGCAGGAAAGCAGTAATAATTTTGAAAAATGCTTTCTACAGCATATTATAAAAATATTCTAAACCCCTTTATTGTTTTTCAGCAGTTGATGCACCATCAGAAAAAGACCTTCACAAAGTCCTTCAATTGCTGGGACCCCAAATTTCCTTTCTGGAAGATTTGACTAAAATGGGAGGAGCAATGCGATCTGTTCTTACCCAGGTTTTGACAAATCAGCAAAACTACAAAGATCTTAGCTCTGGTGAGTTGCAACATCAGAGTAGAATGTTGTCATTTTAAATATAATAAAATCACATCTTTTCAGTTAAAAATTTTTTATCATAAGCATGGCTAAGTGTAAAAAAGATTATTAGGAACTTGAGAACTGTCCCATCTCATTTATGACTTAATGAACTCTTAGTTCTCTTAAGCTCAGTATTCCTACTAAATGTTTAAAATTAGAAATGTTTGTTTCCCATGTATATATTTTTACTTCTAGATTCTGGGGGAGAAGATTGTGGGGAAAGGACTTGAAATGAAGAATAAGAAAGAGAAGAGGAATTGTTAAAGTGATGTTGGAAGAAACGTATAGATTGAATGTAGGGAGGATAAATTTGGAACTTCTTGAGAATTTGGAGGAAAAGCACCATAGAAACTTAGAATTAGAACTGGAAGAAACCTCAGAATGTTTCAAGTCTTACCACCTTATTTTCCATGGAAGGGATGAATAAGTTATGTTATAAAAAAACTTAAGTCTAGAAAGATTGGCTTTGCCCAAGGTCACACATTTAGTAAGTTGAAGAGATAGAAGCTAAACCCAGATCTTCTGACTACAGTGCCAGCCCTCTTTCCACTGTATCATGAAAGAGTTAAAGTGAAAGAGTCAAAAGAAGATAATTTGTAAGATAATATGTTAAAGCAAGGTAAGAAGCTAATGAGAGTAACAAAGAAAATTAAACTTTGCTCTCAAGATGTTAAGGTTCAAAGTAGTTGGGAGCAGTAACACTTCTGGATTTGAAGACTTCCTAAGAAGTTTTCCATAGCAATTTTCAGGAGGAGCTATTAGCAAGGAACACAAAACCTGAGCCTTTCACTTTTTGGAAGTATGGAGAACCTGAAGAATTTTGCAGTGACCTGCATTAAATGTGCAGTGTTCATATTTTCATCACAGCCAAGTGACTATGCTTATATGTGCATGTTGGTTCTCCCTCTTTGAAGATAAGATAAAAGATTTGAGAAACTCTCTCTACTCTTCAGGTTATCTGAGTAAATGAAAACTTGCTTTAAAAAGTGGAAGAAGGGCTTTAATATTAGGAGAAAAAAAGAAAAGATTCTAAATAGGCAGAAGTGGACTCGACCTGTGTCAGAGGTTGGAAACTGGAAGAATGTCACAAAGGAGAAGGAATTGAGAGCTACTGAACACTTTGAGCTAAGAATCAAATATTAGGCCCTTGTTTAAGAGAAGAGAATTAGACACTCTGAGGATGAAATGTTCATTTGTACTACAAGAACCCCTCTTCAGTCACCATTTCCCCTGTTCTCTGCAATCTGTTCATTGGTAATGAACTTTTTTCTTTTAAAAAAAATTTATTTCTTGTAATTAAAAATATAAACTAGGCTAAACTTTTTAATGGGCTCTTGGACTTATTTTATATTAACTGGTATTCTTACAAGAATAATTTTCTTAAATAATTCTTTAAAAATATTATTATTATTTTTGTTTACCCACTCAGTAGTATGAGTTATTTTTATTTTTTTTATGTTTAATTTTAATTTTTCTTGGTTTCATGTTAACCAAAAATTTTTAACATTCATTTTAAAAAAAATTTGAGTCCCAAATTCCCTTTCTCCCTCCTTTCCCTCTCCCATCCTTGAGAAGACAAACAATTTGATATAGATTATACATGTGCAGTCATGCAGAACATTTCCATATTAGCCATATTGCAAAGGAAAGCACAGACCAAAAAAACCAAGAATAATAAAGAAAGTAAAAAAGTGTGCTTTGATTAACATTCAGACTCTATTAGTTCTTTCTCTGGAGGTAGATAGCATTTTTTATCACGAGTCTCTAGGAATAGTTTTGGATCATTGTATTGTTGAGACTAGCTAAGTCGTTCACAGTTGATCATTGTATAATATTGCTGTTACCGTGTACAGAGTTCTTCTGGTTTTGCTCATTTCACTTTGCTTCAGTTCTTGTTAAATCTTCCTAGATTTTTCTGTCATAGTATCCTGCTTGTAATTTTTTATAGAACAATACTATTCCATCACAATCATACACCACAACTTGTTCAGCTGTTCCCTGACTGATGGATATCCCCTCAATTTCCAATTCTTTGCCATGACAAAAAATAGCTGCTATTAATAATTTTGTATATAAAGGTTCTATTCCTTTTTCTTTGATATCTTTGGGATATAAACCATAAAGTGGTATTGCTGAGTCAAAGGATATGCACAGTTTAGTAGCCTTTTGGGAATAGTTCTGAATTGCTCTCTAGAATAGTTGATTCAGTTTACAAGTCTACCAACAGTGCATTAATGTCCCAGTTTTCCCACATTCCCTTCCAATTTATCACTTTACTTTTCTGTCACATCAGCCAATCTGATGGGTGTGAGGTGATACCTCAGAGTTGTTTTAAGTTGCATTTGTCTAACACTCTGATAGTGATTTAGAGCATTTTTTTTCATATGATTATAGATAGCTTTGATTTTTTTCATCTGAAAACTGTCCATATCCTTTGACCATTTATCAGTTGGGAACTGACTTCTATTTTTAGAAATTGAACCCAGTTCTCTATGTATGTAAGAAATGAGGCATTTGTCAGAGAAATTTGCTGTAAATTTTTTTTTCTCCCAGTTTTCTGTTTTCTTTCTAATTTTGGCTGTCCTGGTTTTGTTTTGTGGAAGACTTATAAAATTTGGTATAGTCAGAATTATCAATTTTATATGCTGTAATTCTCTCCATCTGTTATTTGACCATAAATTCTTCCCTTATCCATATCTTGCAGGTAAAATATTCTGTGATTTGCTTATGACATCATCCTTTATGTCTAAGTCATGTACTCATTTTGGCCTTATCTATGTATATGTTGTGATATATTAGCTTATGCCTAGTTTCTGCCAAACTTCTTTCCAGTTTTCCTAGCAATTTTTGTCAGATAATGATTTCTTGTTCCAAAATTGTGGATCTTTGGGTTTGTCAAATACTAGTTTACTATGGTCATTACCTGCTGTGTAATGTGTACCTAATTTATTCCATTGACCCACCACTCTGTTTCTTAGCCAGTATTGTTTTGATGATTACTGATGTGTAATGAAATTTAAATTTGAGATCTGGTACTGCTTGGCCACCTTCCTTCACATCTTTTTTTCATTTATTACTTTTATATTCTTGACCTTTTGCTCTTCCAGATGAAATTTGTTATTTTATTCTATCTCTATAAAATAATTTTTTGGTGATTTGATTAGTATGGTAGTGAGTAAGTAAATTAATTTAGGTAAAATTCTTATTTTCATTGTATTGGTTTGGCCTACCCATGAGCAATTAATATTTCTCCAGTTGCTTAGATCTGGGTCAAAGGATATGTGACTTCATATTTGTGAAAGTGTTTTATAATTGTATTCCTGTAATTCCTGAGTTTGTCTTGGGAGGTAGACCACCAAGTATTTTATATTTATTGCCTTTATTTTAAATGGAGTTTTTTTTTTCTGTCTCTTGCTGCTGGGCTTTATTGGTAATATATAGAAAGACTGATGGTTTACATGGGTTTGTTTTATATCCTGCAACTTTAATTAAGTTGTTAATTATTCCATCTAATTTTTAGTTGATTCTCTAGTATTCCCTAAGTATTCTGTGATACTGTCTGCAAAGGGTGATAGTTTTGTTTTCTCATTGCCCCTTCTAATTCCTTCACTTTCTTTTTCTTGTTCTGTTGCTGTGACTAGCATAGAACAATATTGAATAATAGTAGGGATAATGGGTATCCTTTGTTTCTCTCCTGATCTTATTGGAAAGGCTTCTAGCTTATCCCCATTACAGATAATGCTGCCGATGGTTTTATATAGATACTACTTATTTTAAGGAAAGTTCCATTTATTCTTATGCTTTTTGGGTTTTTAATAGAAATGAATGTTATATTTTGCCGAAGGAGTTTTCTGCATCTATTGAGATAATTGTGTTACTTCTGTTGGTTTTGTTATTGATAGGGTCAGGTGTGCTGATAGTTTTTCCAATATTGAACCAAACTTGCATTCCTGGTATAAATCTCCCTTGGTCATAGTGTATGATCTTTGTGGTATATTGCTGTAATCTCCATGTAAGTTATTTCAATTTAAAATTTTTGCATCAGTATTCATTAGAGAAATTGGTCTATTTTTTTCTTTCTGTTTTAGCTTTTCCTGGTTTAGGCATCTGCAATAGTTTGTGTCGAAAAACGAATTTGGTAGGACTCCTTTTTCCAAATAGTTTATATAGCGTTGAGATTAATTGTTCTTTAAATGTTTTGTTCACTTATGAATCTGTCTAGTCATGGGGACTTTTTTCTCAGGGAGTTCATTTATAGCTTAGTCAATTTCTTTTACTAAGATAAGGTTATTTGAATATTCAATTTCCTCTGTTAATGATCTGGGCAATTTATATTATAAATATTGATCCATTTCACTTAGATTGGCAGATTTATTGACATATAATTGGGCAAAATAGCTCCTAATAATTGCTTTGATTTCATTGTGGTGAATTCACCCTTTTCACAGCTGGTTCTGGTAATTTGGTTTTCTTCTTTTTTTAATCAAATTAGCCAGCGATTTAAAGAATTAAATAATTTAAGTAATGTGGTAATGAAAGCCCTGGCAAAATAGCTATTGTGTTAAGTAAATTATTTTTCTCTTATAAATTTTAGGTTGAAAATAAATGTTTTCTTGTGCTTATTCCTTTTTTTCTATGACTGGAAATGTGATTGCTTTTACTCTTAAACGCGAAATCTTTAGAAGTATAGTGCCTTTTCCTTTTATTCCTTGATAGATACTTGAAAGATCTTGCTCTTACACTTTTGTGGCCTTACTGCTGAGATACTTTGCCTATTTATAGTCTGTAATCCAGTAAAAGATAGCACTGGAGACATTGTAATTCCAGAATACTTATTTATAGAGTAATTTTACTTAAAAAGACTTGATAACTATAGATTAAAACTACAGTAATTTAGTGCAAACTCTGATTCTCCTCAGCAAGGATTTGAGAAATTTTCGAGTTTATTGAGGAGGGGGATAGAACGTGAGTTACTTTGCAGATCTTCTAGGTTGGTTTTTCACTTTCTAGTTGCTTTTATTTGGTTTGAAATGTAAATTTTGAGAAGATCTGTTAAAAGAAATGTATATGTTATTTGGATTTTCTGCCTTTTTGGTTTGTTCATACCATGACTCCTTGTCTACTAAGTTTATTTGTATTTAGAAGCTACACAGAATATTTCTGTGATTTTAATGACATTTAAAATATTTAATTTTAGGTCTTGGAGAAAATGCATGTGCAAAGAAAAGTCATGAAAAGTACCTCATAGCTTTGAAGGGCTCTGGATTGGCATTTCCTGAGGATAAACTTACATGTGGCATGCAGGACCAGGCTGCTGGCACTAGCTCTCTGGCAGTTCCAGGTTTGTATAGAAAAATATTTTTGAGCATTTTAATATTTCCTTTTTTAAGAGTAAAAAGATTTCTTAAATTTGTTTATTCTTGAAAGGTAGTTATTTTTCTAATGAAATAATTAAATCCTTTGCAAGAATAATGGTAAGAATATAATGGTTCACAGATAGGAATAAATCAAAGCCAAAGAAAAGAATACCATTTTCATTACTGGAATTAATTTAGTAACTCTGGCTCTACTTTTTTACTTGTGAAAAAGTATTCAGTAAGCTAAAACCTTAGTACATACATTGTGGTATACAATAATGAGTTGTTCCTTAATCACAAAATTTCATTCCTTTAATTGGGGTTTTTATTAGAGATTTGCTAGTGAGATAGATACCAGCCAAATCTAAATGTATTCAAGATGTGAAGTCTGCCAAGATAACTTTAGCAACATTTAGAGTTTTTAGTAATAGGCCTCAAAAATTTTAAGGTAAAACAATATTTGAACAACCATGAAGGAATACTTCTTTTTCTTCTTCAAAAGGTTTTGCAGGTGCTACAGGAACGTCAGGACAAGTAGATTCTTCAGATGAGGTGAGGCTTTAAAGTTGTTGTTTCCTTTCTCTAAGAGAATTGTGGCTTTTAGGGTTGGCAGGAGTCTTGGAGACAGGTATGATTGGAGCCAACTCCAACCATTTATTTCTTGTCTAGACATAAGAAAGTGTTAATACTATGAATTAAACATAAAAGTGTGTCCTTCACATTTTCCCTCCAGAAAATCTGATTGTTGAATATTTACTAGGACATTCGTTCCTCCAAGCCCCTTGTAACTTTATAGATGAGGAAACTTAGGCTTGGAGAGATTAAATGGCTTGTCCATATTTGTATAACCAGTTAGGGCTAATGACAGCAATAGGGTTCTGACCTTCGTGTTCTGTTAACTATCATACTGTCTCTTTTTCTAAAAGGGTGCAAGAGTTCTACCTGTTTTTTCAAATACAATTTCCTTATTTCTGCTCCTCTTTAATTTCTTACCTCTCAAATTTATTATCCTAGCTTCTAATTCTCTGTCCCTGGGTCATCTCTTTCTACCCCTATCCCCCTGGAATCTTTGTTACCAGGCACAGGTTTCTTGGCTTATTGTCTTTTAAAAGAAGTATATATCTGTGAGTTTATTCTGGTAATAGTCTTATATGAAGAAAATTTAGTATTTTAAAATATATAGTGACCTTGAGGAAAAACTGGGCATATAGTATGTGCTTAATAAATATTTATTGATTGACTATAAAGTAATGAGACTTTATGAGTCATGTCACCAACTTTTATTATTTTAGCATCACATTTACTATATTAGGAATTAGAAAATTTTAATACATTAAAAAGCAGTTTGTTGAAATAATTTTATAATCTTATCATGCTTCTTAGCAAAAGAAACCTATAAGTAAAAATAGCTTCTGATACTAATTTATTCTACTTGTACTAAATATATGGAACAAAATGTGATTAAAACACAAATTTTCCTCTTAAAA
>CM053582.1:301912826-301941684 GCA_028627135.1 Pseudochirops cupreus | reverse complement strand
GTAAGAAGATACTTCTGTTTTCTTCTTTGCAGAGGTGGGATTCTGAGTATGGAACATTGCTATATTGTCAGATATTTTTTACGTGTTGGTTAGTTTTGATGAACCTTTTTCCACCTCTTTTTTTTTTTGTCTTTTATTATAAGAAATGGCTCTCTGGGAAGGACTGTGGGAAGGGATGTGTTAGGAAATGAAGGTACCATAAAATCAAAAGATACCAATAAAAATTTGTCCTCCAAAAAAAGGAAAAAGAAAAAGAATTGGATTGTTTTGTCTGCATGGTTGAGACTAGATCTTAGTGCTGTGATGACAGATGGCAAAGTCTGTGTGATTACTCAAAATAGAAATTCTAAAATTTTCCATTTTCTTTTTTAAGGGCTTTTTAACGGGAGATGAAGGGAAAAACAAGAATTTCAGCTATCACAAGGATGATAATATAGATTCCAGTTGTGATAAGACTTTATCAGGGTTGGATAGTTATGGCTATGTTGTCACTTCTTTTTATTACACCTGTATAAACTGGAAGGAAACCTTTCATTGTTTACTGTTGGCCTAAGAAGAGTTTTAATCAGAAATTTAATAATTTCTAGTAATGGTTTAGAATGTTGTTGTGTTAAAAAGAATTTAAAAATTACCACAGAGTTATGGGAAGGATTTATAGTGTTCATGATATCTATATTCATGACTATCTGACATTGTAGCACTGCAAGTTTGCTAGATGCACCATATTATTTTGGATGGCCTATTTTTTTTAAACAGTCGTTATAAACACTCAGATCTATTTTTATGAATGATGTTTCTGGTAATGTAAGAAGTATGGTTTTTGATATTTTTACTTTCTTCCTCTGGATGAAGCAGAATCACTTTTATCTAATTGTTTTGTATGCTTCAGTAAGACCTCATGGACTAGAGCTTACAGCTTTTAAATCCCAATAGAGTTTTTTGTTGCCTTCACAATATCACAGGAATAGCTGATCTTTCCTGGGACTTTTCAAAGCTGTGCTAGAAGCAGAGTTCAGGTGGTAAAAATGATGATAAAGTGTGATCCCTTTTCGTTGCCCTCTAATGTCCCCATCTAATATCCTTATCCTTTTGTCTTTCCTATGCTTCAGTCCATGTTGCCATATGTCCTTATGACACCACAGCCTTTATATCCCTGTACCTTCTTACTGTTCCTGGTTATTTTCTTTATCCTTTTTTTGATTTTGCTTTATCTTCACCAGCATTGAACATCTTTTTTTCCTAATTACTAACTACTTCAGTTACATGTCCGTGTGAAGAACAAAATAATGTTTTGATTATGATAGTCTTTTATCTATCCTTGTTCTCATATGACTGATAATAGTCAAAGTTACGTATATAACTGCTCATAAAGACCAAATGTGATATACCTTTTTTAGCAGAAATTCTTAATCTTTTTTGGTGTCATCTATCCCTTTGTCAACTTGGTGAAGACTTAAGACCCCTTCTCAGAATAATGTTTTAAAATACATAAAAGAAAAATGCATAGGATTACAAAGGAAATCAGTCATATTGAAATATACTTATCAAAATATTTTTTTTTAAAGTTCCTTGACCCCAGATTAAGAACCTCTGATGTAGTTTACTTTTGCAGTGTACATGGAAAACTAATTAAAAATGACATGTATTACACCAGGTATTTTCTACTTTAAATGATATTTTAAGTGATATTTTAATCTTGGGTTTTCTTGTTGTCTTTTGTTTTAATACCTATTAGCTCTTACTAATTTAATATGCAATAGCTATTACTAATTAAACTCTGCACTCCTATTGAATACTTCCTCCTAGCAAAAAACATTTAAGCAAAACCAACTAATATAATCACATCCAACCATCTCTCATTCCACATGTGTAGTTTCTGTCTTTGCTGAGAAGAGAAAGATGTGTTTATCACTTCTTATGAACTGAGATTGTTTATGAAAATTTATTAGTGTTCAACTGTTTTTTAGTGTCATTGTTTACATTATTGTAGCGTGTGTGTGTGTGTGTGTGTGTGTGTCTGTGTGTGTGTGTGTGTGTTGGGATAACACTAAATCTGTCATTTTTGCTATGTTGGTCCTGTCAAGAGTAGTGAATTTTTCTCTATTCCTTTATTTCTGTAAAAAGAAGTTTTGCCTGTGTTTATAGAAATCCTGAATGTGTCTTGATAGGTTAATTCCAAGTTATGTGAAATGGAATTTCTATCATCTTCTGTTGTTTTTTGTTAATACTTTCTAGAAATGCTTATTATTTTTTGAGGGGGCATATTTTGTATCCTGCTACTTTGTTTTTTGTGATATTTTATATTCTTTATAGTCCATTTTGATATATTTTTGAAATTTAGCTATTAATAAATAGATGAATCCACGATAGAACTCTGATTCTGGAACCCTCTGGAATTCCTTCTTCCAATGTAATCCATCTGTGACTTCTTAGATAAGTATTATATTATACTTAGATAGTATTCCTAGTATCCTGAAATAATAAGATGTTAAGTGACAGTTATTTAAATTTTTAAGTCAAGATTTAAATCTAGGTTGTCCTGACTTTTGAAATGAGTATTCCATTCACTGTTAAACTTTTTCAGTTATATTATTAATTAGACATTCTCCTCCCCTGAAGTAAAAGAGGTTAGGGTTTGAATTGTGTTAGTGGTTTTAGACTTTAAGTAGAATTGGTAATCTTGGAATAGATTAGAGAGGTGTCTTACTAGTGTAAAATATATTAGAAACAGATTTTTAAAATAACATTAAAGTCCTTTGCTGACCTACATTGTTTTACTTTTTTTTCCAAACTACATTTTTTTAAACGCTAAAAATCCCTGAGGTAAACAGATTTCCCTTGGATTATGCTAAACATGGATAGAATGAGGGCTCTGCTTTTCAGTTCTCTCAGCACTGCTACTCCAAGATGTCATTTTGGGCATATTACTGGGTGGAGAGCTTCAGACCCCATTTGTAAAATTAAGAAGTTGGATTAGATGGCCTCTGAGGATCCTTCCAGTTATAAACTTGTGATCCTATGTATATTTTCAAGTCTTCATTTTTACAAATAAAAAACATTTTGTCATTGTGGTATTAGTTGGTAGGACTACAGATCTTGGAGTCAGAAGAACTGAATTCTGTTTCTGACTCTTGACACTAGTTGCATGGTTAGATGAGATCTGATTTGAGCCTCATTTATTGCATCTATAAGATTGGGACGATAATATTTTTGCTTTCTTTTTCACAACGTTTTTATGAGGCAAGTGCTTTTTTCACTACGAAGTGTCTTATAAATGTAAATTGCTGTTTTTTTTTTGTTGGTAGCTAGGTGGTGAAAGTGTGTAGAATGCTGGGCCTAGAATCAGAAAGCTCTGCTAGGTCTCAGATATTTATTGTGTGACCCTGGGCAAGTCACTACTTCTCTTTTCCTCAGTTTCCTCATCTGTAAAAGGGGGATAATAGTAGCACCTACCTCCCATGGTTGTTCTGAGAAGCAAATAAGGTAATTTTTGTAAAAGCACTTAGCACAGTGCCTGGCACATGGTAGACTCTCTATAAATGTTAGCTGTTATTATATTAATGTAACTAAATTTGGCGATTTCTTTGAGGGCAAGGACTGTGTAATTTATTTTTCTGCCATCTTCTGTGCTTTGTATCTAATAGGCACCCAATATATATTTGTTGAATCAATAGATAAATAATGTAGTAGAGATAGATTATAGTTAATATATCAGTAACAGATTTGTGGATTTTTGTAAATATTAAAAAAATGTTCCTATGTTGGCTAATTCTGTAATTGGAAAATAAAGTGATACCAAGAAGCAAAAGTCCCCCATCTCCTTTTTTTTTTAAGGAGGGTATTCAAGTCCAGTGTTCTTTCCTCATCTTATAGGTTTTAAGCGATAATCTGAGACAGGACACAGAGAAACAGAAACACAAAGGGAAAGAGACTTAAATGAGAAATTTGTGAATGGCGTAACGTGGGGATTTCTTTCTTTAAAAGACTAAAAAGTTATGTTGTACAGTACCTACCTTGCTTAATGCTTGCTTAGCCTATGCAGTGAACGAAATTAGATCAAATATTGGATCTGTAGGCTAAGCGACAATTACTTCTGTTCTAGCCTGTAAGATTGTTTATTACATGATATTTGTAACATGAATTTTTTTTTGTTTTTAATTTGGAAGCTGGGAATGAAAGGAGGACTAGTTATAGGGTTGCCAAAAGAAAGTTTAAGAACTGAAAGAGTCAAAAGGGTCATTTAAGCATTTTTAAAAATGTTTTTATGAGGCAAAGAGGAAAGAATCAAAAATAGAAAGATACAAGCAGGACAACTTTGAACTTCCATTTTGAATTTATTGCATATTGAAAGGAGAAGCAAGCTATACGTAACTGTAACTTTGTAGTGCTCATTTTCTTTTCTACTTTGTATGTGAAAATGCTCATTATAGTTGACATTTGCTAAGTTCAGATTAAAAAAAAATTATTGCAAGAGATGCTGTTTAACCAGAAATAGAATAGGCCATACTCACACTATGATTATGTAAATCTAACAGTCTTCATTCAGATTAAAATAAGAACTGAGAAGAACAGGGCAAAGAATTACTACTACCTATTGCTGCTGTTCCTCTTCCTCCTCTTCCTAAACTAGTAGGTATATAGTGCTTTAAGGTTTACAGAGTGCTTTGCAAAATCCTGAGAGGGAGGTGCTGATATTTCACAAATGAGTAAACTGAGATAAGTTAAGTGACTTGCCCAGGGTTGCTCAGCTAAATAAGTATCTGAGGATGGATTTGAACTGAAGTCTTCCTGACTCCAGTCTGCCACCAAGCTATCTCTAAGGGAGGCAGAGCTTTTGCGAGAAGGGTAGTGATAGTGCAGTTATACTTTTGTGATGGTCAGGCCATGTTGGGAGTACTGTGTTCAGTGTGGCCACCACATTTTAGGAAAGACATTGACAAACTAGAGAGGGGCCAAAGGAGGACAACCAGAGTATTAAAGGTCCTCAAGTTCATGCCATATGAAGGGAGTGGGGACGTTGAGTTTAGTGCAGTGGTTCTCAGAAAGCATCACAACCATTTGAATGAAGAAGCATTTATAAGAATCTTTCTGACTTCTGTTAAGCTGGACAGTAGAGATTGTAATATGTAAATATGTAAATCATATGTAAAATATGTAAATCATACTACCCTTCTCACCAAATTCCTTTTTTGTTTTGGAAAATAACTATTTTTCATAAAAATGTTGTGTATGTTAACAGGCAGTAAATTTATTATTTTAAAATAAATTAAAAATATCTTAAACATTTATGTGCTATAATTTGTAATATACTGAATATAATAGATCTAATGCATAGAAACTTAATTTCTTTGGGATCCTTATTAATTTTTAGGAGTATAAAGAGGTCCTGAGAAGAAAAAGGTTGAGAACCACTGTCTTAGAGAATGGAAAGCTAGTGGGAAGGGAAAAACAACTATCTTAAAGTACTTGGAGAGCTGTTCTAAGGAATAGAGATTAGATTTATTCTTTTTTTTTTTCCCCACATCATGGGGCAGAATTAGGAAAATTAGATTGGAAGTTGCAAAAATAAAAATTTAGGGTTGAAGGAAGAAGAAACTTCCTAACAATCAGAGTTCTTCCAAAGCACAGTGGGCTGCCTTGGGAGCTAGAGGATTTGCCCTTGTGGAGGTCTGACCCCAAGCTATGTTCTTGTCTACCTCTGTAACTCTAAACTGGACCTTTAGAAGCTAGGCCCTGGAGGAACTAAGAGACTTAGTTTAGGAATTCGCATCTTGGTCCTGTGCTGCCCTCCCACCTTGGGCCTTGCCTCACTTTTAGCCATTTTGTCACCAGGCCTGCTAGGGCATTCATACTCTTAGTTTCTCTCATTTGTACCTCTTGTTAGGGAAACTATAATTAAGTCAGTATTATCATTGCTTCTAGAAAGAGTGTGTCAATCTTTAACAAACTACCCTGTTGTACTACTCCAGTGACTTGACTTCTCTGACCAAAATAACCTTTTGTTTTAGCTACCACTTCTCTCCCTGTGTATGTTATTCTCTTCCTGTGCCACTCTTCTCCACTGGGATTTGAGCTCCTTGTAGGCAGGCTTCCATTTGTACTTGTTTTTTCATTTTTCAAGGGCTGGATAATATTTTGTGGGCTGTGTTTTCTTAATCTGTGCATACAATTGAGGTCCCTTTCAACTCTGAATGTAACTTCTGTGTTATTTTGAAATATATCAAAGGAAAAGACAATGTGGAGAAACTGTATTCACTAATTTGTTGAAACATTAACTGTTTTTCTGTTTGTATTTTTTCTATTTCTATTTTCTCTTAGTACTGAGTTTGATTTGAACAGGTGTGCTTATGACTTTGTATTCGATTTCATTCTTATGAGTAAGCTGTGCACACTTTTTTGACCTGCTGTCCCTAGTGAAACAGAATGTTATGCACTCAGCAGTGCTATTTATATATCAACATTCTTCAGAGTACTTCTTGTTTCTTTTTTTGTATAGCCAGTGTGAAACAAGAACAGTAGGATTTATTGCGTGAAATTAAATAGAAAGGAGATTAATAATGCAGCATTAGTTTTATGGAATGAGCATGAAATTTTAAAGTCATTTGTTAAATAATAATTATGAAGTTTAAAAAAAGTAAGTTGCCCTCAAAATAGTATTTAAGTGGCTTTAATTAGAAAATTATCATAGAAAGAACATGATAAAGATCAAGATTTTTTTTTTAGAGATAGGAGACTTTAATTGTATAAGTAATGCCTATTCATCTACTTTTTGAATTTATTTCAGATATCTTTATAGTATCACTTTATACTTTATCAGTAAATGTTATGGTAATTTTGTCAGTATAAATGATTATATTTCTGGTAAGTAAAGTTATGCTGTACAAATGTGATTTAGAATATTTTTGAACATGATTGAAACCAAATCCCGAAGAATGGGCATGATTAATTATATGTTATGAAGATTTAAAGCAAATCAGTATTTTTGAAATCTAGAATCAGACACTTGTGTCATAAATGAGACAGTAAAATAATTACTTTTGTCAGTTAGAAAGTCAGTTAGTCAATAATGTTTGTTAAGCACAGTAGGTATGATGCACTATGTTAAGTGCTAGAAGGCCAGTTATCATAAATTATCAATGGATAAAGAATATTAAAATGTTAGACTTGGAAGGGATCTTAGATCATCTAGCTTAACTGTGGGACATAATGTAAGAAATCTCTCAAACAAAACTTAATAGTCTAAACAATTGGAGTGACAGGGAACTAGTTGGTTAAATAAGTAAATCTGTTGTGGTTTTCAATAACTCTAATGGTTAAAGCACATTTATCTGAAATTTTACTTTTTGGAATTTCTAGCAGTTATTTCTAATTCTGGCTATTAAAATAGAAGAATAATATAAGAAAAGTAGTAAAAGGGGCGGCTAGGTGGTACAGTGAATAGAGCACCGGCCCTGAAGTAGTATAAGTACGAAAAATGGACCAGAGTCTTAATTTATTGAGATGGAATGGAAAAGAAAAACCTGTTTGGGTTCTACAAAGTAACATTGGCTTTAAGTAGACCCAAAAAAATTTATGATTATATTTGCCAATTATTTTATGTAAGAAATGAAATGATTGGGGCTGCTAGGTGGTTCAGTGAATAGAGCACCACCCCTGGAGTCAGGAGGACCTGAGTTCAAATGTGGCCTCAGACACTTAACACTTAACTAGCCCTGTGACCTTGGGCAAGTCACTTAACTTCAATTGCCCTGTCTTCCGCCCTCCAAAAAACAAACAAAGAAAAACAAGAAAAAAAAAGAAACAAAATGATTGAAGCAACATGAAAATAAATTGGAAATAGATTATTACATCATTTTCATGTTTAATCTTTTAAATTTATATCTTCATATTTATCCTTTGTAATGTGTCTGTTATATATACTTTTCTTCTTTTTGCATTTACTTTCCTGAACCATGGACTTAACAGTATTACTGAATCTTCATTATCCTGATAATATTTGTTGTTGTTCTTGTTGTAAATTGTCTGTTTCAGCCTTGTATAAATAATCTGTGGCAGCCTGTTAAATTTTAAAGTGACTTCCTCCTGTATTGTAAATCTTACTTATGCTTACAGTTAATCCATAACGCAAGAGTGTGTGTTCAGATAATGCAATATGTACATAATTTGGAAATTAAATTGATTACTAGACAATAACTGACAATATAATAACTGACAATATAGTGAATCCTAAAATTGAATAAATTTTTTTCTTTACTTTTGTGGAAAAGATTATTTGTGAATAACCTATTGCTCTTGCCTTTTTCAGTTAGATAATTTAAAGTTGCTACCAGAAGATCTTGTTCCTTAATTCTGAATTCCATGGGTCTCAGAGAATAGTGAAATCCTCAAATACTGTATTGTAGGTAGAAAAAATATTTTAATAAGCTATATGATATTAATCAAATTAGTTCCAAAGGGCATTAGTTTCATAATATTTACTACTAACAACATTGACTTCTCAATTGTCACAGTGCTCAGCAGTTTGAAATTGCAAATAGTAGAATTTGTCATCAAATATTTTTTTTTTTTTTTTGCTTTTTTGGATGGGGAAAGGCTGGGCAATTGAGGTTAAGTGACTTGCCCAAGGTCTCACAATTAGTAAGTGTTAAGTATCTGAGGCCAGATTTGGACTCAGGTCCTCCTGACTCCAGGGCCAGTGCTCTATTCACTTCACCACCTAGCTGCCCTGATCAAATACTTTCAAATGGATATTATTTTTAGGATAAAAAGTGTGTTTTTGAACATGGTACTGCTCTTGCCTACTTTCCTTTTTTCTCTCATCATTCATTTTCTTTTTCTTTTCCATTTTTCTTACTTTCTTTAGTCAATCACTTATTAAATATCTGCTGTTTCTGGGAGTGTGTTAAGTCCTTGGAATGCAATAAAAATGACAATCCCTGTCCTCAAGGAGCTCACAGTCTAATGGAGGAGACAGTATGCAAAAACTTTGTGCAGATGAGACACATGCAGGGTGATTTGAAGGCACTTGTCCTTCTTGTAAAACGTGGGATTTTATATAGAACTTGAAGGAAGGTAGGGCAGTAAGGAGGAAGAATCATGGGGGAGCAGCCAGTGAAAATGTCTCCAGTCAGGAGATGGAGTATCTTCTGCAAGGAGCTTCAAGAAAGCCATTGTCACTGGGTCTCACAGCACATGGGGAGTAGGATGTAAGAAGACTAGAAAGGAAAGACCGGACCAGGTTATGAAGTGAAGGCCAAATAGGATTTGGAATTTAATCCAGGAGGTGATAGGAAGCTGCTGGAGTTTATGGAATAGGCGATGATAAGGTCAGACCTGTATGTTAAGAAGATCACTTTGATAGGTCAGTGGAGGATACACTGTAGTGGGGAGAGACTTGAGGTCTTGAGAGGGCGAGTCTTGACTAAGTAGCAGACTGTTGCAGTTCTCTAGGCATGAAATAATTTGGGCCTGGGGAAGTATTAGAGGAAAGAAGGGAACACGTTTGAGAGAAGCTACAAAGATAAAAATGGCAGACCTTGGCAACAGATTGATGTGTGTGTGTGAGCAAAGAGGGGCAGAAGGAGAGGGGGGCAGAGAGGGTGAGAGGGAAGGGAGTCTAGGATGACTCCTAGGTTGTGAGCATGGGTGACCAAGAGGATGATGGTGCCATTGACAATAATAGGGAAATTTGAAAGAGTGGAGAGTTTGGGAAGAAAGATAATGAATTCAGTTTTAGACATGTTGAGTTTAAGATGTTTACAGAATATCCAATTCAAGGTGTCTAATAGGTAGTTGGAGATAGAATTCTGGAAGTTGAGAGAGGTTAAGGCTAGATAAGTAGATCTGAGAACCATCAGCATAGGGATGATAAGTGAATACGTTTGATCTGATGAGTTCACCAAGTGAAATAATATAGGAGGAGTCAAGAAGAGGACCAAGGACCGGCTTGAGCCTTCAGGCATGAACTGGATGAAGATCCAGCAAAGGAGACTGTGAAGGGGCAGTCAAATAGGGAGAAGAACCAGGAGAAAGCAGTATCATGAAAACCTAGAAAGAAGAGAGTATCAAAGAGAGGAGAGGGTGATCGACAGTATCAGAGACAACAGAGAAGGATCCCTAGAAGGATAGGGATTGAGAAAAGGCTGTTAGTTTGGGAAAACATTGGTAAATTAGGAGAAAGCAATTTAAATTGATTGAAGAAGTTGGAAGCCAGGGTGTAGAGAGTTTTGAAGAGAATGAGAAGAAAGGAGGTGGAGATACACTGTCAACTGTTTTTTCAAGGAATTTGACCAGAAAAGAGAGGGATGGATTAATTAGGTGAGGATTTTTTGAGGATGTAAAGATATTGGGAGTAGGGGGCAGAATGCGAGAATAAATATTTATAAAGCAACTGATATGTGCTAGGCACTGTGCTATTTTATTGTTGTTTGTTTGTGGAGATTCTTTGTGATCCCTTTTGCAATATTCTTGACAAAGATACTGGAGTGATTTGCCATTTCCTTCTCCAGTTCATTTTACAGATGAGGAAACTGAGACAAACAGGATTAAGTGACTTGCCCAGGGTCACACAGCTAGTAAGTGTCTAAGGCTGGATTTGAACTTGTGTTTCTGACTCCAAGCCTGGCACTATCTACTGTGCCACCTTATTTTCTCATTTTCTTTAATAGCTATCCTACAATGTAGGTGCTGTTTTTATCCACAGTTTACAGGCAGTGTACTAAGTGTCAGAGATGCAAAGAAAGGCAAAAGACAGATGTCAGGGAGCCCACAGTCTAATGAAGGAGACAACATGCAAACAACTTTTTACAGACAAGATAGTTCAAGATAAACTGGAGATAATTGATGTAGGAAAGGCACTATTCAGTGAAATCACAAAAGGTTTCTTTAGAAGGTGAGTTTTCAGCTCAGACTTGAGTGAAGCTAGGAGGCAGAGATGAGGAGGGTGAAAATTCCAGGCTTGAGGGATAGCCAGTGAAAATAGCCAGAATTTGGAAATGGAGAGGCATGTTGAAAGATCACCAAGGAGGTCAGTGTCATCGTATTGCCAAGTGTATAGGTGGTGTAAGGTGTCAATAGAAAAAGTAGGGGGGAGCCAGGTTATGAAGAACATATGAGCCTTTTCCCTCTTTCTTTGATCTTTTTTGGGGTATAGACCTAGTAGTGGTATGGTTGGGTTGAAGGGTATAACACAATTTAATAAGTTTTGAGGCATAGTTCCAAATTGCTTTCCAGAATGGGGGGACCAGTTCACGGCTCCACCGACAGTACATTAAAGAACCTGTTTTCCTGTAGCCCTCCTAGCATTTGTTGTTTTCCTTTTTTGTAATTTTAGCCAATCTGATGAGTGTGAGATGGTACCTAAGAGTTGTTTTAATTTGTATTTCTCTAATTATTAGTGATATAAATAATTTTTAATATGGGCATTCATAATTTGGATTTCTTCCTCAGAACATTACCTATCATATCATTTGACCCATTATCAGTTGGTGAATAACTGTTATAAATTCAACTTGGTTCCCTATTTATCTTAGAAATGAATTCTTTATCAGAGAAACTTGGTGTGAAGATTTTTCCTGCTTTTATCCCACCCCAATTTTGTGTTTCTCTTTTAATTTTAGCTGCATTGGTTTTGTTTGTGCAAATCTTTTTGATTTTATGTGATCAAAATCGTCTTTTTTACCTCCTGTGAACCTTTCTATCTTTGTATCCCTAGAGGTTAGCACAATTCCTGACACATAATAGGCATTTAATAAATGATACTGACTCTAATTATTATTGACTGTTGATTCTATTGTCTTCAGGATAAAATAAAAACTCCAGTCTGGTTCTAGCCACCTGACTAGGCTTATTTCATGTAACTCCTCTATACTCATGCTAAATTACAGTCAAACTGTTCTGTTTTTGTTCCCTGAATTTCACATTCTGTCTCCTGTCTCTGTTCCTTTGAATAGGCTAATGAACATGTGTGTCTTCACTTCTCCTCAGTTTCCTTTAGGATTTAATTCAGAGTCCTCTTCTACAAGAAAGCTTTCCTTATTCTTCATAATTAGTAGTACTCTCATAATTTTCAAATTATCTCTCATATATAAATGATACTTCTTCCTTGAGAATAGAGGATGTTTTCTTTTTTTGCTTGTTATATGTCTAATATTTAGTACAGGCCTTCCACATAGCAGGAGTTTGTACCAGCTTACTTCAGTGAATAAAAATATCGCTGATAGTACCTCAGCAGTCTTATTTTCCAGTTCTTTCAGCAACTGATGATTCAGGGCTTGATGACTTGGATTCATAAATGACAACTAGGGAGTATTTTACTGTCCCCTTAATTCCTTATTAAATAATTTTATTTTCCTCTTTTCAATGTAAAAAGCATTCTTCTTGACAGAGAAACCAAATAAAGGAAGATGTAGTATAGGAATAGTAAGAAGGCCAGTGTGGTTAGACCATAGAGTACATGGAAGGTAGCAGTATGTAATAAGGTAGAAAGTTGAGGTCAGGTTGTGAAGAGTTTTGAATGCCAAAAACAATTTATACTTGATTCCAGAGGCAGTTTATATGTTCAAACCAGAGGTTTAGGAAAATCAGTTTGGCAGCTATGTTGAAGATAGTTTGGGATTGTGGGAGACTTGAGGCAGGGAGAACAGTAAAAAGACCATTTTAAGTAGTCCAGGTGAGAGGTGATAAGGTCCTAAGATGGTGACTGTATGAGGGAAGAGGTGGATGGCAGGGATATTGCAGAAGTGCAAACAATATGACGTAGTAACTTATGGGATGTTGAGAGTGAGAGACAATGAGGATTAGATGATGCTTAACAGAAACATTCTGTCCCATGATGCAAAAGGAAGAAAACAGTGATTTAGCATAAATGACATAATAAATAACAAATAGCTTTCTGAAGAATTAATTTCCCATAATCCTATAGGTTCAGGCAGCATATGATAAATTTGGAAAAATTTAACATGTTTATAACGAAGTTCTTTTCTAAACACAAGTACTTTTGATGCTACTCTTTTATTTAAAAGATGGAGACCACATCTGACATAGTCTGAAGTTATATTGCCTTAGGATTATAAAGAAGCCCACATAAAAGTCTTTGTCTCCTAATACAATATTATATCATACTTATGTATGTACATGTTGTATCCAGGACCTGCACCAGTCATCTATGGCCCCATATGGGTCTGCACTCATAAAACTATAGCTCACAAATCAGCACTGATGGATTTCCTATTAGTTGTCAGCCAGTATACAAAATAAGCTCAAAGCAAGGGTATCTTTACTTAGTTGGCATAGTAAACACTAGTTACAAAATACTACTCCTATAAATATCTTCACAAATACGCAGAGCCTCCCTAGGAAAGTGAGAGCAGAGCCCAATGGTAGTGAAACATAGATGTGTCCAAGGAAACTCATGTCTCCAGGATTTCAAGGCCTCAGGGTCTTCATACTGCTTCTCCTTTGGCAGATCCCTCTGGCTCACTAGGTCCACTTCTTTCCACAAATCAGTTCCAGTCTGACAGGACTAGTTCTTACTTGAGACTCTTCTGCTGCCAGAGATCTCACTCCTTGAAGCCGCTTCCCCCCTCATCTCCCTTTCTCCCCTGTGTCTGTTATGAAGATTATTTGTTCTGTGCCCTGCTGAATGCAGTGCCTCTTACTGGGCAAATGGCTGTACTTCGAAACTCTCACACTCTTCAAAGCTGCTAGCAGGCTAGGCTGCCTTAGATTGGCCCATTTAAGGGCTGTCAGGGATATGGCAAATCTTCTGGCCAAAGCTATTGTTCCTTCCAATTGAATCAAGAAAATGACTTTACACTTTTTAAAGGGATGACAAGACTAGATAAATGAGCTGCTATTTAATTCTATTAAGGAGAAACATTTTCATTTTTTGTATATAATATCCTGGAACAATGTGGGAGTCATCATGGTACCATGAAAAGAATGCTGAATTCAAATTCTGTCACTTACTAGCTGTGTTGTCTTTGGGATCCCTCACTTTCTTGGCCTCAATTTTCTCATCAATAAAATTAGATAAGTGGACTAGATAACCTTCCAGCTCCAGGTCTGTGATACTATAATTCTGACTTTAAAAACTCTTAGAACTTATTGAGTAGCATATTAAGAATTAATAGTCTGTTTGTCTCTGATTTATATAACTCAAGATTTAAAAAGTAATTTACATATAGCATCTTACTTGGGTCTCACAACAGTCCGTCAAGTATTGTACTAGAGATACTTGTTCATATTCAACAGATAAAGAGACTAAAGCTCAGAAAGGTTAAAAGGTACCTTCCTTATGTAATGATACCTAGAGTCACATAACTAGTAAGTTTCATAGCCAAAACTTAAGCCTATATCATCTTACATCCAGCCCTTTATTCACAAAATTGCCTCTATTGAAAGAAAGTTGGATGATTTGGGTAAACATTAAGAGAATCAAATTGTGTACATCTCCATATCAAATCTGACATCCTCCCTTCTGTCTCATGGTATAATGGAAGGAACACTAAAGCAAAGTTAGAAGATCCACAATCCAGTCCTAGCTCAACTCCCTTATTAACTGATCGTGGGCAAGGCTTTTATGTACTGGGAACCTTAAGAGTCCTCATTTATAAAATCTGGGAATCAAACTCTGCCTATATTGTGGATAATAAGTTCTGAGAGTCATCATGGTATAGTGAAAATAAAGCTAATAGCTAAGAAGACCTGGATTTAGGTCCCACGGGTGACACATACATTGCTTGAGATAATGCACTTAACATCTTCAAAGATGAGAAAGAGGAAGTGACTAAAGTTGCAATTTCTTGTAGAAGACAAGAAGAGATAGGATCAAACAGACATAAAGAGGGTTGATCTTTGCAAGAAGAACCACATCTTTGGCAGAGGCTCAAGGAAAGGAAGAACGGGCAGGAGATGATGTCAGTGGATTTTGAAAAGAAATAAATGGGAGAAGAGTGCATGGTGAATGATCTCACTTTTCTCAGTAAAGTAAGATTGACATCCTTGGTTAGGAGAAGAGGGAAGTGTGAGAGGCTTGAAGGAGGAAAAGGAAATTTGGCATAAGATATATGGCAAGTGACAACTGAAATTAATTTAGGAGGACTGAAAGGACTGCCTTTCTTCATCAGTGAAGGCCCAGTTGAACCTGGATCACACAAGTCTGTAGTGTAACCAGTCAGCATAATTGTGTGATTTCATCCAGCTCCATGCAGCAGCAGAGTAGGAGGCAGCAAATGGCAGAAATAATCTAGGGTTGATGTTTGCCAAGGTATGAACATCAGGTAGATGTGGGGGCAAAGATTCAAGAATAGGTGATAGTGTAGAGCTGAATTTGTTATTCATAGTGTCAAGATTGGAAAAGGAGCAAAGTCAAGTCATACATACTATGTGTAATGGCCTGATAATGGTGAAATCTTGGATGTGACCATCTTGGTATGTGGCTAAGGTGGAATGAAGCAGTGGGTCATCAAATTTAAGGAGATTGAGGGATTGAGAAGTTAGGAAAGTTTGTGGTGGTTGTTGTATTGTTTCAGTTATGTCCAACTCTTTATGACCCCATTTGGGGTTTTCTTGTCAAAGATACTGGAGGCTCAATACCTTTCTTCCCTTTACGCACTTTCCCTTATTAAAACAAAAAAAAGATCAGAAATCAGTCACTCATACTTAGAAATTAATTTATACTAATTTGTTACCTATCTCATTGTAGTTGTATATTTAACCTTCCTCATCTTTTCTGATGGCATGAAAGGCTTTGTTGGCCTCCTTAAAAGAATTTTAAATTTAATTAGAGAAAATTTTTTTTTTGGTGGGGGCTTGGAAAATTTTCTTTTTGTTTTAAAAATTATACTATGTCTGAGGCTCTCTCTAAAGGTAAATGTTTTTAGTGCTAAGCATGCTAGTTTTAAGTGAGTAGTTTTTTTCCTGAGGTTGAGGGACATTAAGGAGACTGTATTAGAAAGGATGTTATAATTGATTTGCTACAGAGTGAGCTGTTCTCTCTTGAGCGTAAACCCTGGCTATATATATATATATATGTATGTATGTATGTATGTATGTATATGTGTATGTGTGTGTGTGTGTGTGTGTGTGTGTGTATGTATCTGGAGGCCTATTGCTTGGGAGTGTTAGCTGCAAAGGAATGAAGAGTGTATGTTCAGTCAAATGTAACAGAATTTAAGAATGTCATTTAGATTTTATGGTAAATATGTGTGCGTATGTGCAGGGTAGTGGGAGTGGTGAAGAGACATACTTGATTAGGACTTCGTCGATTGATTTGGGTCCCCAACCTCATCCCAATTCCTGAATCTCGTAAGGGCCTGGTAACTGAGAAAATAGGGCATTGCTATATGTTGCTAAACAAAGTACAAAGGAGAGTTTATATTATGTTACTCCTTCACAAGGTGTGAAGAATTAGGAGGGAAGCTTTCCACTGAGGCTGAAGATTGGGCATGTCTGTTGTAAAAAAAGCAAACTTGGCAGCTCTAGGACAGTTGAAACAGGAAAGAGCTCCAAGAAATATTTCTCAGTCTCTACAAAAAGAGCTACTTATGGAGGAAACACTTGAGAGGCAATGACTCTCTACATTTCTCCTCTGCCTACTGACTTCCCTGGCTTCCTTTAAGTTCCAGCTAAAATCTTGTGTTTTACTGGTCTTTCCCAACCCCTCTTAATACCTGGGCCTTCCTTCTGTTAATTATTTGCTTTTTATCCTATATATGACTTGCTTTGTATATATTTGTTTGTACTCAGTCTCTCCCATTAGGTTGTAACCTGTTTGAGGTCAGGAATTGCTTTTGCTTCTTTTTGTATCCCATGTACTTAGCACAGTGCTTGACTCATAGTAGGTGCTTGATAAATGTTCATTGATTATGCCTCTGTCAAGGGACAAAGGATGATCTTAGGTTAGGAGAGGATTTCCCATTTTTCCCCTTCTTGATTGGTCGTGACATCTGATTTTGGAACTACTCGAACAATAGGAGACACTATACCCAGGAAGATAGTCATTGGAAGTTACTCGAAGATAGTGGTGACCCCTGTGACTTTATCACAATGTTATGTCAATTATTCATTAAGCCATTTGGTTGACCAGTCTTTTCCCTTCCCTCTTCTACTCTCCCTTCCCTTTACCCTCTTTTCTCTTTTCATCCCTCTTCTCATCCTTTCTCTCTCTTTTCTTTCCTTTTTGTTTTCTGTCACCTCTCCTCACTTCCCTTCTTCCACCCTCTTTTTTCCTCCTTTTTTTCCTCTTGTCTCATTTTTCCTTTTTTTCTTTTTTCTTAAAAATACAATTTATTAATATCCTTTATTTTTACACCACCTAAATTCTTCCAGTAGTTCTCTTCCCACCTTCCAGAGAGCCATCACATATAACAAAATATTTTTTAAAGGGGGGAAAAATGAAAAGGAGGAAGAATCGACCCCCCTCCTTCTCTTTCCCCTTCCAGCAAAACTAATCAGTACATTGAAAAGGTCTAAAAATACATGCAATATTCCATATCCATAGACCCCTTCCTTTTCCATACCAGTAATGTGTGGGGAGGTGTCTTATTTGGGACCTTATTTTTTTTTTTTGGTGATTTTGCAACATTGACTTTTAATGGTTTTGTGGTGGTTTCATTTATATTACTGTAGTCATTCCATCCTTTGTATTTGTCATTTTCATTATTTTTTATAGCATGATATTAATTTATTACATTTTCGTTCCACAGTTTGTTTAGTTATTCTCCAGCTGATGGACATCTAGTTTGTTTCTACTTGTTTTTTTTTGCCACCACAAAAAGTGCTCCTAGGATTATTTTGCTTTATAGGAGCTGTTTCTTCTCATCATTGACATTGGGGGCATATGCCTAACAGTGGAATCTTTGAAAGTCCCATATTCTTTAATTTTGGTCATTTTGTTAGTTGTGAGGTGGAACCTTTGGGTTGTTTTGATGCATTCCTATCATTATATTAGCAATTTGGAGCATTCTTTCATGTGAATGTAGTTTGCAATTTTTATTTTGATAACCATTTGTTCATACCTTTTGACCACTTGTTCATTGGGGAATGCCTTTTGATCTTATGTATGTCCTTTAGTTGTTGCTATATCTTGGATACCAAATCCTTATCTAAGACATTTAGTATGAAGATTTTTTTCCCCTTCGACTAGTTCTCTTTTTATCTTAGATGTTTAATTTTGTGCAGAAACTTTTTAGTTTCATTAATCAAAATTATTTTGTGTTTTGTAATTTTTTCTATCCTTTGATGATTAAGAATACATTTCCTGCCTACCTGTGAAAGGTATATTATTTGCTTCTCTTCTAATTTTTTTAAGATATGATCTTTATTATTAAGGTTATGTGTTTTTCAGTTTCTTGTGGTACATGGCATAAGATGTTGGTTTAAACCTAATTTATGCCAAACTGCTCTATAGTTTTTCCAACAGGTTTTTTTTTTTTTGTCAAATGAAGAGTTCTTTCCTAAGTAATTTATGTTTTCTGTTTATTGAATACTTTGTTATTGAGTTGCATTGTTTTTTATTTTTCCCTTGCCTAATCTGTTCCATTGATTTTTTTCCTATTTTTAATTAGTACCAAGTGTTTTTGATTCCTGCTAGAAGTGCTATTTTTCCTGCATCCCTACCTTTTTTCCTTATTTCCTTTGATATTCTAGATCAGGGGTGGGGAACCTATGGCCCCAAGGTCACATGTGACCTTCTAGGTCTTCAGGTGTGGCCCTTTGACTGAATCTAAACTTCACAGAGCAAATCCCCTTAATACAAGGATTTATTCTGTAAAACTTGGACTCAGTCAAAAGGCTTCATACCTTAGGACCTAAAAGGTCACATGGTGTCCTTGAGGCCACAGGTTCCTTTCCTGTGTTGTAGATCTTTTGTTTCATTATTTCCCTTCATTTTCGAGATCTTGTTCCTCGAAATGGATTTCATTATTACTCTATTAGGTTCTGTAAAAGATCTCTACAGTAGTTTGATTGGTATAGCATTAAACCTGTAAATTAACTTTGGAAATATTGTTGTTTTTGTTATATTGGCACAGTCCAGCCATGAGCATTGAACATTTCCTCCACCTATTTAAATTGTTCTTTATTTCTTTAAAGAACACATTGTAATTGAATTTATATAAGTATTTTATGTATCTACAAAGCCTTTTTTTCTGTTAATGTCTTTCTCTTCAAGAAGAACCCTGTTCTCATTCTTTCCTTTCTTTATCTCTTTTGTAGTTTTTTTTCCCCATTTCCATATCTCTCGTTCTTCTAAATTCTTGGTGCATTTGTTATTTCTACTAGGTTAGGATAGTTTATTTCTCAGACTTTTGCTCTTGCCTTAATATTCTTCAGAAGAAGCACAGAATTGCTCAGTAACTATATAAAAATGATTTATTAAAACGTTACAGCATTAATGAAGTATTTTATTGACAATAAAATTGTGAAAAGTAAAAGTGTATGTGCTAGTATTTATTCACTGCTAAATTTTTTTTCTAGGAGGATCAGGATGGTAGCCAAGGTGTGGGCAAGCGCAAGAGGGTAAAATTAAGCAGCAGTGTCAAAGGTATTTATAAAGTGATGATTTCATTTTCTTTTTATGTTTGTTGGTTCTGTTTTTGTCTTGCATAAAAACTCCTAAGACTATTTAGTTGGTAGGAGCACTTAGTGCCAAAAAACCCAACCAATTTAAATTATATGAGAGGAATGCTTTATAGTCTCATAATTCACAGTAGTATAATCTGTAAAAACAACAAACAAAATAGTCACTATTGAACATTTATTTATATTCTTCACATAACTATTTTTGACCTAAAAAGGCTTTCCTTTGGTCTGTTTGATTTTTATGTAATACTTTATTTAGCATGAAAATGACTATTTTGATGAAACGTTTATAAGGTTTAAAATGATTAATTTTTAGTTTTAAGGAAGTCTAGAGTCTTTCAAACTCTTGGAAGGCCACTAGTAAATCACAGCTTAATATTCCTAAATTATAGGTATGATAGCTTTTTAAACATTTTTTTCCTACCACTTAGATTCATTCATGTTTTCAGTTGTCTCTGGAGGACTAAATTAGGGCAACTCCTTGCAGCAGTTGGAATGAACTCTCTCTGACTTTGAAAAATGAAGAGACCTGGTCAGTTTCCTCTACCTCCCTTATTTCCTTCATTTGGTGGCAAATGCTTCCCCAAATGAGTTATAATATAGTAACTAGGAAAGAGAAAAATGAGGAAGTCTATGCACAAAACTTGAATTTCTAAAAAACATAAGAGAAAGAAGAGAAGAGAGAAATTAGAAGTGTGGCATAAAGTAGACTAGTAACACTAAATGCTGTTCTTTGCATAGGCTACCAGTTGACAGCCTCTGATCTAGTTTTAGTTTAGGGGTTTAGATAATGACTTGTTCTCAGTTTTAGGAATTCAGACCTTTGGAATTTCTGGGGAAGATTGTATTTTGCTCTGAGACCTATAGAGCAAGAAACAGTGATTTATTAGGATGTCCCTGCTCAAGCATACTAGAATTCTCTAGACCCATAAGGACAATCTGAATCTAGTGCTTTTGGATATTCTTTAAATCACCTGACTTGCGAATAAATTCCTAGATGAATTTCAATTAGAAAACCTCCTTATAGCTCAATAGTCCTGCTTCATGTTTGGGAAATACTTGAAGTGCTGTTTTATGCTACATGGTATGACTTTGGTCTTGTATTATTCCTATTCGTAGGTAAATGATGAAATGCATTTGTTTATGTGTTACTTTTAGTCTGGATTCATAAAGAAAGGAGAAAGTACCATTCTTTGCACTAGTCTTGGAGATAAAAGTATCATCAAAAAGACACATTTTACAGCTGAATCATTTATTTTTAGGATTGAATTCAATGTCTTTCATGTTTAGTGTATAAAGTAGAAAAATATTTTAAGACTTTAATTATTTTTTGATGTATTTTAATATTCTGTTCATGCTAGCATCCTGAAACAATACTGATACCTTGCATTGCTATCATATAATGAGAGGTTATTCTTTAGCTTTAGGAAAATTTGACTTGACAAATTGAAAATAAGGTGGCAATAAAATATGGAAGTAGTTATAAAACCGCTCCCAGTTCCTATGTTTTAAGGTAGATTCTTCAAGTATTCCTGACTGATTTTAGCTCAAGTGAAACATAATATGTTAAATAGCATAGTTATTTAGAGTTAGGAATTTAAAGGCAAATTGGGAAGAGTACTAAAAGAAACATTTCTAGTTGAATTTGTATAATTGACATTTCTTGAGAGAGTGATATCAGTGATACTTCTTGAGCATAGTAACATAATTTTTGGTTTTGAATCACTACAAAGAACTCAGATTCTCCTGAGGCGGGATAAGATTTAAGCAGATAACTAAATACAAAGTCTGTGCAAAATAGCACAAAGTAATTTTAGTACATAGCATTAATAACTGAGGATCTTAGTATATAAAAGAAGCCCATTAAAGAAGATCAAATGGATTCTTAGAGGCAAGGTCAGGAAAGAATGTATTTTCATATACTTTCTGTGCAAAGACCTAGAGGTGGAAGACAATGTCATGTATGAAATCATTATTATATTGTTACTACCCTATGTTTAATCAGATGAAAAACTTTCCAAACCTCAAGACTCAAATATTCTAGTTTTAGTTAAAGCTGCAAATTGTCTCTCTATAATAGGTTATTTATAAATACTTTTTAACAAATAAAATTTAATTAATAGAATTCTGGGAAGATGCAGAATAAAACAGAAAATTACTTGGATCTCCCAAATTCCCCCACAAATAATTTAAAATAATGTCTCAGAATGAACTTTAGGTGACAGAAGTAATTAATAGTTGAGGTAAAGCAGTTGTCCAGTATAAGAACACTTGGGGAGAACATTAGAAAAGACCTGATTTCCCAGGGTGGTGGGCTGACCTGCTTGAAGTGCAGATACCTCATGGTAGATACCGCTATTCAGCAAACAAGCTCTGTGGGGCAGCTTTATAGACAGTAACCTCAGTTTCAGAAACTTTTGCCCTACTCAGGGGAATGTTGAAGAGCCTTCCACTTGTGCTGATGTGGGACCCAAGTGCACTAACCAGATGTGGGTGGTCCTAGGCTATGGCTGTAGGCAAGGCAGAGCATACACATGTTGATGGATACAGTTACAGAAGGGTGAGGCCCTGCTGGCTGTGTTCACTTGCAGGAGAAGAAGATCCCTGGTTTTGGTTCCATGGTAGAGAGGTGAGCTGAGGGCTGTAGCTGTGGGGGAGGGGGTGCTCAAGGAGTAAGGGCATTGGTGTGACAGCTTTGCTGGGGACCCTGGTCATGGCTTAGCAGAAGAGAGTACCTAAGGTCAGGCCCTGAGATAGAGCTTGGAAAACAACAGCATATTTAACCTGAAGCTTGAGACATTATCCCTGGGATACACTTCAGAACTAGAGCCTGACTCTTAACATAAAGTTAAAAGACAAGAAATAAACCACTTAAAAAATTGAGTAAGTAAATGAGAAAGCATCTGACCATAGATAGCTACTGTGGTGATAGAGAAGATCTGTGTTCAAACTCAGAAGAAGACAGTGAAGTCAAAACAGCTACTACTTCTGCTTCAAAGAAACAATGTAAAATGATCACAAGCCCAAAAAGAATTCTTGGGAGAGCTTAAAAACGACTTTACAAACCAAATAAGAGAGGTTGAGGAAAAATTAGGAAAAAAAAAAGAGCATTGTAAGAAAATCAAGAAAATTATGAGAAGACAATCAACCAATTGGAAAAAGTCTCAAAACTTATGGAATAAAATAACTCCTTAAAAATTAGAATTAAGTAAGGAGAAGCTAATGACTTCATAAGACACAAAGAAATAATAAAACAAAATCAAAAGAATGAAAAAATAGAAGAGAATGTGAAACATCTCATTAGAAAAACAACTGACCTTGATTGAAGAGAGACCATATTAGAAGTGTTGAAACTACCTGAAAGTTATGATCAAAAAAGAGTCTAGACACTATACTTTAAGAAATCATTAAGGATAATTGCTTTGAAGTATTAGAACAAAAAGGTAAAATAGAAATTGAAAAAATCCATCAATCATGACTTGAAAGAGATCCCAAGATCAAAACTCACAGGAACATTATGGCTAAGTTTCAAAGCTCTGAGGTCAGGGAGAAAATACAACAAGCAATTAGAAAAAAACAATGTAAATAATGTGGAACTAGAGTTAGGGTAACACAAGATTTAGTAGCTTCTGCATTAAAAGACTGAAGGTCATGGAACATGATATTCTGAAGGGGAAAGTAGCTGGGTTTGCAACAAAGAATAAGTTACCTAGTAAAACTGCACATAATCCTACATGGAAAAAAATGGATATTTAATGAATTAAAGGACTTTCAATTATTTGTGAGGAAAGGACCGACCACAACTGAATGGAAAATTTGACCTGTATGAATCAGGAGAAATATAAAAAGGTAAATGTGAAAGACCAATTATAATAAGGTCAAACTGTTTACTTCTTATATGGGAAAATGCTATCTGTAACTCTTAAGGATATTATCATTATTAGAGTAGTTTGAAATAGCATACATAGTTACAAGGGTTGGGGTTGAGCTGAGTATGATGGGATGATCCTAGAAAATAAAATTTGGTAGGGAGAGGTAAAATGGAACAATTATGTCATACAAATGAGGCGTGAAGGGAAGATCTGTTACAGTGGGGGGAGGAGGAGATAGAGGGCTAATAGTGCTAGAATCTTATTTTCATCAGAACAGGGTTAAAGAGGAAATAACATACATGTAGCAGGGTATCAGGTCTTCTTAACTTAGTGACAAATGGTAAGGTGAGGGGATAGGATAAGGGAGGGACTTTTAGAAGGGTGTGCATATCAAGAAATAGAGTAAGGGGAGAGGATAAGGGAGGGATTCTTAGAAGGTGTGTGGATTAGGGAGACAGTGGTCCAAGTAAATTAGATATCTGAGGAGACGTATAGGGTTAAAAGAGAGGGAAAGAAGGATAAAAAGTGAGGAAAAAAAATACAATACATAGCTAGTAATTATAACCTTGAATGTGAATAGGATGAACTCACCAATAAAATGGAAACTGATAAAAAAATGGATTAATAACCAGAATCCAACAATATGTTATTTACAAGAAATATTTTAAAATGAGAGATTCTTATAGAGTAAAAATAAAGGAATAGAATTTGTTCATCTCCAGCTCATGTTAAAAAAGCAGGATACCAATCATGATCTAAGACAAAGTTAAAGCCAAAAGAAATTTAATTAAAAGAGATAAATAGGGAAAACTGCATTATGATAAAAAGTATCATGGATAATGAAGTAATATCAATACTAAATCTATATACACCAAATGTTATGGTATCCAAATTTTTAAAGGAAAACTAAATGAATTATAGATAGAAATAGGTACCAAAACTACAATAGTGGGTGACTTTTAGGTTGGAGGGAAATAGAGTTAGCAATAGTAATTGTGAAAAAAATTTTGAATCAAGTTTCTCTGACAAATGCCTCATTTCTCAAACATACAGACAACTGAGTAAAATTTATAAAAATAAGATCCATTCCTCAATTGATAAATGAGCAAAAGATATGATCAGTTTTTTAGATGAAGTTATCAAAGCTATCTGTAGCCATATAAAAATACTCTAATGCATTATTGATTGGAGAAATGCAATTTAAAACAGTTCTGAGGTACTGCCTCATACCTATTAAATTGGCTAATAGGACAGAAAAAGTAAATGACAGATGTTGGAGGGGATGTGGGGGAAAGAGGACATTAATGCATTGTTGGTGGAGTGGTGAACTGATTCAACAATTCTGTAGAGCAATTTGGAACTATGCCCAAAGGACTATAAAACTGCATATCCTTTGACCTAGCTACAGAACTACTAGGTCTGTATGCCAAAAGAGATTAAAAAAACAAAAAGGAAAAGGACCTATATGTAAAAAAATATTTATAGCAGCTCTTTTCTGGAGGCAAAGAAATAGAAACTGAGGGGATGTACATCAGTTGGGGTAATAGCTGAACAAGTTACATTTTGTAATTATGATAAAATACTATTGTACTAAAAGAAATGGTGAACAGGATGCTTTCAGAAAAACCTGGAAAGATTTGCATAGGCTGATGCAAAGTATGATGCAGTATTGTAAGATGATCAACTGTGAATGAATTAGCTGTTCTCAGCAACACAATGATCCAAGACAACTCTGAAGGTCTTAATATGAAAAATGCTGTCCATTCCCAGAGAAAGAACTGATGGTGTCAGAATACAGATTAAAGTATACTTTTTTTAAACTTTATTTATTTTTCTTGAGTTTATTTTTTCCTCTGTGTTTCCTTTCACAACATGACTCTTACAAAAATGTCTTGCATGACTACACATTTATAACCTATGTTGAATTGCTTGCCTTCTCAATTAGGGGCTGGGGGGAAGGAAGAAGGGGGAGATTTGGAATTCAGAATTTTAAATACAAATAATAAAAATTGTTTTTGCATGTAACTGGGGGCAAATAAAATGTTAAATAAAATAAAAAAAATAGTGGGGGACTTCAACTTACTCCTCTCAGAACTAGAAAAAGAACAAATAAAAAATCCCCAATTTTACCAAATTGTAAATCCTAAATAATTAAAGGTAAGATTAATAAAATTGAATGTAAGAAAAGCATTGAATTAATAAATAAAGCCAGGAATTGGTTTTATGGAACCCCTCTCCCCACTAAAATAGCTAACCCATTGGTTAATATAAAAAAAGAGAAGAAAACCAAATCACCAGTATCAAAAATGAAAAGGGTGACTATACCCCTAATAATGACAAAATCAAAGCAATTATTAGGAATTATTTTGCCCAGTGATCTGTCAACAAATTTAATAACTTAAGTGAAATGGAAGAACACTTATACAAAAATATAAACTGTCTAGATTAACAGAAGAGGATTTAGGATATATAAATAAACCTGTTGTAGAACAAAAAATTGAACAGGCCAAAAATGAGCTTCCTAAGAAAAAAGCATCTGGACCAGATGGATTTGCAAGTGAATTCCACCAAATATTTAAAGATCAGCTAATTCCAGTGTTAAATAAATTATTTGGGATAATAGGTAAAGAAGGAGTCCTATCAAGTTCTTTTTTTGAGACAAGTGCTGATATCTAAACCTAGAAGAACAAAAACAGAGAAAGAAAATTCGAGACCAATTTCACTAATGAATACAAATGCAAAAATCCTAAATAAAAATAGTAATAAGTAAGGGGGAAGCTAGGTGGCTGAGTGGATAGAACACCTCCCTGGAGTCAGGAGGACCAGAATTAAAATCCAGGCTCAGATACCAGATGTGTGACCCTGGGCAAGTCATTTAACTCTGCCTACAAAAAATACTAGAAGACTACAACAATATATCACAAAAATTATACTTTGTGACCACATGAGATTTATATCAGTAATACAGGGATAGTTTAACATAAGGAAAGCTATTAACATAATTGATTATATAAACAAGAATAAAAAAATCCCATGATTATATCAAGAGATGCAGAAAAAGCTTTTGAGAAAATACAACACTCATTCCTATTAAAAATACTTGAAAGGATATTTATGAGTGAATTTTTCGTTAAAATGATAAGCATCTACTTTAAACCATCAGTAAGCATTATTTGTAATGGAGATAAGCTAGAAGCCTTCCCAATAAGATCAGTAGTGAAAAAAAGGGTGCCCATTATCACCAATATTATTCAGTATTATATTAGAATTGCTAGCATTAGCAATAAGAAAAGGAAAAAAATAATCAAAGGAGAATCAGAATGGTCAGTAAAGTAACAAAACTGTTTCTTTTTGCAGACAATATGATAGTATATTTGAAAAATCCTAGAGATTCAACTAAAAAGTTAATTGAAACAATAATTTTAGCAAAGTAGCAGGATATAAGACAAATCTACATAAATCATCAAAATTTCTACATATCATCAGCAGAACACTGCAAGAAGAGATACCCCATTTAAAAATAACTGTAGATAGCTTAAAAAACCTGGGAGTATATCTGCCAAGATAAATCCAGGAACTACATGAAGATAATTTTTAAAATACTTTTTATACAAATAAAGTCATTTAAATAACTGGAGAAATATTGATTTTTCATGGGTGGGCAGCCAGTTTAATGAAAATGAAAGTTTTGTCTAAAATAATCTACATAGTCAATGCCATCCCAACTAATCAAAAAATTATTTTATTGAGGTAGAAAAATAATAGCAAAATTCATTTAGAAGAACAAAATGTAAAGAATATCAAAGAAATTAATGAAAAAAAATGTAAAGGAAGAATGTTTATCAGTGCTATGTCTTTTTTTAGTGCTGTGTCTTAAACTGTATTATCAGGTGGTAATTATCAAAACTATCTCATATTGGCTAAGGAATAGAAAAGTAGAACAGTGGAACAGAGTAGACATACAACATACAGTGGTAAATGATGATAGAAACTTGTGTTTGACACATGTAAAGATTTAAGCTTGTGGATAAGAATTCACTACTTGGTAAAAATTGTTGGGAAAACTGGAATGTAGTCTGGCAGAAATTGGATAGACCAATTTCTTATACCATTTACCAAGGTAAGGTCAGTATGGATACATGACCCACATATAAAGGGAGATATAAGTAAATTACAACATGGAACATATTAACCTATCAGACTCATGGGATAGGGGAAGAATTTGTGAATAAATAAGAGAGAAAGAACATCATGACACTTAAAATGAATAATTTCAGTTACACTAAATTAAAAAGGTTTTGTACAAATAAAATTGGTGTAGTCAAGATTAGAGGAAAGCAGAAAATTGGGGAAAAATTTTGTAGACATTTTCTTGACTACAAGTCTCATATATATAGATCAAGAATATTGTTTCCTAATTGATAAATGGTCAAAGGATATGAATAGGCAATTTTTCAATGAAGAAGTCAATGCTATCTATATTCATATGAAAAAATTCTCTTTATCATTATTGATTAGAGAAATACAAATTAAAACAACTTTGACATATCTCACATCTATTGGATTGGCCAAAATGACAGAAGAGGAAAATGACAGGTGTTGGAGAGAATGTGGAAAAATTGGGAAACTAATACATTGTCGGTGGAACTGTGAACTGATCCTAACATTCTGGAGAAAAATCTGGAATTATACCCAAAGAATTATAAAACTGTGTTTACCCATTGACCCAGCAATATCATTATTAGATCTGTTTCCTAAGGTGATCAGGGAAAAAGGAAAAGAATCTATATGTTCTAAAATATTCATAGCAACTCTCTTTGTGGCATCAAAGAACTTAGAAATTGAGGGGATGCTCATCAATTGGGGAATGCCTAAACAAATTGTGGTATATAATTGTGATGGAATCCTATTGTACTGTAAGAAATGATGAGCAGGTTGATTTTAGAAAAACTTGGAAAGACTTGCATGAAATAATAAAGAGTGAAAGGAGCAGAAACAAGAGAAAGTTTTATATAATAACAGGAAATATGGTAGAAGAATATCTGTGGATGAGTAAGTTATTCTATTATAAATACATCAACTACAAAGGACCTATGAAGGAAGATGCCATCCATCTCCAGAAAAAGAGCTGATAAATAGAAATATGTATAGTATGGTTTTACACGTGTGTGTATGTGTGTGTGTGTGTGTGTGTGTGTGTGTGTGTGTGTATCTGTGTATCTGTGTTAAATGGTGGGGAGGGAGAGTGGGAGGAAGAAAGTTCAGAACTTAAAATGTAACAAAAATTAAATAAAATTTTAAAACTTTAATTATAAAGTTCTTTTATGACTATGCTAGTTTTGGTGACCTTAATCACTTTTCTTGGATAAGAAAAGGTTATAGTCTGTTCTCTTTTTTTTTTT